>ML661322.1:2034496-2763692 GCA_007570785.1 Antilocapra americana
TGGTGGTGATGTTGACAGTTATGATGATGGTGGTGGTGGTGGTGATGTTGATGGTGATGATGATGATCATAGTGATATTGATGGTGATGATATGATGATGGTGATGATGAAATTGCCCCAATTTACTAGACTAAGCAGTTCTCTGAAACAATGGGTATGACTCTGTTTGGGATGTCAGGAACTGGTCACCACTGTGACTTTGGGTGAATCACTGTCTTTACTAAGCCTTAGCTTTTTGTTGTTGTTTTTTTTTTTTTCTTTTTTCTTTTTCACTTATAAGAAGAGGTGTGATAGAATAGATGGGTAGTTTTCCACATCTGTTTCACAGTGGAACCCTTCCAAAATAAATAAGATTAAAGGGGAGTTCCTCTGCCTGCACCCGTCTATTAGGACCTGGGATTAGATTTCTCCCTTTGTGAAGTCTCACTGAGACCAGCATGAACACTTGTGAACACAGTAGCAGGAAGAGCTGAACCGCACTGACTGAGGCCCCTGTGAGTGTGTGAGCTGTCCACCTGCCTGCCTTCTCCCACGGGGAACTCTGGGTTGCAGTCACTCCTTTGGGGGAGCACACAGCATGGATGAGAGTCATCAGTGGCAGGGATGGCAGCTTGTAAATCACTTCAGTAGATAACCCCTAAGTTTCATTAAAGCTCCAATATTCTGGATTTTAAGATTTCTGATTCTTAAAATACCTCTTAAATGAAGCAGAGGGAAAAAAAGAGATTTTCTTTTAAACATACAAGAGAGCAAGCCATTTCCTGCCACAACTTTGGAGCAACTGATCAGGTTGAATGGAGCCTGGAGAAAAGGAAGAATTGGAAAAGGATCTCCAGGTTGCAGCCCCATCCGGAGTCCCAAGCTTTTGAGAAAGTCAAACCAGTTTCCGGGGCAGTCAGTATTCCTTTCTAGAAACTGGAGAGACCCAGACAGTTGCTTGTCAAAAGAATAACAATTTGGGGAAGTGTGAGAACTGACTTTGCAACAGATGAAACAATATAAAACTCCAATAAACTCAGGTATCACTCTGGAATTAATGGAGGACAAATTGAATCTGCTGTTAACTTAAATACCCATCTGCTCACATCCCTAGAGCCCATAAATTTGTGGGGCTAATTAGTTGTTGCCATCCTGAGAGCAGCAGGGGGCTAACCACGTTCCCTGGAGTTTTGTTTCATGCACAACCCATTCTCCCTGCCTCTTCAGACACCTGAGCTGGAGGGGAAGGGAGAAAGATGGAGATGACCCTTTCTGGAGTGGTCCAAAAAGCTTGGATGCGATAAGGTATCTTGTCTTGACTTTCCTGAAAGATGGACTTCAGAAATCTGCAAACCCACTTACACTTCCTCTACTATTTTTTCCCCAGCACTACAACAAACATTGCTTTTCCTCATCTATCCAATTATCACCCTGGCCCCTCCCTCAGTCCCCCTCTGCTGCCTGACTTGACTTCTCTAAAAGCAATTCTGTCTGTACCAGAAATGTGAAGCCTTAATATAGGCTCTTCAGCATAATCGCTTCTTAATTAAGTCAGGCTATGGCTCAGTTTCTCCGAATCGTTTCCAGAGGGCTTAATTTTACTTCTGCTCAAAATTAATATTTTACATTTTACTCTTAAAAGAAACAAAAAAGGCTGGAAAGGAACTCGAGAAGAGGGGAATGAGAGAATGATCCAGGGAAAAAGAGAGATCATATTTCAGACCTCATTACTGAAGCGTTCAAGCCTCTGTCGCAATTTCCAGCGAGTAATACCCAATCTGTGACATTCACTTTAGCAAAACAAAGCATGGATCAAGGTAATTAAATGGCACAACTCAGAGTGAATTAAAGGATGATTCTGTCAACAGGAGGCACCTGCTGATCTGACACTTTCCACGTGCCCAGTTTGTCCTGGCCATGCCTACTCTGGTGAGGGGGGTGTGGGGGAGCCTGCTGACTTCCAGAGCAGGGAGTACCTGGGTGTACCTGGGAGTCTGTGTGCTTGTCAGGAGGGCGGGAGGCCCAGGAGACGAATGATGTTAATCCTGTTCTCTAGAGCTGGCTGACTACTGTCTCACACCCGGTCCCAGCGCTCCCTGGGGCTCTGCTCAGCTCTCACTATGGACTACAGGGCGGTTCATGTTCATCCTGCGGTTGCAGGAACTCTTTCTTCCACAAGAAGGTTCAGGGTGGCCGGTCCCGCCCGACAACCCTGTCATCCATCCGGCCACTCACTGACCTCCGACTGTGTTCCAGACCATGCTCAGGTGCTGGAGTAACATCATGATATAGAACTGAGAGCTGCCTACATCAATCTGCAGCCCTGGGGCCACGGAACCTGGGCAGGCCCAGAGTTCACTTGCAAACTCTAAGTGTGTGCGTGGAGAACTGTACAAAGGAGACCTGGGAATCCTCAAACAGAGACCAGAGGTGTAGTTGGAAGTTAAGCACTGCCTAAAAATTGGATGACAGGACCACTCACCCATGCAAAGGTCCATCTAGTCAAAGCTTTGATTTCTCCAGCAGCCATGTATGGACGTGAGAGTTGGACCATAAAGAAGGCTGAGCACCGAAGAACTGATGCTTTCAAATTGCAGTGCTGGAGAAGACTCTTGAGAGTTCCTTTGATTGCAAAGAGATCAAACCAGTCAATCCTAAAGGAAATCAGCCCTGAATATTCATTGGAAGGACTGATGCTGAAGCTCCAATACTTTGGTCACCTGATGTCAAGAGCCAACTCTTTGGAAAAGACTCTGATGCTGGGAAAGATTGAGGGCAGGAAAAGGGGACAACAGAGGATGAGGTGATTGGATGGCACCACTGACTTGATAGACATTAGTTTGAGCAAACTCTGGGAGATAGTGAAGGACAGGAAAGCCTGGCATGCTGCAGTCTATGGGGTCACAAAGAGTTGGACACAACTTAGCAAGTGAACAGTCAGCAACAAAGAGTAGGACTAGCTTGGAGTTTTGCAGTACTGCTATAATTACATGTGCACAGGAATTCTGCACTGCTCCCATCATCCTATCATTGTCATAAGATGAGCTCTGTGGAATCTCGAAAGGACTGTGGAGCAGAGGTGCTGAGGAATCTATGCTGAGACCAAGAGCTGGAAATGAGGTGCTGGCTCTGGCTGAATGTGTCACAAGTTAGTTGCCATCTCTCTGGGAGACTTTTTCCTTTTATCCTCAATCTCCTCTCTGCCTTTCAGCTAAGACAGTGATGTAGGGGGTTGGGGGGGAGAGGAGGGGTCAGGGGAGGTGGAAGATGCTCAACACCAGTTAGACTGAGTACCTAACCACTTATCTAACCACATGGAACATGTGTATCCATGGGAACCTAGGTGATGACACCTGCATAGCTGATCTGCGTGGCCACCTGGAACTCTGGTTCCAGCAGAGTGTGGCAGGATGTTGAGAAGCTTCATCTGAGGGGCTGTAACTGACACTGCCCAGGGTGTCTCCTCTTCTCTTAGTTCTCACAGCTGATTACTGGCCAGAGGTCCCCTCCATCCCAGACTCATGGCCAAAAACCAGCCCCAGACCAGCAGAAGGGGGTCTCTGCTGAGTATCCTGTTCTTGCCCAGGGACTGTCCAAATTCATTACTTGCCACAGATTTGTATTGTACAAATATTCTACAAGGTCATTGTGCAGTCCACCAGCAGGGCCTGGGAAATCCTTTTATATATCGATTATCTTCATTACAGTATATATATTTTAGGGACAGACTTACTGTAAGGGTATTTGTAGCATTTCTCAATTTTTTTCCTCTAATAGTTTATCAGCATGATAGATTTGTCTTAAGATGATGAAAGATACATTTTCCTTTTGCCAATTTTAATAAGAAAGGAAATGATTTTTTTCCCCTGAAAAAGAATTTAGGATGGCAATAAGCCCATGTATGTTCAGGTGCTTTATAATGGGGGTTGGGGTCTCATCATTAATCCCATTTTGTGTATTGTTCCCAAACGCTTCCTCTGCAGGGGAGAGATTTGAAAGATTGCCAGACACGTGTGCTGCCAGGCTTCCCCGGGCTCCGGTTTGGGGTTTCTGAGCTCTTGTCTATATGAAAGGTACCATGGACTGAGCCCTTACCACATGCCAGGCCTTCCTTCAAGCGCTTCATTTATAGTAAAGAAACTTCACAGTGATCACAGGAGGTGATTGCTATTATTAGCCATTTAACAGTTAGGAAAATTGAAGCACAGAGAGGATAAGCGACCTCCTAAGGTGATAAGAAAGTGGTGAGGTCTAGTTTCAATGATGAGGCCCCATGCTCGAGTCCCCATCATGCTTTGGAGATGAACCTACTTTCTGTCCTTAGATCTGCTGATTCTTCTCAGCCTTTCTACAAAGCATGGAGTCCTGCCACATCAGAGCCCAGTGGCTGGAGAGATGGCAAAAGGCAGCAGGCAATCTGGGGAAGGTGTGAAAGAACATTCCATCTCAATCACGACTTTCAAGTTCAGACCTAAACAGTAAACAGGGAAAGCCTTCTCTACCCTCAAGCCCTGTCTTCCTCTTTTTATAGTCATCCGGTTTTAAAACTCACCTCTTCCAAGAAGCCTTCTTTCTTCCAATGATTTATTTCGGTATTCTTCTACTTCTTAGGTATTTAGGTCTCCAAGGCTAGATTTGTAGGTACTCTTGGATATATATATATACATATATGTATATATATAAGTATTCCGCTCCATAATTTATACATAATAATACAGTTGACCCTTGAACAACATGGGGAGTCATCTGAAATAGAGCTTGTGGTAGGTCTTCTATATCCACAGTGTCTCTGCATCTGTGGTCTCCACCAAGCATTGACTGTGTTGTGCAGTTGTATTTACTTTTGAAAGGTGTGTGTACAAGTGGATCCATGCAATTCTAACCCATGTTATTCAAGGGCAACTGTGTTATGTCTTAAAAATATGTATATGTTTCCTATTTCCTCCATTGGACTGACGGCTCCTCTTAGGAGGGTCAAATACTTTGTCTTTTGTACAATGCTTCTAGTGGGATCTTGGACAGGTCTGTAGATGCTAGCTTGTATAGAGCACATAGAATGGATAAACAGCTAATGTTGGCGATTGAATCGTGAGCTTAACATCACTCTACAACCTCAGAAATGTCTGTGATGTCTACCATTGCAAAGAGAAATACAAGCCTTAGCGTATAACTATTAAGAGTATGACTCCCCAAGACTGGAATTTTCCTGATGCGCCAGTGGTTAAGGCATCACCTTCCAAAGCAGGGGGTGCGGGTTCCATCCCTGTTGGGGAGGTAAGACCCCACACATAAAACAGAAGCAATATAGTAACAAGTTCAACAAAGACTTTAAAAAGAGTCCACATCAAAAAAAAAGAAAAATCTGGTTTTTTTTTTCCTTAAAAAAAGCCCCAAGACCAAGCAAGCTCAACTGCAAATGTGTATGTTCAGAAGCGTATACTAAAAAGTGTACCTACACAGGCAGCACAGAGAAATAGACAAGCATGAAAGTTTGTTTTATAATAGGCTTCAAGGGGCAGATACACAGTGATTATCTAAGACTGGGGTCAGCAAACTCTGGCCTGTGGGCCGAGTCTGGCCTGTCACCTGTTTTTACGACAAAGCTTTGTGGGAACACAGCCCCGCTCATTCTATTACATGGGACAGAAGGCTGCTTCACGCAACCTCGGTGGAGCCCAGGAGTGAGGCTGAGACTGAGACCCAAAAGCCTCAATTGTACTACACAGCCCTCTCTTTCTATTTCTGACACATGCAACTTCTAAACCTCACAGGGAAAAGAAAAAATCTCTGAAAATCCATCTTTCTCCCAAGACCTCAACCTATTTCCTTTTCCTCTTCCAACTATCAATTTGAAAATATGTCCAGCACATCCACTCCTGCAAATCAGTTATTTCCTCCAAAAATTCAGAGCCATGGTCTATTTAGAAGCAGATTTTAGATGAGGTTCCAGATTTTTTATTGTACTTTACCTTTTTATAGTACATTTTAGCATAAATGGTACTAGAATTCTTTGTGTATTGTCTCACACTTAGAATCGCTCTGCCAGATCCTTCATTTTGGCAGAGACTTCTATGGTGCGTGTGATAACCATCAGACGGTCCTTGACACCTCCAACCAGACTGTTTGGTGAGAAATGGAAAAGAAACAAACTCTAAAGGGGGTTTCAATCTCAGCATTTTCAACATTTGGAGTTTTGTTCCAATTTCAACCTACTGTTCCCAGTAAGACATGTTTCTTCTGTATTGATTTTTATATTATAGGAGAAATACAAGGAATTGCTGCTTCTGGGCTATGTTCACACTGTCATGCGTTCACAAAGGCATGTATAAAGCCCTAAGCCCCGAATTACATGGAGACAGGAGACGTGGAAGGGTACATGTCACCAAGACACTGCTTGTAGAGCTCCCAGGCCGTAGGCTATGCATAGGAAGTTTAGCCTTCAAGCCCACGCGGTACCTCCTGAGAACTCTGGGCTAACGCATCTTAAATCTCACACGTTTATCGGTAGGATTATATCCCCTACCAACCTTCCTTAGCTAAAGGTCAAGTGGATCGTAGAGCGGAGTCTGGAAATAGCCAGGCATATCCTTGAAACTCAGAAGCATTTGATGCAGGGAAAATACGAGCTCTGGGCAAAAAGAGAAATTCACAGCTTAATGCAAACTCGAGAGTCTCATCATTAAGGGTTCTCTTCAGTGCATGGTTGGACTTCAATGGGTTATTAGAGAGTGCTGGGAGGAGGGCTCAGTGCCTCCCCAGGCTTTGAGAATGGCCTCACGGCAGGGCAGCACGCTGTGTGGGGGGCTCCAATGTCCAGCGTCACAGGGAAGATGCCTTTGGGGGAGCTTCTCAGCTTCTAGTACAGGGAAGAGCAGGCAACGAAAAACACCGTGAGGGGTTGGCCACCCCACAGACAACGAGCATCTCTGGTCTGCTGAGCCCTTGTCATACATGACCCCTTTAGCGCTTGCCGAATTTCTGAATTCTATAAATAACCTCTGTTTAATAAATGATTAAATTAAATCCTAGTGGAATCAAACAGCTTGTCCAGAGACCCTTTTGATCAACCAAAAAGGTCATTCGGGCTATTTGGGTGTTTCTGTAACATCTTATGGAAAAATCAGAACAAACATTTTGGCCATCCCAATAGTTTGTATGTGATGGAATAGGACACAAATTCATACCTGATTTTTTTTTTTTTTTTTTTTACTACATCATCCAGGGTAGAAATACTAGCATCCCAAGCTGTCTTGGCGACAAAAGCTAGGAGGATACATTGACTTTATGTAGCTTATAGATAAGTTTTTTTTTTTAAACTCACTAGAAATGATGATTTTAATACATACTTTAGGTAATTTCCTGTAAGCATACTCTGGGTCCCAGGCTAAGGACAGATTAGGACCTAGCTTCTCTTGGTGACATATACTCTTCACAGTCCACCTCTTTGTAATAGTAACATACCTTAACAGTCATATGAGGAAACGAGATGGCATGGAGGTATGGACGGTGGCATGGAAATCCCACCTCACTCCTGACCTCTCTCTGTACTTTATCTTATAGCAAGAGGCATGGGACCCAAGAGGTGTTTGCCATTTCTCTTGGGAGACCTTCTTAGGGATTATTCATGAGCTACTCTGTGGTACAGAAGCTGTTCAGAGACAACATGACATCCCCGATGTCGGGACAGTGTTGATCATGTCCTGGTGTCACGGCTGCTTGGAGACACACTGACCACTTGTGTTCGGATTAGCATTTCTCTTTTCTATGCGACACAGCAGTGGGAGATGGAAAGATCGCTTTCCCTAAATCCTAAGTAATAATGACAGTAATTAAAACATTGTGCATGCCACCAATGAATGATAAGAAGGAAGCTTACTTAAATCAATTAAATCTAGAAAGTATTGCTTTGATAACCGTATCTGAGTATAGGGTGGTGCTTTTGGAAACAGAATCTAGTGTCTGATTATGGGAGGTGCGGAGTGGGAGCAAACACTGCATGGGCCGAGAGGTGGTCTGAGCATTCTCAAGCTCCTGTCAGTACCTGGAGAGGGCTCCATGATTCATAATCTTGAAATGCATAGGCAGATAATTGCCTTAATCACCAGAGAAACATGGCTAAAATGTACTGAAATAAGCCATAAAACTCATTACAAGATAACAAGATTCTATCTACTCTCCAAGGTCACGTTACAGCTTCATAAGGTCAAGGAGTTAATCACCTCGTTCAGTACAAGCACCAAAGATAAGAACCTGGGTGTGTGTGTGTGTGTGTGTGTGTGTGAGTTGTTTAACTAGAATCCGGTACAACAGAGATGGCCAGGTAGGTGAAAAGCAAGTGGATGACAGTCTCAAGGTAACTAGTCATTTTGTGCTTCCTTTTTTAAGTTCTGGAGCAAAACCATCAGGGTGTTTGCTTTGCAGAGTTAGCATTCCCTAGGCTGGTCCCTTTCCATACAGACCACATAAGCTGTCAACAGGTCAACAGTGCAGCTGGGCCATGGCTTTGGAATCTGGACAGCCAAATTTCTTCCCCATTGGCCTGATAAAGTGCACCGCAGGCCGTTTTACAGGAAGGAGTCATGCGCATCACCTACTTTTGCCTCCTGAGTCTGTCAGATGAGAGAAATAGCGTTCAGGCAGGTGCAGCGCTGTCCAAAGTCCCATGGGTTGTTCCAGGAGTATCACAGCTACAGAGGCCATGCAAAGTGCAAACTCTTTTATTTTACTGTGGAGTCAGGCTCTCAGAGAGGGGAAGGCACAGCCTGCAGGCAGCACAGGTCTTTTCCTGAAGGTGAAATCTCTTCATTCCCCAGTGATGCAGTGAGCATCAGATATGAAGGATGACGTCTCACGTCTTCAGACACCTCAGGTGTGGCCTTAGAGTTGAGTCAGTTAAACCTGGCCCAGGGGCTGTTGTCGCTCTTGCATTTTGTCCTCATCTGAGGCCAGAGGTCCTCAGTCTTCTCTGTCGGGCCCTCAACTTACCCCTGCCCACCACTCTTCTCCAAAGCTGATGAGAAGCTAGACTTAGATCTACATCGAAGACTAGATCCCTTGGTTTTCTAAATAAAGACTGAAGAACAGCAACAATAACAAAAGTGCCAGAAGGAGGTTTATGGAGATAACATGAGATTATGAGCCTGATTCACAGAACATCCTCAATAAATAGTTACTATCAGCATCATCACTACCATTGTGATCATCACCGTCATTACCACCATCAAAATCATCAATTTCAAAAGGGTTGGGTTGAGGAATACTAGGGAAAAGTGATTGACTAGCTTTCATCGCTGTAATGGCCTCTTTAAAGGAAACAGGCTTAAATCGCAGCAGAAAAAAAAAAATCTAACTTTTTAAAGATAAAGTTACTGGGAAATTCTGCTATTTACTTCCAAGGAAATATCTAAAATCCCACTGGGATGATAAATGCGTTACTTTTTGGAGCCAAGAGGTAAGTCCAGTGCTAACTCTGAATGTTTTCAGGCATTTAGACACCATTCATCATCAGTAAGTTACATGTAAATTTAAATCTACTGATAAGAAATCCTACTTTTTTTCTGATTCTTGTTTTTCAGTACAATGTGATTTACAAATCTGTATATGAAAAAGACCAAGAAAGCTATCTTTTTTTTTTTAAGTTATCCCAACAAGGAACTCTAGTTCCTGGCCTCTATAACTGCCAACTCCCCTGGAAAGATTTTTCTTTAAGTTGCTCTGTAAAAACAATTCAGGCTCCCAAATATGCGTTTATTGAGGATTTACTTTGATAGATTCTGTGCAAGTGGTGATTGCAGAATTAATCCTCAGTAAATACATTTTTGATAATCAGTTGATTTTCATTTAACACTTGGTAACCACCACACAAAATCTAGGCAAGTATATCTAGTAAAAAAATAAAAAAAAGTTGAATAAATACCAGCCAGTGAATAAAATGATTTATTGAGAATTAACTCCTCATTGCTATCTGGACCCAAATCCACTGGAGACATTCATGGTTAATTCTACACGGTATGCTTTGTTGGAGCCATGGAATAAAGCTTATTCACTGACTTCCATAGGATTCTTGGATATGCATCCAGCCTGGGGCTGATAAGTCTAAATGCTTGCCCCCTAGACCGAGGATAAATGAAGAGAGTATAAAAACCACACTGGAGCCCATGAGGAAGGACTGCCTAGGGCAGCTGCTCTGACGAGCTCGGTAAACAGCCGACCGCAGGCCCAGAGTAGCCGGAGGTGGTCTCCTGCAGTTCAGTCCTGCTGGCGCTCCTCTGTCAGCGTCCTCAGAATAGGGGCTCCCGAGTCCCAGACCTAGGAGATAATGCTGTGACCTTGGACAACTGACACGTCCTCTAACATCCGTTTCCTCCCGTGTGAAGCAGGCATGTAAAAGACTATTGATGTCCTAAGACTTCTTACCAAATGTGATAGTGCGCAGGTGCGTGAAAGGACCTGGCACGGCACAGGAGTCGAGGCCCCAGGCTTATAAGGATTTTCCAGAGAGAAAAGGTTTGGGATAACACTTTAAGGGTTCTAATGAGGCATTCTTGGCAACCGAAGGCATCTGTTGGGAAGCTCAGTGTCCACCAGCCAAAATGAGGCAGAATGGTGGTCCACTCTCAGTTCTGCTCTGGGCAGGTGGCCCAGACCCAAGTCCACGCAGGTGGGGGCTCACCTCCTTGCTGAGTGCTTGACCCACTCTTGCGGCTGATGTTTTTGGAAGACCACCCCTCGGTAGTGCTGACGAGTGTGTAGTAGTCCAACTCGGGGCAAGGTGACCACTGACTGTCCACATCTGGAAAGAGCCAGAGAGGGAGGCTCTGGGGAGGGCCTGTGCTTTACCCCTGAGGGGTTCCAGAGGTCAGAAGGCTGGGGCCAGAAGCTCTGGAGCTGGACCTAGCGGGCGTCATCACACTGCCTTCCTGCTTCTCCCTGCAGGGGGCCATGGCTTAGCAAGTCCAGGGGCAGATGGTGGCGGTCACTCCACCTTCCCAAAGCCACTTGGAATGCAACCTGCGAATTGCCCTCATCTTTTACTGCTCTGCCAGGCTGTTTACTGGAGCAACCTTATTACCAATCTCCTAAAAATCCCCATAAACTCCATAGATCATAGACTCTAGCGTTATTCCAGCTGCCAGCCTGCATGAAGAGCCCCTGCAATTATTCGCCAAGGGCTGGATGAAGCAGGGCTTGGTACCAGATCCCCACTCACGTACACAAAGTGCAACATGGAACCAGCTCCAGAAACGAGGAGGAGGAGGAGGAAGAAAGGAAGAGACTGCAGCAGTCTTCTTTTTTGAAAAATTTCTTCCCCTTTTATGGATCTTTTTTTCTGAATGTGGTCTTTTCTTTTTTCCCCCTCCCTTTGTTCTTTTAGTCTCACACGTCTCCTCCACCTTACTGTCCCTCTTAGCCTCCAGAAGCAGATGCAGGATGTTAGAAAGACAGCTTTATAGCTCTCGTCGCTCCCGCGGGAGGCCTGGCAGCAGCCAGCAAGCCCTGGTTGTGGGTAGGGGGTGAGGCTCAGGTCCCTCTGGCTGCAGCTGTGGGAGAAATCTCAGATGGATTTCAAAACCTGCTTTGCTTTGGATGTGATCAACAGTCACAGCAGGGCCTCTGTGTTTTACTATATTAGCAAACCCAGAGGGAGGGGGAATATCCAGGCCCCCCACCCCAGCTTGCCCCCTCCCCTGTGCAGTGTGGCTGAATGGAGGGCATGGGAAACTTGTCTACCTCCCGGTCGGTCATGGGCCTGAACCTGCCCTGAGAATAACAGTCCTGGAGGAGGTGGAAGCAGGAGCTGGGCTGTCAGCAGGGATGTTCCCCCAGATGCATGGGTGGGGCATCTCTCGGCTCCTGCCAGAATGTCCTGGGCAGAGAGCTTGGGGCACCCACATGAATGGGGCCCTGAAGCTGCCCCGGGTACCCAAACACAGACAGGAAGGTACCAGGCAGCACCCCGTCTTCAAGCTCTGCCCTGCTCAGTCTCCTTGAATCTCCTGAGGACTGGCTTCTAGGTGATGGGAATGGCTGCATTGGTGAGAAAGTGTTGCTGGAAGGGGGCAGTAGATTACAAAAGTCTCAACAAAGGAAAACCTCAGGTGATCACAGCCTCCAGCCTTATCACAAAGGTAGAAGGAGCACTTAAAGAAGGAGTTTATGGAACAGTAGTTGATTATGCCAGAAGTCAGGGCAATGCAACAACCTCGTGGTTTCCTGCCCATCAAATGGGCCATCCACTCATGGATGGTCTCAGCAGACACAGAATATGTGTCTCTCTGGGCTCACGGCTGCCCCTGGGGTCTCACTGTAAGACAACTTGCTTCCTGTCTCAGGACACTACTGGGTAGTCTTGTGGGTTCCTTTCTAAAGGAATAGAGTCCACCTCTGGCAACAGGGGAGGGGGGACAAAGAAACACTGGCCTCCTTTCCTTTCTGCTGGTGAAACCACTTTCACAGAAATCGTTCTTGCCAGGCAGAGCCCTGGAAAGATAAGGATGAGCCAGGTAGACCCCCTTTTCCCAATGGCAGAGCCAGAACCCTTATGTCTGTTCTAGAGAAGCCTGGTAGGATGTGTGGGGACCTCAGAGACCCAGAAACTGCAGCTGTAATGGGGAATGACTCCATCAGGGTGCACACGCTCGGGTCTATCTAATATGATCATCCCAAGCCTCGTCCCCACCTGTTGCAGCACTATCACCCAGGAACTCCCCAGAAATGTAGCTTCTCAGGCCACCCCTCTAACCCAACCCACTGCCTTTTAGAACACCTGCCCCCAAATACTCCATCTCTTGATGATCCCGCGTCATCTCCCTGCCTCAATAGACTCAAAAGCAATCCTCATTGCTCTTCCTTCCTATAGTACTGTTAGGGTGGTGGTGTCGTGGTGCCTTGGAATCAAGGCAATAATGCAGAAGTCATCTCTGGTGGTACGGACAGGGTGGGAGCTGGCAGAGTATGACGAGTACCAAGGAGGAGGTGAGACTTTGGCCACGTGTGGCCTGTTACAGAGATGCTGTTGGAGGATGTGGGATGGAGCTCCTGTGGATGAATGTTCAGATTCCCAGGTTGTAGAGTGTGGGTGTCAGAGTAGGGCTGGAGAGGGCGGGCACTGCCAGCTCTGGACCTAGACACTTGCCTTGTCATCCTGTCTCCCTTCCCTTGAGACCTAAAGGCCATCTGAGGGAGGGCTGGAGAAGAGCTAGTCTTGGATCAAGTTTGGAATAAGTATGCAACTGTCAGAATAAGCTCTTCTCCTGGCAGAAGACCCCTTTCCAGGGAAAGCACTTGAACTTGCTTTGGAATGTGTACATTTCAGATTTGCCTGAGTCCTCCACGCTCAGTGAGCCACCCTGGGAGTCAGGCATCCTTTCTGAACTCTAAAACCTACGGGGCATCCTGGCTGTGGGACTGCACATGTTCATAGAGCTGCCTTCCAGCAATGGAGAAACAGACAGAGAGAATAGACTTACGGACATGGGGAGAGGGGAGGAGAGGGTGAGATGTATGAAAAGAGTAACACGGAAACTTACATTACCGTATGTAAAATAGATAGCCAAGGGAAATTTGCTATATGGCTCAGGAAACTCAAACAGGGGCTCTGTATCAACCTAGAGGGGTGGGATGGGGAGGGAGATGGGAGAGAAGTTCAAAAGGGAGGGGATATATGTATACCAATGGCTGATTCATGTTGAGGTTTGACAGAAAACAATGAAGTTCTATAAAGCAAGTATCCTTCAATAAAAAAATAAATTAAAAAAAAAAAAAAACAGAGCCGTCTTCACACTCAGGTTACAAGGAGGACTGGGGATGAGCAAAAGCCCCTCTGCAGTTGAAACTGTCACCATAGTTGGGCTGTCACCATCTGTGGTTTTACGACGGTGCTCTGAGGAGAAGACAGAAAAGTCATTGATACGGGTTGGGCTTGTAGGGCCTGGAGTGGAGACAGTCTCAAGCAAGGCGGTCTGCAGAACTAGCTCCTCTCCTTCAAGAAGGACAGCATGTGAATTCATCAGAGGAGAACCTTGCAAGGACTTCCCTGGTGGGCCAGGGGTTAAGGTCTGTGCTTTCAAGGCAGGGGTTACAGGTTCGATTCCCGGTCGGAGAACTAATATCCCATAGGCCACGTGGCGAGTCCAAAAAATAAAATACAAAATAAAAAAAAAGTTAAACAAAAGAGAAGAACTTTGCATTCAGGAGGCAAAAAATGAAGGCGAGCCTGTCCTTGCTGTGGAGGGATGGAGAACACAGATGGGTGGTGGGTTTTTAATGCAGCTCTGTAGCGGGAGCCACTCAAAAAGGGCCAGCCTCTTTTTGAAGTCCTCCTTGATCCTTTCTACCAAATTCCAGTTTGCTTCTTTCCCTTTATATTATTCTCGGCACCCAAATGAAAGGCATGGGTGCTCGGTCCTCTCGTGGCACCCTATGCCTGCCCCATGGGGTCAGCCCCGATGACACATTGTAATTCAGCCTCCTGGTCTGCTTTCTCTCTAGACTGCAAGGAGGCAGGGATCACATCTTTCATCTCCAGCCCCAGAGCTATCACAGGGTCTGCTGTGTATAGATACACAGTCCCTTATCTGCAATTCCAAATTCAGAAAGGTCTGAGAACCAAAAAGTCTTCTTATAACTCATTTTGCAGTAGAATCTGGGCCAGGTATTAATACGGCAGGTTTTCAGAGGCAAAATATAGCAACAGAGTGGAGACAGCTGATGAATGACAACATAGAAGAAACACTAAAAGCCAGAGTGATCAGCAGCCACTGGGCTCAGAGGAAGGGGTGGTCCAGTATGGGGGCCAGTGTGGGGTGACCTCAGATACCTCCCGGAACTTGTCCAGTCACTTCAGTCATGTCCGACTCTGCAACCCCATGGACTGTAGGCCACCACGCTCCTCTGTCCAGGGGATTTTCCAGGCAAGAATACCAGCTTCTCCAGGGGATATTCCTGATCCAAGGATTGAAACTTTGTTTCATGCATTGGCAGGTAGATTCTTTACCACTGAGCCAGCTGGTTTTAAATTGTAGGTGCAATTCTCAAAGATGAAGGGCCTTGGAGGGGAGGTACACTTAGGACAATACACACGATTTTCTGAGTATTTTCCAAACTTGCTCTGTTCCCTTCTTCCCATGGAGTTTCCAGACTCTCCTAGGGCTGGGACGTTGGCCCATTTTTTCCCCCATTCTTTCCACATGGCCCAGTAAAAGGTGTTCTGAGGACAGTCCAGAGTTCTCCTGTCCTGCAGGAAAGACTTCTGGACCTTGCACATAGATTGCAATCAAGAATAAAGCTGGTCCTGGAACAACTCAGGTTTAAGCTGTGCAAGTTTAATAATACATGGATTTTTTTTTTTTTCAATAGTAAACATTACAGAGGGCTTCCCAGGTGGCTCAGTGGTAAAGAATCCACCTGCCAATGCAGGAGACCTGAGTTCCATCCCTGGATCAGGAAGATTCCCTGGAGAAGGAAATGGCTACCTACTCCAGTATTCTTACCTGGAGAATTCCATAGACAGAGGAGCCTGGTGGGCTATGGTCCATCACATATCAAAAGAGTCAGACACGACTGAACTGCTGGACAACAACAAAACATTACAGAACCACAGATCTGCAGGGTGGTTGGATCCCCAGATGTGGAACCTGCAGACAGGGACAACTGATTCTAAGTTACATGAGGGTTTTGACAGTGGGGAGGATGGGTGATCCTAACCTCTGTGCTATTCGAGGGTGCTCTCTCCAATAAATGAAAACCTAGATAGTGTGAGTTTCACATTAATATGCCTTATTTTTGGTTTTTATTAGAGCCGTTTTAGAGCTCCAGCAAAATTAAGCAGAAAATACAGAGATTTTTGCACCCATCTCCCTTACAGAAGGGTTCCTTGGTGGCTCATTGGTAAAGAATCCACCTACCAACACGTGAAAGGTGAGTTCAATTCCTAGTCTGGGAAGATCCCCTAGAGGAAGACATGTCAACCGACTCCAGTATTCTTGCCTGGAGAATCCCATGGACAGAGGAGCCTCGTGGGCCACAGTTCATGGGGTCACAAACAGTCGGACACAGCTGAGCAACTAAACAACTTCTTACAATAGCCTCCCCCATCATCCACAGTGGAACAATCCTTGCATCATGTACTGACATTGAAATGGTATTAGTTTAATGCCCGTTTGTCCTCCCGTAACAGTAATAACCACTCAGACAAGGTGTTGCTCCCCAGCTCTGATTGGGCACCTCTTTCTCCTTCCCTTACCTGGAGGTTCTTGGTGTACTCTGAGAAGCTAGCCCAGCCGCAATGCTGCAGAGCAGAGAGGAGACAGGATGACAAGCTTTGAAAGGGGTCAGCACTGAGAAGACAGACAAGCCATTTCTGTGCTACAGAGGGAATCTCGTGGGCATAGACACTGAAGGTGGAGAAAGACGTATGGGACGAGTTCCCTCCCTGAGGCCAGAGTGGGAGAAGGGAATCTGGGCATATCAGTCCAGATCTCTCACCCATGCGGAGGGCAAAAAGCCACACCAGCTCCTGGGGGCAGCTGGAGACCAGTCTGTCTGTGTTTCTCCAAGAGTACTGCCCAAAGACAGCAGTCTTGAATACCAAGCCCTGAAAACCATTCACTGTTCACAGTTTACAGTGCGCATTTGAACATGTACAGAGGCTGACAGCCTCACACGTGCTGGTGGAGCCTGCAGGGGGTGTGGGACTCTCTCCACCTCTCAGAGGAGGGGCTGGGCAGAGCACGCTGGTGGGTCTCTCACAGTGGGCGAGGGGTGAAGCCAGAGTCCAGTAGGCAGGTCTTGGGCTGTGCTTCCCATAGGGCGCAGAGGGAGGAGCATTCTCTCCCGGGCCCCGGGCCACAGCCTGTGCTGAAACTCCATCAGTTATTCACAGTGTAACATCCACAAAAATAGCAACAACATAACCATCCTTCTGAAGCCAAGAAGAGTGTTTTAGTGTGTGCGTGCAAAGTCATTTCAGTCATGTCCAACTCTGTGACCCCATGGGCAATAGCCCACCAGGCTCGTCTGTCCATGGGATTCTCCAGGCAAGAATATTGGAGTGGCTTGCCATTTCCTCCTCCAGGGGATATTCCTGACCCAGGGACCAAACCCGCATCTCTTACGTCTCCTGCACTGGCAGGCAGGTTTTTTTTGTTTTTTGTTTTTTACCATGAGTGCCACCTGGGAAGCCCATTTTATGTGTAGGAAAAAAAGTTTCTGTATCAGATACCTTTAGGAAAAATTTAAGCTTGGCTTTGCATGCAGACCCTCTTCGCTAGACTGATGTGGCCCCAAAGCTCGCAGGGAGAGGGAACATACTTCCTGAAGGTACCTGACCATGACTCTGACCTCAGCAGAGCTTCCTGAATAGAAAGCTCTTTGGGGAATGAATGCAGCATTAGAATTCATCAAATGGGAGACATGTGGTTACTTTTCAACTTTCAGCTCTAGGGGTGTCCTGAGTAGAGGTTCTCAGAGAAGCCTGGAGGGGGAAAGACAGAAAACTGAAATCTCTAAGAAGGCGCTCAAAAGAAGTGAAGTATTCAGGCATAATAAGAAAAGGACAGTGGCAGGCCACTGGAGTCGACTTTAGAATGTGAGGGGATTCGGGATCTTGGTGGCGAGGGGCTGCTCTTGGAAAAACAAGGGACTCAGCTGGGCTTCCCTGCAGCAGAGGGAGGGGGTCTGCTTGGCTGTAAGAAACCTGCAGTGTGAATGGTGGGTGCCTTGTGGGCCAGGGACCAGGCAAAGGGAGGACCCAGCATCCTGTTCACAGACAGAGGTTCCCCTAGGATGTGGATGGACCAGGCTAGATCCTACTTGGAGGCAGGGAACCAGAGAAAATGACCCACGTGGGTCACATCAGGCCTCACGGTGCTGGGATAACTAGTGATTCCTCTAGAAGCAGGTCTGAACCCTAAGCAACAAGGTGATCCTGGGATACTGTGTCATAAAATAGTGGGGCGGAGACCTTGGGTGTATTCACACCAGGAAGGAGGAGTGAGGAGGGGAATGCTCAAGGGAGAGACAGAAAAATTCAGAGACAGAATCATCGAAAAGCTGCCAGGGCCTCCGAGGAAAGTCATCCTGGGGGATCTCTGACCCTTACCCCCAGCTAGGCACCCATCAGCCCTGACCCCAAGTCCCCACGCCCCTTCCTCTGAGAGGAGAGGCTCCATGTGCTGCACAACCTCATCCCCATGTCCCATTCCCTTGGCCTCCATGGGGCCGGTCCTCTCTCATCCTCCCGCCCTTTCCTCAATGAAGAGAGGGAGCAGGCAGTGCAGGGCCAGGGTGGCGAGGAGCAACAGGGAGCCACCACAAAACCAAAGGGGAGGCTGGGCCCCAGGGATGGGCTTCTTGCAAAATCTTGAGTTTCATTAAATATAGAAAGGTGGGAGGGAGAAAGAATACCCACTCACTGTTCCTGTTTCAAAGTCGGAAGGCTGGCCTTGATTTCAAAGACCTCGTGTGTAACGTGATGCATGGCTTTCTCTTCTGTTTCTCTCTTTATAGGTAAGTGACATTTCATTCTGCTCATCCCAAGGCAAAGTTGGATGGTTTTAAAGTGGAAAATAAAATGATCGGAAAGAAACGGGGAAGGTGGGAAGAGGTGGCCGTCGAGGGCGGTACAGGTAGGTGCCCACGAGGTCGCTGTCCTTCGTGCAGACGGGGAGGGGGAGGCACCCGGAGCGATAGTGAATGCCTTTCCCCCAGGACTGGAGGTCCGGGCCGTGGCTGTGGTTTTTGAGATGTAGAAGCCTTTGCTCCTGGAAGGAGGTCTGTTCTCTAAAGTGGATGCTCGGGGCTGTCTCCAAGAAGTCTCTCCCTGGCGAGGTTTCCATTTAGGGGTTGGTTTCGTGTCCTGGTTCCACGTACCAGCTGCTTTGCGGTGGGCAGCTGGTGGGGTGCTGGTGGAGTGGGTAGGGAAGGATAGGATTGCGTCTGGATAGACAGAACATCCCGGAGGAGGATCAGGGATTTGGAAGGTGCACATGCCTGTTGCGATGGGCTGCAAACAGCATGGCAATTTCTGGACAGGAAGGAGATTTGTGGGGAAACCGAGATCCTCCGGCACGTTAAGAGTCATTTACTTAATCGCCAGGTCTGTTTAGTTACCGCGGACATATTTTTCTATTCCTTGTGATCTTGGAGGCTATGACAGTACTTCTTTTCTCCTGAGCCTGCAGCTAAGCTGAGTCTTAAAGCTGGAGGCTGAGTTATTACAGATGAATTGGTCATTCAGGGAAGGTGTTTTGAAGTTCAAGATGAGTTTGGGTTTTCTACTGTCCTGAAATTCAGTTCCTCTCCCCTAAGATGAAAGAGGAAGGATTTCTAATTTCTCCTATACCTTGCGAATGATCCGCTGAAATAACTGATTGACGGCTCTGTCGACATGTATTTTCTATTTTTTTTGAAAGAAATAAGGAAATGTAAAGCCTTCTGTTTAGTGGTCTGTTAATCTAGGTGAAGGACACACATCTCAATTCAATAAAAATATTTAAAGTGCATGATCTTTTCATGCCTAATTAAGTCAGATAAACAGAGTTGACAGGGTGGTGGTGGGGAGTTGGGAGGAAGGAGACAAAGGTAGAAACCACTTCACTCTGTGGCACTCAGAGGGGAAAATTCTCCTCCACACACAGGAGGCAAATCTGAAGACCACAGAAACATTAGAAAGAGGCAAAAATAATAGAATTTGTTATTTAAGCTATTTGATTCCATGTCTAAATGTTTGCTACACCGTGGGTTAATTCTCTTACCCTCCATTTCAACAAAGAAAACAAACAAAAAAAGAAAACTCAAGATACAACATCGTTCTCTGAAATGGATTCTATATGGAAAATGACCATACATCTCTTTTCATGACATCCTATCCCAATCTTGAGGTCTTTTATTATATTCTTACTAAACGCCCAGAGATCCCAGTTGTACTTTCAATGGTGTAGACAGGCCAATAACACTTCTTGGTATTTGCCCTGCAAAATGGGAAAAATTAGGCTGCATCTATTGGGATCCTAGTCCAAAAGAGAGCTCTGTTCACCCTGCCCTGCTTTGAAAATGCAGAGGAAGTGCAGTCAAGAAGCAATGCTAGAATCTTGCCCGGCAGGCAACACAAGATAGGATTCTAAGCTGGAGGGCTTTCTAAGGCCCCTTGTTCACAAAAAGCAGATTTTATCTTTGGGTCAAGGTTGATTGAGTGATTGACTTTGCTGGAAAATTCATCTTCTTTTAGAATTTGTCAACAGAATAAGGGTTGTGACATAATCCTTCATCTAGATCGTCTGCCTTTTATGCAGATAGCAGATATTGGATGGTGGGGGTTGGGGGAAGGGACTGCATTCACCCCTAGGCTTTCCCTTTGGACACCTTAATTTGACTTGTGGACTCAGAAGGAAGGGCCACTGAGAAGTCAGGCTGTTGGAGTGGATGAAGTCAGTGCCTTGGAATTTCCTGTTAATAAGGAGGTAATGGAGTATATGTTAATTTTACAGGAAACATTTCCATAGGGTATATAAGTACAATGGGTGTATTTGAATTGTTTCCATATGCTGGGACTCTGGGAACCAGGAGGATAAAATTCCATTTGCACCTGCCTTATAAACAACACACTGGCAGCACTCGTGGGCCCTGTGGAACTGGAGGATGAATGGGCACTGCTTGCGCACACACACATCCCCAAACATGCCAACACTTGCACATGCAACACACAAATGCATATTTTTAGATGCAAACACACCAAGCTGTGATTTTGCCTTTGAAAGGTGACAAGGAGCAAAGATCTTTTTGAGAACCGGCTCTGCCCTCTCTCTCTCTTGCTCCCCAAGACCCCATCACCTCCCCATCACCTGGTCCAGTTGCTGTATTTACTTCACAGCCTGGTCCCTGAAAGCCACTTTCTTCCTTGGCTTTGGGATGTATTGTACAGCCCCCTTCCTGCCTCGAGTGCCCTGCGGAGGGGCGGGCAGCAGTTAACCATGTGGGTCCAGCATTGACCTCCCTCCCTGTTTTTCTCTCCTCTCTGGGCTCTGAGGTCTTCCTTGACCACTCTGTCCATCTGCACCAGCTCTGAGAAGGAGGGACAGGCTGTTGGATGGAGTTTGTGCTTCTTGGACCTTGAGGTCTCTGGGTGTCAGGAATGATGCAGTGCTGAGTATGAGGGGTCAAATTCCACAGCCCCTCTTCTGCCGCCGTTGCAAGGCCTGCTTTGAGGCCAGCAGGAAATCCCACATTTCTGACAAGGACCATTCTGTGACATTCCTTTAAAGCTAACCTTCATGAATTTCAGACACCATGCAAAACGGTTCTCTTGCTCATATTTTATTTTCAAAACGATCCTATGATGTTGGTGTTAGCATCTTCTTTTTACAAATGAGGAAGTGAGATAATATTGCCCAAGGTCACTTGACCTTGAACCCGAATTTGATGCTGTATGCTCTCACTATGATAGCCGTGGTTTTAACTGTTGTGTATCATATAGAGCACTTAAATTCTCCCAGAAGAGGACAGGGTGGCAGGGAGGGGAACTTTTAAACCTTTAAACCGGGCTTCTCCTTTCTAGCTCTTTAGATCAGTTCAACTCTGGACCAAGCAGGCACCCTCTGGACATGGCCTTGGAGGAGCCAGCACAGGGCAACAGAAAAGAATTGGGCACAGGCTTAGCAGAACTAGGGTGTGAGGCCTGAATCTGCCGTTAAATCTCTGTGTGACTCCAGGCAATTGATTTAATTCTCTGAGCCTCTCACATCCCGACAGAGGCATATCAAGTGCAGCACTATTTCAAAAGCTAGGTAGGAGACCCCATCAGAGAACGGCACCTGGGAAAGGATGCTCTAACCATACCTGCCTGTTATCCTTACCTGAACAGTCCCTTTCCATCCTGGCTCCCCAGATCTCTAACCTGAGTTCTTGATTTTTCTGATGAAGTCTAGAATTTTTGCCAACAGTAAAGAACAGTTCTTGGCAGCTCCCTGAGTCTTCACTCCCTTTCAATACCAGGCCTAGTGGAGAGCAAAATTAGCCTGCCAATCACTCAGAGACATGTGGGCCCCAGGAAATTAAATCCCCCCTCTCCCCAGCTGTCTCCCCCCACGTGCCAGGTACCAAATGACTGTGTAGGCCACGCGTTTCCATTCCCGTCTCTCCTTCCCATATGTTAATTTGAGCACCTTAGTAGAACAAACCTAACCGAGTGGATATGAGATGAAGTTCATTATCCCCCAAAGCCAAAGGTTATAGGAGGGGGTTAGTTGGAAGGCAGGTTTGGCTCTCTTACATCATTCTTTTGGATTAGAACATTTTCTTTTTCCAGCAATATTTAAAAGCCACCTTTTAACACAGGTCACAGTCTTTCCTGACCAACTGAAAGCAGAGAAGTGAACAAGGGACTGAGGCCACTCGGCACCCACTTGGAGTTCGTGCAGCCGCCTCGTCCCCCAGACCCAGTGCCCTTCCTGAAGCTGTCTGGCACCAGGGACAGGACCCCTGCTGCTTTCTGAAGATGATGTTTGGGGGCCCCATGTGCCATGGGGGGAACCGAGCTCCCCGTGCCTTCTGGGTTTGCCACTGCGTTCGCACAGCCCCTCCTGACCTTGGGGGGATTAAGAGAGGACCTCCTCTGAAGGCTGACTCTTGGGGGAGCCACCCTCTTACACAACCTTTCCCCCTCTCAGCTCTGGAGCGAGAGCTCTTAATCCTGACATTTGCCTGGGCATTCAGAGGAAAAGCCTTGTCAGTACCATGGGGCAAAAGAGATTTTAGATACACAGTCACTGCACAGATGTGAAAAGCCAAGAATAGATCCCAGGGCAAGTGAAGGACACAGAGCTTTATAGGGACTCCATGGCCACTGTTGCGGGCTACCTTGTGTCCCCTCTGAAGTCCGTACGTTGAAGCCCTTATCCCCGGTCCCTCAGAATGTGACTGTCTTTGGAGACAGTCAGGCAAACTGAGGTCATAGGAGTGGGCCATTGTCCAGTCTAACTGATTTCCTCACAAGAAGAGATTAGGACACAGACGCTCACAGATGAGGACTCAGGGAGGACATGGCCATCTCCAGCCAAGGAGAGATGCTTCAGGATGAAACTGACCCCCTAGACACCTCAATCTTGGACTTCTCACCTCCAGAACCATGAGGAAGTACATTTCTGCTCTTTAAGCCACCCAGTCTGAGGCACATCTTATAGCAGACCAGGCGAGAGAACCCAGTCAGGGCAAGAAACAAGCACGGGTGTCTGGGAACAACAGAAACTGCCACGGGCTGCAGAAAATAGGCAGGCTCGCAGATCAAATCCCTGCCCCCCCTATTCTCCTGACCTTTGGGCTAGTTGCCGTTTTAATACCCACTTTTCTCATCTGTAGAATGGGTTAGACATGTATGTCATTGCTGTGTTGAGAACTGATTGATAATGAACGACAAATATTGTAACACAATGCTCAACATCCAGTTCTCTACTTCTTATTATTTCTCTTAATAGTGATAGGGGTAAAAACCAAGTGTATATATAATATTGTGATTTTAGTGTGTGCTAGGCATTGAGCTAAACGTTCACCCAGGACACTTCATTGAACCTGGCCGTTTTATCCGGTGATTAAAAACAAGACTGGTCTCAGGGCTCTGGGCTGGGATTACTGAATTCATCAGCCTCTAAGCCAGGGTCTGCATGGAGACCTGTGAACTCCCCACTCATCAGCCCCTTGACTGACACTTGTCAGATCTCAACCTTCTTGGCTTGGGAAGAAGGACTGCCTTGATCACGGGTCATGACAGGTCCACACCCCATCCCCAGCCTGCCTCCATTCATCTCCAAGTGTTCCTCTATTTAAACAAAACGTATAAACAATTGTGGCCAAGCTTGAAGGATTCGCTTATAACTGTTTACATCATTAAGGGTGAGATATTGATTGTGAACACATGTGCGCAACACACAGGCGTTGAAACTGGGGGTGGTCAACTGTTCTGCCAGTGTCCTGGTCTGTTTGGACATGGAGTCTTGCCTATAACACACCCTCCCAGCTCAGCGGATCTCAGGATGAAGAAACACACTCAGCAAGCACACACAGTTCTGACGCCCTGACAGGGGAGAAGCCCGTGACCTCCAGGCAGAGGCTGAGCGACAGCCGAGAAGTCCTAGTTGACATTCCCACTACTGCCCTTGCCCTGAGCCTGGAGATCTCTGCTCAGACAGTCCAGGTGGGCCGGGGCATCCTTGGCCATTTCCATGCGCACCAGCTCCAGAGCTCTGCTTAAAGACATTCCCCTTCCCACTGCCTGAGTCTGGATTAGTTTACCTCCAAGAGCACCTTTCCTCCAAGTTCTTAACAGTCCTATCACACTGTGTGAACTGCTCTGAAGCGTCACGGAGCTCAGTCCTCAAGATAACAAAAGACAGCTATTGGCATTCCTGTTTTGTGGGTGAGAAAGTGCGGCTCAGAGACATGAAGCATCTGCAATAAAGACACGCAGCGCCCACACGAATGCATGTCTGTCTAACACACGAATGCACGTCTGTCTAACTCCCAGCATCATATAGATACTGTGTCAAATCGCTATACCTGCCTAGGTACAATCTGTACATGATGTGTAATAACATATATTACATAGCAATATTCTATATAATTATGTATCAATATTATATTAAGTTATATAGAAAAATATAATATATATATATATATATATATATATATATATATATATTTACTATTGGAGATGATGCCTGGGTGTTCCTAAGAATTCCCTTCTAGGTAGTACTACAAATTGAGAACTGAGGTTTAAAAAAGAAACAAAAACCCCAGAACCTCGATTATATGTTACAAGTTGAGAATTGAGGTTAAAAAACCCAGCACCTCGATTACGTGTTACAAGTGTCTAAATCCTTGGACTATGTCCCCTCACCGATCACTTACAGCTTTGAGCTGAGAAAGGGCAGCGCCTATGTGGCCACTTTTCTGAGCTGTCCAGGCCTTTTTCTTGTTGAACAGGAGCAAGGTGGAAGGGATAATGAGACAGAAGCAAAGAGCTGAGACAACTAGTGTTTCCCCCTTCTCGTCCCCAATTTTGGACAAACATGGGCCCCAGAATGAGTGAGGGAATTAAATTAACGAAGACAATTTCTCCCTGTCATTGAACTCTGACTAATGAGTCTATTTCTGGGTAATAAGAAGGAGCAGGAAGTGACAAGGCAGTGTAATGAATTAGTGGCCCAGAACCTCGTTAGTCAGAATAATCTTTCCACGAAAGATAAATGATGCAAACATTAATTATAAAGCCAGGCTGGAAATGCATCCCATTATTTGGCTTCCGAAGAAATATCTCCCAGTTATCACAGGCATTTCAACCAACAACAATAACAATAAAGGTTCACTGAGAACTCTGGTCCTGGGGAGGCCGGCTGGTGGTGGGAACCTGGGGACCAGCCCTGCTCTCTACAGTGGCCCATTCTCAAATCTCCTGTAGTCTCGGGATCTGGTCCCAGCCCATCGTCCCTGTGACCTGCAGCCCCTCTGTCTCTCCAGCTTGGCCATTCAGAGCCGTCCACTCAGGGTCATTGGAGCCAGATGAGGCCAGGAGTTCAATGGGACTGTTCTCCCACATCAAAGAGAGAGGGGGCAAGGTCAGGGTTTTCCCAGTGACTCCAGCATCCTAAAAGAGAGCTCGAGATCAAAACTGTGCAGGAAATAGAGAGACAGGGGTCAGCTAAGTTTCAGTCCTGGCACTGTGTGTTTGAAAACTTACTTAGCCTGGTGTTTTGCTTGTTTGTTTGTTTGGTCAGAGAACTGCTGAGAGTGAAGTCTTTGGTGAAGAGGGCTCTTGGTGAGGGTTAAGTCAGGGTGGCACCTATTAAGTGCTGGGCGAATGCCATCAGCACGTGTTGTGATGTAGTTTCAAGGCTGCAGAGCTGGCAAGGGTATGGAGCATTGGGGGCAGTTCTCTTGGAGCAGGGATGAGGGAGAGAGAGGCACCTGCCTGCCAAAGTCCCCAGGGGGCGAGTGCCAGGCCCCCGAGGGGCTGTCCTCTCAGGCTGGCTATCACCTGGAGTTTTGGGAGGCACCCAGAAGGGAAGCTAGGAGAGGGAGGAGGCCTTTGCTCAGAACCAGAGCAGAGACTGAGTCAGTAATAAATGTGCTTTGCTGTGGCCATTACTCCCAAGAGTAAATAACCCGGAATTAAAAACTATAAAAAAGTCCTCGGCAGCGTCCGGTAATAAACTTGTCCGTGACTTCACGGCTTGGAGGTTCCTGAGCTTCTAAGGATGTTTGCTCCCTCCTGCCCACGGAGGGGCTGGGAATCCTTTGCTGCAGACCCAGGAGTCTGAAGCCCAGAGGCCAGAAGGTTCCGAGCCTCCTTCTAGGTGGCACCATTGAAGCAGAGGCTGCAGGCGGCTTTGTTTCTAAGGCTTGGTTGTTATCTGACTGGCAACTCTTGGTAATGAGAGAAGAAAAAACCAATTAATTGGGAATGAATTTTAATTGTCTCCGACTTCTCATTTGTAGGCTATTAAAACGAGTTGCTATTAAGCGATCACATTGGGTTGCATCATCCGAGAAGATGGATGCCCCCCAAAAGTGCCCTCTCCTCTTCCAGCTCCCCTTTGGACAAAAACTGGGCTCTTGGGCTTTACGTAAAGTGAACCCATGGCGGGGAAAACGTAGAAAAAAAAAATCTTGCTGCCAAAATCTATTTTTTTTCTTTCTTTTTTCCACTGAAGAACAAATGCCTGCGCTTGTCTGTGATTCTGAGGCTGTTCTCCTCTTGTGCATTTTGGGAGCTGTAGGAGGGTTGCTGGGGAGGCAGGGCTTGCTCTGGGCAGCTTCTCTGTCAGCTCATACTGGCTCCGCAGTCATGGGGTGTGAGAGGCTGTACAAGGTCCCCGGAATCAGCCCGTCTGGGCAGAAGGAGGGGACCCAGCTTGGGAAAGGACAGTCAGGGCCACTCCCTCCTCCTCCTCCCCTCCACCGACCTCTTACTGCTCCAAAATGAGCTTTTATTTTTTTTAAGCTTTGTGTGTGCCTGCGTGTGTGCTAAGTTGCTTCAGTTGTGTCTGACGCTTTGCGACCTCATGAACTGTAGCCCACCAGGCGCTTGTGTCTATGGGAGTCTCCAGGCCAGATACTGGAGTGGGTAGCCATGCCTTCCTCCAGGGGATCTTTCTGACCTAGGGACTGAACCTGCATCTCTTAGTTTTCCTGCATTGGCAGGTGGGTTCTTTACCACTAGTGCCACCTGGGAAGTCTTTCTTGAGGTGTGATTGGCAGGTAAAATTTATATCTATAGAAGGTGTACGGCCTGATGCCTTGATGTATAAATACATTGTGGAAGGATGCTCAAATCAAACTAAGCATCCATCACCTCATCATGTTGTGTGTGGTGAGGCCCTTAGGATCTGCTCTTAGCAAATTCCAAGTGCAGGATAGGATACCGTCAACTGCAGTCACCTTGCTGTACGCCAGGTCTCTGGAACTCACTCATCTTGATAACCAAAACTCTGCATGCTTTGGCTGGCATCTCCCCACATCCGCCTCCCAGTGACTTCCACTATTTTAGATTGTGCAGTATTTGTCTCTCTGCATCCGGATTATTTCACTTAGGATAGTATTCACGGCACAATTATTCACAGTAGTCAAGATGTGGAAACAAGCTAAATGTCCATGGGGGATTAATTGGTAAAGGAAACACGGCATACCCATACTGTGGAATGTTACTCAGCCTTAAGGAAGAAGGGAATCTTGCCGTTTGGGTCCTTGTGGAGGTGCCTGCAGGATCAGCTAGTGCTCCTTGCTGAGAGCTGGGAGGCCTAGCTATGTGGGCACCCGAGCTACTATGGACGTGGCAGTCACTAGATGTCTCTGAACCTGCCTGGGCAGTGGAAGGAGTGGAGATCGCAGCCCCTCCCCGAGGGCTTGTGTAGAGGTCACAGGTTAGATGTAGGTTGTGTGTCCAGTGAGATTTTGCTAACCCCAAGGGCCCGGGGGTCCCCAAAGTCCTGGAACTCCAGCCCCTCCCCTTTCAGCTGACTCTCATCGGTCGCCTTCCCATTCCTCTCTGATCTTTCTCTCTGCTCAGCTTTCTGAATGCCCACCACCTGTATCTCACCCTCCACGTCCCCCTGCTCTCTCCACACAAAAGGCCAGGGCCCCCATAGAAGGCTCTGCTGAAGGCTCTGCTGGGTAGGGCTTGGCTCCCTGCCTCTCCAGGTGAGCTCTGCCCTCAGCAGCTTTACGACTTTCAAGGTGGAGCTGTCTCTGCCCCCTCGGGAGCGGCGTAATCAGCCTGGAAGGCCAGTCCGGCCCCCTCTGCTCCCCGGGGTCTTATCTGGCTTCTCCCCACTCCAGCCCTCCCCGCGGCTGAACAGTATTTATGGAGGGCCGAGCACCTGTCCCCCTTCATCTCCTTCCATCTAAATCACCTGCGTGTTCAGGGGACTAATTCATGGCTCCTGCTGCACTCGGCTTGTCAGCTCCGGGCTTTGCAGAGGAGGCGGTGGAATCGCTCTGAAGTCAGCAACTGGTGGTGCGGTGGGTGGGGCCCGCGGGACCCTCACCCCCACCCCCGCCCTGCCACACACACACCAGAGCCCACCTACACAGCCATGCCCTCCTAACCCCAGCTCCCCATCTTTGTCCCCATAGCTCTAAGATGGCCTTGGGACAGCAGTGTTGGTGTTTATTTTTCTTGTCCACTAGATTCCCAGAACTTTTAGGAAAAGGACATGATCCTTTTTAGATTCTAGTTCTCCTGCTACCTGGTAGGAGCTCAGGAGAGGTTTATGAAATTGAAATACCCATGGACACCCTCCGACGGCCTCTTCCCAGTCCCGAAAGTAAGGCTGTGTGATGAGATTTTCCCTCAGAACAGAGAAGAAGCTACTGCTATTTGAAGCCTAAGAATAGACCTAGACAGATGAGAAGATGGACAGGGTCAGAAACCCACTGGCATTTCTGAGATGAATTATGGGGACGTGATGGACCAGAAGGTGACCACTGAACACTGTGCTGTTGGTGATCCAGGACACACTCATCCAGGGCGGACTCAGGGGTCCTGAGTGAGCAGCGGGGGGGCTGGGAGTGATCCACTGGATCCCTAGTGCCTTGGAGGACATGGAAGCCGGGGCCAGCCTGCCCCGAAAGGAGCGTGTGGCCTCTGGACTGCGTGCTTCCCAGGTGTCAGCCAGGCCCCAGATCTGCGCTTTGTGAGAGCCTCCGGCATCACCCCGCTGTGTGTGTAAGTGCGTGTGTGTGAGCACGCGTGTTCTTTCTTCCCACCCACCCCCCATCCTGGTCAGCCAGCTCTGGACAAAGCCTCCCTCTAAGTGGGGCACCAGATGCGGACATAGAGCATTCTGGGGTGTCTACCCACTCCTCTTTTGGCCTCTGTCGGGACCTCCCCAGAAACGCTCCTCCAGCCCTCACCCAGAGCATCGCGGGAGACACTGAGCTGGAGGCCTTGTTTGGGGGGCTCCCAGCTGACCCCCGACTCCTCCCCAGGCACCAGCACGGCCTTCACCTCTTAGGCCTCACCCACGAGGCTAGAGAACAGAGGCCTCACGTCTGCAGGCTGCCTTTTAAAACAAAACACCAGAACATGGAAACTACCTCCCCACCCACCCCCACCCCCACCCCAATTCGTTCTATTGGTGTCAGACTCTGATGTGTTGAAAGGCAGCTCAGAGAGAACGGGGGTGGGGAGAACAGCATCTCAGGGAGATAATTGACTTCAGAAAAGCTATGTCTGAGATATAGGAAGAAAACAAGTGAAAATATGTTATTTTACAACCTTGATACTCCTGACCTCATTGAAAATAAATATACACACGCTGTATGGGCGATCAGGTAGGGAAGTACCCTAGCATAGGGTACAGGCGCCCTCCTGTGGTAAAACTTAGTACTGCCACACTACATTCCACATTCTGTTTCCCATAGAAGCCGGTGTATTGCAGGAGTTGCTTGGGCCCTGCTTGAATTAGAGCCAGAAAGTGATCCTAATTGAAAAAATGAGCCATTCCTAAAAGCCTCCCTTGTCCACACAAGACATCTGGTCACTCCTGGGCTGGCTGGCCTGCTCCCAGAGAAGAGGAAGCTACAGTAGGAATGCAAGTCCTTCCAGAGCTTGGTATGGTCTTCTGTGACTTAACAGCTCCATGTCCTTTGCGGGTCTGAGTTTCATCACCTGCAAAATGACCAACTGGAAATGGACGGTGCTTCTGGTCCCTTCCAGTGGGACAGCCCCTCAGGCCTCAGCAGTCCTTGAGAGAGCGGAGGCCTCAGAGAGCCGGTGAATCACTGATCAGCCTAGGGATGGTGGGACTCTTTGTATGGGGTTGCTTCACTGAATTAAGCTCATTCACTGTTATTATGACAGGCTTTCTCTTTTGCTGATGAATCCGGTGTTAGCTCAGTGTAACAGAACCAGACCTATTGTTCCCCCTGCTGCAAGAACATCCCCATTGTCATTCCCAGGCTGACTTCCAGTCTGTGACTTGTGATGTTGTCTCTGAAAGTGGTGAGAGAGGGAACCTTCCCAGGGGCTGTGATCATCAGACACCTCAGCTCACTCCCGCCGCAGACCTGCACCCAAGAACGCTGGTGGGCGGATGGCACCCTGAGTTCTGCATTCGGGCGCGGTTGGCGGTATTTGCTCTTATGTTTTTTCCTTTCATCTGCATCTTAATACAGTTCACTCACTTCCTGCATGAAAAAGAAAGCTCCCCAGTATCGACAGTGTTTAAAAAGTTACCATTCTTTGCATTCACTCTTTCTGTAGCAAGAATCTCTCTTTCTTATTTTTTTTTTTTAGATACAAGACTTAAGTTTAATCTTTTTAAAAAACTTTTTATTGCAAGATATTTGCTTTACAATATTGTCCTGGTTTCTGCCATACATCAACATGAAGCAGCCACAGGCATACACATGGTCCCTCCCTCTTGAACCTTCCTCCCATCTCCCACCCCATCCCACCCCTCTAGGTTTCCGCAGAGCCCACCAGTGTGTCACACAGAGAATTCCTACTGGCTGTCTGTTTTACATATGGTAATATGTGTGTTTCCCTGCTACTCTCTCGATTCCTCCCACCCTCTCCTTCCCATATTGTGTCCACAAGTCTTCTCTACGTCTGCGTCTCCGTTGCTGCCCTGCGAATAGGTTCATCTGTACCATCTTTAAAATGTTTAGTCCTGTGAGCTGAGCAAACATCAGCCCTTGGCCCCTACCCTCACTGCCCAGTCGCAATGGGACCATCTCACAGAGACTTCAGTTCTTGTATAAGATGAACAGAGTCATTCGTCTTTTCTGTTTAAGCCCTTGGGATATTTCACTTTAGCAAGACAGCACTTTTAGGAAGCTACACTATTTTATGAAGTGTATTAAACAGCACATAAGCTCATCTGTTTGGCCACAGTTTGTCTACTGGTTGTCTTGGCTTTTTCCCAATATATCATGGGTTGTTTTCCCAACACATTTTAAAATTCTTATTACTGACTATGATGTGCTTTCGCTGGTGTTATTATCATAATTAATTTGTTTCTTATATAGCTGAAAACACAGAGTGGACATTTGCCAAATTTGCATCACTTATAACATTTCCGCAATGGTGGCACATCCATTAACAACTGGTACTCGCTGAGGGCCTGCTGAGGGCCACGTGCATGCTAAGTCACTTCAGTTGCGTCTGACTTTTCGGGCCTATGAACTATAGCCTGCCAGGCTCCTCTGTCCAGGAGATCCTCCAGGCAAAATACTGGAGTGGGTTGCCATGCCCTTCTCTAGGGGACCTTCCCCACCCAGGGATTGAACCCATGTCTCTTACATCTCCTGCATTGGCAGGTGGGTTCTTTATCACTAGCATCACCTGGAAAGCCCACATAGCTTTGCATTTACTTTCTTCAATTTTTCACCACAGCCCTGGAAAGAGATCATTTTATCTCAGCATCACAGTTGAGGACACTGAGGCCCCAGGAGGTTGAGTGGCTTTCTCAGTTCTCACAGCCAAGGAATCCTGGAGGAGATACAGCCCACACCCAGTTTGAGCCCCAAAGCCCAAGCGTCACTCACCACCACCCTCCACCCACAGCCCCACCTCCACTGGCATCCCCCTAGGGACGTGAATCAGGAGCAGGTCCATCAGTCAGCAAAGAGGCCGTGGCCTCACCTGGCCTCTCCTCTGAAGGTGACTCAGAGTTTGAATGGAGTGTGTTTTCAGTCCAGGCACCCTCCCAGGAAAGGCCCTGCTCTGGGAGGGGAAAGCTCAGACCTTGGCTTGGCTCCTGATGAGCCTGAATCTGGACCCAGACACGCAATCTGCACGGGTTTTGATTGCTCTGCTGTTTGGTGCTGGGGTGAGGATTCCAGCAGAGAAACTTGGTTCGTTGGTTTGACTCTTAGGCACTTACTGAACTGGTTGGTATCACTCATTCTGGGGACACTGACAGAGCCTATGTTTATAATAAGAGCCTTGGGCTCGAGCCCCTTTCTATTCTAGGGAATTTGAGGTTTTGCTCTTTTTATTTTTTTTTGGCATGCAGGTTTCTTTAGTTGCGGCACACAGGCCTGGCTGCTCCATGGCCTGCGGGATCTTAGTTCCTTGACCAGGGATCAGACCAGCATCTCCTATAGTAGAAGCACTGGACCACCACGGAGGGCCCCAGAATTTGAGTTTTGACTCTGGGAAGGCTACGAAGTCCATGTTGGCCCTAAAATATGCACAATTATGGAGAGGGACTGAGAAAAATGGGATGCTGAGAACACACTGCTGTTTCAAATACTCTGGAGCGAGCTGTTTTCTATATGAGCACGTCCATAGACCCAAGACCAATAGGCTCATGTGATGGGAACTATTAACTCGATATAAAATAAACGTAAACGTCAGAGGTGCCCACAGAGGTATGGCACCCCACTCCAGTACTCTTGCCTGGAAAATCCCATGGATGGAGGAGCCTGGTAGGCTGCAGTCCATGGGGTCGCAAAGAGTTGGACATGACTGAGCGACTTCCCTTTCACTTTTCACTCTCATGCACTGGAGAAGGAATTGGCAACCCACTCCAGTGTTCTTGCCTGGAGAATCCCAGGGATGGGGGAGCCTAGTGGGCAGCCGTCTACAGGATCACACAGAGTCAGACACGACTGAAGCGACTTAGCAGCAGCAGCAGCAGCCCACAGAGGCGAAGGACTGCCCTGGAGTTCTTCCAGCACCGGGTGTGCATGGGTGTGAACATGCATTTACATGCTCGTGCATGCATGGGAAAGGGCAAGACGATCTGATCAAATGACCTTCGTGACTCTATGATTTGGAATTACAGAATGATCTTTATAACTAAATTTGATGGGCCTTCAGGCAGCATGCTGCTTATCAGAGGCATATGTTTGCTCGAGATATCTGCCCATTGCACATTTTTTTAGAGTTTCGAACCTTTACAAAAGTAACACGAATCGCATACAAGCAGCTCTCACCCATACTGGCTCTGCAGCTTCTTGGAACCACACATTCTCTTACACAATCACAAAGGAGTGAGCAAGTTCAGGAAATTTACGTAGATACTGGCTGCGTCTACTGTCACCATCTCACAGATTGTGAGAGTCTGTCTCACAGTCTCTTCTCTATCACAAGGTCCCCGCCACTCACTGTCCACGAGGCTGGACGCATCCTCACATCTCCTTAGCCTCCATCCGTCCTGATGCTGACGTTCTTGAAGATGACAGATGGACTGGTAGTACCTGCTGCTTCTCAAACGTTGCTCGGATGTCTAGCAGACAGCTCTCTATCTGGCATACTGCACCTGGTCAGGGTCAGCAGGACAGAGGGCTACCTGCGCGCTGGTGGGCGAGGGCCCTGGCCATCCCGGTCGGCAGGGGAGGGATGGCCAAGGCATGAATTCTGAGCTTGTGCCCGTCCCCTGCCTCTTGAGACCTGTGGCTTCCTCACCTCGTGGCAGTCATGAGAATTAAGTGGCATAGTGTAGGTAAAAGTGCTTAGTAAACTATAGCAAAGACCTAGACCTGCACGATACATTGTAATTTATTATTAATACACCAGCAAGTCAGCCTGAAGCCAGAATCAGAGGGGGAAATTGAAAAGTCTGTAAAATGCTGGGTTGAAAATAAGAGTGGGCTGACCGGGTGGGGCTGCCAGCCCTGTGGCTAGACCTAGCATCCCCAGCCTGTCCTGGGACCAGTGGTGCCTCTGCTTAGCTCGACCTTCTGAGGTTGGTGTGCAAGAACTGGCCGTGGGGACTGAGCCTTCACCAAGGGCCAAACCGTTTGTGGAGGGAGGTCCTGGTGTAGCGGAGAGTAGGTCTGGCTGCTCACCCCTCAAAAGCCAATAAGAGGCTGGGTTGGTGGGAAGGAAAATTTGCTTTATTTTGGGTGCCAGCACCTGGGGCGGAGGGGGTGGACTCCTGTCCAAAGTCCGACTCCCCCTTACGGACAGTAGGCAAGAGCTTTTATAGGTGGAGGGAGGGGGCTACTTACAGAAACAGCACAGTCACCTCTGACAGTCACCTTGAAGTTGGTCATCAGCAGTCTGATCAGTGTCATCGTGATTGTTTTAGGTACAGTTTACCTTCAGTTCTAGGGTCAGTTTGTTTCTATTTCTTGAGGCCAGTTCTCAGAGTTGCAGCAGCTTCTCTCATGGCTATAGTCTGATCATCACGTAGTTAACTTCTCCATCTGGTGGAGGTTTCAGGATCTGAAGACAGCTCACAGAATACAGCTCAGAATATTGTCTACAGCCCTTGAGAAGGAACTAACGGTCCTTGATTATGCTTAATGACTAAGCTCTGACTATTTAATTTCCTTTGACTGTTTTCCTTTGTTTGCAGAAGTTCTCACTTCTCTGATTAAACTTATTTTTTTGGCTCAAATCTTTCCACAGACAAAAGACAGGCTGACGACATGGGTGACAAGGTCCTGATCCATTTCACTGATGCTCATGAGAACTCAGAGAGGTCTTAGGAGCCTTCTGTTAAAATGTAGAGCATCAGAGGTGATGTTATGCACTCAAAGTCACACAGTCAGGAAGTGTCAGAGTCAGGAAGTGCATTTCCAACCTCTCCTGTGGCACATACGAGTACACGCTCGTGTGTACATGTGTGTGCAGAGTGCACGCTCGGTCATGTCTGACCCCTTTGTGAACCACAGACTGTAGCCCACCAGGCTCCTCTATCCATGGGATGTCCCAGGCAAGAATACTGGAGTGGGTGGTGGTTTCCTCCTCTAGGGGATCGTCCCTACTCAGGGATCCAACCTGCGTCTCCTGCATTGCAGGAGGATTTTTTACTGCTTGAACCATCAGGGAAGCTCATGTGTGTGTAAGTGTGTATGTACGTATGTGTGTGTGTGTGTTTCCCCTCCATGGACACTGCAGCTGGAGCATTGAGGTCAATGACCTCAGTGGATAAGCTCATATTCTCCCATCCCAGGTGACATCTCTTGGGGAGACCACTTCCAGGGCTAGAGGGCTGGACGCAAACCTCCTCCACACCAGGAATCCCCTCTTACCAGCCTCAGCGTCTGCATCATGGCTGAGACACCTCGCAGGCTGCCAGGACCACCGTGCTGAGTTCTGACTCCATCGGCAGGTTTCTGATCTCGAGTCCCTTGTCAGCTACTGACAGATGGATGCCTGACTGCTGGCCGGGCATACATCTGGGCAGCCTGTTCCCTCACTAAGAAACAGGGTGATGCCCATCTTAAGGGTTGTTGTGTGGACTGATCTAAGAGCCTGTCACTACAGAAGCAGAGCTTCAGTTCAAGGCACTGTGAGCCCGCCTCTGGGGACACCCTGCAGGGCCCGGGGAGGACCGAGTCCCAGTGCCTCCTCCGCGTGCGCTTGTCTCCCTAACTCCACAGAGGCCGGCGCTCAGGGAGCCGCGGTTGGCTGTGGTCCTTTCTCCCCATCTCAGCCCCCGCCTCCGCTCCATGCGGTTTGAACACAGCTGCAGAGGCAGTCAGAAGTCTGTGCTCAGCCTCGGTGAGCAGGGCTGCGCCCTCTGGTGGCGGCTGGGGATGCTGCAGGCCCTCCGCGCCGCCGGGCGAGGAGGGAGGACCCGCCCCTCACTTCCTCTCCAGGCTCCAGTGCTGGGAATGGTCCTTCCTTCTCATGCCAGTCTCTGGTCCGTTGCTGAGTGTCCGCGCGAGAAAGCTACGCAGTTCAGCTGGATCTGAAACTGGTTCCCCCCAACATATCAGAAATGTTCCCTCTGGACTCTGCACTCACCTCCTCTTGGGGTTCGGGTCCCTCCTGGCAGCCCAGAGGGAGGTGGACTTGGCATCCCCACAATGTGGGTGAGGACATGTCTGGGCTCATAGCTCGTGTGCATGTTACCTGCCAGCCAGGCCTGCCCTGTGCAGAGAACACGACTGAATGGCATGGGAGTGTCAGAGAGAGGACAGCACCTTCCCCCAACCCTCTCTCGTCCACACCCACACACACAGTGCACACACAGGGAGGCCCACACAAGGACACACAGACAGAGGACCCCTGGAGCCAGAGAGAGCTGTCTCTCTCTGGGATGTTGGGACAAGGAGTGGCCAGTTCCATCAACACCTCCATCACGCCCTCCCTCTTTCTGCACCCGGCACTGGTTCCACTCACTCTTCCAGGGCGGTCACGGAGGGTCGCTCTGAGTGGGTGACTGGAGACACAGAGATCACAGACCCCCTACAAACTGTGGAGAGGCGGTTGGCTGTCTTGCACTTCCAGGGCAATTGAAGCATGGATTCGGGGCCCTGCACAGAACACGTTCTCTCAACAGCCTTGGAACGGGCAGCAGCATCTTCCTCATCATGGCCTCTCCTGCCCTGGGCTGCAGCTTACAGGGTGCTGAGAGAGGGCAGGGAGTGGGCACAGCCTCCCCTCGGGGCTTGGTACCTGCCAGTCTCCTGTCCTCTGGCTGAAGCATGGGCTTTCTTAGTTTGTGAGTGGTTGTTTAGCTTGGGGTTTGAAGCTGGACCTCTGGGCTCAGCCCAGGCTGGAGTCTGCAGCCTGCCCACCTAGGTCTCTTGGCCCTGCCTCCCACATCCCATCCCTCATCCCCCGTGGACCCTCTTTGTCCCAACATCCCACCTTCCTAGAGATTAGGGAGGTGTCGGGAGGCAGCAGTTTGAATCCAGCCCAGGTGATGGTCTGGGGGAGATCACATTCCTCTGGGATGTGGCAGCCCCCAAGAGGAGAGGAAGAGAGACAGAGGTGGGAAGAGGGACAGGGCCTGGTGTGAGGAAACTCTAGAAGGAGCCTCAGAGGGTTGCTGAGCTGCCCTGAGGGAGCACCACAAGCGAGGTGATGTCTGCAGGAACACCAGTGAGGCTGGGGTGTTGCTCAGTGTTGCTTAGGGGCAGAACGAGGACCCACCCAGGTGGGAAGCTCAGGCTAAAAGCAGCTTCCTAGAAATTACAAGGTAGGGGCTGGCTTTCCTTGGTACCTACATAAAGTGAAAGTCACTCAGTTGTGTCCAACTCTTTGCAATCCCATGGACTATACAGCCCATGGAATTCTCCAGGCCAGAATACCAGAGTGGGTAGCCTTTCCCTTCTCCAGGGGATCTTACCAACCCAGGGATCAAAGCCAGGTCTCCCACATTGCAGGCGGATTCTGTACCAGCTGAGTCACGAGGGAAGCCCAAGAACCCTGGAGTGGGTAGCAATCTGCCTGCAATGCGGGAGACCCTGGTTTGATTCCTGATTCAGGAAGATCCCCTGGAGAAGGGTACCTACATAGGCATCTCACTTAATTCCCACAACATCTCTGTGTAGGAGGATTTAAGCTGCCGGTGTTAGACATGAGGAAGCAGAAGTCAGACAGCTGGGTAACCTGACGAGATCCCCCAGCTTGGGGAGGGGCTGGGACATTTCGACTAAACTAGGTCCTTCGTGCCCACTGTCCCCAGACATTCATGCCAAGACTGCACGGCCAGCCTCCGGAGGAGACATATGGGGCTGACGGGAGACTTGGGCTGGGAGGCCCAGGACCAGCCAGAATCTAACTCTGTGCTTGCGCCTTTGGTGACATGCCTCTGGTCTCATCCTCGTCCCCGAGTCGCTCACTGAATGCCTGGCCTTTCCTCTCCCACACCAGACTCACCCTCAGCCAGGGCCTTGCCCATTGCAGGTTGTCTGCTTACACCGCTGCCCCATGTGGGGCAGGAGGGCTGTTTCTCACTCCCCCAGTCTCATCGATGGTGCCTTATCACAACGCCTCCCTGTCTCCGTGACTCAGTCGATCATTTCCCTTAGCTGTTTCCAGCACTTGGCATATCATCAATGGACTGGTTTATGTGTGTTAATTGGAGTATCGTTGATTTACAATAATGTATTTGTTTCTGCTGTACAGCAGAGTGAATCAGTTATACATAAAGAAAGAAGGAAAAGAAAGTGAAGTCACTCAGTCATGTCCGATTTTTTGCAACCCCATGGACTATAGCCTGCCAGGCTCCTCCGTCCATGGGATTTTCCAGGCAAGGATACTGGAGTGAGTTGCTATTTCCTCCTCCAGGGGATCTTCCTGACCCAGGGATCAAACCTTGATCTCCCGCACTGCAGGTAGACTCTTTACTGTCTGAGCCACAAGGGAAGCCCTGAGTTCACATAGTTTTAACCAAATATCTTGGTGTACATATATATACACCCAGTCCTTTTCAGATTCTTTTCCCATACAGGCCATTACAGAGTACTGAGTAGAGTTCCCTGTGCTATGTAGTAGGTTCTTATTAGCTATCTATTTCATATATAGTAGTGTGTATTTGTCAAACATAGTCTTCCAATTTCCAATGTATCCCTCGCCCCTTACCCCCTTGGTAACCGTAAGTTTGTTTCCTATATTTGTGCTTCTATTTCTGTTTTTGTAAGTAAGTTCATGTGTACCTTTTTAAAGATTTCACATAGAAGGGATGTCATATGATAGTTCTCTTCCTATGTCTGACTAACTTCATTCATGTATGACAACTCCTAGGTCCATCCATGTTGCTGCAAATGCATTAATCCCTTCCTTTTTTTCTGGCTGAGTAATATTCCATTGTATACAGGTACCATATCATCTTTACCCATTCCTCCATCAATGGACACTTTGGTTGCATTCATGTCTTGGCTATTGTACCTGATGCTGGGGTGCACTTGTCTTAAAGTTATGGTTTTTATGGATCTATGCCCAGGAATAGGAGTGTAGGATTATATGTTAGCTTTATTTTTAGTTTGTTACGGAACCCCCATACTGTTCCCCACAGTGGCTGCGCCGATTTACATTCCCCACCATCAGTGCCCCAGGAGGGTTCCCTTTTCTCCACACCCTCTTCCTTTTAATCGGGGTAGTGTCAGTCTCTCTACTAGAATTAAAGTTACGAACGCTCAGAGCTACATCCCTGTCTCCATCCACAGTGTCTAGAACCTTGGCAGAAAAAGGCGCTTAAACAAATCTGGGGAGTCGAGTCGCAGTAACTGAGGGACTTCTGCGACTCTGCGATGACCTTAAGCTGCCTGAGCAGTGCTCCACTCTACACTGAATGTTCACAAAGTCTAGACTCGGCCCGCCCCCAGGATTTATCTTCACAAAGGTCGGGGGATGAACACGGGAGCAACCAGGGGCCCATGAGAGACCCCAGTGGGGAGGAGCCACAGGGCCACACAGGGGCCTGGGAGGGGCTGCAAGCAGGCCAGCTCTGGGCCCCCCGGCTCATCTTCCCGTAGGGATTATGTGGTTCAGAGACACCTCTCTGGCCTCTCCAGGCTGGGCCCCACCCAGTGTCAGCCTCAGCCCACGCCACAGTGAGGCTGGCCCAGAGACACCGGTGAGACTGGGCTAATTTCCTTGGCTTCCGTTTGGTGTCTTCTAAGGTGGAAAATAATTTCTGTGCTTTTCTGAGAATCACTCAGCTGAAGGCTGGGGTTTGGGGAATGTGCCGTCTGTGGGAAATGCTAATTAGAGACAATTACCTGGCCTGCCAGGTGCCCCTCCAGGAAGCAGCCGGAGCCAAGTGCCCTGGTTGGAGGGGTGCAGGGGGCCCCAGGGCCAGGCCTGCAGGCCGCGTCCTCCAAGGACAGCCCAAGCGCGGCTGCATTTGGAGGCAGCAGGGGATGTGGACAGGGAGCTGGCTTTCAGGGCAGGTGGGGCTCAGTCTCAGCTCACACTGTGCGGTGCCCCCCACTCCCCAAAAAACAACCTCCCTGCCTGCTGTCAGGTAACAAACAACTGAACTAAACAATGTTCCCAGGAAGCTAAAAAGCTTCATCAAGTGTGAAAAACATGGAACACAGTAGTGAACTCCCCAAATCGGAGTTGTGGGGCACCCTGGTCACCTGTATCCCAACTATGTAAATGCAGGGTCCCCGCAGGGCCCAGCCTGCTCAGTGACCCTAATGAGACAGCACGAGGGTGAGACCGTGCCCTGCCACCTGGGGCTTCCAGGATCCCCACTCGCTCACCAGGCTGGTCCCAGGGAGAGGGACCTTCCTGAGCATCCATCCTGGAATCAGCCTGAACTGTCCACCCTGTCTCCTGGGGTGGCCAGAACTGGTTAACCACAGTTCCCTGAATTAATGCACCCGATTGCCTGCAGAGACTGCCAGGCACTGCGGTCCGGGTGGGCATCGGGGTAGTGGGCACAGAACCCCTCCCCCCAGGGAGCAAAATGACTCCACCCCCTGTCACCAGGGAGAAAGGGCCACAGGACCACAGGAGGGGAGGGGCACCGAGCAATCGGGCATCCAGGCCGGCTGGGAACTACCCCCTCATGGCCTCCACTGCCGACCCCCAGGCGGTCCCCAGCGCCCACTGGCCCTGCCGCCCCAGACATGCCCCCTGGCGTCGAAAGAGCTCTAGCAAGGCAACTAAGTGAATATATTTTTAAAAGAAAGGTCATTTACCGAGCAGGCATCTGCAGCAGTTGATGGAATAGCCCTCCTCTGGGTGGAAATAGTGGTGTAATTGGCCTCCCCGGGGCTATTACTGCGCTGATATGACGGGGGCTCATAAACCCCACGGGGTGCGGCGTGCGAAAACCGCAGGCTGCACACCTGGATCCCGGATCCTGCAGACTCGGGGCCGGGCGCGCCTGCAGCTCCGAGGACGGCCACCGGAGGGCGCGCCCGCGCTCCTCGCGCCGCTGTCTGCGCTCCCGGCAGGCGGACCCCTGAAACCTGGCGCGGAGAGGTGGGGGACGCTTCGCAGAGCGCGCCGCGGAGGAAGCGCCGTCTGCCCTGCTCTCTAGCCGACCGCGCCCCCGAATGGGTGTCCGAACGATGGTTTGCAAAGCCAACCGCACAGGTACAACCAGAGGAGGCTGGGTAGACACATCACTAAACCAGATCCCAGCAGGTGAATGATGGTTTTTAAAGCTCCTGAAAAATCCTTTCAGATCATATCAAAACGATCCTTTCAGGTGGGAAGGTCTGTGAGGTGAGCCCCAAACCCCCAAAGCCAGACTGGTCTCAGCTCTCCAGCTTCTATCTACTTCCCTAGGAGACCCTGTGACCCGGGACCCCTAAGGCACCGCCCCACCCGCCCCCTGCTCCCCGTGGGCTCCCAGCAGGGCCAGAACCTGGACTATGCACCCTGCATCCCTAGGGCCTGGTCACAATGCTGACAGCAGTTCATGTTTGAGTTGAAGCTGACAGTACTTCTTGTGGGGTGTGGGGATGCTCGGGCAAAAGAGCCCAGCCGCTCCCTGCACACTGAGCGTCAAGTCCTGATCCCACCACCGTCAGACTGTGCAGCCCCGTGGGGGATGGGACAGTGCGGCCCCCAGTCTCACAGACCAATGGGCAGACACCCAGTCACCCTCTGAGGTGGTCTCAGCCAGTCCCAGCGGCCCACGGACCCCAGCGCCTCTTAGAGATGTTGCCTTAGGGCTCCTAGGCCACTCTCAAGACCAGTGGCACATTTTATTTTCTTGTTCAAGTGTTTCGTTAGCTTTTTAGATTCTTTTTTATTGGAGTAGAGTTGCTTTACAATGTTTTGTTAGTTTCTGCTGTATGGGAAAGTGAATCAGTTATATGTATACACACATCCCCTCTTTTTTTTAAATTTCCTTCCTATTTAGGTCACTACAGAGAACTGAGTAGAGTTCCCTGTGCTATATAGTATGTTCTTGTTACGTAGCAGTGTGTGTGTGTATATATATGTGTGTGTGTGTGTGTGTGTGTGTGAATCTGTTTTAATTTTCCATATGTGTATTCTTAGGAAGGGGCTTCCCAGGTGGCGCTAGTGTAAAGAACCCACCTGCCAACGCAGGAGATGTAAGAGAGGAGGGTTCGATCTCTGGGTTGGGAAGATCCCCTGGAGGAGGCCATGGCAACCCACTTCAGTATTCTTGCCTGGAGAACCCCGTGGACAGAGAAGCCTGGTGGGCTACAGTTCATGGGGTCGCGTAGAGTCGAACATGACTGAAGCAACATAGCATGCACGCATGCTCTTTTAGGAAGAGCAAATGCTAGCAAACAAGTTGGATGTTTGTTAAGGAAAATGCCTGCAGCCCCCAGGGGCTGAGGAAGGAGGGGAGCCTTGGAGTGGGATAGCTCTATCTCCTGGGACCTCTGCCACCACCTATGGCTCTGGAGGGGGACCAGGCAGAGTCAGAACAGAGGCGGGCAGGACCCGCCCCCCACCTCCCAGTGTGGCCCAGGAACTCCTGAAAGGATGCTCTGGGGGAGCCTGGGAAGACAGGAAGGAAGGAAGGAAGGGGCAGGTGGACGTGAGCCTTGCCTTTCAAGTTTCAGGGCAGGAGAGTAACTCTCTAACTTTCAGGGCCTTAATTTGCAGGCTGATCAGTCCCTGGACCGGACTCAAGACATTTATTCTAGGGAATTCCATCTCCCACGAGTGCTGCTTTTAGCCCCAGTTTCCCCCGGAAGCACTGTTTCCTCGTGTTCAAGAGGAGGGGCGTGCTTGGCTCGTCCTTGTGCATCAGCAGATGTCAGCTTCTCCTCTTCCTCTGGGAAGGCCTTGCAGTCAAGAGGAGGCCTCCCCTCCTCTTTGGATACCGGGCCCTGGCCTGTGGCTTCTGTCCCGCGGGGGCCCCTGCACTCCGAGGAGGTGGCGCCTGTTAACAGCACCTGATGCTGGTCCACGTGGTATCACAGAAGACAAAGCAGAACACGATGCCGAGTGTCCCTGCTGCGGGCTGAGCAAGGCGCTGTGTGGGCAATGCGGAAGACTGCCCCTACGTTCATCCTGCAGTCCCCTCTCATGGCAACCCTCGGGGGGGTCGTCGTCACCCCATTCTGCAGATAAGAATGTGAGGCCTGGGGAAGGGGTGGGTCATCTCCGGTCTCACATCCAGTCCCTGCTCCTGCCGACCACTTACCTCTTGCAGAGGCAGAAAGCAAAAGAATTGCCCCCTAAGGCCTGGCAGGCTGGGGAGACAGCCCCGGCTGGAGAGCATGTTCTCGTGTGCCCTCTAGACATGAGCAGTGAAGAGATACCAGCCTGGTGCTCCCCAGAGCCCAAGATGGAGAGACACGTGTACAGTGGAGATGCAGGCACACTCAGGGCAGGACGAGAGGACCGCAGGGGGTCCTGATTCCGGGCTCGGCGTGTCCATCTCCCTCCCTGCTCCTCAGCCCCCAACCCCACCCCAGGCTGAACTCCCACAAGGCTGAACCAAGGCTAGCCTCCTCGTCTCCTCCTCCAGGCAGCTGAGGCTGCCCCTCCCCTGCTGCAGGGTCCACCAGGGGGTCTCTTGGCTGGAACCCTGGGGCCCAGCCTGGCTGAGCTGAGCTGTCAGAGCTGGAGGCGGGGGTGGGGGCGTCCATCAGCTGGCCCTGCCCCTCCTCTCCCCCTCTTCCTCCCAGAACTCCCCTCCTCCCCCGCATCCAGGGCTCCTGTGGGCACTGACCTCTGATAACTCCCTCTGCCTTGTCTTCCCTGAGCACTCTCCCATCCTTCTTCCCATCGCTTTTGTTTTCTCCTCTTTGATTTTTCTCCCCCTTAATATAAACCCCCCAAACAGGGACAGTATGACCGCCACACCCGAGGATGGTGTCACTCACTCAGGGTTTGGGATGCAGTGACCCTGCCGAGCTCAGGCCCCTCCACTGGGTGGAGCTCATCAAGCACTTGTGTTTTCAGTGTGGATTTAGCGGAGATTAACAGGCTGCTGGAGGCTGGGGGAGGGGCGGGCCAGCATCCACCCAGCTCTTCCTGTTAGGAGTCTGTCATATCCAGCCTTACTCATTACCCAACACACACTCACACACACACAGACACTGTGCCACAAGGTAGATACCATTAACTTTTCAATGAAGAAATTGAAGCTCACCGATCTTGTCTAATTCAGAGACCGGAAATGATGGAGATGGCAGTGTCCTCTGATCGGGAAAGAAAGGCGCTCTGGCTGGAGCACCGCCAGGCGGACCTGTGGGTGGGGGTGGGCTGGGGTGGGAGCTGAGGCCGTGGAGATGGGGCGGGAGAGGTGGGGGCGCAGGAGGGGAGGAAAGGACACAGCGAGGGGTGGGAGCCCCAGGCTTGCACTTCTGCAGTCTTTACAGCTCCAGGTTTCTCTTCCTCCCCTGCCACCCCCCCACACTTTCCCCAGTGCACCAGGGACCCCTCCAGGAGGTGGTGTGGCGGCTGCCTGCCCCACACTGATCTCCAGGTGGTGTTGAGACCAGGCTGACTCCTGTTTAAAGAAACGAGAGAAAGAGGAGAGGGGAGAGAGGCAAGAGAAGAGGAGGAAGGGAGAAGGAAGCGGGGAAGAGAGAGAGGTTGACATCCCATCGTGGTCTCTGGGCCAAGACAGGGACAGGAGCCCCTGGCTGGGCGCTGACAGGGCATCAGGGCTGAAAGTGTCTCCCTGAACTTCATAAAGGAAGTCAAGTAAATGCAGAGACTCAGGCAGGAAGCCAGGTCACCGCAAGAGGCTCCTTGAGGGTTAAAGACACTGAGAATGGAATCCTAAGGAGAGAAAGAGTTCAAACAAAACCGTAAATAAGGTTTCCTGATTCCAGAAAGAAATCAAAGGGAAGAATGTCATGAACGTTCGGGGCTAGTTTTCGATGTCTCAGCCCAGAAATAGCCTGGCAGGTCATTAATGAACCTCGTTGGGATTCTGGGCTCTTATGCTATGGTTAATTAATCTGTGTAAGTATTTATAATGGTAATGGCAGAGCGACCATCAGCCAAGACAAGTCATTATAAGGCTAAATCAGGCCAGGCTCAGACCGGAGTAGGGAGGGGCGTGGGGCTGGGGGCCCGGCCTTACAGGAATCGCTGTGTTCCGAGTGTTCTGGGTGAGGGCAGAGGTGGCTCAGAGGAGCAAAGCCACAGTCTGAGGGTCGGAGGTCAACAGCCCTGGTCCAGGGCGGCGCGGGTGGGACGGAGGCTTGCCCAGGGGCCTCTTTCTAGTTCTGAGCTATTCTGTCTCCATGAGGGATGGGGGGAAAAAGTCTGCAGCTGAAAAATGTCACCTTCAACCTGACACTGGAGCCAGAGCATTTACAAATCTGCCTGTCACCGTGACAGCCTGACGGATCGCAACCTCAGTCAGGACTGAGTTAAATCGCCACTATACGTCTTGCAAGAAGTTGGGGCTCTTAAGATTTTTATCACTGAGACAGGTTAAGAGATGGAGGGGTGCGCCCCTTCCAAGCAGTAAGGAGACTGAGGCTGTGAGCCTACCTTCCCTGGGACTCCAGCAGCTGCAAGATTATCTATTACCAGAGGGGAGGTGACAGCAGAAAATTACCCAGCGTCAGCCCCATCTGTTGCTGAGCACCGTTGATTTCACCTTCACTAATTCACTTGGCCTGTCATTTTTCCTTTGTCTGCGTGTCAGGCACCAAACCCTACATCTCTTTGCCTTGGTGTCTTAGCCGGGCAAGTGTGGCTGCAGAAACAAAGCCTGGGGAATCTTTTCAGAGAACTATAGTCCCTCTGAGTCTCCGTCTCCTCTGCCTGATTGTCATTTCCTCCATAATTGATTAGGAACTGGAGGCAAGAGAGAAACTGTGATTGCTTTTACAGCCTGGGTCTGCAGGCAAAGCACATTTCTGTTTGCTTTGTCTCCTGGGACCTAACTCTGTCAGCGGAGGTGGCAGAGTGTTAATAAGGGCTAGCAGACTTGTGTCCCCGGGAGGGGGGTTGCATACCTGGGCAAGAGCCCTGGCGCCCCCATTATCCTTGGCTGCTTGGCCATCAGCCTCTCCCAGATTTGTCTTCTCATCTCTAATAGATTTGATCCTGGCTCACCCCACCGGCCAAGGTTGATGTAAAGATTAAATGAGATAGTATAGGGGCGCAGCGTCACTGTGCCTGCTTAATGAGTAAGTGAATTTAATGCACTTAGCAGAGCCTTGCAGATAGCAAACGTTCCATAACTACCCTTCTATTATTATGCAAATAGAAGTAACCATGGTGATTTTCTTAACCCTTTTGGCATCTGCCATTCTTCTGGTTCCTGAGCTAGACAGGGCTTCTCATTCAACATTTATTGAGTGAGTTCTACGTGCCAGATGCTGTATCTCTCCTGGGGCTGGGGAGACTTTTTAAATGCAAGCAGAAATGATAGCTCCTGGGTCTGGGAGCACAAAGTCCGGTGGGAAACCCTGTCCCCGAGTTGAGAGCACGATGCTTATATGTGACCCCACTTGGAATGGGGGTGGGGTTGCCAGAGAAGGTCCTGATTGAGAAAGTGACTTTCGAGATGGGTTCTGTAGGGACTGACTTGTTGAGGTTGGGGGCAGGAAAGAGCATTCGGGTCGAAATTATGATCAGTAACACTTCTGGGTGGGACAGGGATCAGGGCTCACTGAGAGAAGGACAGAGCCCAAGGTTTCCCTGAAGGATGCTCCCTCCTTCCATATCTGGCAGTGGACCTGTGGATAAGGGAGAAATTACAGAAGGAGCATGTTCATTTGTTGCTGAGAATTCTGAGCTTCGCTAGAGGGCAGTGAAGACCGTTAAAGGCTTTTAAACGAGGTGCCTGAGGGGTCCTGATTACAAAAAGCGAGGTTAGCCTAGAAGGTCACCTGGATTGCACGGGCCATGGACAGAGGAGGCTGGTGGGCTTCAGTCCCTGCGGTGGCAAAGAGTTGGACACGGCTGAGCAATTCACACACACACACACACACACACACACACACACACACGTGTGCGCACAGGATGGAGAAGGATCAGCTAGGCTGACAACACAGAGATCCAGAAACTGCCTGCCTGAGGAATGGGTGAGAGAGCAAGCATTACAGAACACCCTTGTGCCTCCTGTCAGCACAGAGGAGCTGCCCCTAGAACAGGCAGGATGGTGGGGTCTGGGGCTGGAAGGGAAGCCCCGGCCCGTTCAGAAGAGCCATGACATTGTGGGCTGTCACCACCAGAGGGCAGTGGCGGGCGGGCCGAGATGCAGGCTGTGCTGCAGGCTTCAGGTTTCGTTCACTGCGAGGGTGGGGCACGCCGTCTGCCGGGAGAGCGCTCACGTGAGGTCCAGGCTCTTTTCACCTGAAAATGTTCTGGGGCCAGGCCAAGGATTCAGCTTGAAAAAAATCTCTGCGCTTCACCGACCAGATGCACAGCGGGCTTGCATGAGAAGTCGGGCCACCTGGGGTCCTGTCTACACCCCAGGTTTGATGCTCATTGCACCACCTATCAGACGGTGCGGGAGGTGGGCTGGGCTTGCCTGGAGGCTTCCGAGAGGATGCTCACCGTCCAGTGTGCTTTCACACGCACTGCCTCCTTGAAGCCTCCAGGAAACCTTCCAGTTGCAGGTTAACACTTTGCAAATGCAATTCAGACCAGTTACCTAACTTGCGAGGAAATGAGGCAGCTAGCTCAGGTGCTTCCGCCGTTTCATTCCGAGTCAAATTCTTTCGACCTCCTTTGTCCTTTGAGATCGGGTGTGTTTACTTCCTCTGGGGCTCATGTGTGGACTCTGAGTGTCTTGGAGCTTGATCCGCTTTCTAAGAGCGTGGCAGGGGGTCCTGGGGTGGATGGGGATGGACAGCCCTGCACGCCAGGCATTGGCTGGGACTCACACGCTTACCAGGACACATCCCACTGAGTCTTCCAGGCAACCCCATGGGAAGACTTATATCCCCATTTTCAAGTAGGGAAACTGAGGCTCAAAGAGCTTTCTGTCCTGAGTCAACACAGCCAGTGCCCCCCTCACCCACCCAGGGTCTGTGAACTCCCTCTGCTGGTGTCTGCGAGCCCCCTGGACCGGGTCGGGGTTGAGGTCATGAGGGGGTCTAAATCTGTGGCTCAGAAAGGGACACACGTATTTAACATTTCAGAACTAGTTAATTGACACCAAATGTGGTTTTCACAAAGGAAAACCAGGGGCGAGCAGAAGCTGATTCCATCTGGGACCAAAAGAGCCATGATCATTCAGAGAACAGACAGAGGTCCTCTGCCTGTCGGGCCGTGGTGGGTGGTTCCCATCACTGTGAGGACAGGGACAAGGATGGTCTGACCCAGGACTTACCAGGGGAGGTCCCAGGCAGAGAGGAGGAGAGTGGGGAGGGCGCCCAGGACACAGCACTGACCGCACAGCTGGACACAGATGAACACAGCCCCAGCGGTTCTGGTCAGAGCCTCCACGTGTCCTGGGTTCAGAGGTCAGGCCAGCGCAGTCATTTGCTTCCTCCCTGGACTCTGCAAAGGACAGATACCCAGTCAGATGGCCCCACCTACTTCCCAAGCCTGGGCTAGACCACACATGGCTGTGTTTCTATTTATCGTGGACTCTAGGTTCCTTCCAGCGTATGGATCTCCCTCTGTCTTGTTGGTCTCCTTTCCTAGAGCTAGACTTGTGGCTACCTGGACCCTCTTCTCTTCCAGAACTTCTCTGAGCCTTCTTGTCTTCACGTGATAAATGAGCAGGATACTGTTCTCTGTACCCTGAGGATGGAAGGAATCGGTGGGTATGACTGCAATTAGCCCAGGGAATGGCACAGATGAAAGCGAAATAAATATTGGTTTTCTCTCTCCCTTCACCTTTGTGTCCCGAACACGCACACGCGTGCACACACACAGGGCAAACCGCAAACCTTGCCAATAAATCTATGCGAAGTCAGAGTTAACTTAGAGAATCGACCTGGTGCAGAAGCTTTTAGAGGACTGGCGTGCCTCAGGTGATGGAAAACAATAATAATAAATCTTCAGGAATGTCACCTTGCCCCTGGCACTGAAGACAAGAACCTGAAACGTTAGTGGAAAAGCCTTGAGTGTGTGGAGGAAGGCAGCTGAGACAGCCTTCTTCCCGCAGGAGGGGCGGAGGGGTCTGGAGGGAGCCCCTGGAGGTCACAGGGACTGGTCCGGGGATTGTCAGAGTCTGTGACTGTTAATTTCCTATTTTGCATGTCAGGATGGGGATGTGAAGAAAGATGGCTGTGCATATGGTACACACAGAGACCACGGGGAAATTTGGGGATGGACTTGCAAGTGTGGATGCCTCAGTGCAGAGCTGTGCAGACTTGTACTTCCCAGAGTCCTAGATGGCCCCGGGAAGCTGGTGCTGTCCCTACTGGCATGCAGCCATTCTAAAAGTGTGTCGGGCCACCCACTGCAGTCTCGTTCAGAACACTTTGCTTTTGAGTGTTTGACATGTTGTTCAGCTGCTCAGTCCTGTCCAACTCTTTGCAACCCCATGGACTATAGCACGCCAGGATTGCCTGTCCTTCACCATTTCCTTGACTTTGCTCAAACTCATGTCCATTGAGTCAGTGATGCCATCCAACCATCTCATCCTTTGTCATCTGGCTGTTTGACATATTGGTTAATTACTTTCAGTACTTAGGTCCTTTAGTCATTTTGGAGAATTGTTAATCTTCCATTGTCTCTTCAAATATTATTTCTCAGCTCTCTCTTTCTGAAGCTACTATGAGGCATGGATTTGGTCCTTTCACTGTTAACTGCTGTTTCATATTTTTCATTTCTATACATCTGGATGACTTCCAGGTTTATCTTCCATTTTGGTAATTTTATCTTCTTGGATAATGCTTAACCATTCATTGAGACTTTAAAATTTTCATGACTTCATTTTTTACTTCCAAAAGCTCTTTAAGACTTTACTTTTTCTATGTCTTAATTTCAGATGTATTTGAGTCCTGCTTTTTAAAGCATTTTAAGCTGAGCGATTCGATAGGCTCTATTTGGTCTTTTGATTTTGGCTTCCCAGGTGTCGCAGTGGTAAAGAATTCATCTGCAATGCAGGAGACCCAGGTTTGATCCCTGGGTCCGGAAGATCCCCTGGAGAAGGAAATGGCAACCCACTCCAGTATTCTTGCCTGGAGAATCCCATGGACAGAGGAGCCTGGCGGGCTACAGTCCATGGGGTTGAAAAGAGTCAGACACGACTGAGAACACACACACGCAGTCTTTTGATGACTTAGAGTCCTAAGAGACTGTGGTTCTGTCCTCGCATGTTTGGTGATGTGGAATCAGGGGTCCGTGATCGGCAGGAGAGGGTGGAGACTGGGGTGCCGGCATGTTTCTTGCTCTGTGTTTGGCTCCATGGGGACCCCAGGAGTGAATCAGCCCAGGAAACACCAATCAGACCCCCAAACCCATCTGGGCACAGGTTGCAGTCATACCTTCTCTGGGGAGACTCAGCTGCTCCACCCATAATCTCTGGACAGACGAGATTCCTTGCTGTCCTTGGGCTAATTCTGGAATCTTCCTCATCCAGCATTTGGTGGCTCTCGAGGGCTCCAGCCTCTTGTGGAAATGTCATCCAGTCCTGTCCTCACTCTCCAGGTTCCCACGAGGACATTGCCCTTCGGCTTCTGTCTCCGCAAGCTGACTCTCCCTCCCTGGCCCCAGGGAGCTACATCCCACAGCTCAAGCCCTGGCTGCATTGTTCCAAGTCCCTTCTTTGTTGGTGGTCCTTATAGAATTCCTGTATTATCTCACATCAGCATCATCATTAGCAACAGCCTCATGGCCAACATTTATTGAGTCCTTTAACTACGTGCCAGCGCTGCTCTAATTTCTTGATACTAATAAACTCATTTACCTTCATAACAACACTATGAGGCAGATGCTCTAATTATCCCCATTTTACAGATGATCAAATTGGCATTTTCTTTAAAGCAGGGGTCCCCAACCTTCAGGATCTAATGCCTGATGATCTGAGGTAGAGCTGATAGAATAATTACAGAAATGAGGTGCACAATAAATGCAATGCCCTTGAATCATCTGGAAACCATGCCCCCTTCCCCACCACCAGTCCATGGAAAAATTGTCTTCCACAAAACCAGTCCGTGGTGCCAAAAAAGTTGGGGACCCCTGCTTTAAGGAACATGCACTCCCTATTGGAAGAAAAAAAATACATCCTAAGGATGTAAGCAATAATTTTATAGCAGAGGAGGAAGAATCAAATTCATAAAGGAAAACTATTTCCCTAGGTTCTCATAGTTATTTTACACCAGAGTCAGGACCAGCCTCCTTAGCCCAAAGCTAGATTTCCCTAAGTCTTTTGCTGATGAAGTTCTACTCGTTTCTTATATTGTAGATAAAATTTGCTCTGCAGAGGGAAATCTGAGAGAAGGTTTGTGGCATCCTCTGCATAAATTTGGGCTTTGTCACCTGGGCCATGGCTTCTCTGATCTCTCTAATCAGCCTCAATCCTGGGAAGATAGCAGAAGGATTGTGTCATCTGATCACAGCATTGTTATTAGAGGACTGGCTGTTACAGTTTGTCTTCCATGAAGGGTGTTTCTTACAAACCCAGAAAGATGTATAAATACAGGTACAACATCTCTAAAAGAGGCTGAAAGATGATCTGGACTCCCTCCCTTAATGTGAGTCATTTTGAAAACAAAAATCTCCCTGCTGAAATTGGTCTCTGGATTAGGCTTTGAAATTGCATTTCTATTTCTACAGAGATTGGTGGTTGAAAATTAAAAGTCACAGAGAAACATGGGCTCCTTCTGTTACCTTTCAGTCCTAAAGTTTTCTTCTCTTTGTTCACCAAGAAGACTGGGTTTGAGAGCCTGATAGGGTGAGTCAGAAAAAGTGGGACCGGGAGACATCCAAGCCTGGGATCTGCCAGATCTAATAAAGCAGGAAAGACTAGGAAGAGGCTAGAAACAGCAGCCTCTGAATTGAAGAAAGCAAAGAATCAGCCGGAGGAACCAGGTGACTTCACATCTCAGAATAAAGCTCCCAGCTCTGTGTGCTGCCCGACATGTTCCACAGCCAGTAAGAGTCCAGAGCCCATGAGAGACCTTACCCTCCCCAGGCAGGAGCACATGCCAGCAAGGTCATGAGACATCCCCAACCCTCCCCTCCTGCATGAAAACCTGCATCTCTACCCCAGACAGTTCTTGTCTCATCACTTATCCTGTGTCCTCCTGACCCAAAACCTCTTGTCCAAACAAACAACCCAGGCTCAACTTGCGGCCTTCCTGACTTTGCCAGGCTGCTTTCCTTCCAATATATTTTATTTCACCTTTTCTTTGACACCAAACCATGTATTTCATCTCCTATGTAATAGAAGTCATTCTGATAGGCAGTCATTCATTCCCTTCATAAAACCCCGGGGTTGACCCATCTCCACCTATTCTATGCATTAAACATCCAGCTTGCAGCCTGATTCTTGAATGATGGTGGGAAATTAACCCAGGAAACACACAAGGAAGCCTTGGGGATGAAAGTGATCTTCGTCTTGAATATGGTGGTGGCTAAAGTATATGGGCTTCCCCAGGTGGCTCAGTGGTAAAGAATCTGCCTGCAGATGGAGGAGATGCAATTTGATCCCTGGGTTGGAAAGATCTCCTGGAGGAGGAAATGGCAACCCACCCCAGTATTCTTGCCTGGAAAACCCCAGGGACAGAGGAGTCTGGCAGCCTATAGTCCATGGGGTCACAAAGAGTCGGACACAACTGGACGACTGAGCACAATCAGTCAGTACACAAGAATGACAATACACAAGTATTTACAATCATCAAAATTCATTGAGTGGTCACTTAAAATGTGTGTAAACTATACCTCAAGAAAGGTGACCTTTCCCTGCAAAAACCTCCCATGTTGGACAAAGAAGGGCTCAGATCACTGATGTCCTTACATGTTCTCCAAGTCTAATCTGGGAACAAAAGTGAGCTACAGAGAAGAGGTTGAAAAAAAAATGCAGTTTCCAGGAATAAATTTTTAATATGAGAGTCTTTGAGCACCTATGATAGTCAGGCACTGTGCTAGGACCTGGGTCTAGGGATAAAACTCTGATGTAAGTTTATAGTGTGACAGGGAAGCCAGAAGAGCAGGAAGTTCCAATTCAATGGATGGGTGCTAAGAGTGGGAACTAGGGAGGTGATCGAACCCAAGTGAAGCCAAAAAGATTTTAAGTCATGTGTATGGGACTAGGTTTCAAGAGGAAACCTCCAGCATCACTAGACCAAGTAGCAACCAGAAGGTATCGGAGATGTGTGTATGTGTGCATGTGTGTGTGCGTGCACAAACATATTCAGTGTCTTGAACTAGACCACAGCTCTGAATATCCATGACTTTTTACCACGTAGAAGCCGGGGTACCACATTTGGGTTGGAAGCTGATCCAAGGGGCTGGGAAATTATCAGCTACTATGATGCTGGGCACAGTTTCACGGTCATTCTGTTCAGGGGTGACACAGAGCAGCTGGGTTAGCTGTGGTCCCTTTTTTTTCTAGGAGTTTGGTTTAATCTTATTTTGTCTGTATTTCTGACTGTTGGTTGCCGTCCATGCAATTGTCTTCCTTGGTCAGAGTCTCAATTGCAGATATATGAAGTTTCTTTTGTTGAAACTTCAGAAATGGCTTTCTAATAGCTAGCCTTTCTCCAGTTCCTCTAAGAGAGTTTGTGCATCTCTGATGATGCTTGTCCTGAGGCTCTCTCCTCTTCTCATTCCCTCCTTTCTGCTTTTCTCTCATGACCTCAGTTCCCATCTATAAATTCAGAATGCCTGATTTGGTATCTCAGCCAAGATCTCTCTTTCTTAGTTCCATTTGACCCAATTGCTTACTGGGTCATAATAATCTCCTTAGCTCCACGATGACCCACTTGTTTACTAGGCCATAATAATAGCAAACACTTCTGTAGCACTCACTCTGTGCCAGGCATCATTCTAAGCACTTTAATGAATAACTCATTCAGTCTCTGCAGCAACACTTTAAGGAAGGTGCCATCATTGCTGAGCATCTGCTTGGGGGTGCCATCCACAAGCCTCAAACTCAGCTTGTCCACAAATGATGTCACAAGCACTCTGCTAAAACCTGTACTTCACCTTACCCAGTTCACATTTCATTGAATGACATCATCTTCCCACTGGCTGCTCAATCATGAAACCTGGAAATCTCCCTTGACCTTTTCCATATACAGTCTATATTCAGTCACCAGCTTTGCTCTGCTGCCCAGGTCGCAGCTAAGGCTTTGTCTTGGGAGTGGACTGTTTAGGTTGGAATCCTGGATCTGCCGCTTCACAGCTGCAAGTCCTTGTAGAAGTTACCTAAACTCTGAGAGTTTCTCTAGGGGCTCAGTTGGTTAAGAATCCATCTGCAATGCAGGAGACAAAGGTTTGATTCCCTGGGTCTGGAAGATCCCCTGGAGAAGGAAATGGCAACCCACTCAAGTATTCTTGCCTGGAAATCTCCCTTGACAGAGGAGCCTGGCGGGCTACAGTCCACGGGGTCGCAAAAGAGTCAGACACAACTGAGCTCCTGAACAAACTCTCTGAGCCCCAGTTTCATGGTGAGAATGAAAGAAATTAAAACATGGAAAGCATTTAGAATGGTGCTTGGAGTACAGTAATGAAGTATTTCCTCATCTGTGCCAGTTTCACTAATGAGAACAAGGCAAATGAGGACAGCAGACCTTTTCTTGCCACTAACCATCTATGTGATTTGGTCAGGTTGACTGATTCCCTGGTCCACCTTCTTCATCTGTAATGAAACAATTTGATGCACCCACAGGGTCCTTGTGAGGAGTAAACTAGAATCTACATGGAAAGCCCCCAACACAGTGTCTGGCGTGTGACAGACAAGCAATGAATGTATTTCTCTGCTCCCCTGATCATGGCTGTTATCCGCATCTCCCCAACTTCATTTCCACGTCTAAGAGGTAAATAATTAGTTTCCAGAGAAGTGTCTGGAATGGGAAGGAGTGAGGGAGCTAGTCAGCAGATTTGTGAGCTTTGCCATGAACTACAGCATCCAGAGCCCTGGCCAAGAATCGTGCCTCTGACATTCCCATCTCTTTCATGTTTCATCCTCTTTTTTTTTTTTTTTTTTCCAAAGAGCTGAGTATCTGGTTAACTTGCAAATCACAACCTATATTTTAACTGTGCACCAATGTCCGATACCCACATTTCTGATAAAGTATAAGTTCCAGCTCTCCCTCCCACTTCATGGAAAGTACACTCTGAGTGCCCTTTCCTATCCTAAGTTAATGGTGCGTTAGCGTGGAGGAAGAAGGTCCTAGAGGGACACACAGCTGTCCTCACCCCACCAGCTAGACGGCCAGGCAAACCATGGGTCAGCTGCGTCTTGTGTGGGCCCAGTACAAACTGAAGGCGCAGGACTCTTTTTCAAAAGTCAGTAAGCATTTCAGGTTGGCTGTAGCAGAGCATGAAACCAAACTCAGGGTCCTTCTGAGCTGGGGCCCTGTGGGATTGCACGGGGCATCGGTCCGTGTGGCAGCCCCGTGGGGATGACCCAACCCTTTTCTGTGAGCTCCCTGTAGCCTCCCTTTAAATGTGCAGAAATTTCCCCAAACCTTTTCCCTTAGCCCTGGCTTCATCTTTTTACCCTCTGCTCAACTCAGACCTCAGAAGCAAAGCCCCAACGTCAGGTCATCAGTCTCTGCACCCACGCTGTGGCCTCAATTTCTCAGACTCTGCTTCTCCAGTGACTTTCACTCCTTCTCCATATAAAGAAAGGATGGCAATGACAATGACGGGCTGATTTTAGAAAGTCATCATTTAGTGGGTGCTTCTGAATTCCACACAAAGGGGCTTTTAGCGTAATTTTCTGTTTAATCTTTAAGACTATCTCATCAGTGGTTACTGCTTTAACTCCATCCTAGGGATTAACATATAGATTTAGGAATATTCCACAAATATTCTGTCCAAGGTCAGGCAGGAAGAAAGGAGGAGCTGGGAGCAGAACCCAGGATCTCTGATTCCAGAACAAGGGAGGAGCTTTCAGAGTCTGGAGGGATTTGTGGTAAAATGGAATCAACAACAGCAACAAAAAGAGAGAAAAACAAACTATATTTGTGACAAGAAGATTGAAGACTCTTAAGATGTCAGTTTTTCCCAAGTGACTTTATAGTTTTAAGACAATTCTAAGCAAAATGCTAATAGTTTTGTTTTGTTTTGTTGGAATAGCTGTCAGGGGAGAATAGAGTTCACTTTTAGCTTTAGCCATGAAAACCCCCAAAGAGAAGCCAATTGGAGGATGGGAGGAACAGCCCAGTCTATTTTAAGTCATTCCACAAACTACAGTGATAGAAATGGTGGGGGTCTGGCATAAGAATCAATAGATGGTCTATGTAACAGTATCGATTGCCCAGAAATACTTTTATGAAATATAAGATTTGTGGGCATGAATATGACAATTTCAGAAATAAGTTAGGAAAGATGGGGTGTTCAATAAGTGATGTAGATTTTTCTAATAGTGAAAAATCTATACTGAGCCCAACTGCAAAATAAATGACAGATTACTGAGAAGAAAGTAAAACACAAAGTCGTTAAAACTAGAAGTAAATGTAAGTAAGTTTACAAGTCTGTCTGTGTCCAAAAACATGGCATAATAAAGGCAGAAAAATTGATGAATTTGGCAACATTAAATCCTTCTTTATGTCAAACATCATGTAATTTAACAACAATCAATGGAAAAAATTTTTTAACAATACAAAAAATGGTTAATATATTTAATACATAAAGAACTCCAAAAATCAATAAGAAAAACATGAATATTTCAGTAGCAAAATCAGAAAAGGCTCTGAAGAGTGAGTTAAAAAGATGTTAATGAGTAAGAAACAACAAAAACTTCAAATCACTTTGCATCAAAGAAATTCAAATTCATGTGCGATTGAGATGTACCCTTTTTTTGCCTTCCAAATTGGCAAAGGTAAGAAAAATAAATGCTAATTTCACTCTAGCAGTGAGTAGTCTCAAACACTATGGTTGGAAAATTAAGTTTAAAAGCTGTTTGACTGCATGTGAGAAAGGCATTAAAACACCTACGTCATTTTACCTGGTGTTCCCATTTATGGGATTATATCCTAGGGTGGTTAAAATGTATGATTCTTATAAAAAGCTATTTGTTTCAATGTTCTATAAAATAACAAAATAGTGGAAAGGACCTAAACACTCAGCCTTAGGAGAATGGCTATGTCAGTGAATATGATGCAAACGTTTCATTCATTCACCAAAAATTCTAGTGAGGACTTTCCATGTGTTTGAAATGATTCTAAACCATGAGAATGCATCAGTGAACCAAACAATAAAAACCCTTGTCCTTGGGGAGCTTACATTTTCGTGCAGAGAAAAGAGATTAAAAAATAATATAAAGCAAAAACTGGAAGATGTAAGTGCTAAGAGGGAAAATATAGCAGGGTAGGAGATGGGGAGAGACAAGGCGTGAGATGGTGGGTGGCACTTCTCAAGTGGAGCATCACAGTTGATCTCACTGGGAAGGGGTTATTTGAACAAACATATGACAGTAAGGATGCAGTAAGTGTTGTGGGCATTTGTGGGGACAGAAGACACATCCCACTGAGGGAAAAGAGGCTGCAAAGGCCCTGAGGTGGGAGTTTGTCCGCTATGTTGAAGAAGATGAAGGGAGACAACGTGACCAGAACAGAGTGAGTGGGGGCCAAGGTAAGGTAGAAGGTGTTAGAATTAGGGGGTAAGGCAGGGGAGGAGGGCCAGAGATGAACGACTTTAGAGCAGAGGTTTCCGCTTTTGTTGTTTGTTTTATTGAAGCATAGTTGACTTACAAGATTGTGTTAGTTTCAGGTGTACAGCATCATGATTTACTGTTTTTGCAGATAAGACTCCATTGTAGATTATTATAAGATAATATGTATCATTCCCTGTCTCTACAGTATGTGGTTGCGAATTATCTATCTTCTATCTAGTAGTGTGTATCTATTAATCCCCTACCCCTAATTCGTCCCTCCCACCTTCCCTCTCCCATTTGGTAACCATGAGTTTGTTTTCTGCAACAGAGTGGATGGACCTGGAGACAGGATGCTCAGAGAAATGAGTCAGAGAAAGACAAATACTGTATGATCTTGCCTATATGTGAAATCTAAAAAACACAACAAATGAAAGCATATGCAAAACAGAATAGAGTGATGTATGTCTCGGGAGAGCTTCTGATTTCACTAGGCTGTCCTTAGTCGCTCAGTGGTGTCCAACTCGTTGCAACCCCATGGACTGTAGCCCAGCAGGCTCCTCTGTACATGGGGATTCTCCAGGCAAGAATGCTAGAGTGGGTTGCCATGCCCTTCTCCAGGGGATCTTCCAAACCCAGGGATTGAACCCAGGTCTCCCACGTTGCTGGTGGATCCTTTATCATCTGAGCCACTGGAGAAGCCTTCACTGTAGGTGAAAGGAACTCCACCACATCTTCAGAGTAGAGGAGTGGTGTGGAATGACTTATGATCTCAAAGCATCACTCTGGCTGCTCTGGTGTGTTTCAACTCCAGGTGGTAAGAGTAGAATGAGGATCCTTGTTGGGACACTATTTCCCACACTCCAAGAAAGAGATGATGGGAAAGCAATGAAAATAGTAAGATATCTGTGGTTAGTTTGAAGGCAAAAACCAACAGGATTCCCTAAAGGACTGATTGACATTTGTAGGTGAGAGACAGGAGTTAAGGTGAACTAAAGGATTTTGGCTCCAGTGTCTGGAAGGGCAGCACTTCCACTAACACAGATGGGGAAATCTTGGTCAGGCAAGACCAGCCGTCCCTCTTCTACGTTCACTTTGAGACTTCTGATGGCCGTTCAAGCAGAGATGTGGAGTGGACAGTTAGCTGTGCGGTTATACGGTTTATAGCAGAAGTCTTGCAGGATTATGCATTTAGGAGTCATCAGCATGTAATGACATTGAAGTCATAAACCTGGATGAGATCACAGGAGCATAGACGCAAGAAAGAAGGTGTGCAAAGTGTGATCGCCAGGCACTGCACAGGAAGGGGAAGAGGGGCAGGGGAACCAGGGGAACCAGCTAAAGAGGCTAAGAGGGAGTCGTCCTTGTGATGGAAGGAGAACAGCATGCCCCAAACAGGACAGCATGGTACCCATGAGGCTGAGGGGAAAGGGTGTGCTGGAAGCAGCTTGAAATCCAAGTGTGATGAGGAATGAACCCTGGGGTCAGCCATGAGGAAACCATTAGTTGACCTTGACGAGTACAGTGCAGAGGTGGAAAAACTGCAGTTGGAGACAGAAAGCCTGAACTAACCTACCTACTGGTGCAGGGACGCTGGCTCCTCACACTCAAAGCCAACATTCCACCCTCTCTACCACATCATCAGCGCCTTCTCCTGGATCACCCCCTTCAACATACAAATGTTCCACCATTTCTCAAATTGTCTTTTTTTTTTTTTTAACTACTTAATGGCATCAGAAAATACTCAGAATCCCAAGTTGAAGGACATAAATGGCACAAAATAAAATACCCAGTGTGGGGCCACCAGCCACCCAAACGTGGGCTCAGTCTCTTTTCCTTGAGCCACTAATCCGGTGGTTCTCAAAGGGGCCCAAATCCGAGTCTCTTAAGCCTCCTGCATTGGGAGGTGGGTTCTTTACCACTAGTGCCACCTCAGAAGCCCCAATTTATGTGTGTGTGTGTGTGTGTGTGTGCGTGTGTGTGTGTATATAAATTATAAATATATGTTGTAAATAGATAGAGGCCATCATTCATATATCATATATCCATGTGTCAAAACAAAAAGGTAAATAATTACCCTTAATTGATAGACTAGTAGATGGCTTTCTTCTTCTTTTCCTTCTTCACCTCTTCTCCCTCCTCTCTTCCTCCTTCTTTTTGCTTTTTCCAAATTTTCTGCAGTGGACCTATTTCACTTATATGATAAAAATGGATGAAAACTGAAAAGGAACAAAGGAAGAAAGAAATAATTACGAATGAGTCAATGAAGGAAGGGAGAGGAGGAGGGACGGAGGACCAGCCAGGGAGCCTCACTGGCCCCTCTGTGGAATTCGGGGGGCGGGGGTGGTAATCTGACTGCAGGAGGTAGATGTGGAGGGGCGGGGGGCCAAGCCTGCTCTGGGTGGAGCTTTGTGGATGTTGAAGCCTTTTGTGTGGCCTGTCCACCCCAGCACTCCACCTCGGGCCAGCTACTGCTGCCCAGCGCCTTTCTGGAGCAGCATGAGTCTAGGGAGACAGCCTGCCTTTGTGAGGGAAAACAAGGTCGTGATGCTACCCACTGGGTTTGTAATTATAAACAAGTGGAAATTTGGGGTGCAACAAAATAGAAAATAGTCAAGAACATGTTCTAAATATAAACTACACAATGCCAAACACGAACCTAACAGAGAGAAGGAAGATAGCAATCCGCTGTGCATGAAAGGGTATTGTTGCCGCTTAACTGATAAAGTTCCGTCTCCAACCACGGGCTGTATTGTCTCCTCCTATCTCTCTGGTTCAGCCTGGTCTGTCTCAGCGTAGCCTCAGCGATTAAGCAAGCCCAAATGTTAAATGCCTCATTAATACCTCTTGCCACCAGGAGCAACTGTGTCTCCAGTGATTTTTCTCACCTTCTGAAGTCCAGTTCACTCTTTTCTATTTTTAAAGAACTAGTCTCTGAAAGACTTTCCTCTCTCAAGGACTTCCTTGGTGGTGGAGTGGTTAGGATTTTGCCTTCCAATTTGTGGGGTACAGGTTCCATACCTGGTTGAGGAACTAAGATCCCACATGCTGTGCAGCCAAAAATAAAAAAAGAAGCAGGAGCAATATTGTAGTAAATCCATTGAAAGTTTTTTTTTTTTTTTTAAGATTTTTTTCCTGCATGTTTTCCTTTTCTCTTAATCCTTAAGAAGGTATGTGTTATAATCAGGCTGGCAACCAAATACACTTCTCTGTGTTTCCAGAGAAACCCGCTGCACTCATTTTGGGCTTCCTAGGTGGTTCCTGTGGTAAAGAATATGCCTGCCAATGCAGAAGATGCAAGAGATACGGGTTCAATCCCTGAGTTAGGAAGATCCCTTAGAGGAGGAAATGGCAACCCCCTCCAGTATTCTTGCCTGGGAATTTCCACGGACAGAGGATCCTGGCTGGCTAACATTTCATGGAGTTGCAGAGTTGAACACAACTGAGTGTCTGAGCACATAGCAAAGAAAGGTCACTCATTTTCGAATTAGTCTAAATGTGCTTTGTCATAGATGAAGCAGGTGCTACCATTAGCATCAGCACATATGGAAGATACCCATCTTGTTTTCAGATTGTCCTCCTCTAGTCCACTCTGGTCCATCATCACCTTGTGATGTTTGTGAATATTAGATATCCCTCCAGATGGCCTTCTGTAGAGACACGGCCAAATCCCCCAGGCTTTGCTCTCCCAGGACAAGAAATGAGGGACTGTGGGCTGAGTAATGCTATTTCACAAATTTTATGCTCATTGACATTTATTGAAATGGCCTCCTTAGTTTTGCAAGCTGAAGCGATCTTAGAACCACACTGGCTTAATAAATGCTTTTTTAATGATAATATAAAGAAGCAAGAGCTGTTTATACATGGAATTGTGCCAGGTGCTTCAGGAAGATTCACAGCAAACACTAGCTTCTAGAAGCTTATGATGCAAGACAGAGGAAGGGATGGTTATTAGATACGTTGTTATTAGGTGGGGAGCAGCACCCTCCCCCCAATACCGTGGCTTAACAGAGATAGAATTCGACTGCCTCTCACCTGACAGTCAGAACTAAGGTACACAAGGGTCCTGGGCATCGCCAGTTCCCAGTTAGTAAAGAGGAAGGAAAAATGCAAGGCAAGCCATGTACACCGTTATTGCTTCTATGCCAGGGGCTCAAACCCGTCACATGACGACACCTGCAGGAAGCCTGGGCGCTGTGGTCTTTAGGTGCAAGGCTGATGCCTGGCTGAAACCCAGAAGGGGAGAAGCAGCTCCTGTTTCTGAAATAAGGAAGCAAACACAGTTTCCTGGAGGCCATGTTAGCTCTGGAGTTGCTATAACAAATTAGCGCAAGCTGGGCCACTTCAAGCAGCGGAAGTGCATTCTCTCACAGCTCTGGGGGCCAAGGCCCAAAGCAAGGTGCTGGCGGATTTGGTTCCTTCTGAAGGCTGTGCGGAGGACTCTGCGCCAACCTCTCCTTCCTCCTGGAGCATCCCTGCTGATCCTTGTCTTGTAGACACGGACTCCAGTATCCGTCTCCATCTCCATGCTCTCTCTGTGTCTCAGTATCCAGGTCCCCTTCTCCTTCCTCTAAAAGGAGACCAGCTGTTGACTTTAAAAATAGTCACAATCTATAAGTTGAGAGTTATGCTTCATTTTCTGGGTATTTTTAGGACTTCAAGCCCAGGAGGCAGCATCTCAAATAACACTGAGAGAACTGTTCCGAGGAGGCGAGGTGAGGAGCCAGGTCATACAGAGGTTTTGCAACAAAGGGCAGGTAGTCTGAACATCAAAAGATGGTTGTTAATTAAACCAGGTATCTCAAGTTAGGGAATTCAGCATTTTTCTCTTTGCAGAAAGATGTGAGAGTCTGGGCTCACTTAAATCATTCCTTTGCTGTGCTGTCTGGGGCCAGCATCCTGTGTTTTCACATCCTGAGTTTTCTCAGAGTTCAGGGTAGGGAGTGGCTGCAGTCTAATGGCTGTGAGAAGGCAGGTATTCTTTCCTTCCTGAGTTCCCTCGGGTTCACCAGCTCACCATCCGTGGTGGCTGAAGTCGATGGTGAGTGTGACATCCTTTGTTTACTGATGCGGCAAGAAATATTCCATTTCTCACACATGTGCTCCGTTGCTAAATCGTGTCCGACTCTTTGCAACCCCATGAACTGTAGCCGGCCGGGCTCCTCTGTCCATGGGACTTCCCAGGCAAGAATACTGGAGTAGGGTGCCCTTTCATCCTCCAGGGGATCTTCCCGACCAAGGGACGGAACTCTTGTCTCCTGCACTGGTGAGTGGGTTCTTTACCACTGAGCCCCTGGGAAGCCCATTCTCATATACGTTCCGTCTGTTTTGGACTTCCTTCCCATTCAAGTCACCACAATGCATTAAGCAGAGTCCCCTGTGCTATATAGTATGTCCTCTGTTTTATAGCATAGCTTAGTTATAGTTTTATAGTATAGAATAGCTCTCTGTTTATAGCAAAGTTATCTTTTTATATAGTATCAGTAGTGTGTATGTGTCAATCCAATCTTCTAGTTCCTCCTCCCATCCCATTTCCCCCTTTATATCCATATATTTGTTTTCTACGTCTGTGTCTCTATTTCTACTTTGCATACAGGATCATCTATAACATTTTTCTAGATTTCACATACACACATTAAAAAAAAAAAAAACAAACCACAGTTACCAGGGGGTTAGGATTTGGAAATATCTTTTTGGAGAAAGTCCACTTTAACTCACCTCCGAGCCTGTTCGAAGTATCCTGCAGATTATGTCAGCAGTAAATACAGTTCTTTTTAAAGAACAGGGTTACATCAGAGAAAGCAGCAACACAAAGAAGGAGACTAGTACGGAATTCCTATTGCTGTGCACAGCAAACCCGGACCATGGAAACCCTGTGTTCCCAGGGCGGTGAACCCAGCCACAGTTTCCAAAGGGAAGTTGAGATTGAAGAAGAGTGTTTTGTTTCATCATTTCAGACTTCTCCACCAATCTTCATTTCTGCGTATATTTCACAGCCTCATGAGACAAAATCGATGCACAGTAAGTAGTGCATATTTCAATGTGCAACATGGTAAGTTTTGACATGTCTGCACACAGGGGTCCCATTGAGGTCCAGTTATCACAGTCAAGGTAGTGAGCAGATCCTCATGTCAAAAGTCCCCTTGTTGTAGTCTGTTATCCCTCCCTCTTGCCATCCCCTCTCCACCTAGGCAACCTCTCATCTCCCTTCTGTCACCATAAGTTACTCTGCATTTTCTAGAGTTTTGTATATTTGAAATCACACATTGTGTATTCACTTTTGTCTGACTTCTTTTACTCAGCGCAATTATTTTGAAGTTTACCCATATGGTTGCATTTATTAACAGTTCATTCTTTTAAACACTGGAAGGGTATTTCATTGTATAAATAAACCACAACTTCTTTTTCCATTCATAGGTTGATGAATATCTGGGTTGTTTCTAGTTTTTCTGTATTAGAAATAAAACTGCTAGGAACATTCATAAGCAAGCCTTCGTATGCCTTTGAATGGTCACATGGTTTTATTTCTCTTGAGTGAATCCTTAGGAGTGGAATTGCTGATTCATGTCATTAAATGCATGTTTAGCTTTTTCTGAAGTTGCCGAAGTTTTCCAAAATGGTTGCATCAATTTACCTTCCCACCAGAGGTTTCAGTGAAGTTTTAATTCCTCCAGATTCTTGCCAACATTTGGAATTTTAATTATAGCCATTCTAACAAGAGTGTAATTGTATCTCATTGTGGTTTTAATTTGAGATTCCTTAATGACTAATAATGTTCAGAATCTTAGTCTGTGCTTATTTGCTAATTGTATGTATTTGTTAGCCAAGTGTCCGTTCAAATCTTTTGAAATCTTTTATTGGATTGTTTCATTTCTTCTTACTGAATTTGAAACTTTACTGTATATTCTGAATATAAGTCCTTTATCAGGTATATAATTCAAAATATTTTCCTCAATCTGTAGCATATCTTTTTGATTTTCTAACAGTGCCATTAAAAGAGAAGAAATTTTACATTTTACTGAAGTCCAGTGTATTATTATATTTTAATTTATGGGTTGTGCTCTTGGTGTCCCATCTGAAAAATCATTGCCTAACCCAAAGTCACAAAGGTTTCCTCTTAAGCCTTTTTCAAGAATGTTTCACATTTAGGTCTTTGATCCACTTTGAGTTAGTTTTTGCATATGATGCAAAACATGAATTGAAACTTTTTAAAAAATTGATTAATATCTAGAGTACCTATATCATTTGTAGAAAAAAGTCTATATTTTTATACCATGAATTGCCTTAACACTTAAAAAATTTAGTTCTTACAACTGTGGGTCAATTTTTGGATTCGTTTTGTTTCACTGATTTATTTTTCTATCTTTATAACACATTGGTTTGTTTACAGTAGTCTTCAAGTCAGGCAGAAGCCTGCATTGTTTTTTTTTCTAAATTGTTCTGGTTATTGTGTATGTTTTACATTTCCATATTGGTTTTAAAATCAGATTGTCAATTTAAAGTAAAAAGAGCTACTAGCATCTGGATTGAAATTGTATTAAATCTGTGGATTAATTTTGAGAGGAATGTCATTTTAATAACAATGAATCTTGTGACTGATTAGCTCAGTATATATCTCTTAATCTAGGTCTTCTTTAATTTCCTGCAGCTATGTTTTGTAGTCTTCAAAGTACAGGTCTTAGACACTCTTTGATAGATTTAGTTCTAAGTATTTAAATTTGCAATGCTATTGTAAATGGAATTTTTAAAATTCAAATTTCAGACTATTCTTTGATTTTGCATAGATTATTTTATCTGGCAACTTTGCTGCACTCATTAGTTATAACTTTTTTATATATTTTGTCAGATAGTCTATAATGGCAATCATGTCACCTGCAAATAATAGTTTTACTTATTTCTTTCCAATCAGGATGCTTTTGTTTCCCCTTACCTTAATGCATTGGCTAGAACCTCCAGTACAATCTTTAGTGGAAATCGTGTAGACAGACTTTCTTTGCCTGTTTCTTATTTTTTCAGGGGAAGCATTCAGTCTTTTAATTTTGGATATACTGAAAGCTATAGGTTTTTCATAGATGCATTTTATCAGATTGAGAAATGTCTCAGCTTAATTTGCTGAGAGTTGCTTTTTGTTTTTCCTCAATCAAGAATGATGTTAGACTTTGTCAAAGGTTTTTTTTTTTTTCTCTATCTTTTGAGATAATCATCTGCTTTTCTAACTTTAGTTTGTTAATATTGTGAATTATATTGCTTTGATCTTTTCTTACTATTAAACCAGCCTTGGCTTCCTAGATTAAATATACATGGTCTGGATGTATTTTGTTTTATATATTGTTGGATTCAATTTGCTTAATTTAATTTTGCTTAGCATTTTTGCATATATGTTCATGAAGGATATTGGTCTATAGTTTTATTTATTTATTTTTTGTACCATCTCTTGCAGTTTTGATGTCAGAGTAATACTGAGCTCATAAAATTTAAAATGTGAATGATTTCTTCCTCTTCAACCTTCTGAGTTTATTTATAATTGATATTGCTTCTTCATGAATTCATCTGGGCTTGCTTGTCTCTTTGTGGGAAGATTTTTATCTACAAATTCAATTTCCTCGGAATCTTACACTTGAGATTTGTTAGGTGAAATCAACACAATGTTTAGTGTTGAGACCAGCTACTGAGGTGAGATGCCCGAGTCTTGAGTCACAGGTTTTCCTGTCTGACTTGTAGGAGCAGGGAGTATTCCTGGCCCTGTTCCCTCTAACCTTCGGAGGATTCTTTCCCTAGATTTTGGTAATTTCATCACACATACAAACTGACTACCTGCTGAATACTCAAGGGGACCTCAACAGATTTCTGAAGTCCTCTCTCCGTGCAGGTCTCCCCTGCCTGATATTCTATCCTGAGAACTCTGCCTGCTGTCACCTCCCGGGCTCCTCAGTTGCTCAGTTCTGAGTTTGCCGGGCCCTGCCTGGTTCCCCCTCCCAGCGCTCATTGGGGAGCTCTCTCCAGGTGGCAAGTTGAGACGAGGGTAGGACGCACCTCATCTGTTTTCCATCACTTAAAGTTCACTGTCTTTCCCTGCCTGATGTCTAGAGTCTTGGAAACCACTGTTTCATATACTTTGTCTCTCTTATTGCTGCTGTTTCAGGTGGAAGGGTCATCTGGTGCCTGTCACTTATCCTGGCCAGGGGCAGAAGTTGGCATTCGCTTTTGATTCTGGGGAGTCATGCAATGTCCTCTTGGAGAGGCAGCTGTTGGCTGCACCAGAGCCATCATGTCAGAGAAAACTTTCAGGGAGAGGAGTGACAACAGAGCTCCTGATAATCCATAGCAGTAAAAGCTGCAATCAAGTAGACAAAGGTCACGGGTTGGGGGATACTCATCACAGAAGCAAGAGGTCCTACAGCTTTGGAAGCTTACCATAGTGAAGGGGGCAGCGTCTCGGGAGGGCCAGGTCAGAGAAATGATGGTCCCTGAGTGCCGTAGGAAGCTGACAGTGAGCCGTTTAGCTGTGACTCCCAGCTAAACATGCTACTGGCTTGCTAAGTGTGGAGGCATTTCTGGAGGCCAGGAGGACCCTGCTTTTCTGCTGCATCCTGTTGTGTTCCATCAATGCTAATGGGATCTGAGCAGTTGAAGAACCACAGGTTACATCCACTGGGAAATTTTCTCTCTGAGATCTAAGTGGAAACGTTACAGCAGCTTCAACTTTAGGACACGCGGAGGCAGGTTGCAAATAATGGGAAATTCCTTTGTTCTGAGCGTGCCCCCATGGTGGACTTCCTTTGTTTACAAGGTGCCATTCTCACACAAATGTCCATTCTCTACTTTCGTATATTTGGCATCCCTGAAAACCTAGGTGGGAGAAAATAGAGACTCATAACCCTGGTATTTCAGGAGGTGCTTCCTTAGAGCAAAGAAACACCTTAATTCCAACAAGGTAATGATCAACTCAGGCTACAGATGCTATTGCTTCAATCAATGTTTGTTTTAGAAACGCAACTGAGAAGTTACCAATTATTGTATGACTGCATTGTGCCAGGAGAGTGCTAGGTGCTTGACGTAAGTTAATTCTTATAACAAGCACCTGTGACAACATAACCTCAAGTTTATGGAGATGTAAGTGGAGACTCATCTCCAGGCTTCCCTGGTGGTTCGGTGGTACGGAATCCACCTGCCAATGCAAGAGACGTGGGTTCGATCCCTGGAGGAAATGGCAACCTGCTCCAGTATTCCTGCCTGGGAAATCGCTTGAACAGAGTATCCTGGTGGGCTACAATCCATGGGGTGGCAAAGAGTCAGACATAACTTAGCGACTAAAGACCAAAAAGTAAGTGGATGCTCAGGGAAGCCATAACCTTGTGGAATGCAGTGGGTCTCTCCTCAGATCTCAAGCTCCTTGCTTATGCCGCCTAAAGAACCCTTAGCTTTGTACAGTTCTGTATTGATGTATTCTGTGAGGCAGTCCTGGAAAACAGAATGCTGTTAGACCTTGGAATCAGACATGTATAATTTAAAAGCTGAGCTCCACACCCACCCCCAAAATCATTCATCCATTCAACAGATGTATAAGGTCAGTAATGAAGGGGGTTGGGGGGGATTAGTCAGATTCTTCGTTTGATAAGTTTGGCAGCCTAGTGACGGTAGCAATGTTACGAGTCAAACCCAACTTTGTCACCCAGGCTTGAACTCTTTGCACCTCTCCCTGCATTTGCAATGTAGTTTAGTACTACATTGCCTCCTGTTAGGCTAAAGAGCTCTTTTGACTCTGGAGGCAGTATATTATGGTAGTTAAAAGTGTGGACTGTGTAGTAGGCTGCCCACATTTAGGTCTCATCTCTGATACTTACTTTCTCTAAGATCGCATGTAAATAACTTAACCTTTCTTTGCCTCAATCATCTTGTTGATAAAATGGGAAGAATAGTGAGTCCCTACTTTATAGGATTTTTGAGAGGATTAGATGAGTAGAGCACTCATATAGTGTTTGGTCCATGTCAAGTACTTAAAGGATAATTATTGTCATTTTTTCTTCAGGGTTTGTACATAGGACACTTTCATTTTAGAGTTAATGAAAATAATTTTCCTTTCCTAGGGAAAAAATTAATGCACATTAAACTAATGATTTTAGAACTAGGAAGAAGAATGGAAAATATCTTTTAAAATACATAAAATTGTTACCGTTTCAAAAACCCTCCAGCTCAATTAGGATAAGTGACCCTGAGGAACTAGAATAACCCAGCTAATAGCAGTACAATTACCACTGGAACCCAGAAGATGACAGAGTTTCTCTTTTCTTTAAATTATGATGCTCCTTTTGCCTCTGTCAGATTTCATCTTAGCACAGTGACTTTGGGGGCTAAGGACAATGGAGAGATTCCTGGTACCTCTAGTCACTGGCTGGATGACCTTGGACAAGTTACCTAAAACTTCTGAGCTTTGATTTTTCTCATTTATGGCGTGGAGATACTAGTGCTTCCCTCCTTAGGTCTTCATGATCATGAATTATAATAATATTTGCAATGCAGGAGATCTGGGTTTGATCTCTGGGTCAAGAAGTTCTCCTGGAAAAAGGAATGGCGACCCACTCCAGTATTCTTGCCTGGAAAATCTCATGGACAGAGGAGCCTGGTGGGACACAGTCCATGGGATCACCAAGAGTCAGACACGATGGAGTGACTGAACAAAAACAATGGCAAAAGCAGAGTCTAGTATCATGTATGCCTGGACCTGAGTCCCCCGTCCCCTCACTAGAGATATGTGACTGCTTGAAGGTAATGACCTTCCCTGGACCTCCTCTTAGACCCTTATTTGTATAGTAGGATTGCATTATCTCTGTCTTAAAGTTGATGTGAATATTCAAGCAAATAATGCTTGTAAAGCACCAGACTCAAGTCTGGTATACAGTCAGTGCCCAGTAAATAATAACAGATATAAATATAGTTGCAGTTCCTCTCATTTTAATTTTTTTCAATCATCTGATTTCCACTGTATCAATACCTCTATGTGCTTAAAATATCCTTCTATAAAGCTAAATCTCATCATTGGTTAATGGAGAAGAGGGACCAGATTCCAACGCTTTGATACGCTTTATATAATTATGCTCTTAAAAATCCCAACATTTCACTAAATTCATTACTGTTTTCTAATTTTTCTGTCCAGAAGTGAAGCGACAAACCCTCTAAAGTCACGTAATTATTTCATGGCCTGTCTGAAACCAGACCCCGGTTCTTCTGATTTCTCAGTTTGCTATTCTCTCCACCATGAAAAACAGAAATGCCCAAATCCTCTTTTCAGAGCCTGGCTATCGACAGTCATGCAGCATTATCTCCTGCCTTTCATACCATCCAGTAGTGTTTTAAGCCTCCTTGCCATGGCAAACCATCAAAATACTAAGCCCCTCAAAGCAGAATTGGAAAGGCGACTCCAGCCCTGCTATCGTTCCTGCTGATGGACAGAATAGTGTAGAGCCAAAAATCAGTTACCACTGGTCCTCTTCCACTCAAGTGATGTAGCTCACACAGCCACTGGGCCAGAATTCCGTCTCCTCTAAGATGTCTTTGCTGTGTGGAATGTATCCTGTGATAGGTTCATGCTAAACATACAGCAAATAAAGACAGGCATAATCATGGTAGGTTATCCAAGACCACGTCTACTCTTCCTTCTGTTTTCCCTCCCCTCCTTCTCCCCTCTCTTTGTTCCTTCCATTCTTCCCCTCTTTCTTTGTATGAGAATGATAGCATAGCCTCAAAACCATGTCAAGTCATGGTTTCAGACAAGAAGATAAACTCCAGCCATCATATTCCAAGCTTCTAAGACACCAGACACTGGACATGATGAGAAATGTAATAAAAATGTATCCAGATCATTTTCTTCTTGTTAGTCTCCTTCTTTATCTCATTTCTCCACTTCTGATATCTTCAGCAAAAAGATGTGTGTGTATGCAACCAGTGTGTGTGGGTGTGTGTGTGTTAGGGGGAGACAGAGAGATGTGTGAAGTTGTATCTGCTACAGACAGGTGATGCTTAAAAGGTGGTTTGCAATTTGCTGACCCTGAGGTGAAAGGAACCAGCAGAGGGCAGGGAAGAGGGGAGATGGCAGTGACCAGCAGCAAGAAGGCCTAAGGGCCAAAGCAACTGCTTTAAAGCAAATTTCAAAATAATTTCCCAGTTAGACATTATGTATCTGGCAGTGCACCTTTTAAAGGAGGTCATTTCTAACGAGTCAGCAGAGGGAGGGGCTATACCTTTCGAGCTGGGATTGCATGCTGGCACTGTGATTAGCGCCAAGTGGAACAGTGTCGGGGGGAGGGGTGCAGGTACCAGGCTGTGGTTTTGTTCTCCCATCCAGATGTTGCACCAGCTGCAAGGTCACCAGGGAGCTTGTGGACCCCACCTTCTCTACTTGTCTGATACATAGCTGGAGGCTTCTCTCTTCAGCTGCCCATCTGGCTCCTGGCACCAGGAAGTAAAATTATTATTATTTTTTCCAAATGAAAGGCTTTGAATCACAGCTGTTAATTACCAAATGATTATTAAAAACACATATTGACTACCGAGGTTTGAGAAGACAACTCATGCGTGCTGACTGGCCCCCTCTCAGGGATTCTTCACCTCAGACATTGCCCATGTTTCTTCAAAGAGCAAACTGTGATTTTCCTATACATTCAGGCAAATGCATGTAAGATGGGTGGTGGAGAGATTCCAGGACACTACTTAAAGGAATATGGATGTTTTTCTCCCTACACAGAATGTTCCAGAATCTCTCATTGCTAATCTTAGCCCATTACTTGATTCGAATTACCTTTGTTCGGGGGCCTTTCAAACGCCTGCAGCCCCTTTGATGGTGCTGACTAAGGCCTGGGTACCAGTGATGCCCGAGAGAGAGAGAATGAAAGAAAAGACCCTGCAGAAGGGCACTAATAAATTATGGATCTCAGCTGTCATGCTGGGTCGCTGGAACTCAGCTGAGGACAGATGGAGGCTGCCTGAGCAGGCAGAGCCTGGGGGTGGGAACAGCAGCCAGCGAGAGCTGACTCTTTACATGTCAGGGGTGAGGACTGGGAATCCTGGCTGGAGGGGAAGGGGGAGCAGGCTGGGGGCTTTGAGCTGTGAGTTGGAGGGAGTGGAGGGGAGGGAACTCTGGATGAATAAGGGGCATCACATGGGCTTTCTGTCTTGAATCCCAGGTCCAGGGGACAATGTGGTCAGACCTATGATTAAGAAGCATCACGTGCTTTCTAAGTTCTCAGCTTGGTGCTGGACATGGTGGTGAAGAGGGGCATTCATGAAGCTTACACATTAGTTGACCACAAAGACGACAATCAATGGGGTAGCTCATAAACAGGGCAGACAGGAAAGAAGTGCTAAATTCACACATTTGACAAACAGGTATTGAATATTCATCACCACATGAGTCAGATACTGTATCAGTGAACAAAACAGGAAAATATGAAGCAAGATCTCTGCTCTCTTGTCTAACATCGTCGAAGAGTGAGATGACCAATGAAAACTTTGAGGAAGTGAAGTATATGTAATGTTACATGAAGATAAATCCAATGGAGAAAAAATCTGAAAACAGAAATGAGTCATCTGGGTGGGGGCAAGCCTAATTGTAAGTAGCATGGCCAGGATAGATGTCACAAAAGAAAGGGCCTGCAGGAGGGGAGGGACCGGGCCATGCAGACCTCAGGGTGCATGTGACAGGCTCAGAAAGCCGTCCTGATGAAGGTGTTGAGGCAGGAACAAGGCTGGCACGTTCTCCAGTCACTGGATGCTGTGACTAGGGTGCAGGGAGTGAAGGGACAGTGGGAGTTGGGCCCATGAGGTCAGGCAGCTAAAGGGGAAGCAGTGGACACGTAGGACCTTGAAAGCTGTTACAGAGACTGGGTTTTGCTGACAGTGGGGTGAGAACCCCCTGGATGGTGTGGATCTGGAGAGAGAGAGGATGGGACTGCCACTCTCAGGAGCTGACTCTGGCCCCCGGGGTTGGCTCTAAACTTTGGGGTGTCAGGACCACACGCCGGGCCTGGGAAGATGCGTGTTGCTGAGCCCCAGTCCCAGATGCAGAAGGTCTGGGGTGGGGACCAAGACCCTGCATCACTCCCAAGTTCTGAAGCGGTGCTGCTGCCTCTGATCTCCAGGGGCACAGGTCGAGGACTCTGGGAGAAACAGCAGAAAGAAACAAAGTGTTGGGGAGAGGTGGACTGACCTTAGGCCTGCAGATCAGGTAGGATTTGGACAGTGGAAGGCAGAATCAGTCAAGAAAAGAGGAATTACAGGAGCACACTCAAAGCAGTGTGTTTTTTCTTTTCCATTTCATTTTCTGCTAAAAGATGGAGAACAGTTTGTAAAATGTGGAATGGGATTATCTATGTGGAACTTTATCTGTGACCTTATTTTTTAAAATTGAAGTTTAGTTGATTTACAATATTGTTTTAATTTCAGGTGTATAGTAGACTGATTCAGTTTTGTGTATATATATATATATATCTTATTTTTATAATATATATTTTATATATATATATATATATTCCATTGTAGGCTATTATAAAACACTGAATATTGCTTGCTGTGTTATACAGTAATTTATCTATTTTATGCATGCTGGTCTCTATGTGTTAATTCCATATTCCTAATTTATGTTTCCCCTTCCTTTCCTCTTTGGTAACCATATGTTTATTTTCTTTGCATATAGATTTATTTATATTATTTTCTAGACTCCACATATAACTGGTATATAATATTCGTCTTTCTCTGACTTACTTCACTTAGTATGATATTCTCCATGAATGCTGTTGCAAATAGCAAAATTTCATTTTTTTATGGCTGAGTAATATTCCATTGTATATATGTATGCATATGGGGCTTCCCAGGTGGCATGGTAGTAAAGAATCTGTATGCAATGCAGGAGAGGTGGGTTTAATCCCTGGGTTGGGAAGATCCTCTGGAAAGGAAATGGCAGCCCATTTTCCAGTATTCTTGCCTGGCAAATCCCATGGACAGAGAAGCCCAGTAGGGCTATAGTCCAGGGTCGCAAAGAGTCAGACACAACTCAGCAATTAAACAACAGCAAATACGTATGCATATATACATAACCTTACTGCCCTGAGTTTTTCATCTGCTGGAAGGGATCATGGTGAAGATTAAATGTGTTAATCCATGTAAAACACCTCGGATGGGCTGAGTGGTCAGTATGTGTTAGCTGCTAGAGCCACGACATAGGATGGACACTTGGCAAATACTGCTGGGGTCATTGCAGGCACCTGGGTCCTTGAGGTGACACCCTGTCATCCATGAAGACAAGAGATTTAGACAACATCCCAATATCCCAATGGGATATTTATGAAAACAAGTTCATTTACACAAATAGACATTGTTATTCACATACTATAAAATGTACCCTTTTATTTTATTTTTTTATGTAGCTCTTTGCAATAGGATATTTGCTTGACAGCATTGCATGGTTTCTGCCATACATCAGCATGAATCAGCCATAGGCATACATATTGTCCCTCCCTCCTGAACCTCCTTCCCACCCCATCCCACCCTCCTAGGTTGTCATAGACCATCAGGTTTGAGCTCCCTGCATCATATAGCAAACTCCAACTGGCTATCTAGTTTACATACCCTCTCCTCCCCCACTGTGTCAGCAAGTCTGTTCTCTGTGTCTGAGTCTCCATGCAGTACCATCTTTCCGGATTCCACATGTATGTGTTAATATACGATATTTGTCTTTCTCTTTGATTCGGTTCTAATGAGGTGGATAAACCTAGAACCTATTATACAGAATAAAATGTACCCTTTTTTTAATTTATTTTTTTATTGAAGGATAATTGCTTTACAGAATTTTGTTGTTTTCTGTCAAACTTCAACATGACTCAGCCATAGGCATACATATATCCCCTCCCTTTTGAACCTCCCTCCCATCTTCCCCCAATCCCACCCCTCTAGATTGATACAGAGCCCCTGTTTGAGCTTCCTGAGCCATACAGCAAATTCCATTGTCACGCTATTTTACATATGGTAATGTACGTTTCCACGTTACTCTTTCCATTCATCTCACCCTCTCCTCCCCTTCCCCCATGTCTATACGTCTATTCTTTATGTCTGTTCCTCCAATGCTGCCCTGTAAATAAATTCTTCAGTGCCATTTTTCTAGATTCCACATATATGCGTTAGAATACAATATTTGTCTTTCTAAAATGTAACCCTTTTAAAGTATACAATTCAGTGCGTTTTAATATATTCATGAAATTGTACAATCCTCACCACTGTCTCTAAAACCTGTTTTAATCACTGCCAAAAGAAACCCTGTATCTGTTAGCCATCTCTCCATCCCCTTCCTCCCTGTCCCTGGCAATCAGGAACTACTACTTTATTTCTCTGTGTGTGCTCAGTCTTTCAGTTGTGTGTGACTCTTTGCAACCCATGCGCTATAGCCAGTCAGGCTCCTCTCTCCATGGAGTTCTCCAGGCAAGAATATTGGAGTGGGTAGCCATTCTCTTCTCCAGGAGATCATCCCAATCCAGGGATTGAACCCAAGTCTCCTGGGTCTCCTGCATTGACAGGTGTATTCTTGACCACTAGTGCCACCTAAGAAACCCCTTATTTCTCTTGGATCTGCTTATTCTGAATATTTAGTGTACTTGGAACTATTCTATATGTGTGTTTTGGTGTGACTTCTCTCATTTAGCCTAATGTTTCCAAGACTGATCCATGTTGTAGCATGAATCAGTGCTTCCTTCTCTCTCGTGTCTGAATAATATACAATTGTCTGAATATGCCACATTTTATTTATCCATTAATTAATCAATAGAAAATTGTAATATTTTCCCTCTTTGGTTATCATTAATAATGCTGCTATTAAAAAAAAAAAACAGTACCTGAGCCTCAACCTAAAGCCTATACCTTAAACAAAAAATGAGCTCAAAATGCATCAGAAATCTGAAAGTGTACAATTAATTAAGGGACTTTTAAAAGTAAACTTGGGAGAAAACATTTGTAGTCTAGGGTTAATCAGAGAGTTCTTATTCACACCAGAGCATGATCCATAAAAACCTCTTATCTACAGTCAATATAGCACAGTCCAGGGGGTTGGTTGGTTGTTTTTTGTTTGGTTGTAGGGGAAGGATTCTGAGTTTTCCAGTTTTATGGTTTTCTTTTACCCTATAGCTTCCCTGGTGTCTCAGACGGTAAAGAATCTGCTAACTATCGGGAGACCAGCATTTGATCCTTGGGTTAGGAAGATCCCCTGGAGAAGGGAATGGCAACCCTCTCCAGTATTCTTGCCTGGAGAATTCCATGGACAGAGGAGCCTAGCAGGCTACAATACATGAGGTTGCAAGAGTCAGACAGGACTGAGTGACTAACACTTTACCCTAGAGCACCCTAAATTTGCCTTCTTATTTTTCTTTTCCTTTACACAATTCTATTGCCAAGAGCATTTCTACCTTCCTTTTTGACCTTTTCTTTCTCCCTTAGAGACTTTGTGTTTTGCAAGTCCCCTTTAAATCTCTCCTAACCCTTTTAAGCATTATCTCCTCTTTTAAATCACACCTGCCATTTAGACAGTACCTCCTCCTTTGAATCATATCGACTTAAAAAAATCTCTTTTCTGTAGATTATGCCCTGATCTGCCCAGACACTTTCTCAGTATTTTCAGATTTAGGATAGATTTAATATTTTTAGTGCTCATTGCAAGTAAATAAAAGTAATGTAGCTATGAACATTCATATACAAGTTTTTTGTGGACATGTATTATCATTTTGGGCTTCCCTGGTGGCTCTTTGGATAAAGAATTCACCTGCCAATGCAGGAAACATAGATTTGATCCCTGGGTAGAGAAGATCCCCAGGAGGAGGGCATGGCAACCCACTCCAGTATTCTTGCCTGGAGAATCCTGTGGACAGGGGAACCTGGCAGGCTACAGTCCATGGGGTCACAAAGAGTTGGACACAACTGAGTGACAAAGCATGCACATTACCATTTCTCTTGGGTATACACCCAGGATTGGAATTGCTGGGTCAAATGGTGATTCTGTGTTTAACATTTGGGAGAACTACCAAATTGTTTTCCAACCTGATCTCACCAATTTACCTTCCCTCCAGCCAAGGATGAAGGCTCCAAGTTCTGATCCTCACCAGCGCTTGTCAGAGCCTGTCTTTTGATTATAGCCACCCCAGATGCTGTACAGTGATAACCATGGTTTGGATTTCTATTTTCCTGATGGCTAACGACTTGAGGCATCTTTTCGTGTGCTTACTGGCAGTTTGCATATTTTCAGCACATTTGTTATTAACATGATACATGTGAGGCAGGGATGATAGATCTGAATATGCCCAGGGGGTAACATATGTCTTATAAAGTGGGCATGCGTGTGAGTGGATGAGACTGGACTTTGAGTTTTGTGATAATCATCACACAGGTGGTTACTGAAGTTGTGCAGAGACTTGAGTTCTAGGAGGAGAAGGGCAGGGAATCCCTGAGCCTTGTGAAACATCCCTACTTAGTGGGAGAGTTAAATGGGAGAAAGGGAAGAAGAAGAAAAATGATCCTCAGTAGCCAGTTATGGATCTAGGGTACCTCCTGAAAAGCAAAATTCAAATTTTAAGGAATTCTGTTAGGATCAGCGAAATATCTGAGGTCAGTGGTTTCTCTCTGAAATAGAACAGTCCCCAGGAAGATTCTTTCCAGTTTCAGAACACAGTCAGTAAGACCTCATCAGGTTTTGTTATTAAAAAATAATAATAATTCTCCTTAGGGTATTATTACCCAGTGCTTCTGACATCAGACTGCTAGACCGCTTTTATTAAAACCAGTGAAATACCTTAGAGATTTCAGAATGTAGAGTTGTTTTCCCTTATAGTTTCTCAGGCCAGGAAAATAGTCATAGTTTGATGGGAGACCTGACTGCTGGTTCTAAAATTTTTCAGGGCCCACAGCCTTAACCACCCCCCGCCCCATATGTTCTTTTTGTACCTTCATGTCCAACTTCTTGACCCTAATTTTGCTCTATTTAGAGAACTCCAAAGAAAATTATGAGCATTGTGGATTTTTCTCGACTTTATTCTTACCTAGTTTCTAGATCAAAGGTATGTAGATCAGCTCCCATTTTCATGTTGCTTAAAATAACTCAGTCTGGTTGGGCAGGTCAATGCTCGGTTTTGATGCCAATCTCCCATTTGTGTCTGAGATCAGAGCGTTTCCTTGTATATGATGTTATCTAATCAACTCCAAATTCCTCTCAAAGGGCTCTTAGCGGTTCCTGCTTACCCCTCTTATTTCAGTGCATTTTATGCAGCTTCAGACACAACTGACACTCACCCAGGTCCATTAATGGAAAATAAAGGTCACGGCTGGGCCACCGATCGTCACCTCTCCAGACTTCTGCTCAGGCTTGTGTCTGCGTATGTCAATCTTTTCCATTTTCTTCCTGATTCAGTCGAAGCAATCATAACAGAATTGGCTCTGAATGTAGGCTGCCACGCTTCTTTGATGAAATTCACCATCAGGCAGGCAGCCGGCTGGCTGAACCTCATGACTGAATTCACCCAAATGCATTTTCAGAGGCGAGAGGCCAGCCCAACACAGGCTCAGCGATGGAGAATAGCTCTTCTCTGGAGAATATTCCTTGGGCTGTGTCTGCTGGTGATGGTTGGTATCTGTTTGGTACCTCGGTGATCCCTCTGCACAATTCCCCCCCCACCACCACAGCAGTGCCCCTCTCTGTACATATGTTTGTCTGTCTGATGTCCTACTGTGTGTGGTATAACAAGTCAGGAAAAGGCATGCATTTTCAAATTCCATTCTCTCAGCAACGTCTTAATTGGGCGACTTCAGGCATATTTTATGTGGACGCTCCAGGCCTCCGTTTATTCTTCTGTAAAGTGAAGATAATGAAGGAACCTGTTTCATAGGGCTGCCGTGAGAATTAATGAGATAAGCTGTAGTAAGTTCTCAGTACAATAGAAAGTGCAAAATCCAGCTTGCGCTTTGTTATTTATTCGCCCAATTGTCTAAGCCGGAACCTTGAGTCTTCATAAATACCCACTTGTCTCCTCACTCTCTGTCCCGTCAGCCTCCTTTCCCTGGTCATGCTGTCACAGTCGGTCTCCAGATCCATTGCCACCTCTGCTTCCCGGTGCCCTGCAGTTACTCAGGCCCTCACCATCTCCAGGGTTCTGCCGGTCACCCTCCACTGCCCTGTTCCTTTCCTCTTTCCACTGTCATCAGACACGTCGAACTGAACACTAACTTTCTCACTGTGAGACTTCCTTGGGGCAAATTTTGAGGCAATATATCAATTGTAATTTTAAGAAAATCCCTTTCTCCCACTTTTGATTTTCATGGGTCTTTTTGTCACATGAAATCTCATAATCTCCAGCCTGGGGCTACGTTCTTCAGCCCTATTTGCATCATTAAGTTTGTGTCTTCTTTTTCCTGTCTTTTTAATTATTTGAATTATGAATGTATGATAACATATTTACAGGACATTTGGAAAATATAGAACCAAGTTAGATATAATTCAACTGTATATTACAATTATTTTTAAGTAGATAAATTAAAATTTTTTCTTTGAAGTTTCAACATCAATCTCAAATAATAGTAGAATGAATAGACAGAAAAGTATTAATAGAATGACTTAGTAGATCTGAAAAGTACTATGAACCAATTCTACATAACTAAGATTTATACAAATTTTCACACAACGGCAGGAAACAAATTATATTCAACTTCCCATAGCTTATAAACTTTGGAGACACTGGAACATATCCAGGGATATAGAACAGGGTGCAAAAATTTTATGGTCTAAAAGTACTGAAATCATACAGCGTCTGTTCTCTTATTGTTGTGGAATTAAATTATAATCAATATCAAAAGCTACTTGGAAAAAACACATATTTTTAAGTGAAGTGTGACATTTGCCAAGAGAGGCTTATGCATTCTTAGAACACATAGGAGTATTTGTGGATAATGTCTATTTGTGTGGGCAATTTTCGTTTTCCAGGGTACATGGTCCAGGTCTATAGATGATGCATATTTTTCCATATGCATTTTTACTGTTTCAAATATTATTTTAATTATGTTTCTGCATAAACCAAGAACCATGCTATCATAATTGCATGCATATCATTACATGATAACAAATCACATGTCAGTTTCATAAAGAACATCTTAACATTAAAACACTGATTTGTTATAGAAAACAGAGTAGGAGAAAAAAATGAGCTATAATTTTCATTTTTATTAAAGAGCTTTCCCTCTGAGAAGAATCAAATCAATTAATAATATTCACAACTATTACATCCTGCAAATAATATATACCTGGGAAGGTTACAAAGTCTCATGTGCTTTAGTCATTTGTTCCTAATTTATGTTTTGGTTTCTGTTTTGATTGATTCTGTTAATACAGTATAATGTTTTACATTAAGACCATTACAGTGATAATCACTTATTAATTTATAGCATTAACACGATAAATCTAATTTTTAACTAAATAGTAAAGTCTTGATTTAATGAAAAATGACAGATACATTATTCTTTTACAAAGAAATTTTGCTGTTTCCCCATCTCCCTAAAATGAAAGGGTTAGTTGCTCAATTGTGTCTGACTCTTTGCAACCCCATGGACTGTAGCCTGCCAGGTTCCTCTGTCCATGAAATCCTCCAGGCAAGAATACTGGAGTTGGTAGTCATTCTCTTCTCCAGGAGATCTTCCTGACCCAGGGATCGAACCTGGGTCTCCTGCATTGCAGGCAGATTCTCTACCGTCTGAGCCACCAGGGAAGCCCGTCTCCATGAATTAAACCCAAATCCCCATAGCATGGCATCCAAGATGAGCCTACTAATCCAACTTCCTCCTTCCTTGCTCCACTAGCCAGGACCTTGCCCTCTAGTTTTCTTTCCTGTTTTATTTTTTTCTTCACTCATTTAACCTCATCACATTTTCCCATGCCTTTAAAAGGCCTCTTTTAATAGCTGCATAATAATCTATCATATTGTTAGGCCTTAATTTATATAACATCCTCCTATTGTTGATCATTAAGATAATTTCCAATGATCTAATATGAATAATGTTATAAAGAGCATCATCGTTTATTATTTTTTTTGTCTACAGTAATAGATAATTTTTTTTGAGTAACTTATTGATGACCTGAAAATGGGCTTAAAACAGTACTGAGCAGTGATTCCTGTCCAATATAGACACCAGACAGCAAAGTACCCGCATGGGGCAGCAGCGGAACAGGGTACAATCATGTTAGTCAATGATTCCCCATCCGTCATTCTGCCATCTTGTCCCCCAGCCCAGAAGCTGACCTGTCCTTTGCAGATTCTTTGCCATCTGAGCCACCAGGGCAGCCCTTTTACTGGTCACTCTGGAAATAAACCTGGATTTGGAGTGGCTGAATTACCATTGTAATGCAGCTGGAACATTTGAAAAAGTCCACCTAAGGTCCCAGTACCTCCCCCTTTTCCTCTCTGACTTTGATTGACACCTTTCTACTTTAGTGAGTCCTTCCTTCCTTCTTCCTGCCTACCTGCCTTCCATCCTTTCGGCAAACATATGCTGTGGCCCAGGTATGTGTTTCCTAGTGTGTTAGAGGGAGCCAGAGGTGAATGAGACTTGGCCCCATCCTAAAGGAGTGAACCTCATCATTTGTCATTCGTCATTCGCAGGACACAAGAGTCAAGAATTTCACTCCTGCCCCTAATTGCAGTGCTTATGTCAGTGACTCCCAGCTCTTCCTTGAGCTTGTATTGCCCTATTTTCTCTAAATTTAGGGTAGAGGCATTGTTAACACCCAGACTCCTCCCCTTACACTACCCTAAGATGTGTGAACATGCGCAAGTTATATTTCCCTAACACGCTCTCAGCTTCCAGATGAAAACGACTTCATTACTGCCACTACTAGTATAACTATTAACAATCCAATAACAATATCCGAATGACCAGCAGCACCATATTCCCTGTGCCACTCCTCACAACAGTTATTATTTTACCTCTTTTTATTATTTCTCCACCATCACCCAGGGGCTGCTCAGAAAATTAAAATCCAATAATAAGAATGAAGAATAATTAAAATAACACCAAGGACAATAGAAATGAGATGACAAATACGGAGAGAGCTAAGAAAATTCAGCCAAGGGGCTAAGTTCCCTGTGAAAGGTGCTAATAAGATCGGCCATGAATATATGACAAAATCCTCCCAGAGAGCTTGAAAATTCTCTGCTTCTTACTCAATGGCCTTTTTGCCACTGGGTCTCAAGAGGTGTTAGGATGTGTAACACTTATTTAGCTGATCCTGCCAAAAATGTGCTGCAAAGGTGAAAAAAAGATCAAGAAAAGAAAGGACAACTCTTTCACTATGAGAGCCATGCTGAAGAATATTTCCCCTCTGGCTAGACATTGGCGAGACTCCCAGGCTCTCTCCCGGCTGTCCAGGTCCTGTGAATGCTTTGCGGGGCTTATGGGGAATTTTACACGGTATTTCCCACCATGTTCTGTGCACGCTTATTGAATCTGACCCTCAGTTTCTCCATCTGAGAAATGGATGCAATTACCAGGCCTACAACTCATGAGAAAAGTTGGGTAAGATGAATGTTTCTAAACGAAACATCCTATAGTAACACAACAGTCATTTGGATGAAGTACCTGGGTATTGAAAGTCCGAGGGAATGGCAATTTACTGTCTGAAACAAAATCAGGAGGGAAAAAAAAAACAACAGCAGAATAGTCAAGTTCTGTTTTGTGTATCCTGGGGCAAGGTGTTTGGCTTTGAACACCTTTAAAGTTTTACCTTTAACTGACCCTCAATCATGGCTATGTTTACCTGATGCTTGGCAGTTTCTTGGAGGGCTTTTGTGTTCTATGACACAGTTGTCCCTTCTGTTGCTTTTATGACAAAGATGAACGTCGCCAGGCCATGCACATATTGGCAAAACAGCGCTGGTGTGGGAGTCAGAGGCCTTGGCCACACCCTAGGTTTTCCATTCTAGACAAACGTCCTTGGGTATGGTTGAGTCCGTCTGTGTAAACACTCAAAGCAGTAATCGTTGTTGTTTAGTCTCTAAGTTGTATCCGACTCTTTGCCATTCCGTGGACTGTAGCCCGCCAGGCTCCTCTGTCCATGGGATTCTCCAGGCAAGAATACTGGAGTGGGTTGCCATTTCCTTCTCGCTGGGATCTTCCTGGCTCAGGAATTGAACCCATGTCTCCTGCATTGCAGGCGTATTCTTTACCACTGCGCCACCAGGAAAACCCCAAAGCAGTAGAATCCTCCACACATTTCATTTTCTTGTGTCTCAGTTTTGTAACATAACAACAACAACAAAAAAAAGGTAGGGCATTGGATAAGCTGTTCATCTCAACACTGACTTAATTCTCACTATTTCAAAAGGGAGAAATGGATCTAGGAAAGATGCCTTGTCCTCAGTCAGATGCCGGAAATCTACAACCCTGTGCAGCCAGTCCTAGATTCCAGAGGACTATTTTCACATCGCAGAAGCTACTTAGTATCCAACAGGCCATGGAAATAGTTATGCCTCTCCTTTACCAACCCACACACCTTTACCTGTCCTCAACCCGTCTGCCAGGTCTATTCCACTGCCCACACATTCCAAAGTCCTCAGCAGATGCATTCGGTTAGGCAGCTCTGGAAGTGGCATCGTCTGCCCCAAAGTCTGCTCTGCTTAGAAAGCACTGGAGCACCAGAGGGTTCGACCAGCTCCGCCCACTGCCTGCCCTGGCTCCTCCTAACATCAGCGTTGGCTGCTGCTGAGAAATGGGTCTCACTTTTTGTTCCATCTTATTTGACACTTTATCAGCTGGAGATGACGGGAAGCCAGTGATCTGTCAGCTCCCAAGATAACTAACGTATCTGCTGAACACCGCTTACTCCCTGGCAAGGCAGCCCAGGACACAACAAAGGAGCGAGAAAGAGGTAGATGATCAGCTTAACTCAAGTTCATTAAAGTCCTGCAAAAATCCTCCTGGCTTCTCTTTGGGCAGCACAGGGGAGGAGAGAAGAGGGAGGAAGAGATGAGGGAGGAGAGGATCGCCATCCCTGCTTCTGTCCTGGAAGGAAGTTTGTCCATCTCCCCTGAGAATTCAGTGTTGACCCATCACATCCTCGTGTATTATTGAGACATGGCTTTACTTTATAAATAAGCCAATATTTCTGTTCAGGGACCACTGCCATGGCAAGAACCCTGCACATAATAACTGTCCTTGGGGAACTTAAAGTTATACCTGCTCCTTCAAATGCATGAGAGTGCTCTACATTTAGAATTTAGAAAGCTGACATCCTGTGAATGTCAAGCTGTCAGGCTAATGGTGTCAAGGGGAGGAGGGCAGGAACGGACACTCACTGGGTTCTGATGTATTGATATCTGGCACTAGATAAGGTATCCTCTTAAATATGGCAGCTCACATAAGAGGGGACTGTTGGTTACGTGAGATGAGCCCCACCCACTTTGTGCAAGGAGGGCTAAGAACAGGCAGTTGGGAGAATTCTAGGTGGACTGGAAGGGGAGGGGCATATCACAGGAGCGCAGGAGCTGGACTGGGGGTGGGGGTCTCACCCCTTCGTCTTAGGACCCACTCCAGGCTGACTACAAGCAGCCCACATCAAGGGGAATCTCTTTTCTGAAGTTCAGTTAGCCTGCTTGTTCCGCTCCACGTCTCAGTAGAAGAAAACCCATTCATGTTATTTGTTTTACTGCCCCTCTGTTTTTATCTGGTATAAACTGTGTTGATTTTTTCAGCGTTTCCTTATTTGTTATTTCATTTGCCCTCCAGAACTCAGAAAAAGAGCATCAGACATCATTTTCCTTCTCCCTTCCTGATCCCGGGGAAGATGAATGGATCTGGTTTTATGATGTCTGTGCTCTCTGCTCCCTTTCCCCTTTTTCTTTCTCTTTCATGTGCCTCCTCCCCCTCCCTTCCCTTGACTTCTGCAAATATCTTCCACTTAGAATCTGATTCTTGGTTGCTGCCCTCAAGTGAGGCAGGGAGGTGTAGGGGGAGTTCCCATTCTTCTCAAACTCTATCAGAAATATTAATGTCCAGTACAAGGCTGACACCCCAGGGCCCGGGGTTGTATCTGCCACATTTTCTCTTTCTTGTTCAGTTCAGTTTCAGGAGTTATATGGTTTATTTTTTGATATGAAAATTAATTTCCGGACAAGAAGAAATATGCCTGTATAGGGGCCACATTTGTGTTTTATCACTGCATGGCTGTAATTCCAGTGTAGCCCAAACCGACTCTCTCATCCTCAGGGGTTTTTTACCTCTCCGTGGTCCTGAGGATGCAGGGGTGGCCCGGAGCAGCGCGGTTTTGTATAGCAACTGTGCAAGGGGTTGGTGATGGATGGGCTGGGTTAGCCATCATTCCCAGGTCCCTCCCCTCAAATTCTTTCTCTGGATGGACATGTCCAATCCATACAAACACAGACGAAGCTGGGGCTCAGGTCTCTGGCCACAGTGTGGGGGTTGCGGGAGGTTGATGGTGATGGAGATTCCCTTTGTTCTGTTCGTTGCAAGCATTTCACTCCTGTGCTTTGAGATGTTGGCGACAAGAAGGGTTTGACACATTTTTCGTGGTCCCTACACATTGCCCATGACCACTCTGCCTTCCAAAAGCCTGTGTTCACCTGCTAAGAATGGTCACTGTGAATTAATATCAAGGTAAGAACTTGTGAAATAGGGCAGAACCAACAAGAAATTTTCCAGAGGAATGAAAGTGAAGTGACTTTTATGTTGGATTCAATATTGTGACTTCTAGAGCAATTTTCAAGAAAACCATGACCTTTCTTCATACCCCAACTCCCACAGCTAATTCTAAACTGCTTATATATATATATATATATATATATATACACACACACATACATATATGTGTATGTAGCTGTGCCACTGTTTGGTATAATTAGATATATGGTCCTCAGGTGGACATCTCGTCTTGCCTATAAGCCATGTATCACTCCCCAAAGAAGCCTATTTGATTCTGACACCTACAAGGTGAATACAAACCATTTGTTCACATTGTAGCTAACATTCCTCCAATATCTCCATAATATGTTGGGTCTAAATGATTTGTGTATGGAGAGAAGGTTGTTCAGACATACTTTATACATTGGAAAGTCAACCCGGGAGGTGTAGACAACTCTCATCAAGAGACCCAAGGCTCAAAATGAGATTACCTGTTCCTTCAGATTGAACTGGGGGCTGAGGCATGTGGGCTCCGATCTCTCCAGTGCTGTCATTGGTCCCCAGTGGCTATTTCTCTTTTTTCCATCTGCCAAGTGAGGTGAGGTACCAGTCCCTTTCCATACACCCCCCTCACAGCAACATCTTAAAGATGATTGAGCTTCAGTGCTTCCCAGGAGGAAAATTTTTTTCACACCCCTACTCCATCACTGTTATTATTATTATTATTATTATTATTTAATGAATCAAATTGTGGTTGGATGGCTTTTGAGAAGTCAAAACAGCATACTTTGGGAGTGGAATAAATATAAAGGGTGGGTTTTGGAATCAAGCAATTTAAGATTTGAATCCCAAACTTACCACTTACTACATTGATGGGCTAGTTACTCAGCCTCTGGGAGCTTTATTTTCCCACCTAAAAAGTGGGGATAACAGTGCCGTCTATGGAAAGTTACGAGGATAAGTAACCATCTTTATTACATCACTGCTCTTTGAGCACTGAGAGAAAGAATTCCATGTTTAAGTTACTTTATAACCACGAGGAAACTCTTACTATCACACACTGGTTGCAGTTTGCCTGTGCCTCTTTTCCTGTCACTTCTGATGCCTGCAGAAGCTTCTGGAATCCAGTGAGCTCAGCGCCACGTAACCGAGAAATGTCCTACGCTGAACCCTTCCAGGGCAGGAAGCCAGTATTTTCCACTCAAGGGCTCTGCTCCCGGTTAGAGTCCCCCTGTTTGTTCCCAGGAGAAGAGAAGCGTGACAATGTAACAGTAGGTCTCCGATGGGAAAATGCAGCTGCCCAAGGATGCCTGAGGTTCTCATTTCACTTCACTCCTCAGGTAAAGACAGACGCTCAGAAGGCAGCTGAAGGTGCAGACTGCAAAAAACCCCAGTGAAGGGCTCAGATGTACGGGAAACACCAGGAATGAGGAGGGAGCTAAATGCCCAGCCCTGAGACCCAGGAGTGCGATTATCTGACAGTTTGGCTTAATGGAAAAATCGATGGTTTAGGAGGTGCCTCTGGGTTTGAAGCCTCCCTCTGACAGGCGCCTGAGCAGAGTGCTGAGTCAGCGGCTTTCTTCACGGAGTCCTAGTTTTCTTCTTGACGAGATCAGACTAATAGTTCCCTCACAGGGCTCTAGGGTGAGTGTTCAAATCTCAGCCCAGCCAGCGAGCACCTCCAGGTCTCTGGGAAAGCTGCTTCCAGCTGTCTGCCTCTGTTTCCACATCTGTGAAACAAAGACTATTTCTTGCCCGTTTTGCAGGATATGGTAGTCAATCAACTGATGTACCCAAGAATACTAGGGTGCCCAGCACCTGAACTCATGAACAGTTCACAAATACACCTCCTTTAAGTGGCAATTATGGATGCTATTATTTTATTGATTTTAGCTTATTATACACAAGACTAAATAACTATGCATGTTGTCACTCAGTAGTGTCCAACTCTTCTGCAACCCCATGGACCGTAGCCTGCCAGTCTCTTCTGTCCATGGGATTTCCCATGCAAGAATACTGGACTAGGTTGCCATTTCCTCCTCCAGGGGATCTTCCTGACGAAGGGATCGAAATTCATCTCCCATGTCTCCCACATTGGCAGGCAAATTCTTTACCACTGGGCCACCTGAGAAGCCCAGACTAGATAATTGGACCAGACTAGGACACCAGTTGAACCAAATGTGTGCTTTTAAATGGCTTATACTAGGTAAAATTGCTAGAAAATTTTTATTTTCTGAATTTTTTTTCTTGAATTTCCTTCCTTTAATTCATGATTCTCAATCTCCCCCTCTCTCTCTCTGTCCTCCATGCAGTAAAACAGAGCTGCAGGCGGTCAATTTCGAGGCAGTGGGCTGTGGAAAGCAGTTAGAATAATAGTTTATTGACCCTGAATGTGGCAGCTGGAACTGAGGACAGGCAAGTCTCGGGTACAGTGTAATTGTCACAAGGGAAGTTTGATCATCTTTGATCATGTCAGCGACCTTTAAGAAACAGGATGTTTGCAGAGGAAGGTGGTGAGCACAGCCAGAGACCAGGGAGAAGGCCTCCCCGGAGAAGGTGGGGCTTGGGTGGAGAGTAGGCAGGTGGACCACAGGGGTGACGGCTTGCTCTTTGCACCCACACGTTGACCTTTCCTCCCCCGTCCTGGACGTCTGAGTGCTGAGCAATGACTGGTGCTCTGAGTTCCTCTGGTGATGCTAACCCCCGGTTTTAATGTGTCAGAACCACAGAAAGACTCTCTGCTTTTCAGATAATCTTTTGCAGCTGGGATTGTTCCTAAATACTGACTGGGCTCCTTCCTTCACTGAGATGATCACGAACCTTCTGATGGAAACATAATTAGGAAAAATACATTTAAGCTAATTTAATATTTCAATATTACAAACAAACTTTTTGCAAGCATAATTTCAAATAAGGGAGATAGTTGAAGAAACTCAAAGAGACAGGAGAGCGTGAGTAAGTGAATGAGTAAACAATGATTTACATTTTGCCTAATTTGTGAGCTACATAATAAAATAAGAAAACAAGACTCTATAGTCATCGAATAACATATATTTAATAAAGAAATTCAAAATGTATTAGTTCTGGGTAAAATGGGTTGTGGCCTTTAGAAAATATTTCTAAGTAATATGTTACCTCATTCTCTAAGTGACATTTTTACTTCATTGGTTGTGCTTATATTTATTCCCTTTGTGATCCTTGAGTTCAACTACTTATATTGAAAAAAAAATGCCATGTAAATGTATTTTTTCCTTTTTAAAAGCAAACACCAATACAACTAAAGAGCACATGGGTCTTTCTTGGTATCTGCCATCTGCATTGTGGCTGGAGCAACAAGCTGTGTTCCATAGAAACTGGGATTGTAGCTAAAGAGCTTCCAATATTAGATAAAAGGCACTTATGTCAGTTTAAAGATGTTATGAGCTTTGAGTGAAATACATGAGAGGAGGAGCATGAATTATTTCTTTTCATTTAATATCTTTTCACTAAGAGCAGGAGAAGTCCTGGTGAACAAGCTGGTCAGGTGAAAACCAATGTAAGGAGAACTGACTGCTCTGGGAGAAACAGAAAAGGGACTGCGTATTCAAGTAGAATAGAATCTAGTTGAAGGGTGAGAAGATAGAAATGAAATAATAGTTTGTTTTCATAGCGAAAATCCAGCAACTGCACAAATTAAATTTGTATGAGCTGAATGCCTAAGCACTGACTGTCTGTAAAGAAATGTGTGAAGAAGCATCTCTGAAGGTTGACACAAAAGGCTGATGGATTCAACTTCAATTTTTTCAACTGTTTATGCATTTATATGAACCATCTGAGGTCTTTATGCTTGATTGTTCAGTCAATTATTGCAAGAAGGGATTTCAGAAAAACCATCTCTTGTCTTTTTTGTATTTTCCCCTGCTCATGAAGTATGCAATTGTTTCCACAAGAGCTGAGACGTGGTGCTAACCTCACAGGGCACATGCAGAAGACTTAACAAGTTTTCTTTTTAATGAACCTTTTCCTTATTGTGTGTTTCACTGACTACTGTTAACATTGTGTTTTTTTTTTTTTCACATTTTCAAACTGAGGATTCTTGGTTAGGACAGATCCATGTCTGATGTCTGATAATTATTTAAGAAACAATTTCGCAGAGGTAGAAGAGACATAAAGATAAGATGTGTTAAGAGATTTACATTTACAAAATTTCCTTTTAAAAATCAACACCCTATTTTCTAGAAACCAGAGATGGCAAGTTTCTGCACAAACTGTGAAACAAAATAAAACCCAACAAAATGTAGGGGTGGGACCTTCTTAGTACTCTTCCTCAGAAGGGTAATTTGCTAACTTGCTATGTGGATTTTCTCTCTTTTTTAAAAATTGTATTTATTAATTTTTGGGTGCTGGGTCTTCATTGCCGCTTGGGATATTCTCTAGTTGCTGTGCGTGGACTTCTCACTGTTGTGGTTTCTCTTGTTTCAGAACTTGAACTCTAGGGCTCATGGGCTCAGTAGTTTCAGGGCACAGGCTCAGTAGTTGTGGTGAACAGGCTTGGTTGCCCCATGGCATGTGAAATCTTCCCAGAGCAGGCATCAAATCCTGTGTCCCCTGCATCAGCAGGCACATTCTCAACCCCGGGGCCACCAGGGAAGTCAAGTGTGGATTTTCAGTGCATTCAGGGTCATGAATTCAATGAAACTTAGTCACCAAAGGCAGTGTCCCTACTAAATGCTTGGACAGAAAAAAGGTTCGTCTGGCAGAGGACATCTTCCCAGATATATTGATACACTTCCCAGATGTATTGATATTTGCAAGGCATTGGCCCTCTACTTCCATATCTCAAGAAGAACAGGCAAGAAGCAATGAGGTTGGGAAGCTGTATGAAACAGTAGAAACAACTGTTCTTATTTTTCCAAAAATGTGTACACTCTTCAGCATGAACCAGATAAACCAGAAATTTACTTAGAGTTTTTTTAACCCTGGGCAGTGCTGTTACATCGAGGACAATCTTTAGTTCCTAGACACCATCATATCTGCTCATCTCTGGCACCCCAACCAAATACAGTCTTGTTGATCATTTCTATTTTCCTCAAGGTTTCTTGTGACTTCAATCATCTGCCTGCATTTGATTGGCTCTTAGGATGAAACCTCAATGTCTTTTTATCCTGGGAGCTCTTGATGTTCCAAACTTAGCCCATTTTGGGGAAGCAAGTCCTATTCTGCTTCCTATCTTTGGAGACAACTGATTTTCTTTGTCACCTGAACCAAGCCTCTTTACCTTTCCTGATTTTCCCAACTGTGAATCAGAGGTAATTATTCCTAACCTGAAGGAGTCGTCAAGAGGATCAATTTGTTAATGTTTGTTAAGTACTTTGGATACATAAAGTGCTAAGTATTATTAAATTCCATACAAATAAATTGAAATCTAGACTCTAAGGGGACTAAATAATTGACTTTATTCTTGTGAGTTTATAATATTTCAGCAAATCTACAAAATGTGGGTATTTTTTCTATCTTACATTTGCACGGATATTATTATTGTTTGTAATACAGAGCATGCAAAGCAACCCCTCCTTCCTACTCAAGTTAATAAAAACATAAAAGAAATGACTGTCATTATAAGCAAAGTGAGTGTCCCAGGGGAAATACCCCCCAATTTCAAACATTGCTGGCAATTTCCTCTTCCAGCAGTCTACAGAAAACCTGCCACAAGAAAGTAAGAGGAACACAGAAGGCAATTAAAGGAATTGAATATGGATTAGACAAGCAATGTTAAAAACTCAAGAATCTCCTGATTATGGTGCTTTCTAGACTCTGAAACAGCTGGGGTAAATAAGCAAACTTAAGGTGCTTGCCCTCAAGTCCAGTTTCTTCAGGACCCAGGTGCAGACTTGGGCGCTGGATGAACTTTGTTCAGCCCCAGAGATGTTCAGCCCCTGGGGATCACGTGTCCCTCTGATGTCACCATCCTGCCCTGTGTCATCCCTGCCTGTGTGATGCCAGAGTTGCTGGAGATTCCGTAAATATTAGTCCACCAGCGCCACGGGCTTGCACCTGTGCGCATCCCTGGGGTAGATGCAAGCACTACCCGCTGACACAGTCCCTTGATGAGGATAGCTGAAGCCGGAAGCCTTCTCCGCCAGTTATAAAGGGGAGATGTTCTTATTTGGGGGGGGGGGGAGTGCTGCTTTGATTTTTAGTTGTGGCGTATGAGATCTTTCCATGTGGCACACAACTCAGTTGCCCTGGGGCATGTGGGATCTTAGTTCCTCAACCAGGGATCAAACCCATGTCCCCTGCATGGAAAGTGCAGAATCTTAACTACTGGACCACCAGGGATGTCCATAGGGTGACACTCTTTAAATAAACCCTGGCCCACAAGGCAGTGACTTCCACTGGGATTGTGAAGACTTACTGGTTGGTGGGGCCTCCAGAGACTGGTCTGTGGCCTTAGAGCCTTGACAGCCATGACTTTTCCCATTGCCAGGGCTGTTTCCTGGAGCTGTCTTGTGAGGTGTGTAGGATTCCGCAAGAGAACGGGGCATTTGGGTCCTGCCTGCAGTGGAGGCTGGGAGGCCCATTGAGAACCTGGGTGAAGGACTCTTTCCCTCAGTCTCCTCCTCTTTCAAGCTGAGAGGGTTATTGAAGCTACTACCCACCTTCTAGGATGAGGATAATGTGGCACAATAACTGTGAAGGCATCGGAAAGCATACACGCCCTTTGCAAATATGGTGGATCCCATGGGAAGCATCCTTTCTCCTGTGAGTAGAGTCATCTCCCTGGCTTAACAATGCCTCGGGCTTCAACACTCCATCCTCCGCTGCTGTGGTTCACTCCTGGGGAAACTTAACATCCCGACAGATAATAAGTGAAGTTTTAGCACTGAAATAAATCCCTCTCATTGGGCATAAGAAACCCTGTTTTATTTTTTTTTTTTCCTTTTAATTTCACCAAAGGAAGAATTTCAGGGGAATATGTTCCTTCTCTTACGGGTGCCTATTTTTCTGCTTTTAGCCTGGGCTGCTGTGTGGTCCAAGGCAGGGGACAGGGCACTGAAAGGGGACCTAAGGGGCTCTAGCCCCTGAGCCTGTGTCATCACTCATCTAAGGACATTTCATTTGCCCTCTCCAGGTGTCTTTATATCCTCCTGCTCCCATGGATAACTAGAAGGATAAAGTAAGTAGATATGATGGAGAACAGGAAAACATCTTTCCTCCAAAGGTGACTTTCAGGGTTGGAGAGATGTAATTTATTTCTCTGTGGCAACCATTGGGGACGTTGTCCAGAGCTGGTTGGTACATTTTCTGCCTGGGACTGGGGCACAGGCTGCTCTTTTTCAAGCCTGGAAAAGTGACACATTGCCCAATTGGGCACTCTGTGTTGGTTTGTGAATTGGTGCGGTGGAAATTTCACAGACAGGAAAGAAGGAGACTGCAGAAGGAAAGAAGACAGCTGCTCAGGAATTCCTTTCTTCAGGATGCACCCAGGGTCTAAGCTGGCCTTTCTCGATCCTTGCGACATAATTTTCCCCATCAAGATAAGCATGAAGTGTGTTGTCAGCCTCCGCCTGTACAATTTGCAGTTTCAGATTGTGCTCAGATGAATAGAACTGTGAGTTTGCAGAGACATTAATAAGCCTATGCATTTAAATAACCTTTATCTTCCAAGGAGCTCAGAGCATTATAAATGACGAGACGTTGCTTTTATTTTTTTTCCTCCTGCTTCAGACACTTAGCATTCTTCTAAAACCTGAAATTTCAGTATCATCCTTTATGAGTCTAGTGTACCATCAAGAAAAAAAGAGCAATAACAATGAGGTCAACAAATTATTATAACAAAAACTCAGTGATACACACAGAAAAGAGTCAGAAGACTGGAGATTAAATCTCTACTAAGTCCTGGAAGTGCTACAGTATTTCTAGCCAAGTCAACTCATCTTAGACACTCAATTTTATTACCTGTTAAATTGGGATAAAAATATTGAACCTGTAGGGTTGTGCTAAGGAAAATAGTAAGATAACCTATTTCATTGTAGAGCATTACACAAATAGAAGATGATTGTTATAAACATTTCTTAGGATCCACTGCTCCCCTTAGGAACAGTTTACTGTTTATGTAAATATGCCAGAGGGAAACTAAGGCACAGATGGAAAATAGACTTTTTCCTACTGCAGTCTATAAACTCACAACTCCCAAAACTATTAATGCAGTCACAACTCCTATGAGCTTAAAACTCCATTGCCAAGATGCCGGCTGTGACTTAGAGCCCCCAGCTGTAGCATCTCTTCTGAGTTCCCCTGCAAACCATGCCTCCTTCTGGGTTCCTTCTTGTAGTTCCTGTCACAAATACCTGTGCCAAGAACTGAAGCCCCATCCTGGCCCCACTTCTGTAGAGCAGAGAAGCTGACCCAGTCCAGGCTTTGAGACTGTACCTCCTATGCTTTCCTCCCATCCCTCTCTTCCTTGTTGTTCCTACTATGACATCTCAGCGGAGTCCCACTTGTGTTTCTACTAAATGCAGCAGCTTTTACAGTGGGGCTTTCTGCCTCTTCCTCCCTCCAAAACCACTTTCCACGATCTCCCCAGAGCTATGTAAACAAAGTACAAAACAAACCATGTCGAGTCTCATTGTAACCCCTCTCCCCTCCAGAGGTCCCTGTGGACCATAGGATAAGCTCAAGCTTTTCTTCAGGATGAAGAGGACTCTTCATTGCATGGTGTCTCAAACACAGACACTACCATGCCTACCTCCTACGGGAACTTTCAGCAACACCACGTCTGTCCCGAAAGCCCTGTGCACCTTTCCTTCTAGTGCCACTGATGCTCTGTTCCCCTTGCACAGGATCTCTTCCCCACCTCATCTGGCAAGCCCCTCATCATCCTGTGGCCTCAGGTGTGCCTGCTCCAGGACGAGCCACCCATCACCTCTGTGTCACAGGGCACCTGTCACCTTTCATGGTGACTTTAGTTTTATCCAACACAGCTTTCTTAGCAGAATCCACTGATGAGGGTTAAGGTGTTTCAACGCTACTGTTCATGCAAGATTAAGGTTTGTTGTTGCTTAGTCACTCAGTCATGTCTGATTCTTTGTGAACAAGACTGTCACCTTCCCTGGAGCCTCATTCACTGCCGTACAAGTTACCGTAACAGTTGCAGGAATCCTGGTTTTGCCCCCTGTCTTTGTCAGTCTTTGCTTGGTACCTCATTTCCCTACCTGCTCGAGGCAGAGGTCCAGCAGGCTGTTACCCTTCCTTTCCTACAGTCCTGTCATCTGGTGTTAGTCCCTCAGTTGTGTCCGCCTCTTTGTGACCCCATGGACTGTAGCCCACCAGGCTCCTCTGTCCATGGGACTCTCCAGGCAAGAAGAATACTGGAGTGGGTTGCCATTTCCTTCTCCAGAGGATCTTTCCAACCCAGGGATCGAACCTGTGTCTCTTGCCTGGCAGGTGGCTTCTTTACCATTGAGCCGCCAGGAAAACCCTCAAGGAACAAATGCGTTCAATGCTACAGTAGAGCTGTGTGTGTGTGGTCATGCAATCATTGGACCAGCTCTGTTATAGGCTTGTGTATGCCAGGTACTGAATTAGATTCTAGGTCATGTGGGATGGATGTCCAGGGTGTGTACCATGTAGTGTGTACACATGGATTCAGGCATCCCCCTTATTCCTGAAACCTCTGAAAGTGAAAATTGTTAGGTTCTTAGTCATATCTGACTGTGACCCCATGGACTCAGTAGCCCTCCAGGCTCCTCTGTCCATGGGATTCTCCAGGCAAGAATACTGGAGTGGGTTGCTATTCCCTTTTCCAGGGGATCTTCCCGATCCAGGTATAGAACCTGTGTCTCCTACAGCGTAGGTAGATTCTTTACCATCTGAGCCACCAGGGAAGCCCTGTATCCCTAGAACATCTGGGGGTTCTGAAAATAAGGGACCAGAGCAGCAGAGAGTGGTTCCTACCAGCAGGGGTCACTGGAGGCAACCAGACACCCCACCCGTCATCCAGAGGCTGGAGCTCTGCCTTGAATTAATAACATTCTAAACGTTTTCTATTTATACGTGAACATTCACATTTCTTTGCCTTTTGGGACCAGGCTGGATCTATTCATTCTCCTTAATGGCTTTGTAAACACTGTGGCTTCTGTGACCCGCTCCTCTCCTCCCCCCTCGCTCCCTGGCTGTGGACCGCCTCTTACTACACCCAGTGAGGAGTGATTTGATTTTGATTGTATTCATTTCCTGTACGGAGAGAGGCTGTAAGTGAATCGTACATCGGTTCAAATGACTTTCTGTTTTGAGAGTGTTCCCACGGGGGTGCGATTCTTTTAATTTATTTAATCTGATGTGCTTTTTCAGAACCCCTAGCTCTTCTGCAGAACAGATGGGAGGGGATTGCGCGGGAGACTCTAGCTCTGTCTCTGCTCCCTGGGGAGACCCGGGTCCTCTGCACAAAGCCGGGGGCTGTGTGCTGCCACGCGGGCTACAGAGGAGCTTCTTCAGCAGCATGGGGTCTTTGACCTCCATGCAAGGCCTTGCTCTTGGCCCCATCCCTGTAGCCGGCCCCCCTGTTTTGTCTGGCTGGGTAGAAAAGAGCATGGAGCTGTCCATGTCCTCATCACTTAGATCCCGGAATCCTAAACCCTCTTTGGTCAGCCATGGAAGCACCACTGGGCGCTGGGGAAAGTGGAATACACACCACCAACTTCACCCGCAGTGAAGTCCATTGTGAATATATAGATCATCAAGAGCTACTGTCATCAGGAAGAGGGCTTGCGAGTCACATGAACCTGAGATTAAACTCCAGTTTGGCTACCTCCAGAGAAGATGAGTTTGGGCAAATGAAACCACAGTTGCTAGAGTTTAAGGACAGGGATGCCTGGCGTGCTGCCGTCCATGGGGTCATGAAGCGTCGGAAAGGACTGAGTGACTGAATAACAAATAGAGGAATAGCAACAACACCTCCCGGAATTGCCCTGAAGATGCACAGAACTTGCTGAGTGCTCAGCCCTGCATCTGCGTAGGACAAGCACCCACTGAGCCTGGCAGTTATTATTACTATTAGTTGTTCAGTTGCTCAGTTGGGTCCAACTCTTTGTGACCCTGTGCACTGCAGCACGTCAGGCTTCCTTGTCCTTCACTTCCAAACTCCCAGAGTTTGCTTAGATTCATGTCCATCGAGTCCGTGACCCTATCTAACCATCTTGTCCCATGCCACCGCCTTCTCCTCCTGCTCTCAATCTTTCCCCAGCATTCGGGTATTTCCAGTGAGTCGGCTCTTCACCTCAGGTGGCCAGAGTATTGAAGCTTCAGCTTCAGCATCCGTCCTTCCATTGGATATTCAGGGTTGATTTCCTTTTAAGACTGGCTGATTCGATCTCACTGCTGTCCAAGGGATTCTCAAGAGTCTTCTCCAACACCACAATTTGAAAGCATCAGTTCTTTGGTGTTCAGCTTTCCATATGGTCCAACTCTCACATCCATTCTTAACTACTGGATATAGAACTAACGCTAAGGGAAGGCTTGCTTTCCCTTTTTCCAGTGTAGGGAATTTGGCCTATTAGATGGAGGTCCTACCTTGACACCTTAGGCCCTAAGATCCAGATCTGTCCCTCCACGCACATTGCTGTGTTTTCACTGGTTTGGGTGCAGGGCCACTGGACCTCCTCCTCTTGTTGGCTGTCCAAGTCTTCTGCCATGTTTAGGCAGAATCTTTCATAGCGGAGCAGTTCCACGGATGCCCAGCCAAGGGAGGCAGGGTGCTCGCTCCTTTGTCTGTTTACTTAAGGCCCCACTTAAGAGACCCCAGGTGACAAGCCATTAGGTGCCTGCTTACATGTGACGGAGAAGCAGCAGCAATTACCATAATGTTCCTGTTTCTCTCTAAAGCTATCTTCTAGAATACCTGCCTGACACTTCCTTTTGAGAGGCTAGGTGTTGCCGAGTCTTTGAGGCTGGACGGGGCACCGTCTACTACCATCTGTGTGGAGTGGCCCTCCCCAGGTGTGTTGCCATACACTTGGGTATTTTTACTGTCTTTATTTTTGTAGTTAGGAAAAATGTTACTCTGGCAACAAGATTATCACCTTCCCTGGAGCCTTGCTGACTGCTGTACAAGTGACTGTAACAACTGCAGGATTCCTGGTTCAGCCCCCTGTCTTCTTCACTCTCTGCTTGGTACCTCATCTCCCTTCCTGCTCAAGGCAGAGGTCCAGTGGCCTGTTACCCTCCCTTTCCTGCAGTCCTGTCATCTAGTGTTAGTCCCTCAGTTGTGTCTGACTCTTTCTGACCCCATGGACTGTAGCCCTCCAGGATCTGTCTGCCCATGGAATTCTCCAGGCAAGAATACTGGAGTGGATTGCCATTTCCTTTTCCAGGGGATCTTCTCAACCAAGGTCTCCTAAATGATGGGAGATTCTTTACCGTCTGAGCCACCAGAGAAGCCCACCTGCCATTTAAGTCATCACCAAATCCTGCTGATTTCACCTCCAGAATTCAGCTGGGACTCCCAAATGTCCACTCTCTCCACCACGGCCCACCCCTCCATCATCCGTAGCAGCCCCTGGCCTACATCTCACCCCAGCCTCATTCAGACCCCTCTCCTTGCTGAAGTGGAGTCTGGGTGGGGTTTTGAAAGCATGAATTAGCTTTTGCTACTCCACTCCCATTCACCTTTCAGTGAATTTCCACTCCACTTTGAATCAGATGCTTGCTTAATCATGGAGAAACCAGCATTTATTTTATTTTTCTGGATGTTTTACAACTCAGTTGACTTCAGCTCAGTTCAGTTCAGTCGCTCAGTCATGTCTGACTCTTTGTGACCCCATGAACTGCAGCATGCCAGGCCTCCATGTCCATCACCAACTCCTGGAGTCCACCCAAACCCATGTCCATTGAGTCGGTGATGCCATCCAACCATCTCATCCTCTGTCATTCCCTTCTCTTGCCCTCAATCTTTCCCAGCATCAGGGTCTTTTCAAATGAGTCAGCTCTCCGCATCAGGTGGCCAAAGTATTGGAGCCTCAGCTTCAACATCAGTCCTTCCAAAGAACACCCAGGACTGATTTCCTTTAGGATGGTCTGGTTGGATCTCCTTGCAGTCCAAGGGACTCTCAAGAGTCTTCTCCAACACCACAGTTCAAAAGCATCAATTCTTTGGCGCTCAGCTTTCTTTATAGCCCAACTCTCACATCCATATATGACTACTGGAAAAACCTTAGCCTTGACCTCAGGGATATGCAAACCAAAACGACCGTAAGATATCACTCCACATCTGTTATAATAACTACTAATTTTAAAAACTGACCACAATAGCCAGGTGTTGGCCTACATCTGGAGTGACTGGCATGAATGTGCAGTGATGGTGGACGTGCAAAATAAAATTATACATCTGTACCAAGACTTGTGTCCAATTGTTAACAAGAGCCTTAATTTTATTAGCCTAATTTGGGAACAATCCATGTCCATCACTGGGTAAATGGATACATGAAGTGAAGTGAAAGCTGCTCACTCTTTGCAACCCCATGGACTATATAATCCACGGGATTCTCCAAGCCAGAAGACTGGAGTGGGTAGCCTATCTCTTCTCTAGGGGATCTTCCCAACCCAGGAATAGAACTGGGGTCTCCTGCATTGCAGGCGGATTCTTTACCAGCTGAGCTATCAGGGAAGCTCAAATGGATACATAATGATGGTAAATCTGTATATGGAATTGACTTAGCAATAAATCGGAATGAGCTATTGATACGGGCAACCATAGGGCTGAATCTCAACTCATTATGCTGAGCGAAAGAAGGCAGATGCTGAAGAGCACAGATGCTACAGTCCTTTAAGTCCATTCCATGGACTCCTAGAAAAAGCAAAAGTAACCTATAGTGACAAAAGCAGACTGGTGGTTTTCTGGGGCTGACTGAGTGGGGATTGACTGCATAGGATATAAGGTAACTTTCTGGGGTGATGAAAATATTCTGTATCTTGACTTGGATGATGGTTATATAGATGTACACATACATTCCTCAAACTCATAGAGACACACACCGAAATGAATATTTTCTTTTGCTTGTGTGTTTATGTATATATGTGTGTGTGTGTGTGTGTGTGTGTGTGTGTGTATAGTATCATATATACATGGTATGTATGTATATATCCATTTATCTATGACATCCTGATCAAGTTGGTTTACATATCTCCACTGGGCACATCAGGGAATGTCAGTCTTAAATGGTCATATGTAGAGATTTCCCTCTTGTTGGAGGAGAAGTTCCAGTGCTCCTGGGAGTGGAGACTGGCGGTGAAGCAGAGGAGAGATGGATTATTTTTTCCTTGATGACATTTTCAGTTTGTCACGGCAAAGTGAAGCTGGAAGCTCAAGACATGAAGATATAGATGGACTACATTTAGGGTTGCCAGGAAAAATACAGGATGACCACCCAAATTGCAGTCTGTCGTACATGACAATTTTAGCAAAATAAATATGCCTTGTTAAAAAAAAAAAAGTGTGCCTTGTGTAGTGTTTGGGACACACTTATAGTAAAAACAAAACAAAAATTGTCATTTGTCTGAAATCACACGTAACTGAGTGTCCTGTATTTTCATTTGCTAAAGCTTGCAACTCTTCCAGCATACCATATCATCACCAGAAGGCTTGAACTCACACGTAGGAAGATTTTCTCTGCAGCATATTTTGCATTGTATGATGCTCTTCACAAGGAAAATTGGAATCGATGTTATATGGTGAAAATAATGTGGATTTTGTAGTGACTCAGATCTGACTCTAATCCCAACTTTGCTTCCTAACTCACTCTGAGAGTTAGGCCAAGTTGTTAAACATCTCTGTAAAGTGAAGATCATAACATCCAGCTCACAGCTAGATTCTAGGAATGCCAGGAAAGGACCAGGTATTTGTCAACCCTAGTCTGGGGAACTGTTTCTTTTCCCTCTGCTCCCCTGTTTGGCCAGTAGAGGGCAGTGTATCAACTTAAGGAAACCATAACATCGTGATGAAAGGAGGCGCTCTTTGCTGACAACGACCCTAATTCTGAAAGGGGGCTCTGAGCATCTTGGTTACTGCATCAGCATCCCTCAGGCTCACTGGTGTTCGTGGACAGGCGAGGATCGGAGCGGCGGTGTTAAGAATCAGGCTGAAATGTCATTTTCACAGTCCACTGATGCTTCTGAAAGGAAAGGAAGGGCATGTAGGATTGAGGAGGAATAAAGAGGGGTCTTGATCCACTCTGGAGAAATGGGAGGGATCTCCTTCTGTTAAAGGTTTGCTCAATGAGGGGATCATTTTATCTCAGGAAGGAAAAGGAAGAAAAAAGTGCAAGCAGGGTACTGAAAACTGCTTACTTCCCTGACTTACTTTACCTGACAGCAATGCATAGACCTGAGGGCACTTGGGAAAATTTATGGCCAGTGAGTTCCCAGCCATTAAAAGGAAACATTTCTTTATCTGCTCTGCAGTTGATTGCCGTGGGAGGTCACCGAAGCAGAACTAGGGGCTCTGTTTAGAAAGAGGATCCAGCAATTGTATGAGCCATAAAATTTTGGCTGGTTAGGCAGCTTGGAGCAAGGCACCCAGTGCCACCTGGGAGCCCAGAGTGATGGCCTCTGCCTTCAGCACGGCGGGCGGGTTCTGACCTGGGGCCACTTCTCCTGGCCCAGTACAGTCCTGGGCAGCTCTTGGCACTGGGAACATCATTTCTCTCTTTGACCCTTCAGTCCAAGGCCTGCTAGAGCGTTCCTCTCTGGCTGCTGATTTATAGGTTGCATTATCATCTACTCCTTCACTTTTCCAACAACTTTATAGCTAGCTCTCATGTGAAATTCCTTCTGTTGGAGGCCTGCCATGCATGCCCTCTGCCTGTCTGGCCCCTGATGGATGCACCTGGACATGCCATTTCCCCCAGAATATTTCTGCCATCTTTAACAGGATGGATGGGTGAGGCAGAATCTGTGTAGCTGCATGTGTGTGCATCTGTGCTCAGCTGCTTCAGTTGTGTCCAACTCTCTGAGACCCTGTGGATTGTATTCCACCAGGCTACTCTTCATGGGGATTCTCCAGGCAAGAATACTGGAAGGGGTTGCCATGCCCTCCCCCAGGGGATCTTGCCTGCTCAGGGATCAAACTCGAAAATTTGCATCTCTTATGTCTCCTGAATTGGCAGGTTGGTTCTTTACCACTAGTACCACTGTCAAGGCAAATTTGGACAGAAGAAGATTTGGGAACTGACTCTCTTCCTGCTCTTTTAGCATCCATCCGCAGGAGTAGACCAATTATTTCCACAGTTGGTGCCTTATGACTGAAGACACTCCCATTAGCTCAGGGCACATGGCAGTCATGCCAGGACTTAAAGTTCTTCCAGATTTCATCGCGTGACTTAAAGTTAAATCTTTGGTTGGCTATTGTTGTTACCCTTGATGTTTTGTTTTCTTAAAAGGAAGTTATCCCTAAGGTACTCATGCAAAATCAGGATTCAGGGAAATTTAATTCTCTCACAGAGAAACTTAACCAAGGCAGAGGCAACAGAACAAAGATTAGCAAAAATGCACCCAGCTGAAATAAGGGGCTTCCCTGGTGGCTCAGATGGTAAAGAATCTGCCTGCAACACAGGAGACCAGGGTCCAATCTCTGGGTCGGAAAGATCCCCTGGAGAAGGGAATAGCTAACCACTCTAGTGTTCTTGCCTGGAGGATTCCATAAACAGAGGAGCCTGGTGGGCGCCAATCCACGGAGTCACAAAGAGCCAGACACAACTGAGAGACTAACACACACAGTAGGAAATAAACCCACCTCAAGTTAAAAGGCAGAGAACATTTTTAAAAACACAGTTATGGAAAGTGTATTCTATGGATAAAATCTGGATTAAGGACTTAATGTTTAGTAGTAATCTGCTAGCTTCAAATTTTCCGGAGACCTTCCTTGAATAGTCTGTGGGATTAAATGGATCATGTTTCAAAGAGCTATCTGTCATCAGTGGACATCGCAGTTTTTTGCTGAGAGCAAGGCACCCGACTTAAGCAACAAGCAGAAAAGTCTAGGATGTTCAGCCCACTGCAGACTACTTTATATAGTTTCACATTGTTCTAATTGGTGGTTCATTTAAATTTATAGCTACAAATGGTACCATTTTTTAACTTTCATCTTTGATCCCAAATCCCGTTTCCATCTTTCCCCCCACAACTTTGTTGTTCTTGTCGTTCTGTGGCTAAGTCGTGTTCGACTCTTTGTGACCCCATGGACTACAGCAAACCAGGCTCCTCTGTCCTGCACTGTCTCCTGGAATTTGCTCAGATTCATGTCCATTGAGTTGGTGATGCCATCCAACCATCTCATCCTCTACTTACTTGTAGCAAATGCTGATGATGTGGCCGCATTGATACACAAATGTTTCATTCTGGACATTGGTGGGAAATTGAATGCTATTTACATTGGAAAAACACTGAGTCATACTTCACATTTTCCACGAAATATTGTCTTTGAAGCAACACCTTCAGAACGCTTTGAGGAAGGAAGAAGAAAGACAGACAAAGACAGAGAGATTCTTTTTTTAATAGAAGATTATTTTCCCCAAACTTACCAGTTTGGCACACTCAGAGCTTTTTGAATGATATAGTCTTAAAACATTTATCGATGGGTCCTAACAGAAGCAGTGACTGCAGGAATATGAACGAATCACCCATCTCCAGTGACATAAGGAGACAACCTTAAGCACTCCAGGCGTTTTGTCTCTGAAAAGTTTAGTTTAGTATAATCCAAAGAGGAAGCACAGGGCTGCACCTCTGCAACTATTGTTCGGAACAGATTCTTTGAAAACCGTCACACCTCTGTGATTCCACAGAGGACATGGCAGCCATAATGAGCAGGTTCACAGCTGAGCAAGGGAAAGCTTGAAAGCACATCCTCTTACTATGCTCTTTTCCCCCAGCACTGTTCATTGCCATATTTATAAGTCCTCTACAAAATGCTTCAGGCTTTTTAGAGAATGAGAAAATAGCTCCATGTTCATGATTTCAAGTGAAGTATTCCTGGGACTGCAAAACCCATACCAGAGAGGCTAAGATTGCCTGGCATTCTGGAACCCGAGAGTAAACAGAAGACAGTATTCAATTTATGCAGCCCTGCAGATCTTACTCAAGTCAGAACTGGAACATGGACATTTTCATTGGCTTAACAACTGGTTTTTCATCACCCTCTTCTCCTAGCTCTTATCTCTTTCTCTTTTCATTTCTAACTCATTTGTTTGCAGAATGAGTTTATAACAACAGTTCTCTTTGTATATAGTAACAAATTCATAACTATATAAAGCAAATTTGCAAGTGATTAGAATGAAGGCCATTTTTCCATAGGAGGCTAGTTGCCTGAAATGTTTAAGACCTTTCTCATGATGTTAATATTTGTGCTTGTCGGGGCTTATTTTCATAGTTGCTACCAAGATGTGCAGAAAAGCATATACTTCACCCAGGTCATTCATTTACCTTCTTGAAATTGATAAGCTCAGAAGAAAGAATCCATCCATTGTAACTTTGATCCCAAATGGATTTCTCTCTCCAGGAAGGAATCCAAGTTTCATTTTATGTTTAGTGCTTTTTAAGGTATTCTTCATAGGAGGGAGAGGGTGATGTCAGAGTGTTAATGAAAAAACTAAATAACTCTCTGAACATGAACCCATCATCTGAAAAACAGAAGCTAATTTTGAATTATTAAAGGAGGCTGGATCACAACTCACCACTGAGAAGCAAAGGGAGGGAAAATGGTGTTTGGAAAGTCCAATTATTTCTAAACCAGAGACAGTCTTATTAAGTTGAGCAGAAAATTAATTAGGCTAATTAGAAAACCACATTGGAATTCAGCAAGGAGTTATGAGAGGCTGCATGACAACATGGGGTGTGGGGGAGAGGGAGAAGGTATGGGGAGAGTGAGATGGGTTTTTCAGGGAGCAATTGGAGGGTGAGTCACGCTCAGTGCAGTTGATCATTGGGTCACTTCAGAGGGAAGCAGTCACGTTTTTATGGACTTTCTGTTCCCAGTTGCAGGTCTTCACTGAATATTAAAAATGATATCTAGTGTATGTTATAAGAGGGGAAAAAAACCTAAGATTGATTCTGAGGCTTCAGGGGGATTTTATATTTATTTTGGTATTTCTGATACGCTGGTTCATCGGCATGGTGCATTGTTAAAAAGTGCTGGGTGGGTGGTTTTTTATCTTCATGGATTTATGGAGTTCTTAAAACATCTGTTCCGTCCTGATTCCCCTGCTCAGGACAAAGACGTTAGTCCCGGAAAGTGTTGATCGCTGGGCTGTGTCGATGCACTGACGTTTGCAGAAGCTGATGGAGATCATTCTGATGAGAGGCAGTGGTGATGGGCTGGGGAGGAAGGGCCAGGATTCCTGCTCAGGGAAGACTCGAGGAAACTGGGCCCTGAGGCACTGCTTGGCTCTGCGGACACTGGGACCCTCGAGTGAGGCAGGAGGGGCCCCCGGGTGGGGGGTGGGGGGTACAGGAAGGTGAGTGGACTGGGAGTCCTGTTCCCCGGAAGTTATAGCCCTGTTCCCCGGAAGTCATAGCCCGGGAACAAGTGTCTGTCCGTGACCTCTATATCTCTCCAAAGGTCATCAAATGGTGACCCCGTTTTCAATGGGGCCTGGGAGAGGAGGAGTTGTCCTGCTCCTAGGGAGTGATTCCTACTGCTCTTGTCGTTTCCTGGCGTTTTAAGGTACAACCCAGACAAGTTCAGCAGGATGGAGAGACTCACCAAGGAAGAGACTGTTTCCATGTAGGGGTAGCCTTACGGCGGAACCCCTGATGAGAAGAGAGGCTGCTGCGGATCAGAGACTCCTTGAAAGAAGCAAGAGGGATGGGGCCAAATGGACGGTTTTAATACCTCTTGTGTGTCAGAAGTTTTCTCTGCAGGCTAGTCCAACATAGGAGGTGCTGTTAGTCACATTATATCGTTGTTTAGTCACTAAGTCATAAACGTCTTTTGTGACCCCATGTTCTGTAGCCCACCAGGCTCCTCTGCCCATGGGATTTCCCAGGAAAGAATACTGGAGTGGGTTGCCATTTCCTTCTCCAGGGGATCTTTCTGACCCAGGGATGGAACCTGCATCTCCCGCTCAGCAAGTAAATTCTTCCCCACTGAGCCACCTGGGAAACCCGTTTGTCACATTATACAGGGGAGGTAACTGGTATTTTTGAAATCGAGGTATTATGGAATCCACACCTAATATGAAGTAGAAGCTGAAATTCAAACCCAGGGGTAATATGGAATGAATGTTTGTATCTCCCCAAATCCATCATTTGAATTGGATTTCAATTCAATTTCCCTACTCCCCTGCCACATGGTGGTTTTTGACATGGGGCCTTAAGGAGGTAATTAGAGATCCATACAGTCAAGAGGATGAAGCCCTCCTGATGAGATGAGCACCCTTATCAGTAGAGGAACAGAAGGAGAGACATTTCTCTCTCTCCACATCAGGGAGAAAGCGTTAGATGAGGATACAGTGAGAATACAACCAGGAAGGGGGCTCACCAGACCCCAACCCTGATGGCAGCCTGACCTCACTCTCCTCTCCAGAACTTGAGAAAACACATTTCTGCTGTTCGAGGCCCCCAGTCTCTTTCATTAGAGCAGTGGGCGTTAATCCATGTCTAACCATCATCAACATGAAGGCTGCAAAGAGTGGTGAGCTTGACTTGGGATATTACGAATCACGGTTCAGGAGATGCAGATTTGGCTAAAACCAAGAGTATACTGGGGAAGAGAAAGCATCAGGCAGGGGCTGTTAAAGTTGCCCAGAGAGAATTGTGATGGACAAAACTCAGTCCTTAGGGTCTCATGAAATGCTTTAGGGCCGGGCTCGATAAGTACCCTGTGTTTCTGGCAGGTGTCCTGGATGCCTTTGTCAGGAATCCACCCAGGCTAAGATGTGTATAAGTCATGCTTCCTCAATGGCCTCTGCTCTGTTCCAGAGAGCTCTCTTAGCCATACTGCCTCCATTTCTGTTTTTCTTCCATGTATGCCAGGTTTGTTTTTCCCGAAGTCCCTGACCTCCAGCAGCACTGCAGTGCCTCCAGGAGCTCCCTCAATAGTAGCTGGACTCTGGACATCCTTTGCCTCCTTTCTTATAGCAGTGGGTGAGGAAGCCCAGGGGTGATGGGATGATGGTAATATGTCCTACTGACCTGGAGGAGGACATTACTTTCACCTTCCTCAGTAGGGTTGGGGGGCAGCGATAAAAATGATCTTAATCACTGGATTTAAGATACTGGGGCACAGGTTCAAAACAAGGCCAAGGGGTCCGTGTTCCAAGTGTCCTTAATCATTGTAGCTAAGAGACACAGGCAGAAGGGCAGCGTGGCCCCCCCTGTCAGCCGGGGCCAAGTCAGAGCTGCATGCTGGACAGTGATGACCTGAATTTGTGGGTCTTACACTGGACAGTCAGCCCACGGTCCCCTGGGCCTCCAGGTGCCCTGGCCTCCCAGCCTCTCCTTGGCCCAGGCCCCCTCTGAGGCCGTCCACTGCAGTCACTAGGTTTGCCTGTCAGGCTGGTCTAGTAACGAGACAGGAGTCAATTATTTCTCCCCAATAGACTGCTCCCCTGTCTATTCCCAGCCTCCCAGGTGACCCCATTATGATAATGGCCCAGCCTGGCTGCTCTCAGAACAGGTCTGCTGGAGAAGTTAGAGCCTCCTTGAAACGTGCGTTACAGAGAGGCTGGCATTGATGGCTCTGTCCCTGCTGGCTCTAGCCAGGAGCCTTCAGCCTCCCCACTGTCACCGCTGAGCGATGCCATGTGCTTATTCAACCACACGCTGCTGGCATTCGGGGACACCCACCGTGCCATCCCCTCCAACAATGGGCTCTATCTGCTGACACTCAGGGAGATGGGTGAGTTCAGACTGCAAAATGTGCTGCTATCACTCCGGCCTTCCCAGCTGAACTCAGTATTTAGAGCAGGTTTCCAAGTTTATGACTTCAGGTGTATGAGAGTGTCCCTCCCTCTGGACCTCGATGAACACACCTTTCTATAAAATTTATGCAGCCTGACTGCAAAGCTTTAGGATAAAAAAAACAAAAATTAGCAAGTCAGACAGTCATCCGGATATTTGATTTAACATCAAGCATCTTAGTCTTTCCAAATATTTGAGTATGTTAATATTGTGATAGCGCAACCAAAGAAACATTGTGAGAGGGTGATTGAGTGCTTCAATAATATCAAATAACTTTCAAACAGTCTCATTCTCAACCTCTGGCAAGCTCTCCATCCTTGGTGTGCACGCAAGTCACTGACAATGCAAGTAGATGAAAAGTAGTGATAGAATATTTAGCCAAGACTAAAGCTAAATTTTGAGACACTTTAAAAAACACAGAGATTAAATGTATGGCACATGCAATAAGCTATTCAGTTAAGGGGATTATATTATTCGAGCAAGTTACAGCCCTCAACAAATTACTTTGTATTCTGGGGGTGATAAAATCCATACACATGTCTGAATCCAGAAGAACATACCACACACCCCAGGGTCTTCTTCCTAGGCTCATGCTGCTTTGCTTGGGATCCATAGGCAAATCTTTTTTTTTCTTGGATCCCTTCACAATTTCCTTTTCTTCTCCATTCTGCAAGCTGCTTTATATAGTGCATGTCCCTGTAGTTCTGGGATAATTTATTATTTAATTATGTAACCATTATATAATTCTTCAGCTTCAGCCTTCAATGTTTCTATTGTTGTTAATGTAACTGCTATGGAGGCATGTACGTTTTATTTATTGTTTCCACTGCAGAGCTATAATTATGTAACTCTGCAATTCTGCAACTATTATTTCTATTTGTTTAATTACATAACTATAAGGATATTAAACCTCTAAAACATTTGGTGATAGATTTATGCAGAAGATGCTAGGAGACAGCAATAATAATGATGTATCAGAGCAATAATAAAACTAAATAATAGTATTAATATTAATATTAATGGCAATAACAGTAATAAGCCGCAACATTACCATTTGCTTTTCCTTCATGCTGTCTTTGGTCCCTTTAATGGGTTCCTTCCCAAATCTCTGTGGTTAATTAGCTATAGAGCATTTGGTTCTCAGCAGTGGGTACAACCTCATTTCCAGACTTTACCTGGCAAGTCTGTGCATTATAGAACACCAGATGGAATGGATCTGTTCTGTCCTTTATATAGGGCTGGGAGTGGGCAGGTTTCTTTCTTCCCCCCATCACCTGGGGACCTTCCATAGTTAGGATGCCCTGGGCTGAGACATGCAGGTACTGAAGGATCCTACGAACTTGAGATGTGTCTGGGGTGCAGTTGTGTGCCCTGGAGGAGCTGTTCTGGTGAAAAGAGAATGGACGTTGGAAGGAGACAGATCTGGATTGCATTCTGGCTCTACCACTAGCTAGGTGACCTTGAGCAAGGTTGCCTGACTCCTTTGGACCACGGTTTCCTCATAGCTAGATTGTCAGCGGTGGACATCATATCTACATGCTTGTGAGGCTACTGTGAGGATGAAACACACGAATGGCTGCAGATGATGAGGGCTTCTGTGGGTGCCTCTGGGCACTACTGTTCTGGACCTACACTCGGATGAGAGTCGGAGGGACAGCAGGGCTTGAATTTGTTATGTCCTATGAATTTCCTTATTCTAACCTTCTCAGCTCAACGCCCTCCCTCCCAGATCCTAAAAGTAATCATAATAGTTATAGAGCTAATAAGTTTCCAGCAGTCAACACATGCCAGATCCCTTACCCACGTAATCTGGTCAGCCATCATGACCACCCTAAAAAGTAAGTACGATTACTATCACCTCATGGAGGAAATTGAGGCACAGGGAGTTTAAGAGCAGATCAGAGTCCTCCCTGCTTGGTGGTGGTGGTACCTGGTTGAGCCCCACCATGCCTGTCTTCACGGCAAGTGTTCTTACACTACACCACACACGTGTGGAATCTGCATCTAGAAGTAGCAGAACGAGCGCCTCCTCCTCTGAACACGGGTGCCTCCTTCCCCTCTTGCTCTATTCCAGTCCATTCCCCTGCAGAAGAGCCTATAAATCACCTTAAAGTGTAAATCAGATGCCACTGTTGCTCTTTTTCAGCCCTCCAATGGCTTCCTGTTACTCTAAAAACATAACCCCTTGAGAGGGTACATCTGAGCATCTTCATAATGTGACCCCTGCTTTCCTCTCCAAAGGCACTTCCTTCTGCCCTCCATCGCTTGCCAGGCCCCGGACACTTCCAGACGGTGCCAACCAAGCCCCATCCCTGTCTCTCAGGTCACTGCACTCCATTTCCTATGCCAAGAATGCTTTGTACCTTCTCATCCGCTATGTCTCAGCTTATAAATAATCTCTTCCAAGAAATTTCCCCAGGGGACTTCCCTGGTGGTCCAGTGGTTAAGAACCCACCTTCCAACTGGTTCTGGAAGAGTCCATATGTGCTACAACTGCTGAGCCTGCATTCTAGAGCCTGTGCCCCACAAAAGGAGAAGCCAGCACCATGAGAAGCCCCGTGCATCACAAGTAGAGAGTAGCCCCCCATTCTCCACAACTAGAGATAGCCAGTGTTGTCAAATGAACACCCAGTATTGTCAAAAACTAGTTAATAAAAAGAAATTTCTCCCCAAAGCTTTACCTAAACTATTCGCAACCCAACATCCTATTCATTAGTAAGCATCTTGTTTCATGTGTAACATGTACTGTCCCTCCATTGGTTTTATTTTTCTGATCACCTGTGTTCTGCAGGCTGTCTTCCACTAGGACATAACTTCATGAGACCAGGCTCTGTGTCCAGTTTGTCCATTGTCTGACCTGGCACAGGGCTCAGGATCTTGACCTCGGTGAACACTCGTTTATGGAAGGAAGGAGAGTGTGCCTGCGTGTGGCTATAGGTGTCCGTGGGCTTTAGACAGTTCCTGCGAAATGGAGAGAAAGGAGGTTGTATTTTCATGTGGGGTATTGATTAACACTCGAGACGTGACACAGCAGCCAGCTGCAAAAGCGTAGACATGGATGAGAGTATGTTGGAGCCGGGAGCTGGGACCAGGGTAGGATGTTCATACAGTCTGCTGGGGAGAGGGTGTTGGGGAGAAGGCAGCAGAGTCAGAGGCTTCAAGAGGCTGAGGGAAGAGTGCCCCTTGCTCCATAAAAGTGAAGGGAATCAGGTTTGTTGTTCTAAAATGACATCTGATTGAATCTCTGGGATTCAGACCAGCTGCATTCCCGGGGTCGCCACAGACCCCACCTATGCCAAGAATATCTCTTGTTTGTACAATTGCCACCAAAAAAGCTCCAACCAACCTCTGTTATACCACCTGTTATTATTTTATTGAAGCGTTTTCCTTCCTTGGGTTATATATCTATGTGTAATCTTAAAAATATGTGTCGTTATTTATAGTAATGTGTTCTTTCTTCTTTCCAGTATTTTCCTTTTCAATCAGACACATTTTACTCTTACCCATCACATTTCAGTTACAGCCACATGAATAACAGGGAGCATAAATATTCAGACCCAGTCTCCTTGTCCCCTTCCTAATTCCCATTTTTCTTCTTACTTCCCCTTCACGAGGATATTCCTCTCCCTCTGGCCTGATGTCTTTGTTACCATAACTTTATCTTCTTCAAAAGTCATTGTTTTATTTTTCTATTATTCACTGATGTGATCGAGATGGAATCACTTAATTAGTTTATGTCATCTCTCTGTATGTTTTCTTTTACATCCAGAACTATAGGTAAGGAAATAAATGTCACATAAAGGTTAATAATTCAAGCTCCAGAATCAGCATGTTGAGCTCCTAATCTCAGGTCAAGGGCAAGTTACTTGACATTTTGGGCCTCAGTTCCTTCTTCTCCAAAGTCTTGCCTCACTCACGAAGGCTGTGAGAGTTCAACAAGGTGATCTACACAAAGTGCTTAGTGATTTCTCCGAACATCCTTAGTAGTAGTAGTATTTGTAATAAGGAAAGCGTGTGTGGTCCTAATAGCACCAGTAGACAGTAAGTCCTGGTTTGCAACTTGTGGAGCCCAGACTCCAGGGCAGTGTGGGCTGGATAAATTATATGACCTAGATATTTTTAAATTATTACTTTTCTTTGGAGTAATTAATTTTCTTTGTGTCAATTTCAGGCATACAGAAAAGCGATTCAGTTTATATGTATATATATTCTTTATCTGGGAAGCCAGTGTGTAAATATGGGCTTCCCTGATGGCTTCACGGGTAAAGGATCTGCCTGCCAATGCAGGAGATGCAGGAGACATGGGTTTGATCCCTGGGTTGGGAAGATCTCCTGAAGAAGGAAAGGGAAACCCTCTCCTGTATTCTTGCCTAGGAAATCCCATGGACAGAGGAGCCTGGCGGGCTACCTACAGCCCATGGGGTCGCAAAGAGTCAGACACAACTGAGAAACTGAGCACAAGCATGATATTTATGCATCTATATTTCAGATTGTTTTTCCTTATAGGTTATTAAAAGTTATTGAGTGTAGTTTTCTGTGCTATACAGTTAAATACTTGTTTATTTCTTATGTAGTAGTTTGTATCTGCTAATCCCATAGTTGTATCTGCTAATTATCCTTCTCTCCTTCCCCCTTTGGTAACCATAAGTTTATTCTCTATGTCTGCGAGTCTGTTAATGTTTTGGATTCCACGTACAAGTGGTATCATATGGTATTTATCACTCTCTGTTGGACTTCACTTTTCTATGATAATCTCTAGGTCCATCCATGTTGCTGCGAATGGCAATGTTTCTTCTTTTGTTATGAGTGAGTAGTATTCAATATGGGATGTCTTCATAAACCAATTGTCTGTCGATGGGCGCTTGGGTTGTTTCCATGTCTTGGCTATAGTAGAGAAGTATGCAGTTGCTGTTATATTTAATAACAACCTTGTTTAAATGCTGCTGATTTATTTAAATAAAAGTAAACTTGAGTAGGGGAGGTGGAGGGTCTTGATATCTGAACAGGTTGCTAACCATTGGCATAAGCTACTGAATCTCATTCCGTGTGTGTTACATGTCACAGGCTCCAGGAGAGTCTATCAGAGCAACAGCAATTCAGTGTTAGCGGCTTCTGTCCTATAGCTGGTGTTCTTACCTTGCAGAGATTCTCCTTGATTCAGATTTTCACATTCAGATCTGAATCCCCTACACTATTTTCCCACTCTATCAGTTCTTATTTTATTCTCCAATGATTCGGCATTTTACGTTTTTTTAAGGCAAAATGTCTTCTACTGAAACTATTCTTTCGATTCGGAAGAAAAACACTCAAATGCTTCTCAAGCTTCACACCTCTATGAAAATGCCAACAGAGAAACCCAGCATAAAAACAAGAGGAGAAAGGACACACGAAGGGAGGAAAGAGAAGGAGATGAAAGGACAATGAAGACACATAAGTGTCCATCAGCAGTTAGCTTCTGGTATCTGTAAAGCACTTACTGTTTCTTTTTTTCTAATGGGAAGTCAAAATAGGTTGAGTTCATTAATGGTCGGGAGAAGCTCTGCATGACCCCACCTATGGAGCAAACTTATTAACTCTTCTTTATTTGTTTTTTCACAAATGCACAGAAATTCAGAGCAGTGGCAAGAAGAGCTCAAGGTGACAGCCAGTGACTCGAGTCAAGGTCTTGGGTTCCAAACGCTGTGCTCTTCTCGATTGTCCATGAGGGGAGGCGGGAGAGGAGAGCATCAGTCCTGTCTCGGTCCTTTGGATTCTGAACCGACTGAGAACTAGACTAAGTCAGATGACAGTGTCAGCTATGTCCCTGGTGATAAATACCCTGCAGCCCCAGACAGACTAGGAATGTCATTGCAGGGCCCCTGTTGTTGGCATTGCTCCCCTGGCCATGAGGGGGTCACCGACCCAGGGGCACCTGTCCAGCCAGAGCACGGGGGCTCTTAGGCAGACCAGTCAGATAGGGCTCCGCTCTCCTCCGGTAAGAGTGAGTGTGAGTGAGAGGGAGCTGGGCAGTGGAGCGGGGCGTGAAGAAGCGTGGCTACAACTCAAGTTTCCTCTTGGAAATAGGAGGCTGAGGCAAGGTCCAGACAGTCCATGATACTCTTCTGTTTGCTTCTTTCTTTTCTTTTTTTGTTTTTAAGACCTTTTTTGACATGGTCCATTTTTTAAGTCTTTATTGAATTTGTTACAATATTGCTTTTTTTTTTTTTTTTTAATGTTTTGGTGTTTTTGACCATGAGACATGTGGGATCTTAGTTCCCTGAGCAGAGATCAAACCCACACCCCCTGCAATGGAAGGCAAAGTCTTAACCACTGGACCACCAGGGAAATCCCTGCTCATTTAGTTTCCATTAAATCCTTTACCCTGATCGCCAGGCAGCACAATTCACATCCCCAATCACCTGGATTGCTCCTCCCCTGACGAGGGAGCTGGGGTGGCCAGATTTGAGCAGCCTCAGATTTTTCTTCCCTCCTCCATCTGTACATGAGTTTGAGCAAACTCTGGGAGATGGTGATGGAGAGGGAAGCCTGGCGTGCTGCAGTCCACGGGGCCTCAAAGAGTTGGACACCACTGAGCGACTGAACACATCTGCACAGAAGGTGCAAAAGGGCATTAAGGTCAAAGGAAGGAGGAGAGGGTGTGACTCCAGACCCAGACTCACTTTACAGAGCTGATGTGGTCCGCACACTGGGAACTCTCCCATCAGCAGCAAAAGTATCCAAGTCCCAAAGGATAGAACAAGAGGTCTGGAGGTTCCATAGACAGGGCAACTCTCTTTACCTGAGTTCTTAGGCAAGTTTGATTGGAATTAGGTGTTTACTTTGAGGACTCCAGGGTTAGGATTACTTCTGAGCCCTGGCTTCATAAGTCATGAAATTTTCCTAATAAGAAATAAGTCTGCTAAGTTAAATCAATAGCCTGTGGGTGGAAATGATAACTTCTGCAGGCAGAAATCCTCAGCTTCTGAGCTGGCAGAAACCCAGTTGGAGCTTCTTGAAGTATGCTCTGCACTGTCTCTGTTCCAGGGCTTTGTCTTTGATCCCTGGAAGGACTGGGGACACGGGCCCTTCACAACGTTGCTTTCAACTTCCTGGGTGGGGTGATGAATGTCACTGCCTGCAGCCACATCTCTGAGTTAGAAAGGCCCACCATTAAGGGAATTGTGTCTCTGTGTCCCCAGAGCCAAAGCCCAGAACATTTTTGTTCTTTGTTCTTTCTGCTGCTGCTGTGCATGGCACACTGGTTTTTGTAGATGCTTGTATCCGGGTTGATACTCCATTTCACAATCATTGTAGCCATGGCGACTGGAATGCTGAAGTCCTCTAAGCATGTGCTCACCTCTCTGAACCATCTGCAAATGCTGATCACCACCAGCTGTAAAACTCACAGAACAAACCTGGCAATAAAAATATGTTGTGTCTTGGTAAAAGTCATCATGGAAATTCTCAAAACGCTGCCTCCATCTGACTGTCAAGTTTTTATAAAGTGTGTTACTCTTGGTCCTGCTGGCAGTCAAAGGCAGCTGGGCCTCCCTGTGATTCTGTAAGCCTGATGCTGTGCATCAGGGTTTCAGGGCTTGTGCTTTAAGCAATATCGCTTAAATAGGTGACATGGTGGGAATGAAGATGCCAGCGTTTCTAGATACCTGGCTGACAGCCAGCAGGAAACAGGACTCAGCCTTTCAGTACCTAGGCAATAATTCTCCTGGTCACCCACGGAAGACTGAATGGTTTTCCCCATTGGAACCTGGAGGTGACATTATAGCTGGCTGACACCCCCATTTCAGCCTTGTAAGGTCCTACACAGACCACCTAGCTAATTCATAAGAGCTCCTGATCCCTGAAAACTGTGAATGCTTGCATTTATGGTTCTTAGTTCTGCAACAAAAGAAGATTCACACATACATTTATAGCAAACACCAGGGCATCAGAGACAGAGGAAAAGTTCATTCTATCTGGAAGGAGTAGAATATTATAGAGTGGAGGGGCTATTTCAGATGAGACTTAATGGAAGAGTAGAGATTTGCAGATAGACGAAAGGGAGAGAGGTTTATGGCTGTGACACCCTCCAAGACATGTTTGCGGAGTAGCTGGTGCCCTGGTGTAACTAAAGGGTGGACGCCGGTGCTCACCCGCTGAGTCCCAGTACAGCCATTCCACAGTTGTATTCTTGACCTTCCCTATGTCAAGAAATACAGTTACCCGGTCTGAGTTTCTCATGTCAGTGAGTCCCCACATACGTCACTGCCCGGAATTTTCTGTATCACTGTTTTGTTTTGTTTTTGAAGACCAGAAATGCATGATTAACACCTGCAGCAAATAGTTGGACACCTTGACCTTGTCCCCTGGCTGTGTCTCTCCTGTCTGACGACCCTCATCCTCATATGGCTAATGTGTGACCTCAGACTCATAACATTAGCATCCTGAAGGTGCACATCGTCCTGTCAAAGACAAGGTCTTTATCCAAGAGTGCTGGGGAACCTGATTATGTCCCAGCTGTGAGTGTTCCGCTCTTCACTTCGGGTGACTAAGCAGTGCGCGCTCTTCTTTTATTATAAGGTCTGGACCCTCGTGCTTCATTCTGTCAGCCAGGACTGCTGGCTTCCCCATACAATCCCCACACGTGTTTTAAAGCCTGAATTCAAGAGTGTTAAGGACCTCCGATGCCTGACATTTTCTGTCCTGCCATTTTTAAGTGAAAGAGTCAATAGCCTTGGTGTCATTGACTTTGCCTCCTTCTGCTTTTCCAAAATTGCTCTGAAACTTTCCACCAAGCTTGGAGCACTTAGTCATCAGCGAATTCTTCATAAATGTCAGTGGGAAGCCCATCTGTTCCAAGAGCTTCCCTTATCTCAATAGCTTTTATTTGATCTTCCTACCCCTTGGGCTCTGGTTTTTGCCCCTTGCAACCTCAATTTCTCCTTCCAAGCAACATCCTAAGGATGTGCGATCTTCATTTCTTCCTCCTCCCCATTCTGTCTTTCCCTTGGGGATGTCCATTCTTAGCACTCACACTAGCCTTTGACTTCTCACACAACTGCACATACTTTCTTATGATGGCTCAGACAGTAAAGAACCTGCCTGCAGTGCAGCAGACCTAGATTTAATCCCTGGGTTGCGAAGATCCCTTGGAAAAAGAAACGGCGACTCACTCCAGTATTCTTGCCTGGAGAATCCCATGGACAGAGGAGCCTGGAGGGCTATGGAGTCACAAAACTTGGACACGACTGAGCAACTAACACATTTTCTTAAGGAGCTAGACGAGTCATTTTTGAGAGTTGCCTAACCATCTTTCTTTATGGCAGAATGATATACGTTTTCCCACCTTCTGCAAAGAACAGTCTTCTCTATTTGAATCATCCCACCCAGGCCAATAGACTCTCTGCTTGCCACAGCTGTGTCCTTGGCACAGGAAATAAATGAAGAGGTCATATTTTTGGCTCCAAATATAATTTTCCATCTTTGATTTAGGTAATTATGTGGCTGCCAAGAATTGCGGTGAATTTTTTTTTTTCCTATCACTTGCCATTAAGGGACATTCCTCAGAGCTGTTCTCCTTGTGGTTTCCAGGAATGTATTACACTTCAGGTGAAAATAATTTGGCCTCAGCATTCAGAAGAAATATCTCATTAATGATCTGAGTGCTGCTGTGGGCTCCATCCTTCCTAAGATGCCTCTGGCTGTTTGGGTAGACTCAGATACCAAACCTGCTGGGAGAAGTCCCATGGTGTCTCATGAGAAAAGGATACGTATGTTCCCTTCCTTTTTATCTCCCTTCCCTGCACAGATTTCTAAGACTCAGCCATGCACATCTCACATGGAGCTTTGTTTTCATGGGCATTGGAAAAACTGCTCTGAAGATGGATGCTCACCCAGGTTACAGTCAATCTTACCATTGCTTTTGTTCAACATCCCTTGACAGGAGCTCAGCCCAGAGTTCCCTCAGGGGAGGGCTACACCCCTGGCTAATCTGTGGCTTAACAAACACAGTCAGCCACATCTTAGAAAAATATGTGGAAACACTGTATGGGGCCCATCCCCTGAAAATATTAGCTAGGAAGCATTACTGTTCAACTGCGGTTGGCACCATTACCTATAAGCTCCCTTGGTTTGCAGTTTAATATTAGGTCACTTTTGCTATGCACAACACTTTCTTAATAAAAAGGGTACCGTGTTTTCTCCCTGGAGGTGGGATTCTTTGCCAGGCAAAAATGAGATGTAATTTTGGTTATTTTTAGATAATAGGAGTCCATATAACTGACGATCTTGTCACTTTAGTTTTCCTTACTTGATAAATCCCCAAAGGGAAACATTTGACCCATGACCTCCTACCTCCCTCCTTTTAAAGGGCATGTCTTCCAGATGCTAGCTTTGATCATGTCTACCATCCAAAAGCAATAGTCACTAGGGAACTCCGGGTACATGATATATGTTGCAACGGCCCTGTCTACCTTAGGCGCACCGTGGAAAGAACTGCATATACTTGGCCTACTTCCTCTAGAAGACTTTAGTGTAGAATATGCAGGAATATAAGAAACCCAGTCAACACGATGCCGATGGCCAAATGAAGGCTTCTGTGCCAGAGAAGCAATGGTGATGTGACATGGATGTGAGCCAGCGCAAGGTGTGAGGGGAGGTGTGTGTAACAAGGAAGTGACTATTTGGGATGGCGAGTTGGTTAGGATGGAGTGAGTGCTCTGATGAAGATAACCTGCACTGCTCACCATTTCCAGCCAGCATCCTATGCCAAGACCACCACTAAAAGCTCTTTCCTGAAATAATGCCGTTGTTCATTTCTCTGCCCCTTCTTAGCCCTCTCCTACCATCAAGGTAATGGTAGGTAACTTGAGGCTATTTGGAATAATGGTCTTTGGTTAATCTCGTTTTTAGCTGCAGGGCTGTGTCACTTTGTTTAATGGAGACATCTTAATGGGCCTTGGGGGCACAAAGATTTAGACTTATTTCTCATTGTTCATCCTCTGGAAGCGATTTCAAATCTGTGAAACTCCAAATTTCTGTTACTTTTTTTTTTCCTGCTTCTTTTCGTCTGCAAACCAGCTCATTCTTTCTTGAAATACTTTGCCAAACACAGCAAGGGAAAAATCAACATATGCTAGCTTTCTGGCTCTTTCCAAGCACTTTTCCAAGATGCACAGAGTCAGTAGGCACTGGGTCTGCCTTCCACGCTAGCAAGGGTGACCGTTTTACCAAATGTTTCACTGCAGCAGAGCAGGGATTTCCAGCTTGCTTGATCTGTCTCCTCGCTGCCTACTGCAAAACTGCTAAGCTCCTGTCGGTTCTGTTCTGTTTCAGGTAATGCTAGCAGCTGCAAGAATTGAATCCCCACATTTTCATGACATAACCACTTGAACATTATTTTTGCATCCAAATTCCAGTGCAGGTGTTCTGGGTCATGGAAGCCTGGCTCTGCTCTACTTGGTAAAGCGGGGATCCAGGTTTCTTCTGTCCTGTGACCCGTATGTTCCAGGGCCTCCAAGTCTTCAGCCTCTAGCCAACAGAGGAAAGGGCTGCGGCATTGGTGAACCAGCCTTAGAAGTGCAACTGATTATTTATTCTCAGGCTCCACTTCTCTGGAACTCAGTGAATGGCTGGGCAAGTGTGAGGAGGCTGGCAAATGTGGTCTGTCTGGGCAAACACTTCCCAGTGACAAGAGTACACTGTGAAGGTCACAGTGCACATTTTGGTGGTAGGAAGCTGTTTCTGCCATACATGGAAAAAAAAATGTGGACTTAAAAAATATTCACAACCTGAAATTTGAGAGTTACATTTTATTTGGTGGGAATCTTTAGGACTTCAAGCATGAGAAACAGCAGCTCAATTGACTCTGAGAGAAGTGCTCCAAGGAGGTGATGGGAGGAGCCAGGTTACTTAGAACTTTGTAACAAAGGGCAGGTAGTCTAAATTCAAAAGATTATTGCTAAAGAAAACCAGATATCTCAAGTTAAGGAAGTTGGCACTTTTCTATGTATGGGAAGATGCAAGAGTCTGGGCTCACTGAAATCTTTCCTTTGACATGCACCTCACCTATGAGGAGCCAGCATCCTGTGTTTTCACATCCTGAGCTTCCTGAGGGCTCACTGTGGGGAGTGGCTGCAGTCTGGTGGCTGGTAGATGGCAGGTTTTTTTTTTCCATCCCCGAGTGCCCTCAGCACTCACCAGCTCACCATCCGTGGTGGCTGATGACTGTGACATCCTTTGTTTACAGATAAGACAGGAAATATTCCATTTCTCAAGTTTCAGAAGAAATTATTGAGTTCTACTGCAGAAGAAAAATGAATATTCAAGAATACTTACACATATTGTGTGTACATATGGATACTATATATGGATACTGTATATCAGGATATAAATACGACATTGACATTATGTATATATATATAGAATATAACAGTTGCACCAATACCACTCTCTGTAGGCCCGGGGCATTCAACTTGGTCTGGGAAGAGGGAATGTCAAGGAGAAACACTAGGCTGTATGAAAAAAATGCACACCTTAACATACACCATACCACACAGTGTAAATGAAGATCTTTTTGTGAACAATAGGATTCCAATTCATCTTTATGATTCAAGGCCTCTTCCTTTTCGGTTTTGAAATATATAAGCATGAATTTCCATGCTCAATTCTTTGTGAGTAGATGCTTCACCATATGGAGTCCTGGTGTTAGTCCGAAGTGAAGCATCTGCAGCAGATTCTTCTCTCCTGTAAAACAGTAATATTCTTAGGAGGAGTTTGAAGCAGATGCCTGCTCTGAGTCTGGGCATTTGCTTCAAAATATGGCATCCAAAAAACGGGCGAACTTCACTCTCATTTTTACAAAAATGGCTTCCCAGTATTGCTTGCCATGCTGGTAACTCACTCTAATTTCCTGGCAAATTGATATTGCTCAGAAATTGCAGGTGCTCCCAAGTTTCTGGTTGCTTCAGAAATTTCTACATTGTATTAATGTAATAACAAAGTTTTTCTCCAGTAAGTGACGGTGAATGTCCCAGCATGTACTTCCATTAATAGAAACACCACAGTTTTTACATTAATCATAAAGGGAATTGATAATTGCCTATGGGAGTTCTACCTATGAGCAAAAACGTTTGACCCAATTATGCTGGCATGGTGTGGGATGAATATATTGAATCATGATACATCTATCATCGGTGGATTTTAGGGGAAGAGAGGAGCTATCCCAGGGGAATATGCCATGAGTGAGCAAGTGTTAAAAAAATTTAAAAACTGATAATACTGTCATTACATCACCTGTCACAGCTCAGAAATTTAATCTCACTCAATGCAGGAGATGAAAAGGTAAACCAGGATGTTCAGTAACATTAAGTACCTGTCATTCAAATCCCAGAATCCAGATGGATTTGTAGAAAAGCAAGATACACCTTCCATAAGGAGGTGAAACCGGCATTCCTGGCTTGTGACTAGCTTTCTAGGAGGTTAAACGGAAGCTAATGCAGCTGCCTCCATGCACTTATGGTTTGCAAAAAGATAAGCTGCCAGTCTTAGCTCAAAAGCCATCAACTACATTCTTTTCAACTTGAAGTTTAAGGTTTGATTTAGAGTTGATAAAATTGAGCAAGAAACTTAAGAGTGGCTGATCAGATTTAATTCCATAATAAAGTTCCTTTTCACACATGTAACTACTCAAAGGCTGAGGGATTTTTTGTTTGTTTGCAATGAATTAGAGTAGAAGGCAATTATAGAGTAGAAGAGCATTTTAGTAGCAGTCAGGAATGCTGCTTCTACCACAAAGTACAAAATTCCCTCAAATTTTATATTCATTTATAAAAAGAGTAATTGAACCACACATTTTTTTTTTTTTTTCCAGCTGAGGAAGAAAGCGGTTTTATTATTGAATACTGTGTTAGTCGCTGGGTCATGTCTGACTCTTTGTGATCCCACCCATGGACTGTGGCCTACCAGGCTCCTCTCTCCATTGAACTCTCCAGGCAAGAATACTAGAGTGGGTTGCCATTCTGTTCTCCAGGGGATCTTCACAACCCAGGGATCAAACCTGGGTTTCCTGCATTGCAGGCAGATTCTTTACCATCTGAGGCACCAGGGAAACCCTGTCTTAATTCGGAATGTGATCATATCACAGGCAGTCCATTAAGAGATTGTAAAAAGAGAAAGTAATTGCACCCTCTTACATAGCTAAGGAGATACACTCCCTTACACACACGTTCTCAAGGTGAACAATAACTAGTCCCCTAGTGAGAGGACTCAGAAGTACCTTTTGTGGCACAAAGTTGTGAGCCACATATTTTAAAAAGCTCTGTGCTGCGTTCTTTGTTGCTCAGTTGTGTCTGACTCTTTGCAACCCCATGGACTGTAGCCTGCTGGATTTCTCTGTCTATGGGGATTCTCCAGGTAAGAATACTGGAGTGGATTGCTCTAGCGTATCCTAATGGTAGAACTCACATCTTGATCATATAGACGTTTAAGTCTAATTTTATCTTCCCCTTCAATACCAGCTCCCCTTCCTATTTCCCAGAACTGACATGAGTACCTCAAGTTTTCCAGTTAACTGTGGTTGTAGGGAGAATTCACAGATGGCCCCCAGATTCTCACCCTGGTGTCCATGTCCATGGAAACCTCTATGAGGGAAGGCAGGAGTATGAATGAGATGAGATCACCTCTCATTGTCCCGCCGGCTCGCTTCTACTATAGGGCAATGCAGCGGGTTAGGTTTATAAAGTTTCCATCATAACAGACCAGGGACGGATGGAGTCAGACAGGTATGTCCCTCTTGGTCTGTAGGAAAGTGAACAGCACTGTTGTGAACTGCCGATGAGGACCATGTACTAAATGTTCCTGCAATCAGCCTCTAGAAGCTGGGAGTGGAACCAGCTGACAGGTAGTAAGAAAGCAGGTCCCTCAGCCCAATAGCACAGGATGAGCATCTGCCCCAGCCGTCAGCTGGAGGAGAAATAGGAGCCTCAGATGAGATCATAGGCATGAGAGCACAACACCATGTGTGCAGCCTGGGCAGACTCTGAGCAGTGGACTCAGGGACCTCTAGCCCATGAAACTGTGAGATAATAAATGTTCTGTTGCTTTAAGCTGCTAAATCTGTGATAGTTTATTATGCAGCCAAAGAAAACTAATATACCTCTATGCAAAATTTCGAAAGAATGTTCAACACATTCTCCTCTTTCATTTTATATTCATTCACACTTGCAAAAGATGCTTATTAAGGAGCTGCAAAATGACCAATGGCCTACTAGATACCAGTGATATGACATAGTCCCTGACCTTGAAGTGTTGCAGGTTATGATGGAAACTAGGGAAGAAAATAGGTAGAGAAACAAAATCTGTTAAGAGTGGATCACATGTGCACTAAGAATAGCTCACTCATACCTGGTACAGCCAGAGCACAAAGAGGAAATAAATAAGTCTACTTATGCGATAGGGGAGATACAAGGAGTGATTCTATTATAAAATGCAACTTGAGTAAATTGTTAGAGAAGAGTGGGTGTTCTCCAGTGAAAAGGGGAGAGAAGGACATTTTGAACAGAGATGCTATATGATTAATCATGAGATGTTTTTCTGGGCCCTTTAGGTGGGTAAGTGGGTGAAAAAGGGCTGCTGTGGAGGAGGCAGAAAAGACGATTGTAGGAGTAGTGTGAATGGGAAGCCGCATCTTAGAGACTTGCTCCTTGAAGTGTGGTCCAAGGAGCATCAGCACTGGCATCACCCGGGAACTTGTTAGCAAGTGCGACATCTCGGGTCCCGCCTCAATCTACCGAATCAGAATCCACACTTTAACAACCTCCTCAGGTGATCCATGAGCACTTTCATGTTTCGGAACACAGTGATGCTGGTGAATGTTCATGTTATCCTTTATATAAGGGGAAGATATTGACATATTTCAATGCAGGTAGTAACACAGTCAGATCTATCTCTTTGAAAAAGCACTGGAAGAAACGAGAAGGACTGACTGGTGGAGAATGATACAGAAAGAAGAGAACCTGCTTAGAACATTATTCTTGAGTGCAGGCAAACAAAAACAGCAGGAGCAGTGGACACAGAAAGCAGTAGAGAAACAAGACAGATTCTAAGGAAGCAGATGATGTAGAATCTGTACAGACTTAGATGTGTTGAGGAATACTGAGCTGTTTAGAAAGAACCTCTGGTGTCTGGTTAACACAGCTATGTGGATGGTCATTTTCAAATGCTAGAAGTATAGGTGGAATGATGAGTTTCATCCCATGAGTTTCAGGACACGCTGTGTTTGAGATGCCTGGGGCTGAGGTGAAAAACCTGCTAGGAAGAAGATGCATGCATCCGAGGTCACTAGGAATATCTAGGTCATTTATTTGGATGCCAAGGACTTGTAGGGTACATCTGACGTCCTGAGAGTGAGTGAGTGCTTCCATGCCGCTATTTCCTATTCAATGGTCTCTTCTAAATTTTTTTTAAAGACTTCTAGACTCAAGATTTCTCCTGGTACTTGATATCTATTCTTCCACCTTATTAAAAGAATACTTCTGAAAACACAAGTGTATACCCAGTATTAAAAGATTTGAAATGGGATAAGCACATCACTTTAGATTCTGATGTAAGAGATTTCTGACTTCTGAGTTAGGAAGTGATGCTGACATGGAGGAAAATCCACCTACCCCTGAATTTCCATAATCCTTCTTGTTCATGGATAATTGCAAAGAAATGAGTAATAACCATAAGAGGCCAGTTAAAAGACTTGGCAGAGCCTTGTTATAATTACAAGATGAATATCATTACATCCAAGATACAAGGGAGGAAATACAATTTTTAAAATAGTTACACCACAGAATTCAGAAGACAACTTTAGAGAGTAAGTTATATATAATTTTCATATAGTCAAAAAATTCTGTGAAAAGAGTGATAAAATAGAAGATGATGTAAGAGCAGATTGAGTTACAAGAGTGTTCCATTATATCAAGAAATATTTAAGGAAACTAAAATTTAAGAGAAGGAGGATAGGACAGAAATAGCTTTCTAAAAGGCAATCAGTGATGCAGAGAACATACTTAAGAATTTTTTTTCCAAATTAAAAGATAAAGAACAAAGACATGAAAGAATTAAAGTAGAAAGAAAAACAATTCCTACCTAAGGAGAATTTGTGTCCTCCAAGAACATAGCTTACCAAATGAGAACAACATATATATGATAAATAGATATTTATAAATACAGGGAAATTGAAATTAAAATATATTTAATTTTCAGGAAAAAAATCTGGCAAACACTAGGTGAAATAAAAAGCTCCATATAGTCAAAGCTATCGTTTTTCCAGTAGTCATGTATGGATGTGAGTGTTGGACCATCAAGAAGGCTGAACACCAAAGAACAGATGCTTTTGAACTGTGGTGTTGGAGAAGACTCTTGAGAGTCCTTTGGACTGCAAGGAGATCAAACCAGTCAATCCTAAAGGAAATCAGTCCTGAATATTCATTAGAAGGATGATACTGAAGCTGAAGCTCCTATACTTTGGCCATGTGATTCAAAAAGCTGACTCATTAGAAAAGACCCTGATGCTGGGAAAGATTGAAGGCAAGAGAAAGGGGTGACAGAGGATAAGATGGTTGGATGGCATCACTTACTCAATGGACATGAGTTTGAGCAAACTCTGGGAGTTGATGATGGACAGGGAAGCCTGGTGTGCTGCAGTCCACGGGGTCGCAAAATGTTGAACAGGACTGAGCAACCTAACAACAGCAATGACAATGACAAGGTGAAATAAATGAAAAAAGGACATAAGGATCAGTATGAGCCTAGTCTAAATTTTAAATTATATATTAATTTATAATTGTTCAATGCTTCACACCACAGCAAGTGCTAAACGATTCTGTTGAACTAATTAATAAAATATTGGGGGAAAAAGACTCCACAAACATCAAAAAGTTCATAGTGAGGCTTCCAGAATTTTGCTTCTGGCTATAAAAGATTAACTGGTGCTAGAATTCCCTCCTGCTATAACAAAAACTAGAATATGAAGCATAACATATAAATGAGTGTTTTTCAGGCATTGGACAACAGCCAGTGAGGACGGTGATCCCTGAAAACACAAAAGCTGTTGAGGTGAACCCCAGGATCCACTTTGATTTCATCCTAGAAGCACTTTCTGGAAGCACATCAGTCTTGGGGAGTTGAGCAGAGATCAGAGTTCAGTGAGGTTGAGGAACCTGGGAGAAGGGCTGTATGTGGAGAAAGAGCTGCAGATATTGAGAAAGGGGTCCCCGTGATTTTGTTGGTGAATGCTAAGGGGCTTGTGCAGAATAGGGAACCTGTACAGAGACAGGGAAAATCTGTCAGGGATTGCACAATGTTGTAATCCCTGAACTTGGTAAAGGGCTGGGAGATTACTCAAGTTCTGACTAGTAAGCGACATTGTCAGACATGAGGGTCATTCAGGGAAGACAGCAGAAGAATCTTGGTACAGAAAAGAAACACCAAAGTTTTTGGTTATTTAAATCAATAAACCTTGAGTTTATTTATTTCTTTAAATAAAGTGTTCTCCTTTAAAAAAAATCAATAAAATTGATAAGCCCCAAGCAGACTGATCAATAAAAAACAGAAAAGACAATTACCAAAAGAGAGAGGAAAGGGGGGTATTACTACAGCTTCCACAGACATCCAATGGTTGATAAGGGTATATAATAAAATCTGTATGCCAATAAAATTGACAACTCAGATGAAATGGAAAATCCTTTGAAAAACAGAAATGTTTTATATATATAGTAACAAGATATTACAATAATACATGTATAGTAAAGAAATTAAAGGCATAGTTTGAAATGGTCCCCCAAAAGAAATTCAAGGCCTATATAGCATTCCTGGTTAAACATATAAAATAATTAAGGAAGAAATAATACCAGACCTGTAGGAACAATTTCAGGAAAGAGAGAAGTAAGAAATAATTCTCAATTTTGTGAGACTGGTATTACATTGATATCAGAATCAAAGAAATACAAGATTAAAATATAAAGCAGACTCACATGTAATCAGTGACATGAAAATCTTTGACAACATAATGAATCCAGAAATACATGAAAGTGATAATTCATTAAGACCAGTGGATTTTATCCTAGGAACACAAGGTTGACTTAACATTTGAAAATCAACCAATATAACTGTCCATAGTAACAGAATAAAAGGGAAAAGACTCAATAGATATAGAAAACCCATCTGGTAAAAGTCAATATCTATGCATGAGAAATCTCTCAGCAAACTAAGATGAGAAGGTAACTTTCTCAACCCGACAATGGGCAGCTGCAGAAAATCTATAGCTATTATATGGTGGTGGTTTAATCGCTAAGTCATGTCTGACTCTTGGGACCCCAAGGACTGTAGCCCTCCAGGTTCCTCTGGCCATAGGATTTCCCAGGGAAGAATATTGGAATGAGTTGCCACTTCTTCCTCCAAGCTGTCATCATATTTAGTACAAAAAGATTGTTTTTCCCTAAGATTGAAACAAGGAAAGAATGTCTGTTCTCACTACTATTTATCATTGAACTGGATATCCAAGCTAGTACAGTAATATAAGAAAAATTTATACAGATTGGCAGAAAAGATTTTAAATTGTCTGAATTCATAGATGATGTGATTGTAAACTTAGAAAATCTGAAGAAATAAAAAAATGCTAATATAAATCAGTGAATTGAGCAAGGCTGGTTGATACAGGATCAATATACAGAAATCAAATTTATTTTCCTATGCTAGTAATGAATTGGAAAATTCAATTTGAAGAGTCCCATTTACAATAGCATCAAAAATATGAAATATTTAAAACTGAATTTTTTTTCCAGTTTTACTGAGATATAATTGACACGTAACATTTTGTAAGTTTAAGGTGTACAATGTCATGATTTGAAACACATATGTATGGAGAAATGTTTACCACAGTAAGGTTAGTTGGCATATCCTTCTCCTCACATATTGCCATTTTGTTCTTGTTGTCATGGTGAGACCATTAAAGCTCTACCTTTATAGCAACTTTCAAGTATACAATACAGTATTGGTAACTGTAGTTATGATGCTGTGCATTTAACCTTTAGAACATTTTCATCTTGTAGATGAACATTTACACCCTTTGACCAACATACCCCATTTACTCCAACTTTGAGGCCATGGAAATTATCGTTCTATTCTCTGTTTCTATGAGGCCCAGGTTGTTCAGTTCCACATATAAGTGAGGTCATATTTGGCTTTCTCTGTCTGACTTATTTAACATAATGGCCTCAAGGCCCATCCATGTTGTCTCAAATGGCAAGATTTCCTTCTTTCTCAGGGCTGAGTAATATTCCATTAAATAGAGAGATAGACAGATAGACGGACAGACAGACATCACATCTTCTTCATCTTCTCACTCTTTGATGGACACTTAGGTTCCTTCCATATCTTGGCTAATATGAATTATATTGCAGTGAACATCAGAGTCCAGATATCTCTTTAAGATAGTGATTTCATCTCCTTCATGCATATACCTCAAAGTGAGATTGCTGGATCATATGGTAGCTCTATTTTTAATTCTTTGAGGAACATACTATTTTCCACAGTGGCTGCACCAATGTCTGTTTCTACTGCAATGCGTGAGACTTTCCGTTTCTCCATAGCCTCTCTCCATCATTCTGTCTCTTGCTTTTGATAACAGACATTCCAACAAGTGTGAGTCTGTACCTCATGGTAGTTTTGACTTACATTTCCTTGATGATTAGTGATGCTGAGCACCTTTTTGAGTACTTCTTGGCCATTTGGATGTCTTCCTTGGGAAAATTCTACTTTAAAAAATCTCATTTACAATAGCATCAAAATAAATTTGAAATATTTAGATGTGGATTTAAAAAAATAGGTATTTTTACATATATATGTTTGTTTACTTCAAACTACAAAACATTGCTGGGAGATATTAAAGAAAATCTGAATAAAAGAGAAGAGATATATCACACATGTGAATTGGAAGACAGTACACTTAACATGTCCATACTCAATACTTCCCAAATTATATATATATATTTACCACACATACATATACAGTTTCAAGAAAACTCCAGTCAAAATCTCTGCATGGTTTTTTGTTGAAATTGATAAGCTAATTTAGAATAGCTATATACATACAATCAAACAATTCTTAACAAAAGTGCCATGAAAATTAACTTGGGGGGGTGGGTGTGAGATTGCCTTTTCAATGTATAGTACTAAAAAAAGACTCTGGGTATAAATATGGGGAGAAAAATCATCCTTACCTCATATCTTGTACAAAACTCAGCTCAAAATGGGCCATAGATATAAATATAAAAATGAAGACTATAAAATTTCTAGAAAAAAGTTGGAGGAAGGTTTTATGACCTTGGGTTAGGTAAGTGGTCCTTAGATCTTCCACATAAAGTGCAAACCAAAAGATAAAAATTAACAAATTGAAGTTGATTAAAATTGTGATATTTTACACTTTGAAAGTTTAAGAATAGAGCAAGGCAAGCCACAAAATGGAGGAAAATATTCTTGATGCGTATATCTGAAAAATGACATATTCATAATTTACAAACCAATCTTACAACTTAATATGAAGTGGTCAGACAGCATAACGTGTGTTTTTTTTTTAATGACGAAAAGTTTAAAAATGGTCTTCACAAAAGAAGATTGATGAAATGCCAGTAATCAAATGAACAGATGCTCAACATCAAGGAAGCCATCAAGCAAATGCAAATTAAAACAAGGAATGTCACTTCCCACCTTCTCAATCAGATAAAATTTTAAAAGCTGAAAAAGAAAGTGTTAATAGGCTGTAGGAACAAGAGGAGCTCTTTTATATTGCTGGTAGGAATGTAAAATTCCTATCCTTTTGGAAGACAATTTGGTAGTTTCTTATAAAAGTAAATATACATGTATTATATAACCTATCAATCCCTAGATATTTACCTAAGATAAATGAAAATTGTCCACACAAAATCTTGCAATCAAATATTCATACCAGTTTTATTCACAATAGCCCCAAACTGGTAATAATCTCAATGTCCATCAAAAAGTGAATGGGTAAAACATTTGTGTTATAGCCATGTGTTGGAATTCTATCAAGTACTGAAATACTGATACGGATTTCAATTCCGTGACATTCTAGAAATGACAAAACCCAACTATAGTAAGAGAAAATCTGGCATCAGGGTCAGGGGATAGGGAGCATTTCGTGAATACACTGTAAAGGCACCTGAGCTAATTTGCAAGGTGGTGGATTTGGAAATGTTCTAAGTCTGGCTTTGGCGGTAGTTATATGATTGTATATAATTATCAAAAGTCATTGAACTGTGTGCTTTTAAATGGCTGCATTTTTATCATATGCAAAATATGCCTTAATAAAGTTGATAGGAATGGGTTTACAAATGGTTTTAAATTTCTCTTTATGACCTTTCTATATTTTCCAAATTCTCTTGCTAAATTTACGTATTTAAATTGTTATCACAACACACTAATTGAAATGTTAGCTATAGCCACTTTTATTGCCCTTGTAATAAACCTTGTGGATAGAGAAAAAGTGGAAGCAATGACAGATTTTATTTTCTTGGGCTCCAAAACCACTGTGGGTGGTGACTGCAGCCATGAAATTAGACTCTTGCTCCTTGGAAGAAAACTTATGACATATCTAGACAGCGAATGAAAAAGCAGAGACATCAATTGCCAGCAAAGGTCCATATAGTCAAAGATATTCCAGTAGTCATGTACAGATATGAGAGCTGGACCATAAAGAAGGTTGAGCACTAAAGAACTGATGCTTTCAAACTGTGGTGCTGGAGAAGACTCTTGAGAGTCCCTTGGACTGCAAGGAGGTCAAACCAGTCGATCCTAAAGGAAGTCAACCCTGAATGTTCATTGGAAGGACTGATGCTGAAACTGAAGCTCCGATACTTTGGCCACCTGATGCGAAGAGCTGACTCATTGGAAAAGACCCTGATGTTCGGAAAGATTGACGGCAGGAGGAGAAGGGGGTGGCAGAGGATGAGATGGTTAGATAGCATCACTGATTCAATGGACAGGAGTTTGAGCAAATGCTGGGAGATGGTGAAGGACAGGGAAGTCTGGTGTGCTGTAATGGGGTCACAATGAGTCAGACACAACTTAGTGATGGAACAACAACAACAAGGTACTCTTTACAAGCAACCCAGTCAACACTACCAAGTATAATCAGGATCTACGATGACGACAGTCCTTAATCTTTCTGACTTGGTGTATACATATGTATGTTTTCTTCTACTGAAGATACTGGATTCATCATGTCAAACAAAGTAAACACAAAATAGTAAAGGATGATCAACCAGTGCATTGGAATTAAGATTTATAGTTTTCTTTAATCCGTCTTGGCTGGAGCTGATCTGTACAACCCTCTCATCTTGTTATATTAGATGAACATGGAAGGTGGGGGCCAGGCGAGCCCACTACACACAGAATGAAACCACCTGTGCCATGGTGAAGTCTAAGTCATATCAGAAGCAAAAATCAAGATTATATGAATTTCAGCACATTAAACATAGTGTGCAATGAAACAGAGGTTTAAAAAAAGATCAGAAATCATCTCAAAAATGAAAGAGTCAATTCTTCCAGATACCCAGGAAAGCTAATTGTCCAACTGAGCCTTTGGCAGCTAAAGGTAACAAAGAAAATTATGTAGTATTACTTAATTATCCTTTTCCATTGAAAGAAAGCACGACAATTTTCTGATAGAAAATGTGTTTCTGGAGCAGAACTCGACAGAATTTATTATGGGGAAGATGAACTTTTGGTAATGAGGTAAATGGTGTCTTCAAGAGAATTTTAAAAGAGTCAAAAACTCTGCTCATAGACACTGTCCTTATGCCCAAGAGGGCAGAGGAGGTGACGCTAAGATGGAGACCTGATTGAAAATGGTCAGTTTGGGACACAAGGTTAAGGCATCACTTTCTGGTCATCTCACTTAATACAGTAGTCATAGCGCTAGAAGGAAATAAAGAGGGGAAAGCAGTTGATATGAAGAGACACAACTGAAGCGACTTAGCACACATGCACTCACGTGCCTATTATATAGGACTTCCCTGGTGACTCTGCAGTAAAGAATCTGCCAATGCAAGAGAGGTGTTTTCAATCCTTGGGTCGGGAAGGTCTCCTGGAGAAGGAAATGGCAGCCCACTCCAGTACCGTTAGTCACTCAGTCATGTCTGACTCCTTGCGGCCCCATGGACTGTATGCAGTCCGCCAAGCTCCTCTGTCCAGGGTGTTTCCCAGGTAAGAGTACTGGAATGGGTGGCCATTCCCTTCTCCAGGGCATCTTCCCAGCCCAGGGATTGAACCTGCCTCTCTTGCATCGGCAGATGGATTCTTTACTGTCTGAGCCACCAGGGAAGCCCAGTATTCTGCCTGGGAAATTCCATGGACAGAGGAGCCATAAGATCGCAAAGAGTGACAGGACTCATCAACTAAAGCACAACAACAACAAACGCCTATTAAACAGCCTTCCTCAGATATTAGACGTATCAGGAGAGTCTCTGGCTGATGCTGAAACTGACAATTTACTATCGCATTCTCTAACAAGGGCCTGCAGTGCAGGCATCCCACGTTGCCGGGCTGGCCATATGTTTCCTGTAGCAGATGGAGAGGGAGGTGTCGTTCGGTTGTGAAAGGTGAGGAGCCAGACAGAAGGCTATCTCACTTTAGAACAGGTGGAGACAGCAGGGCTTCTTTCGGGTAAAGCCAGCATTTCCTTCAGGGAAGAGATTTCTGTCTTCTAAAGTATTTAAGTATGGGCTTCGTTAAGACCTCAGAGTTTTACACAACCTGGGAAAAAATGCCTTTATGCCTGAAAATATTTAAGACAAGTCTTAGAGCTGACCCCCTTGTTCATCAGTGACTTGAGCGCTAAGACTGTGGTATGTCTGCTTTGTAGACAGGCCACATCTCGATGTATTTGCCAACATAAAAAAACTACAAGGTGAGCTGAAAGCTTCACCTGTGCCTTGGGTGTGGGGATGTTTTTAACATATTTGTGCTCATAAATGCCTTGCAAATGTAGTGTTTGCAACGGTGATAAAAAAGTGATGCTGAGATACCCAGGTTGGATGCTCCTCCAGACCATTCATTATTAAAGTCCATCAGACCCTGCAGGAAGGCACACTTTAGTTCAGCATAATTTAATGTCCCAGATGACATCTGAATGCCCTCAAGAAACCAGGGAGATCAAGAAATGGTAACGGGACCTGGGGATTTTGAAAAAATAAGGAAAGCACTCTTAAAGAGCTCAGAAAGTACAAAGATGCGATTGATCTTTTAGATTTACCATGTTATTTAAATATGAAAGGATAAGGTGAGACTATGTTAAGGTACAATTCTGACTGGTAACATTTAAATTAGAGATTGTACCTGCAGGAGACTATTCCATCATGGCGCTGGCTAGAAAGAGAGGTTAGACACAGGTCTGGAGAGGCATCCAGCCAGTCTGTTGGCCATAGACTATTCCTGTCCACTGAGCTTAAAGGTCAGTTTAAAGAACACCCACGAATAGAAGCTTCACTGTCACATGCTTTTCTTTATTAAGTGACGGAATGGCCAAATACAATTATATAAACTCTGGGTTTCTGGAGACATCCATGCACATGCCCTTCTGTGCACAATAATATTACTAAATCTGCACTCACTATTGTCTTTGAGAGCTAAAACCAAACCTCTGATTAACTATAGAAACTATATTAGTTAAGGCAGAGAGATTATTTTTCAAAGATCCTAAGATGAAACTGCTCGCAACCAATTCTAATTTCCAGAGGTCTCTTGATTCTATTAGAGTTTTACTTAGGGTTTCCCCAGCTCCAGGAGACAGCCATACTGTGTTATAATTTTTTTTTTAGTTAATTGCTCATTCTGTTAATATTTTAATGTCTAATTCTGTTAATATTTTCATGTCTATATGCCTGAATGAAATTGATTTCTAACATTCCTATTAGGTTTTGGTATTAACGTAATACCAGATTTATGAAACAAATTTGGAAGTTTCAGTTTTCCTGTAGCCTGGACTATTTCAAATATCATTGGGATTTAAAGGTTAGGTAAACCTCAACTGTGAACCCATCTGGTCCTGATTCCTATTAAAAATAGCAGGTGTTTAATTTCATCAGTTCAGGATTTCTACTTCTGAGGTGAATATTTCATAAATTTGTATTTCACTAGGATGCACATTTTGTCCTTGTTGCTGTTGAGTATCATGTAGTATCTTAACATACTGAGCTTGTTTGGATTCCGAGCTTTTTTCTTCTATTTCCTCATTCTTAATTGCGCCTGTATTTGCTTTTTTTCTGTTTTCTTCTTAATCAGGCTCGCAAAGGACTTTTCAATGAACTAGCTTTGGATTTTTTCTCTTCTGTTTTTATTTGCCTGTTTGTTTTTCATTAATTCTTGATTGCATCCATGTTAATCCCTTCTTCCTAGGTCTGTTTGCTTATTTTGTGGTTCTTTTCTAATTTCTTAAAATGAGTATCTAGTTCATCCATTTTTCATCTCTTCATTAATAATAAAGATGATTAAAGATACTTTGCTTTTTTTTCCTGTTGTCTCATAGATTTGATGTGAGATATTTTAACTTATTCTATTTAATAATTTAAAATTCCCTTTCCTGACCCAAAGATGATCTGAGGTATGTTTCTTATTTTCTAAGTAAAGGTTTCCCATCATGTTTTTATTATTTATTTCTAATTTAAGGAATTTTGGTCAGAGAATAATGCCTGCAAAATCTTTAATATTTAAAATTTCTTGAAGTTCCCCTGTAACCCAGTGCAAGGTTGATTTTTTTAAATGATGCCTTGTTTGTATACAAATTAATACTATCTAAAAATAGCAAAAAAGAATGTGAGATTACATCTGAGGTCAATTTCATTAACTATATTCTTCAATTCTCCTATCTTCTTATCACTTTTTGTCTATGAAATATACCAAATTCTAGGAAAGCTATGTTATTGTTTCCTATTATAACTATTTTTATCAAGTGTTTCTTGCATTATGGATAACTTTTTTTTATACAATTGACTATATATTGCACATATATAGTATAGATAGAGAATAGATAAAAGACAGATTCACACCTATTACATCTTCTTTTTTCATATAATTCTTTTTTTTTTTTTTAATTTTCTTTACTTTATTGTGTTGGTTTTGCCATACATTGACATGAAACCGCCATGGGTTTACATATGCTCCCCCTCCAGAACCCCTCTCCCTCCTCATATAATTCTTATATTATTCTTACATAGCCTGAATAATTTGCACCAGGTTTCAGAAAATTGGACAACTGTAGGACTGAATGTAAATTTTTTTGACAGTTTGACAGAGCAGATTAATTTTTTTTTATGTATTTAAGACAAATCTTTAATCTGAGCTTAAATTTTTTTAAGATTGCATCTATTACATCTGAATGATTATCAGTCCTACAAAACTACCTTTGTAGTTTTAGACGTTCCATTCTACTCTTTAACAGGTATAATCTTCTTTGCTGACACAATATTTGTTTCCTATTATTTGAAAAACAGCACAAAATATAACCTCCTCACTGGGTTGACTCTTGCCTAGAAAAATGCATTTTTCCCTCCCAATCCTCCCCAACTAGACACGATGCTTGGTTCGCTTCTCTTCCTCTCCCTCTTACCACACCTCAAATCTTTGCTATTCTTTGCTTGCTTCTCCCACTTTCTTTCCTCTGAACCTGAAATTCTAGGTTTTGATGCAGCATTCTGGACGATTTTTGTCTTTGTGTATGTGTGGTGTGGGGTACTTGCCTTCCTTGCCGAGGATGGGTTTAAACACACTGCAGGGTGAGCTTGGCCCATCGCAAGCAGAGAGGTGCTGATCTCTCTCTCCTGCTTCGCTGTCATCCTCGCCCTGCAGCCTCTGTTGCATCTCCTTCCTTGTTTGCTCCGAGCTGCTCTTGGTGCTTCCTTCAGACGGGCCTCATGCACGAAGCAGTCCCTGAGTTACTGCTCAGTCTCGCCATCTTTCTTTTGCTCTGACAGGTGAATGACACCTTGAAGGAGCACAGGATCCTTACACTGTCGTCGTTTGCTCTCAGCTATCTGCAGGGCGACATCCTAGGCTTCTCCTCCCTGGATTTCCCATGAGTTCAGAGACAGTCTGATTTTCTCCCTCTATAAGCCACTTTCTGTGTAGGAGTTCATACAATTATATATTTACATAGAATTCCAAAATTTTGCAAAACATTGCAAAAAAATGCAATATTCGGAGCCATGTGTTTTCTTACCAATCCAGCCTGAAATAAAGTAAACCCATTCAGTACCCAGACTCAGATCTACCTGAAGTTCCCCCAAAGTTTCTTCCATTACTGGCTCAGATATTGTCTCTGTCTTCTCAGTTTTTTCTATACTAAACAGGTTTTATTTGTGCGTTAAACTCCTGTGTCTGTCCTCATGGTTAGTCATATTTTCATCTGTGCTTTGAGATATGCTTTGCTCCTGGCAACTAATTTGAGTCTCAACAGTGGTATTTTCTCTTTCTGTTCAACAATAGAATTTTTTGGTTAAGAAATTATGCATTTTAAAGAAATGCAGATATACCTGTGTGCAGTACTTGAATTCTCTTCTGTGTATATATTATGTTATATATAATATGTATCTATATTTAATTCACTTTGTCATCTCTAGCAACTCCGTCTCACCTAACACGTGATTCTGTTACTGCTGGTGCTGCTTGAATAGATTATTTTTCTCTGTCAGTAGATTAGGATTCAGGTCTTGTTGAGAAATTACTAGTTAGGTGCTGGGGGGTGAAGCAGTCTGTCCTCCTGGGGGTCACTTTCTCTTCCCTCCTGGACTCAGGAACCAGAAGGATGCAGCCCACATGTTCAGTTACTTCTGGCTCCCCGAGGACCTGGGAGAACCAGGTCATTCAAATCAGGTGGATGTTGAGATTTGATCTCCCACCTAGAATTTCGGAGTTGGCTGTGGGATACCCTTGCTCCAGAGGTCCAGCACTTTCTGGCTGGTCTAGTTCTTTTCCCACTCACAGGAGAGCACATTCTACAGACAGTCTCTTCATAGCAATTACAGCAGAGGTGCTCATATGAGCCTGCCCTTTGGACCCAGACTTATGGCTTTGGAGACACAGATCAAAGTTCAAAATAAGAAGAAAAGAGAAGTATGCAGGTCACCACTTTTCCAGGTCTGCTTGAATCACTCAGAAGTATCTTCAGAGAGGTGTTTATCGAACTGAGAATGCAAGCAGCAACAATCACTGCTGATTAGTGGTGGCCCTTGACAGTTTCCCAAACACATGTGATCCTTCAATTTACCCTATGCTGTGGGTGAGAAAGCAGGGTGAAGGTGTTTAGGCAATGCCTGAGTGTATAAGTTGGAAGAGAACAGCAACAAAACCCAGGCTTTCTGTCTCCAAGTCTAGTGATTTTTGCACAACTGTCTTAAAAAGCAAGAGGGATTCAAGTCTAGTTTCATCTTTCCTGCTTCAAGCTAAGCATCTATAAAGTCATAGAGTAAAGCATATAGAACAGTAAGAAACACCTGACATCAATACGAATAGGGTACTTTCAGACATTTGGGCTAAGGAAGAATGATTTTTAAAAATTCAGTACAGCATTAGCTTTCTAGAGGCAAAGACTTTTCTGCTAGTTTATTTGTTTTTGTATGTGTTTGCAATTTTACTGTGTCATTTTTTGTAGATGTGTGTATATACCTACATAGATATGTACATTCAGAAAAATCCACATAGCGTCAAAATATACATCATGCAATTTCCAGACTGAACAAATCTATGTAACTAGCACCAAGATCAAGCGACAAAACAGTATGAACATCTAAGAAGCTGCCTCAGGCTCCCTCCCAGTCACTGCCCACCCCTTGAAGGATGGGCCAGCACCCTGACTTGCACAGCCTCGATGGCTTTCACGAGAACACCCTGATTTACCACATTACATCCAACTTTTAACACTGAAGGCTTGCTGTGCTTGATAAATATCTGTGGGATGAGAGAATGAATGAAGGGATCAATGAAGAACTGAGCGAGTCAGAATTAAGACCCTTAGAAGGTGAAACATTGCCAACTCTGGAGCCAAAGACTGGAGTGAAGATCCAAGTTCAATTGGTTGTGTGATTTGGAGCTAGTTATTTAATCTCTTTGAAACTCAGGTTACTTATCTAAAAATGGAAACACCAAAGTCCATTTCAAAGGGCTTTTTGCCATAAGTCTTAAAGTTGATGTATGTAGAACAAGTGCCTGGCACCTAATAGGTTGTTTAATATTTGTACCAATAATTGTTGTTATGGCAAGAAAAGGATTTGGCTGTCCATATTTGGGGCATAACTAATCTCCTTACCTTGATCTTTTATCTCTTAAATAACATTCAAATCCTTTTAAGAAATGACATTTTAATACAGTGGAAAGGGATTATCCATACTCAGCATCCTAGCAAAAAACAAAAAGAGATCAACAAACAGACAGTGACTTGGGGTTAATGCAGCTTGTTGTGTCCTCGAATAAGTTCAAGTCTTGATCGAGATTTCAACTCCTCTACCTGCACCATCCTCTGATCACAGAGTGTTCTCATGAATTTCTGATCCTCCAGGTCTTAGCTTATTCCTGGTGGTAGGTAACAGCCCAACCTGACTGAACTTAAGCCTAAGTTCCACCTCTACACATTAATTGAGTTTCACTGGAATCTAGCCTTGCATGACCCCCACCAGGAGAACTCCTCTCTTCACTTCTATCCCATGCTGCCACTACCTCACATAAAGTACTCTCCCTCTGACCACCACCTCTAGACTCATGGCTTATTCCATCGGAGGCAGCAAAGGATGCAGATAAGACGTCCCTGACAAAGAGACATGGCCTCTCCACACTTCTCCTGCCAAAATGCCGTGTGTGGTCCTTGCTCTTTGAATTGGTTTTGCTTTCATTTTTTTTTCAAGTTAAAAAAAGTAAGCATCCAGAGTGAAGTAAATCAGAAAGAGAAAAACATATATCTTATATGAATCCATATTTGTGGAATCTAGAAGAATAGTATAGATGACCTTATTTGCAAAGCAGAAATAGGGACACAGACATAGAGAAAAAACATATAGATAAACCAAGAAGGGAAAGGCAGGGTGGGGTGAACTGGGAGATTAGGATTGACCTATATACACAACTATGCTTAAAACAGAAAGCTAATGAGAACCTACTGTACAGCATGGAGAACTCTACTCAATGCTCTGTGGTGACCTAAATGGAAAGGGAATCCAAAAAGAGGGGATATATGTATATATAGGGCTTCCCAGGTGGCCCGGTGGTAAAGAATCCACCTGCCAATGCAGGAGACGCAGGTTCAATCCCTGGGTCAGGAAGATCTTCTAGAGTAGGAATTGGCAACCCTACTCCAGTATTGCTTGCCTGAGGAATCCCATGGACAGAGGAGCCTGACGGGCTATAGTCATGAGGTTGCAAAGAGCAGACACCGAGCCATACATATATATGTATACATATGGCTGATTTATGTTGCTGTTTAGGAGAAACTAGCACAACATTGTAAAGCAACTATACTCCAGTTTTAAAAAATAAAAAGAGTAACACATAAAGGTGGGTGATTTGCTACAAAAGAAAAATGATTAGGCTATAAAATGGTTTGTGGTCTGCATAACCTGTCCATTGTCTGTGTAGCAAGTACATCTTTGTGGAATGAACCATACCTGCTCTAGTTAAGTTGAGTAATTTCTCTAAGTAGCATTTATTTTGCCTGTAAGATGGAAGAGTCTGGATCACATTCCCCAGAGTGTGCTTAGACAAACGCACATCTGGAAGGGGAGTGGAGACAATCTCATAAAATGTAGGCTGTGGGACCTCTCCTTAGGAAAGTCACCACAGCCTGGAAAGACTTCAGTTTCCTTTTTCCATCTCCATCACTAAAGCTGCAAAACAATGAGTGCTACCCGGGGATGTGGTCTGAGAGGCTGATATGAAACCAGCTACTCTGGCAGAATAACCTTCATCATATTGATAATGGACATGCTGCTATTATTTGGCTGCTGTGACTTCTTTCATTGTTATCGCTATTAATGATAATGGCTATAACACTGTGTTAAGTATCTGCTGGACTTCACATATATACTAACCCCAACAGTCATGCATGGCACAGACTCAATACATATTGGTTAATGATTGAATAGGGGCTTCCCTGGTGGCTGAGGTGGTAAAGAATGAGACCTGCGTTCAATCTCTGGGTCAGGAAGATCCCTAGAGAAGGGAATGGCAACCCACTCCAGTATTCTTGCCTGGAGAATCCCGTGGACAGAGGAGCCTGCTGGGCTATCCAGTCCATAAGGTCGCAAAGAGCCAGACACAACTGTGCCCAATATTGTGCAGTGTTATCTTCTATGACTCGAAGCTGACCTATAAACTGGGAAGCATTCTTTCTATTTCACAGATTCGAAAACTGAGTAGCAGAGATATCGAACAACTTCTTGAAGCCAGAGCCCCTGAGTGCTTCCCTCCCTGCCATCTGGCTGGAGTCCGAGGCACTCCTTCTGTGGACCTGTAATAGTACCAGCTTTTGGAACCCAAGGCAGATTCTTCTTTTAGACCATTTTAGATCCTTCTATCCTGCAAACCTGACATGCCATGCTTCCTGCCTCCCTCTCTATCTTATTTTCAAAAACTGGAATTGGTGTGCTAGGAAGAGATCCCAGAGGAAGTTTCCTGAAGCAGCGAGGCAAAGCCTGAGGGCTTCTGTATCACTTTGAGCATCAAGGCACAGGGCTGGGGTTCAGCGCTCCCTGCCAGCTGCTGTGCCGGGCTCCGCCTCTTGTCATTTCTGTGTCAGACAGAGGTAGACGAATGGAAAGGCCTGTCACCACAGAGCAACAAGAATGATTAGAGGGCTGGAGGGGTTGACTAGTGAGATAAGATGAAAAGACCTCAATATTTATCATTTTCTGAGCTGCGGCTGTGGGGCAGACAGAAGACCCATCTACAGGTATATGTGGTATAATCACCTCTGACCCCTGGGCTCTGCAGGCAAGGGGACGTTAGCTGTCAGAAAGAAAAGAGGTTGGGAGGGTGGGCCTTCTCAGCCTGCTGGGCACCTCAGTGCCCACACCCATGATGCCCCCGCCTTCATTTAGGTTCTCCCCTGCACCACTGGCCCAACAGCTAACTCCACCTCTGCCCTGGCCCCGTGGGCAGTTACACGGACATTTTGTATGTAAGCCAGGCTGTAGCACATGAGTGATCATTTTGTCACAACCTGCTTTAAACAAAGTGTAGTCCTTTAACTCAGTGATACCTGAGTTCTGGAACATGGGAAATATGTCCACCATAGCCATTAGCCAGATAAGCCACCCCATGTGTTCATGATCTCTAGTTTCAGGCACAAATTAATATTAAAACAAAGTGATCTGCCTTTATTTCTCATCTGCTGTTTACTATTTATTCCTTGGGGGTTATCGCCAGGCAGACAGAATTTTGCTCTTTGGTAGTTTTTTTGTTTTTATGTTTTCTGATAAATTCATCAAATGCCAAAAGTACTTGAATTAAGAATGGTAATATCATAAATGGATGTTGAATTTTGTCAAAGGCTTTCTCTGCATCTATTGAGATAATCATGTGGTTTTTATTTTTTAATTTGTTAATGTGGTGTATTACATTGATTGATTTGCGAATATTGAAGAACCCTTGCATCCCTGGGATAAAGCCTACTTGATCATGATGTATGATCTTTTTAATGTGTTGTTGGATTCTGTTTGCTAGAATTTTGTTAAGGATTTTTGCATCTATGTTCATCAGTGATATTGGCCTGTAGTTTTCTTTTTCTTTTTCTTTTTTTTTTTACACAAGAAAAGATGCTCAACATCACTCATTATCAGAGAAATGCAAATCAAAACCACAATGAGGTACCACTTTACACCAGTTAGAATGGCTGCCATCCAAAAATCTAGAAGCAATAAATGCTGGAGAGGATGTGGAGAAAAGGGAACCCTCTTACACTGTTGGTGGGAATGCAAACTAGTACAGCCACTATGGAAAACAGTGTGGAGATTCCTTAAAAAACTGCAAATAGAACTGCCATATTACCCAGCAATCCCACTGCTGGGCATACACACCGAGGAAACCAGAATTGAAAGAGACACGTGTACCCCAATGTTCATCGCCACATTGTTTAAAAGAGCCAGGGCATGGAAGCAACCTAGATGCCCATCAACTGACGAATGGATAAGAAAGCTGTGGTACATATACACAATGGAATATTACTCAGCATTAAAAAAATTCATTTGAATCAGTTCTACTCAGGTGGACGGAACTGGAGCCTATTATCCAGAGTGAAGTAAGCCAGAAGGAAAAACAACAATACAATATACTAACGCATATATATGGAATTTAGAAAGATGGCAGTGAGAACCCTGCATGCGAGACAGCAAAAGGAACACAGACATATAGAACAGACTCATGGACTCTGTGGATGAGGGCAAGAGTGGGATGATATGGGAGAATGGCATTGAAACATGTTAATTATCATAGGTGAAATCAATCACCAGCCCAGGGTTGATGCTCGGGGTGGTGCACTGAGATGTCCCAGGCAGAGGGAATCGGGAGGGAGGAGGGAGGGGGTTTCTGGAGGGGGAGCATATGTAAACCCATGGCGGTTTCATGTCATTGTATGGCAAAACCAATAAAAAAAAAAAAAAAGAATGGTAATAGACTGAATACATAATAGGCGCTCAGTGGCTATCAGTTTTTCTTTCAAACTTAAAACATTTTACTTTATATTGGAATATAGCCGATTAACAGTGTTGTGGTAGTTTCAGGGGAACAGTGAAGGAATGCAGCGGTACATACACATGTATCCATTCTCCCCCAAAACCCCCTGCCCTCCAGGCTGGCACGTAACACTGAGTAGAGTTCCATGTACTATACAACAGGTCCTTGTTGGTTATCCCAGTGGCTCTTAGTTGGACAAATGAACGGACGAAGTAGTAGATATAAAGTCAGAACTGCACCTTTCAGCCCTAAAGTGCATGGCCTCTAAAACCAGAGGAGATTGAGTAGACTGTAGAGAAATAGAGTTCCATATGACATGTGAAAACCATTCATGGTTTTTGAAAGCCCCTGCCTGGACTGCTCTGTATTCAGCTCAGAAAGCTACAGGAGACTGTGCCTTCTGTAGGTAAATGTTGTGATCACCCTGGCTACGTGGTCAGCAGTAAATGATTAAGGGTTTGGAGCTGGGGAGACTGAAACTGCACTTCTTCACCACATCTCATTGGACATGAGATCACATGCATCTTTTGGAAGCTGTCTGCCGTATCAGAACCCGAGGACAAAGGAAAAATCAGCAACATCTACCTCAGCTTTGCCCGAACTTTTACTATCTTGTTTATCATCAATTTTTATATTCATTTTTAGTTTTTAAAAAACATGCTGTATCAACATGTGTGTTGATTACTCAGTTTTTGTCACTTTCTTAGATTTTGCTCTCAAGGAGGTCTCCTTCACCTCACCCTCATCTCATCATTTCAGTATTATTATTTCCTCATAATAAGATAGCAAAGGGTTCTTTCTTGCAAAATAGGACTTTTGCAAAAGAGGTTAATGATTTCTCCCTCATAGGGTCATTGCTAGTATTTAATGAGATAGTGCAGTGTCTAGATGCTTACCGTGTGGGTAACAAGTGGTGTGGCTCAGTGGTGAAGAACCTGCCTACCAATGCAGGAGACACGGGTTCGATCCCTGGGTGAGAAAGATACTATGGAGAAGGATATGGCAATTCACTCCTATAGTCTTGCCTGCGAAATCCCATGGACAGAGGAGCCTGGTAGGCTACTGTCCGCGGGGTCTCAAAGGAGTCAAACACAACTAACGAGTGGCTAAACAACAATTATTGTTATCAGCTCTTTGCTTAGCATCACTTAAGAAAGGACTGGTATTTCAGGACTGTCCTTAGACTGCTGTTCTAAGGTTAAATGCTAAATATATAACTTGAAGAAATGACGCCCAGTCACCTCTAAGCTGACTTTTATCCTCCTGGCCTATGGTTCTTTCTCACAGCAAAACAGCATCCTCTCAGAATACAGCGAGGCCAGTTTCACTTGATGTTTCCTCCATAAGACTCTTGCTCCCTCCAATTCAGAGCCCCAAGATCTTGTTAGGAGTTCAGTCTACACTTAGGCCAGCATAGGGGTAGTGCACGTTAGTTCAGGGCAAACAGCAGATATTGGTGATATTTCTTCTAGATCCTGGATGTGGTCACAAGTGTGGGAGAGGAAGTCACCCACACTGTGACACTGTCTTGGGGACAGTCAACTGGGGAGAGAAAAGAGTAGAAATGTCTGAGTGATGGCATCTGGGTGCAGGCACAAGGATGTCTGGGATGTAGAAGGGGGATGTGCAGGCCACTGGGTGACTTTCTGGGAGCAGGTGATGCCCAGTGGCACTGCAACAGCTGATCAGACATCTACAGATGAGGGAGACAAAAGGCCCTTGCAATGGAGGGGATGTCAAAAGCCGTGAAAGAGCACTCCTATGGAGAGGTGTAATAACAGTGCTCTACAGGAAGATGCAACCCACACTAGTTATTTTACCTGGGAGCATCTGATAGAATCAGGCAACAAGGTGCTGAAGGAATGCAAGGATGAAAGGAAACAGTGGAGCCCATCTGGGGCTGGGGAGAAGGAGAAGATAGGACCATCAGAAACCACATTTGTGGGATTTGTAGAAAGGCTTTGTGAGCAGGGACCAGCCCTGAAGGAGAAGAAGGATCTCTGGAGCACAGTGGAGGGGCTGTGTGAGGCTAAGAGCAGACTCTGGGAAGGCGGGGGAGGATGTGGGTCCTGCTCATGCGGGTTCCCGGGGCAGAAACAGCGGGCTGAGTTGCAGGGTGTGGAAAGAAGCTGGAAATGAACCAGCTGTTCCTGGAGCTAAGTACTGCTGCCAGGTGAAAGGTCGTTGCTGGGGCGATACTGACTGAACAGCCCCCAACAGGAAGGAGGAAGTCCCTGTCCCGTTTCCTGCCCCCATCCATCCTGTCCCTGCTGAGAGTTAGCAGGAAGCCAGGAGATAAAGAAGAAATTAGTCTGCAGAATCCCAGCTGCATCGTCACCAGGCAGAATAGAGAGGGTGCACTCGGAGCCCAGATACCTGCGGCTTATAAGTCATGCCAGATGCCCTCAGCCTTGACAGGTGGGGTAGAAGCTGGAGCTGGAGCTAAGTGGACCCCCTGGAGGAAGGGAGTAAAGGTGTGGTAACACCGGTTCCCTGAAACGCATGGCCAGGGTAGACAGTGCCTTCTGGGGAGGATGAAGCCCTCTCGCCCTTCCTTCTGGTGTGTGTCGTGTTGGGAGGGCAGTTACAGGTCAGTGTATGAGGCGCCAACTTTTATTATACTCACAAGTAGTTGGAAGTGATCCCTACCATGTCATGGAAAACATTTGGCAAATGATTAGAAAGAAATCTCTTGCTTTTGTTTTCTCTTAGCAAAGCACTTCATTGTTTAATGAATAACTCAAGAAAAATACTTAGCAGGATCTAATAATGTAATTCTAATTAAATGCTTTTTAAATTTTTTGAAAAGATTCTGAATAATGTGTTTAGTAAGTAATGGTGTTCCTGAGGTATCTTTACACTAAAGAAATGACATAAACCCATTTATTAGAAACTAGTGAGATTATTTTTGCATAGATTTTTCCTCCGTGGTGTCCACAGGTGAGCAAAAGAACATCAACAAAGCAGTGAAATGCATTTTGTGCAGATGAAGGACTGTCTCAATTCCACATCCTTATCCAAACTTCTTTATAGAACATTCACCCTAAGTGTGGTCCCCAATGGGAGGACATGATATAGTAAGCCTCAGAAAAAGGTCTAATTCTCACCCTCCAAGAATTTATAGTTGAAGGGAAGCGATGCAGTGGACACACAGCCTTGTATTTGCCTCTGGAAGCACACCTGTTCATCTCAGAACAAGTCTAAGAAAGCATGAGGTGCATGGGACCTTTCATATATGTGTCTTTTCCCCTAGCTGATAGCCCATTGTGGAAGTGGATTGTTACTTACTTTTTTTGTTCTTTTGCTAATGTAGGCAACAATCTCTCAACTATTGAAAAATAATAACAGTATGGTAATGTGCATAAATCAATAATGCATTTTGGAACAATGACTAATGTCGGTCCCAGGTGTCTTTTCCATGGATGGATTTTTGTGTTCATTGGAAAGTAACAATCACTTTATATGTATCACTAATTAAAAACTGCTGAATAATTTCCAACAGATATTAAGTAATTATTGGCAATGCTATGTCAGCCCCAGCAAATAATTATCTTACCTTGTAACACATAATTAAAATTACAATGCCCCCAAACAGGTATTAAATAGTCATAAATGATTCCAATTGTACAGCACACGGAGCAGCCACGTATTCAACTCAGTTATGTTTATAATTTAAAATGACATTTTTCATTTGACTGCTGATTTATGAAATTTTAAAAAATCAATTTTCCTTTCTTAATGGGTTAATGCCTTTGGGGATACACCAGATGTTCTTCTGCCCAAGGTTGGCAGCTGGGCAGAAAAAAATTAGCCAAGCATATTGATACAAGACCTAAACAAGAAAAGGGTAGTAATAATGGGTAGCGGGGTAAAATAAATTAACTGGGGATGTGCTATGAAGTGGTCCTTGTGCTCCTCATCTTGATGATAAGAGGCTGTGCAGCCTGTGCTCTGCAGTTTCCCCAGGCACCACTCTACCCTCTTCCTCGTGGCCATTGTTATCACAGAGCTGTCAGAGGGCCACACATGGTACCATGTCCTTCTCTTCTTCTACTGCGATCAACAGCTAAGTGCAGGGAACAGAGGAAGGCTCTTCCAAACACTTAATGCACTGCCCCCCTACAGCCTGACTTCCCTGGGACAAGGACATAGCAGAAGGGATGGGAAGAATGAAGACTCCAAAGCCTGATTACTTTAGAGCAGATGGCCATCTTTCCATTGGGTCACTTAACAAATACCGAATGAGCACTTGCTGTGTGCTAGGGACTACGGTTGGTGTTGATTTTAAGGTTTCCTAGCTTTGGATATGTGAGGCGATACACTTTGTCCTTTCACCTCCAACAGTTTGAGGTCTATTGATCTGTATTCATCAGACAGTAAGTTGTCGTTGTCCATTTCTACCAATGTGTGAATATCAGGTACGATGTAGCTGGATCATCTCCAGCTTTGTGGATCCTGAGATGTTATCATGGGTCATTTAGGGTATCTGCAGTCTCCATCCCTGTGATGGGAGTCACCATCTGCACCTGCTCCTGCCTTGGGTTACTTAAGGTGCTTTCAGGAAGCAGATGGTAACACCCAGTAAACTTCTAACTGCTTGTTCAATGATCTTTCCCCTACCAGACCATTAAGTTCCATGAGAGAACACTTCAGGTCTATATTAATCACTAATACGTTCCCTGCAATTAGACTAGTGTAAATATTTGTTTCATTAATCATTGATTAAAATTCCAAAACAGTAAAAAGAGCAGAGAGCAAAATTGCCGATGCCTCTCACTCTTTATAATCAATTCAGAGTATCCATCTTGAAAGACAAATATGACTACATCCTTTATACATCACTCCCAAACCCCAGTATGTCCCCAGTCCTGAGTAGCATCCTATATCACCATGGAGAGGGTGCTTCGAGGTGTTCCATGTTATTCAAGGAGTTGGGCTGGGCTGGGTGCTTGGCGCAGAACACTGGGGTGGCTCCGAGGACTGTGTAAGGAGTAGCCTGATCAGGGCTGATGGATATTTTTCACTCTTACATCAGGAAGAAACCCTGCGGGTGTACAAATCAGATCCAAGGGAACTGCATTTATTTGTTCCGTATCCTCAGGCAGCATATGGGCCATCCATAGGGAAGGATTAAGAAGTCTAGATTGGAGGGGAAGGGTCGTGATAAAGACAGTGCTGTGCTGTGCTTAGTTGCTCAGTCGTGTCCGACTCTTGGCGACCCCGTGGACTGTAGCCTACCAGGCCCCTTTGTCTGTGGGATTCTCCAGGCAAGAATACTGGAGTGGGTTGCCATGCCCTCCTCCAAGGGGTCTTTCCAATCCAGGGATCAAACCCAGGTTTCCCACATTGCAGGCAGATTCTTTACCATCTGAGCCACCAGGGAAGCCTGATAAAGACAGTACTGAAGACAACAGGGAAACCAGGCTGTCTTCAGCTTTGGAGCCCAGCCTGCTCCATCCTGGCTCAGTGGAGGTTCATTTTCCCTGTATGCCACATGTGGGGGTGTGGGTTCTAGAGCTCTGAATCCATTGCCAGCTGATCAACGCAGTAGCTACAAGAGCAGGTCACTCCTTCTCTGAGGCAGACACAGGAGAGTAGCTGTGATGAGGCGAGAATGCAAACAGAGAGCCAGTACATTGATGAGTCTGGCTCAGTTCCTAGTGGCCAAAGGATGTTCTGAAATTCTTGATGATGTGTCTGATCCATATGGAAAGTCACTTGTGAAAGCTTTGTTGGAATAAGTAGATGAGTCAAAGATTTGGGAAGACAAGGAACAACACAAAGTTTCAGACTTATGGTTGGAGTAGATTTTATTACATATCCAGGTTGGACATATTGATGTGAGGAGACAATTCTCTTAAATAAAAATATAGTGTTTTTTAAAACTGTAGATTCATGTAGGTGGGACCTGAGCTCTCGGGTACCTGTGCTTTGGGGTACCAGATTGGTTTTATTAAAACCTAGCAGCATATCCACAGGTGATGCTTCATGAGTGCCTGTGTTGGTTAAATTCCCAAAGGATGCAGTACAGACTTCAGCAGGTGGCAGAAGGATGCATGGTACTCATGTGCCTGAGAGCTTTTCCATTATCTCCTCATATAGTTCTAATACAGAAGCTTCTAGATGTCACTTGCCAATCCATTTTTCTCTTTAAAGAAGAGTGATTTGACAACTGCTTCATATAATGTTGTTGTTTAGTCACCAAGTCGTGTCTGAATCTGCAGCCCCATGGACTGTAGCCCACCAGGCTCCTCTGCCCATGAGATTTCCCAAGCAAGAATACTGGAGTCAGGTGCCATGCCCTCCTCCAAGGAATTTTCCTGACACAGCTACTGAACCCATGTCTCCTGCATCTCCCACACTGGCAGGCAGATTCTCTACCACTGAGCCACCAGGGAAGCCCTTCATATAATGTTAAATTACAGTAATTTAAATCATGTATCATTTTCATTCGCTCTTTATACTGACTGTGTCCATCCATCTCTGATGTCCATCAAGGATGGGACCCTTCCTGCACCACTGACTCCATGTGGCCCCTTTCCCACCAGAGTCCTGCTGTCCCCATGTCACTGACAGCAGCAACCCCATATGATGGAATGAGTAGGGTTTTGGCCTCGGGTGATTTTAGTTTATGTCTTAGTTTACCTCTCACCACTTATAAGACTTGGTCGTTTTTCTTTAACTCATGAAACCGATTGCCTTTATTTAAAAATGAAGAAGTGGTAGCCACCTCCAAGGTTATTGGTGGATTTAATGGGGAGCTGCACATAAAGTGCCAAGTGTGGGTCTTGGCACCTTCCAGATCCTGAATAAATCTCCATTCACCATGCACTTGGCACCTGGCCAGGCGGAATGGGCCATCGTGAAGGAGTCCAAGGGCTCCTGGAAGTGCATCTACTTATGGAACAAACAGGTTTACCAATACGAATGACATTGACAATTTAGAAACAATTACAGTCCCCGTCAGGCTTCCCTGGTGGATCAGTGGTAAAGAATCCTCCTGCCAATGCAGGAGACATCGGTTTGATCCCTGGGTCAGGAAGATCCCCTGGAGGAGGAAATGGCAATTCACTCCAGTATTCTTGCCTGGAGAATCCCATGGACAGAGGAGCCTGGCGGGCTACAGTCCATGGGGTTGAAGAGTCAGACATGACTTGGTGATTAAACAAGTTCATTGCCTTATCTGCTGGGGCCAACCTACACAAGTGTTATTTCCCATTTATTGAAGACAGAACAAGCAGGTGAGGAGGTCTGATGGCCAGTTACCCCATTATCCTGTATTTGTGCTGAGAGAGCATGCTTTAAAGCATGAGATTCAGCTTTCCTGTCTTCCAGGTCTCTACACTCCCAGTGGGAATTCTGGGGCCACAGGTGCTCCCAGAGGAGGTTACATATCTTTCCATCTCCCTGCAAAAGATTCACATGGGCTAAAGAAATCGGACGGGTACATTTTGCTTTGTTTAAATAACATTTGCTTTTGCTGCCTTTAATCATGGGTTCCCCTGAGCCTGGCACGCTCTCCACAGCACACACTGGCTGCATACCTAACAGATATTTTGAATACAACAGCTTGAGTCCCCTGCTGCTCGGATGATAGCAATTGGCTAGGTGTTCCAGCCTCTTCCTTCTCACTCCTCCATGGATGCAAGGAGATTTCAAGTACAATTTGGCCTTGTACATCAAATAGCAATTTTCCTGCAGAAATCACCGCCTCCAAAAACTCTACTCTAATCAAATCTATCAAGCCCAATTTAGGGGCAAGCTTGTGTCTGTTTATCAAGGAAATGGAGTTGAAATTGCCCCCTTTAATAGAATCACAGCTGCCCACCACAATCTTTCACATGGATGTTTGAATTAATGGCAGGCCATGGCCCATGCTCCCCAACCTTGGAATTTGATTCCAGTTGGAGGAAATTGCTATAATTTCTGCCCTGGGATTCTGGGGAATATTGGGGCCTTTTATGTTGGGGTGAGAATTAACGTGTTGGGGAATTCAAGAATTTGGAAGTGGTTGGGGGAAAGAATAGCACTTTACACAACACCCAATGGGTCACCTCGGCATCAAAGCAAACCCAATAGGACTCATGTAAACCACTTTTACCAAGCCAAAGAAAAGAAAAATCACAGAGGGACGACTGTTTCTGGAGTGAAGTCACTCAGTTGTGTCCGACTCTTTGTGATCCCATGGACTGGGGCCTACCAGGCTCCTCCGTCCATGGAATTTTCCAGACAAGAGTACTGGAGTGGGTTGCCATTTCCTTCTCCAGGGGATCTTCCCAACCCAGGAATTGAACCCGGGTCTCCAGCACTTCAGGCAGATGCTTTACTGTCTGAGCCACCAGGGATCAGAACACAATGGGTCCAGGTAGCATGTATCTGTTCTGAATATAGAGCACCTCACTGGTTTCAGTTCCATTTTAAGAGTGGGTGGGTGGGCAACGAACCTGATGTAGGAGACAGATGGGCTCCAGGTTAGACGTTTACAGCTGGTCTCCTGTTTGCCTTTCATGGGGCACAAAGAAGTGGGCTTCAGGCAGGATACTTAACAACTGTTAGCATTACTGAGACAAGAGACAGGTGGGCTCCAGTTAAGGCATTTTTAATCAGCCTCCTGCTTGCCCTCTGAAATGGAAATAACAACAGAACCAGGGTAAATAGCCAGTGTTTGTCTCTTGTGAACACCTGAAGGTAATAGTCACAGCAATAGTCATGGCAAGAACAAGGAGGGGCAAGACCCTATTTGAGAAAAGGATTAAGGATCTCTAGTTCCACCTCTTTGGGGCCAAAAGGGAGACACTACACATGCGCAGAAAGGCTCCTTGTGGGTCAAAAGTCAAGGGATAATGCCAGACCATAATGAGTCAACCCTCCCAAAAGCCTTCACTTCAAGATCTTGGCTGAAGGGTGTGTGCACACCCAGGGTAGGTCAGGTGTGGAAAAAGATACCAGATAATTGGCCTGAAGGAAGACAAAGACCCAGAGGAAATGACCTCTATAAATGACCTAACCACCTCTTTGCTGTGCCCCTCCTCACTAGGGGGTGGCACCTGCACCCTTTCTCTCTGGTTGTGCATCTGTGTTAACTAGACAAACTGCTTCTGTGTGTGCTCGCCCACTTGTTGTTATGCTATGTCTCTAGTAATAAAATTTATATCTATATTTACAGTTTCTACCTCCATGATAATGCATTTTTCATTGGGTGCAAAGATCCAAAGATAAAGAGCTTCTAGACTCTAGCCCTTGCTGGCCTGGTGGCTAGGATTTCTGGTGTTCATCCAGGCTACCCAGGTTCATTTCCTGGGCAAGGAATTAAGATCTCACTTTATGCTACTGCTCACAGCTACATCGCTGAGACCAAACTCAGCTGAGATGTCCAGGCCCCCTGAGCAAGGGAGCAGGCCAGCAGCTTCTCTTCCTGTTCCCTCCTGTGGCAACCTCAGCCCCCAGACTTCCTGCTGAAGCCCTAGAATGGGCTTCTGTCTGGCATGTGGAAGTGGACAGTTGCTGTGGCCGTTTGTCACCCAGACAGACAGAGACCTTCTCATTATCAGGACTTTCTTTTTTCCTCTTTCAAGTGTATTAACATCTTGTATTTTTATAGAACTATTCTAATCATTTCTTTTCTGGCACATTTTCATGTTTTCATCCCGTTTTATTCTCACAGTACAGAAGGGAGGTGAACTATTTATAAAGCAATACTGTAAATGAGGAAGCCAAAGTTAAATGACACATGCAATTAACGGCGCCTCTGGAACAAGAACGCCTCCCCACAAACCCCTTGCTCCTGCATGTCCCTCTCTGAAGTACTGGAGCCCTCTGACCTCCCTCTGTGAGAGTGAGGGGTACAGCCTTCCAGCCCCCGCACCTCTCATCCCTCCCAGACTCAAGCAGATCCCCTTCTCCCTTTAGGAACTCTCCATCTTCCCTTTCCCTCCAGAAATAATCCCAGGCATTTTAAAATCAATAGGTAATAGAGATCCTCTCTTTGTGAAATGGACCTGAAATTTTTCCTCTTCCCACTGAAAATAAAGGACTCCTAAATGAGAGCATCATAGAAATTTAATAAATGTGGAAGAAAGCGTATTTATTTTCTTCAAGAGCTGCTAATGCCTCTCCGAAAAAGCCTCCCATTTAGAATTAATTCAGCCTTTCTCTTGCATCCTTTTCTCATTCCTTGCCCTCCTCCTAGACCGGCTTCTTTTCATTTTACTTAGGGCCATTTGCATGAAAACAGCATTGCAACTTCAGGTGGCTTGTCTGCAGCTGTTGATTCTCCCTCAGAATTCCTAATTCCCCTGGAACCTTCCGGTCTGCACCCACCAAGTGTGGGCGTCTTCAAGCATGAAGGTGTGTCCTCTCTCTGGTGCAAATGGGCACCCTGGGGGCCTGAGTGGCACGTAGAGGGGAAGCTGCTGCTGGTGAGGTGTTGGGTTGGGGACTGCATCATGAGGGTGGGCGACCAGAGAGCTGTCTCTCCAGGGCATCAAGGCTCTGCTCCTGAGCCGCTGATGAATCATCAATCATCAGCCCTAGGTCTCAGAGAGCAGAGGCTGATTTCCTGTGCGGCCAGAGTTGCCCTCTTGTTCCTTCCTGCACTTCAGAAGGCAACTAATAGCTGGAGCCTCTGCGGAAAGATCGGGGAAAACAAAAACACAGTGCTTAAAAAAAAGGAGAGAAACACTGTGTTATTTCCCCCACTTTATGGAATTGCTTGTCAGATTATTGATTGAGGCTCAGTGCTTCTACTGTGCAGTAGCTTCTCTGCTGCAGAGACTGCCTTTTACTTAGAACCAGATGTGCTGCCCCTCATTATGTTGCGAGGGGCTGGGGGCCTTTGGGCCAGTGTAGACCCCCTCTGCCTGGTCAAGGATGGTGCCAATCGCAGGCGTTTGCATATAATTCTAACACTCGGCCCTGCCTCCTGAGTTCCCAAAGGTGTCACAGAGTGCAAACTTATTTACAGGTCAGGTACCTGTAAATAAGGAGGTCCCCCCATGGAAAGGGGGGTGAGCTTCATTGGAGTGTTCCCCTCCTTTCACTAACAGACTTTGGGAGAGAACATTGAGCACTTACTGTTTGCTATCATCTCTATGCTCCTATTTTCTCCTCATAACACTCCCAATTCATCTCTTGAAGCTTATCACTGATGTTAACTATAAAATAATTGGCTGAATGGGCTTCCCAGGTGGTGCTAGTGGTAATGAATCTGCCTGCCAAAGCAGGAGACTTGGGTTCGATCCCTGGTTCAGGAAGATCCCCATGAGGAGGGCTTGGCAACCCACTCCAGTATTCTTGCCTGGAGAATCCTATGGACAGAGGAGCCTGACGGGCTACAATCCATGGGGTTGCACAGAATTGGACATGACTGACTGAGCACAATTGGCTGAATCTCAATCCATCCTACTCCCTTCTGCAACATTCACCCAGGCTTCCGCTGCTGCTCTGAGACTGACCTTCCCATCCGTCTCCTATTTCTGGGTCCTCTTTTCCTCCACCTACACCCTGTTGCCGTTCTTTACCTCCACAGCCCAGGAGTTCCGTAGGGTTTGGTCTTTGGCTGTTCTCTTTTCTTCTCTATGCTCTCCTCCTTGGTGTTCTCACCTCCCACTGTCCAATTATCACCTCGGTGGGACCGATGCCTAAATCTGTCTCCAGTCTTGACTCCTCTGTTGAAATCTAATCCCACGTTTATAATTACCTGAGGAATATCACCAGTGCTGTCTCCCTTCAGTTCAGTTCAGTTCAGTCGCTTAGTTGTGTCCAGCTCTTTGTTACTTCATGGACTGCAGCAAGTCAGGCTTCCCTGTTCATCACCAACTCCCAGAGCTTGCTCAAACTTAATGTTCATCAAGTCTGTCTCTCAGATCTGTTGATCTTTGATTCTAACTTTTTAACTTCCCACCCCTCCTTTTCATCTAAACCACCTGCATTCTAGTTCATTATTTCAATTACTTCTCACTTGAACTATCGGGACAACCAATTAAAATCTCTCTCCCTTCTGGCTCTACCCCTCATGTCTGCTGTATTAGTCTTCTCTAAGAACAACTCTGACCCCAGCAATCCCTTACCAGGAACCATTCAGGGTACCATGTCTGGTGAATTTGTTTCTTTGTTGCAATAGATTTTGGAGATGAAGTGATAGTTAAGAAGTGGATTTATTTAAAGAAAAACATACTCCACAGGGGGCTTCCCTACTAGCTCAGCTGGTAAAAACATCTGCCCGCAATGCAGGAGGCTCCAGTTCTATTCCTGGGTTGGAAAGATCCCCCAGACAAAGGATAGACTACCCACTCCAGTATTCTTGCCTGCAGAATCCCCATGGACAGAGGAGTCTGGCGGGCTACAGTCCATGGGGTCATCGCAAAGAATCAGACGTGACTGAGCGACTAAGCACAACACAACACAGCTCACTCCATAAACAGAATATGGGCCATCTCAGAAGGTGAGAGAGCCCTACATATGGTTTGGTTACTTTCTATGGGCGAGGTAATTTCACAGTCTAATGTGTTGGAGGATTATTCTGATTGTTCCAATTATAATCCAGTCCCCATTGGGGAAGGGGTGGGGATTCCCAAGAATTGGGCCAACACCCTTTTCTGTTTGTTTGTTTTGGCCTTTTATGATTAACCTCAGAACTGTCATGGCACCTGTGAGTGTGTCATTTAGCTGGTGTGTTACAACGAGCATATGATGAGGCTCAGGGTCCACAGGAAAGACCCTGATGCTGGGAAAGATTGAAGGCAGGAGGAGAAAGGGACAACAGAGGATGAGATGGCTGGATGGCATCACAGACAGGATGGACATGAGTTTTAACAGGCTCCGGGAGTTGGTGATGGACTGGCAAGCCTGGCGCGCTGCAGTCCGTGGGGTCGAAAGGGTTGGATATGACTGAGCGACTGAACCGAATTGAACTGAAGGTCCACAGGAAGTTGACTTGTTTGGTTCTAATCAGTTTATGTCTTGTCCTCAGGCTATGTTGTTCTTTTAAAGGTTATACTCTGCACCCTTCCCTCTTGTTTCGGTACCTTCTTTGCCAGGAATGTTATGTCCATTTTGGTTTTTTTTTTTTTTCAGGCACAGGTGAAGGGATCAGGTTTGACACTCAATGTTCCCTGTCCATGTGCTGGTCTACTTCAAATCCTCTCCTTCTTCCTCTTTGCATGGACTAGGCTTCCCAAGCCACACTGGACAGGCGAGGATGCCCACTGGATGACGTGCCTAAATTTGATCATGCTGTTCCCTCTGCCAGATTAGTTTTCCCTTCCCCATCTCACCAACCTTACTCCATCCCCTCTACCTTGACAAACTATTTGTCATCTTTCAAAACTCAGTGTAAAGATTCGTTCTCTGCAAAGAGTTTTCCACCAAACTGGACCACACTGGCCATGTCCTTTTCTACTCTCATGGTGCCTTGTGTAACTCTGTGTTAGAATGTCTGCTTTTATGAGGCTAGGACCACCTTGACCATCTTACTTACCTTTATAGTCACAGCACCCAATATAGAGTAAGGTGTGCTATTATGTGAGCATCCCTGAATTTTTCTCTCTTTGCTTGTGTTCTGGCTCTTCCTTCCAACTGGAATCCCTCCTTTATTATCTTAATAAAGCTCAGGGTAAAATATTCCCTCACAAGATGTCTCCTTTGATCACTTTAACAATTGTATTTTTGTGTATGCGAACTCCCAGACATGGAAAGAACATGATTTGTGTTTATCAGACTTCCATTAGATTTGAACTCAGACTAACAGAACTTTATTCCTTCATTATTTAAAAGTTTATCTGACAAGACTTTAACAGTACAAAAAGTCTCTTTTCAAGGACAATAATACTTACGAATGATAGAACTTGGAACACAGCAAATAATCAATAAATGCTAATTCATGTTCTACCTTCTTTAAGGTACTTGCCACTTTATGACTTTTAATGCAGACATCCATGTCATTTTCTTATTGTCAATAATAGAACAAAGCTCCTAGTGGAAGAACACTATCTTACTCATATTTCCTTTTTTCAGCAGAGAATATCAGAGATCCTTACATAATTCAGTTGCTTACAATATTTGTTGAATTTAATGGGGCAAACTTATTTTTAATGCTTTATGCTTTAAAAAGAATGTAGTTTTATTATTTGCAAAAAAATTAAATATGAGATTGATGGTCATGCCTATTAAATGTTGGCCATCACACTTTGGGTGAATAATGTAACCTACATGATAACATACTTCTATGGGAAAATCAGATTAGACATCCATCATTTCAACTTAGTATCTTTAACAGAAATATTCCTCTTTCTCTTTGTGAGAGCTGCCTCTTATATCTTTATAAGCATGAAAAAAAAATGAAACAGTATTGACTTGACAACATTCATTTCAAAAGTGGTCAATGAGGTAAATTAGATTACCTGGTAAATTCCATATAAAAAGTGAGTGTTTCTATAAATTTAAGTGAAAAATCTTTGAAGAACTTTGTTCTTAACGGTGGAGAAAGTTATAAAGAATTGTTTATATGCCTTCAACAACTATGCCTCAGAACAGAGAATCTAATCATCACCAAATTTAAAGACCTTTGACCATCACTTCATGGCAAATAGCTGAGGAAACAATGGAAACAGTGGCACAACTTATTTTTTTTTGTGGCTTCAAAATCACTGCAGATGGTGACTGCAGCCATGAAATTAAAAGATGCTTGGTCCTTGGAAGAAAAGCTATGAACAACCTAGACAGCATATTAAAAAACAGAGACATTACTTTGCAGACAAAGGTCCGTCTAGTCAAAGTTATGGTTTTTCCAGTAGTCATGCATGGATGTGAGAGCTGGGCCATTAAGAAGGCTGAAGAACTGATGCTTTTGAACTGTGGTATTAGAGAAGACTCTTGAGATTCCCTTGGTCTGCAAGGAGATCCAACCAGTCCGTCCTAAAGGAAATCATCCCTGAATATTCATCGGAAGGACCAATTTTGAAGCTGAAACTGCAACACTTTGGCGACCTGATGCAAAGAACTAACTCATTAGAAAAGACCCTGATGCTGGGCAAGACTGAAGGCAGGAGGAGAAGGGGGATGACAAAGGATGAGATAATTGGATGGCATCACCGACTCAATGGACATGAGTTTGAGCAAGCTCCGGGAGTTGGAGATGGACAGGGAAGCCTGATGTGCTGCAGTCCATGGGGTCACAAAGAGTCAGATATGAGTGAGTGACTGAACTGAACTTTAGTTTTCTCTTTTGATTAAAAAAAAAAAGTGTGGTTAATATGGCCACCTGGCTTGAATCACAATGATGATATGAGAACTTCAAGTTTGGCTCTTGATTCCAGGGTCTGTCTTTATTTCCACACCCCAAAGTCTTATAAAGTGCCTGGAATAGAAAATATGCTCAATAAATATTTATTGAGTACATCAAGCATGCGAGGAAGATTTTGAGGAATTCATAATGTAACATGGTGGAATTCACACTGTCTAGTGCCACTTTCTTATTTTAGATGTGATAATGAGACTCAGAGAGGACAAGGGATTTGCTTAATGTCACATGATAAACTCCTGCAGAACAAGGAGCAGACTCCAGATTTCATGTGTCCTGGTTTAATGCTCTTCACATACACCACACCACACCAGCCATTTCCCAGATGTGATAATACACTATTTGATAATAGAAAGAACCAATGCAATTCAACTAGTATTTATTAAGCTCTTGTTATATTCCAGGCATGGCGCTCAGCACTGCAGGGATTACAAGATGAATTACACAGTCTCTGCTTTTAACTTCATGAATTTTGATGGAGGAGGAAAACACATAAACCGTTACTAAATACTTATTAGGAAACAGACACGATAATGGAGACATAGGGAATGTGCTGATGGGCTCATCCTGAAAGGAGTTAATAAATTGGATTACGGGATGGGTGGAGCTGCAGGCTGTGGAGTGTATTTTATCTGACAGTTTTTCTGATCTTGGAAAGAAACACAAGGATGCCATCAGCCTAAGAGGGGAAGGGAACCATCTGGACAAAGGAAAAGTCAGGAAGAGCAAAGAGGAGGTGGATGGTCCTAGCAACTCCCAAGGCTGACTTGAAGGAGCTATGGTAGGAGCGTGGAATGAAGTCTGGACCAGTAAATGTGACTGATCCTTGAGGACCTTGCTTGGATATTGGGGCTTTCTTTGGTATGTCATGGAGAGCTTTGAAGGTGGCTGGAGACAAGCACTTGCCTTTTTGGAAAACCATCATGGCTGGAGCGTGATCAGAGTGGACAGACTAGCAACTGGGAGAGTAGTTACAGGGCTACTTTGAAACCCAGCAAAAGTTCCCTCCAAGGAGGAAAACAGTGAGCATAAGAGAGATTCCTCCATATAGGAGAAACATTATGAGAAGAATTAAGAGCCTGGGCACTTGATTCAGGCTGGCTGTCCCCCTTGCTTCCATATACAGGTTATGTAAATTCTCTGTGCCCAGTGTTTACCTGCAAAGTGCCCACTCCGGCTGTTGCAAACTACTGTTGCCCGGTACAGGCTGCTAGCAAGGGCACCTGGCTCACAGGCGGTCCCCAGTAAACGCTACTGGTTGTTGTTGGTATGGAGATGTTGCATGGAGTGTGGGTCTCCTGAGAACAGGTACTCCTTTTACTCATCAGCATATTCCCTTGCTAGAAAATTGTCTGGTGCGTTGTTGATATTGTTGTTGTTGTTCAGTCACTAAGTTGTATCTGACCCCGTGGACACCTATTAGGCATTTAATAACTTTGTTGTTGCTGCTGTTGTTATCATCCAGTTTTCTCTTTGTACCTTCTCCCTCAGCATCCTTCCGGTAGGATTGTATAGGAGTTATCTCCATAAGGATTATAACTGATGTCTTCCAACGACATGCCCCGACATGTGGAAAATCATTCATGATGTCATAGTCTTTTCTAAAACTGGCTATCGTTTTCAATGTATTCTGCAGAGGCTTGGAAAGTTTTAAGCTGCAAATGAACACTTTGGAGGCATCCTTCCTTGGATTTGATGTAAGAGATCAGGGAGCTGAGGTTGAGCTGTTAATGACTCCAAAGTCCAGGGTCCTGTTTGGCAGCTCAGATGACTCAATGGGTCATGAGAGCCAGGCCGTGTTCTCTCTGTGACTCACTTTACTCATCTCTGGAATGGGATGCTAGCTGACCTCATAAACAGTTCTGTGTTGATGAGGCACAAGTGGCTGTCTTAAGGAGGATGAAGGCAGTTGGTTGGGGAGGGCTTCTGGAGAATACACAGGTCTCTGATGATCATCAAGGATTGGCAGGCTGGTTATAAGGCATCCTAGACTGAAGTTCTGGGAGCAGCATGACCTATTTTGAGTCATACACTCTACTAAGCATGATGTAAGTAGAAACCCTAATCCCTGTAAACTACAAACACAAATCATACCTGTAAAAAGATGAATTCAATGAAGAGAAAAGAGTGCTCTGATCAAGATACCTACAAGGCAGAAAAGAAGGAAGAATTTGCTGTGTTGTGTGGAACAGATGTTGTCCAGGGAAGGTGCTGAGACATGAGCTAGGTGTCTAAGCAAGAGTCAGATCACAGAGGGTGTCCCAGTGGGAAACAGCATATGCAAGGCTTGTACTGAGTTATCCCCATGAAGCAGGAGGAGCATATTAGGAACTAGCTTGGAAGGGAGGAAAGGTGTCAAGTCTGTAGAAGGATGCACATGTGCGTGCCTGCTTGCACACACACACCAAGAAGCCAGCAGGATAAAAGAAAAAGCCAGCCAAGGAGGTCAGACAGGTCAGGATTAGAATCCCGGCTTCTTCAGCCCTTTGAATCTCAATTTTCTCATCAGTAATATGGGATTCATTGAACCTACTTAGCAGTGTAAGTGCTACTAGAGATGTCCATTCATGTCCTAGAAAATACAGGCATTGTATGCTTAGTCACTCAGTCATGTCTGACTCTGTGACTCCATGTGCCCACCAGGCTCCTCTGTCCATGGGATTCTTCAGGTAAGAATACTGCCATGGATTGCCATTCCTTTCTCCAGGGGATCTTCCCAACTAGGGATCGAACCCAAGTCTCCTGCATGACAGGTGGATTATCTTTACTGTCTGAGCCACCAGTGAAGCCCCCAAAATACAGGCACTAGCAGATACATATACTATAAGTGGCTGTGTCTGCTTCAGTGGCTACACATACACAACCCCATATGGATAAAATGCAGACATTGATTGATTTGGTGGTGGACACTCGGTGCTTCACTTCTTTAGTTCCTTCCTGATCTCTGTAAAAGTCTACAGTCAGTAGATGACCAGGTAACAACAGCACCGGCTGGTTAGCCAGTGAATGGAGTGTCTTCTCCACACACCAGCTTTCCTGCAGTATCTTAGTTTTTATGAGAGTATAATTGCTTTACAATGCTGTGTTAGTTTCTGTTGTACAGCAAAGTGAATCAGTTATATGTATACGTATATCCCCTCCCTCCTGAGCCTTCCTTCCACCCCCTATTCCTCTAGGTCATCACAGAGCACTGAGCTGAGCCCCCTGTGCTATACAGCAGCTTCCCACTAGCTCTCTATTTTACATATGGTAGTGGATATATGTCTGTGTCACTTTCTCAGTTTGTCCCACTCTCCCATTCCCTCCTGTGGCCACATGCCCATCCTATATGTCTGCATCTCTACCTCTACCCTGCAAATGATGAATGGATAAAGATGTGGTACATATATATAATGGAATATTACTCAGCCCTAAAAAGGAACAAAATTAGGTCATTTGTAGAGATGTGCCGAAACCTAGAGTCTGTCATACAGAGTGAAGAAAGTCAGAAAAACAAATATGCTATATTAACACATATATGTGGAATCCTGGGATATCTTGGTAGCTGATTACAACCGTGTAGGATTCATTTTTTCAAGTCGCAGTGCTGTTCTGCACAGCCACACTGCCTGCCCAGGGGATCTACTGGGGTTAATTCATGCCCACGCCTCCCTGAGCTGCCGGCCACTGTCATGTCCTCATTGAGGGCTCTGGTTGCTGGGCAGGAGGACCACAGAGGGGAGAATCCAAAACAGTCGACTGGCACCAACAGGGAGGATTTCTGAGTTTCCTCCAGCACTTAAATTGTGCTTGTACACAGCTCTCAGAATTCCCTGACTGTGCCCCATTCCGGATTTTGCCAGCTGCTATCTCAGTTTTGTTGCTTTGAGATCTTCTTTCCCTTGATTTTGATCTGAGGCAGCTGTTGTCAGGTGACAACCAGCGCTTCCAGATAACGGCTCGGATAAACCTCCTTGGCTTTCCCTCCGTTCCCATCAGAATCCTGGGGGCCGGAGTCAGAATGAGACAGTGGCTCCTTTGACTGTGTCCCAGAGGAGGTGGGCTGTGGGCTCCCAGTGGCTGTCCTTCCACACCACCTACCAGCTTTGTTTCCACACCCTGCCTCGACGCCGATGTGTGTTTTGATAGAAGGTTAATGCATACGTGAATACACAACTTTTTGATTTATTGTTGTTGTGAGCTCATCACTCTTTCCTTTAAATTAAAACTCCCTCCAGATGGGGATCTGTGACGCAGATTTATTGATCTGCAATAAAACCTCACTCATAATCTCTGCAGCTGCCCATTCGTCTTCTCCAGAAAGAGGGCTCATTACTCTGGGTGTCCCAAGAATGAAAGCAAGAAGCTAACTTTCTCCTTTGTTCCCTTCCTGCCCCTCCTTGGCTCTCTGCTTCTCTCCTCCCTCCTGTTCTCCGCCCAGCCCCTCCTTTTACTGCTGAATCCCTGGCAAGACTCACTCCCGTTCCCCATCTCCACCCCGTTCCCTTATATTTCTCTTTACTCCCCTTCCCACCCCAAAGATATCCTTTTATTTTTGTGGTCACTTTGCAAGCGTCATGCCATTGAATCCAATTTGTGGCTGAAATCAACAGCCCAGTCTCCACTCTGCACCTTCCAGATGGGTTTGCCCTCCCTGGTTTGGACAAACCACTATGGGCTCAGGAGATGGATGAGGCCATTAGAATAAGGGGATGTGAGCAGCCAGACTGATCAAAATCAGAGCAAGTGGCAGGTGGGTAGGTGCTAGGTCTGTGGCTAAAGCCGGGTGTGTGTGGATAAAGAGTGCTTACCAGTCTGTGTTTTGTTGGGTCCAAAGTGCCTTCTGATTGATGGCCTAGGAGATATTCTGGAATGCACACATGATCGAGGCCGCTTCCGCTGGTCAGCAGATGGCCTGGCCCCCATGCCAGAAAGCAGAATAAGTAACTGTTCTCTCGACTCAACAGAAGGAAGGGCAAAAGGACTTCTGGAGTGATCAGATGAATTGCCTAGTCAGTTCAGTGGAGTATCTCTTCATATTACTAAAATCCTCTTGGCTTTTCTTGCTGGAAAACAAAATATCATCATGTCTGGCAGATTTCAGCTGGAGGGTCATGATACCCTGCTATGTTGCCATCAACCCTATTGTGTGATGTGACATCCTCACATAATACATGTAACATATTACTTCTAATAGAGAGCTGGTTTGCAAATAAAGAGTATAACTAACGAGTTATACTCTTGTTAGAACACATTCTAATTTATACATATAACAGTGTCATTTTTCACTCACATTATTTCTGATGTGATTTCTTGGACAGGAATTGGATATAGTGAGAGGAGACCTGGCAGAAATCAACGTTCTTCGTACGGTACAACAGGCATGGCGTTCACATCCATCACTAGGGAGTGACAACCACTGCTTGGGTCTACCTTTCTCTTCAGGCAGGAGAGCTGTCCTCAGGAGAACCTTATATACCCATTGCTTGTGTCCCGGAAACTTAAAAAAAAAAAAAGGATACAACTTCTCCTCCTCATTTTAAAATGGCAAAGTCTCAACCCAGAGCCAAGCAATGAGGGTGCAAGCCTGGAGTTGAACGTGAAGGCAGATTCACATTCAGGGCACACTTTCCACTGGCTACTGCCTCCTCCAGCAGGCAGGCGTGAAGAGCTTGGGACAGAGGTTAGAAACAGGTGGGGGAAAAGTGAGGAGGAAATGAATCGCCATTTATCACTGGAATCAGGAGGCTACCCCAAGCAGGTTTAATCACCCCGTGCAGAGAGGGCTGCAGAGCAAGTTTATGGTTTACAGTGAGCAGGCTGACACAGCTGATTGATGTCAAATATGTCATGATGTATATTGTAAAGCAGAGAGATTTAATGGTGTAACTCTATGGCAGGTTCAGAAGTGAGTTGCTGCAAAGTAAGGAGTGATGGATAGGCTCATTTACATGTAAAATTGCCAATGGCATTGACAGCCCTGGTATGTGAGGGGAAGATAAGAAGCCCTGAGCAAGATCCACTATTGTCCTAGTATTGGAATATTAAAATACAGCTGTGGCAGCATCTGGAGTTTGCAATGGACTTTAAAGATATAATTATTTTTCACCTTCAGCCCTAAGATAATCTACATATTTTATGAGGTTTTCTAAAAAGTCACTGTAATGTCTCTGGATCAAGTATTTGCAGTGGATGGTGATGCTAGTATGAAATTTAGCTGTATGAGATGGTTCACTTAAGTTCAGTTGCTCAGTCATGTCCAACACTTTGCGAACCCATGGACTGCAGCATGCCAGGTCTCCCTGTCCATCAACAACTCCTGAAATTTACTCAAACTCATGTCCCTTGAGTCGGTGATGCTATCTATCTATCCATCTCATCCTCTGTTGTCCCCTTCTCCTCCTGCCTTCAACCTTTCCTAGCATTAGGGTCTTCTCAAATGGGTCAGTTCTTTGCATCAGGTGGCCAAATTATTGGAGTTTCAGCTTCAACATCCGTCCTTCCAATGAATACTCAGGACTGATTTCCTTTAGGATTGACTAGTTGGATCTCCTTGCAATCCAAGGGGCTCTCAAGAGTCTTCTCCAACACCACAGTTCAAAGCATCAATTCTTTGGTGCTCAGCTTTCTTTGTAGTCCAACTCTCACATCCATACATATGACTACTGCAAAAACCATAGCTTTGACTAGATGGACCTTTGTTGGCAAAGTAATGTCTTTGCTTGTTAATATGCTGTCTAGACTGGTCATAACTTTTCTTCCAAGGAGTAAGCATCTTTTAATTTCATGGCTGCAGTCACCATCTGCAGTGATTTTGGAGCCCCCCAAAATAAAGTCTGTTACTGTTTCCATTGTTTCCCCATCTATTTGCCATGAAGTGATGGGACCAGATGCCATGATCTTAGTTTTCTGAATGTTGAGCTTTAAGCCAACTTTTTCACTTTTGTCTTTCACTTTCATCAAGAGGCTCTTTAGTTCTTCTTCACTTTCTGCCATAAGGGTTGTGTCATCTGCATATCTGAGGTTATTGATATTTCTTCTGGCAATCTTGATTCCAGCTTGTGCTTTCTCCAGTCCAGCATTTCTCATGATGTACTCTGCATATAAGTTAAATAAACAGAGTGACAATATACAGCCTTGACATACTCCTTTCCTTGTTTGGAAACAGTCTGTTGTTCCATGTCCAGTTCTAACTGTTGCTTCCTGACCTGCATACAGATTTCTCAAGAGGCAGGTCAGGTGGTCTGGTATTCCCATCTCTTTCAGAATCTTCCACAGTTTGTTGTGATCCACACAATCAAAGGCTTTGGCATAGTCAATAAAGCAGAAACATATGTTTGTCTAGAATTCTCTTGCTTTTTCGATAATCCAGTGGATGTTGGCAATTTGATCTCTGGTTCCTCTACCTTTTCTAAAACCAGCTTGAACATCTGGAAGTTCATGGTTCATGTACTGTTGAAGCCTGGCTTGGAGAATTTTGAGCATTACTTTACTAGGGTGTGAGGTGAGTGCAATTGTGCAGTAGTTCAAGCATTCTTTGGCATTGCCTCTCCTTGGAATTAGAATGAAAATTGACCTTTTCCAGTCCTGTGGCCACTGATGAGTTTTCCAAATTTGCTGGCATATTGAGTGCAGCACTTTTGCAGCATCATCTTTTAGGATTTGAAATAGCTCAACTGGAATTCCATCACCTCCACTAGCTTTGAGGGTTAGAAAACCAAAATACTCCATGGCTTTATCTATCCCAAGCCTAACAATGTCACAGTGCCTGTAGAGTAACAATGTGAAAGATGGTGCCTTGGTTTTTTATTTTTTGCAGTGACATAAGTGCATCACTTATTAAATGGAAGTATCTCTATAAAATGGAACTATCTCTTATTAAATGGAACCTGTGTCTCCTGCATTGGAAGGTAAAGTCTTAACCACTGGACCATGAGGGAAGTCCCTATATTGTTTTTTATGTTCTTTTAAATTGTGGTTTATTACAGAATGTTGAATATAGTCCCCTGTGCTATAGAGTGGGACCTTGTTGTTTATCCATTCTCTGTATAACAGTTTGTGCTAATCCCCAAATCCCAATGATCCCTCTGTGCCCCCCAACCCTTGGCAACCACAAGTTTGTTCTCTATGTCTGTGGGTCTATTTCTGTTTCATAGATAAGTTCATTTGTGTCATATTTTAGATTCCACATATGTGATGGCATATGGGTACCTTGATTTGAAAACTCCATTTTCCTCCCCTAGACTCTTGCCTTCTACTGGTTTTCTCTGCCCTAGTCAAGGAAGAGAATCAGTCTCCCCCTCCTCTCTCTCTCTTCTTTCTTATTCTTCCCTTCCTTTCTCCTCTAATAAGGATGTCATTATCATGTGTGGGCTAAAGTCTATTACATATAAGAGTAGTGAAATTGACTTATCCTCCCAACAAATAATGAGGTTTGGATCGACTCCAGCTAAACATTCAGCTGTGAGGATAGATGCTGGACCTGAACTACATGGTTGAGAAGCACTTCATATTTGTCCCCAACATTAGAAAATGACAGAGTGGCCCTAGAGGGGCCAGCCTTCCATTACTCTATTTCTCCATCCCTCCATCCTCTTGAAAGTCCTCCTCCAAACAACATGCACAGGGCATCATGTGAGGTCCTGGAGACCCAGCCGTAAATTAGACAGATGTTAAACCTTGGAACACAGAGGAAGAAGGAACCTCAGGACATCACTTCACCAAGGTTATTCTAAAGTGTCAGGGAGGGACCGTGGGGATGCAGTATCTCCACGGGACCAAGGAAGGGGCGTGGCTATAAGATAAATATTGAGGACTTCTCGGAGGAATCAGCACCTGAGCCAAGACTGAGGGTAGCAAGGCAAAGTGGGAAAGGGAGATTTGACCAAGGAAAAATACTGTGCATGTGCATCCAGAGCAAGGAGGCATTTAACAGCTAAGGACCTACATTTACAGTGATGCAAGAGAAACAGACATTTGAGAAGGGACAGAAAAAATGAGGCTATACCTAAAGAGCCTGGCTATTTAAAAGGTCTGAACCAGGATTCAAGATCCCTTGGTACATATAGGGATGTTTTAGATCTTCCCTACACACAACTATGGATTTGGCTGTAATAAGCTGGGTCTTATATCTGGAGATGATTGCCAACTATGTGATAAGAAAGATATGCTGACAATAATAAAATGCATCATCAAAGCCATGCCTTTGGGGGTGCTCATTGCTTGTAATTAAGCACATAATACTAAGAACTAAGGGTTTACCAAACATATTTGTCAATTCAGCTTAATGTATTTTATATACTTCTTCCATAACCAGATGATTGTTATCATGACAGCAAATTAATTTTATATGTTAGTTAATAGCATCCATGCTTTATCATCCTATCATATTTGTTATACTCCTTCAAAACATATTTATTGAGAATTTTCTAAGTTCAAGCCAGTTTTCTAGGTGGTAAAGACACAAAGATAAATAAGATGAGTCTTTCTCATAAGCTAATAAGTAAGCCATATCATAAACTGAGCTTCTGTAAAGAATGGATGGGGTAAAGAATGAAGAATAGAGGAATTTATGGCCTTTGCTGGAATCTGGGATGCTCAACAAAAGAGATATCCATGCTTTATCCTAAAGAATGTTTTGGAATTTTCTGTGGGCAATGTTTGATTGGACAGCAAAAAGATAAAACCAGTCAATCCTTAAAGAAATTAACCCTTAATATTCATTGGAAGGATTGATGCTGAAGCTGAAGCTCCAATACTTTGTCCATCTGATGCAAAGAGCTGACTCATTGGAAAAGACCCTGATGCTGGGGAAGATTGAGGGCAGGAGGAGAGGGAAGTGACAGAGGAGGAGACAAGTGGATGGCATCACCAACTCAATGGACATGAGTCTGAGCAAACTCAAATAGTGAAGATAGTGAAGAACAGGGGAGTATGGCATGCTGCAGTCCAGGGGTTCACAGAGCCGGACGTGACTTAGTGACTGAACTTGCCAATGAGGAAAATAAGGAGTTTTGATGCAAATAGCTGATTCACATAGAGTTTCCCTGAATCTCACTAATTAAAATGATGTTGTAAATTATTAGGTTTATTCAGTTTTGTTCATCATTTCTTATTCTTCTAAGAACTTCGTTGTAACATCGGTGATGCAATCAACAGGAAGGGTGTGGTTAAGACCAGAACCTCTGGAATCACAAAGACCTGGGTTCTCATTTGCTGCTTAATCGTCGTAAGATTTTATATGAGTTGCTTAAAATTTCTGACCTTGATTCTCCTTTGTAATAGATCACGTAGCATATTAAAGGAGGTAATGTGTTGAGCTTGGGGTCAAGCACAGAGTAAGAGTTAAATAAATGTTAGTCATGTATGATTAACATTATTACTATTATCTGTCATTTAACGCCTAATGAAACTTTGAATGAACCACAACACAGTAACTTTCTGGAGCTAATGTACCTTCTAGAAGCCCTCCTACAGCCCTCTTCTCCCTCTTCAGGAAGAAAGTGGCCATATTGTAATAAATCACCAACACAAAGTGGGCACATGGTCCCTCTTCTCCCCTTGGGTTTTCCTGCAATTATTGTGCTGTTTTCCCTGGTGTTTCGTTTTTTGCTCTTCAGCTGCAAACTTCCTGACCATGCAGTTTGCTTGCTCTTCGCGATCATTATCAAGCTATGCAGGCTTGCACCGGGGATCCCTTCTCAGCCTCCCTCCCGTTAGGTGCCTCCCCCAGCTCATTCTCTGGGAGACCAAATTGTGAATACACACAAACATTTCCTATCACTCATCCGGGTGGTCACGTGAAACCAAAGGCTCTACAACCCTTTCATGCAGTGCATTTTCACTACTTGCTTTCCCCCAGCTTTTTATATACGTTGTATCAGTAGTTAGGAGTTTCTCAGGTGGTACAGTGGTAAAGAAGAATCCACCTGCCAATGCAGGAGACACAAGAGACAGGTTCAATCCCTGGGTCAGGAAGATCCTCTGGAGTTGGAAATGGCAACCTACTCCAGTATTCTTGTCTGGGAAATCCCTTGGACAGAGGAGCCTGGCAGGCTATAGTCCATGGGGTTGCAGTCAGACAGGGCTATGCTACTGAGCATGCATGAGCACACGCACATCAATAGCCTGGATACTAAAAAGCAGGGATTTCCAACCTCCAGGATGTAATGCCTGATGGTCTGAGGTGGAGCTGATGTAATAATAACAGAAATAAATTGAACAATAAGTATAATACTCTTGAATTATCCCAAAGCCATCCTCTCCCCGTCCCTGGAAAAACTGTCTTCTATGAAACCAGTCCCCGGGACCAAAACTGTTGAGGACCCCTGCTAACAGACATTCTTAAACTTGCCTTACTCTTAATCCAGGGCAAAAAAAAAAAAAGTGAAAAAAATAAACTAAAAGAAAACTCAAAGACAGAATGGGGAGGTGAGAGGCACCCCACTGAAGCCCCTCTGAACTCTTTGTGGCTTTCTGTGCACTGTGCCTCCACGGTGCCCCGCAGTGACCTTCATCTCTGTGTGGTCCCACAGCTGCCCTTTGACTCGCCCTGGTGCCCAGTCTGGAAAAATGGACTTTCCTCTGATCCTGCCTTCCTTCTCAACCACCACATCCAGGCAGTTGCCAGGAGAGTCCTGAGGATGCACCCTCACTGTGTCTCTCACAACTAGCCATGTCTTCCCTCCACTGCCATCCCCTGTACCAACACACTGTGGGTGATGCCTTTAGGTGGTCCTCCTTTATTTTTTGGCCGTGCCATGCAGCATGTGGGATCTTAGTTCCCTGGCCAGGGATGGAACCAGCACGCCCTGCATTGGAAGTGCAGTCTTAAGCACTGGACCCCCAGGGAAGTCCCACCCTCCTATTATTCTTCTCCAGTCTTTTCTTCTACTCAGCAATCAGGGACAAATGTGATCTTGGTGGTCTCCACTTTCATGGGTTTCTATGGCTCTCAGGATAGGTTCAAGCTTCCACTCTGTACTTTGCTGAGAAAGTTCTTCTTAACCCGCGTGACCCTTCATCCCCACTGCCAGCTTTGTTATTTGTAGCTACTCCCCTACCCTCCCATCCCCACCTTTGCTCACTTTCTATCTACAATGTATCTGTTGGCTTACAGCTTAAATATGGCTTCCTCTGGGAAGTTTTCCAGCCCAACTATGCTCTGCTCCATGCCTGGTTATGAGCATCCGTGGCTTTCTAAACCCTGCCTCATGGCAAGTACCACATTCTGCTCTGTTGCAGCTCCCTATCTGACCAGCTGTCCCCCTTGCCGGGCTGTGCTCCCAGGGATGAGCCAGCCCAGTTCCCAGAACACAGTAGGTGCTCCATATAAATGTGGTGAATTCTTTCAGAATCCTTTTGAGGGGGAGACAAAGCAAGTCAGGGGTGAAACCAAAACCACCCAGGGGTGGGAACAGGAACCCCTCTCTGCACAGGAAGGGGATGGGTGAGCTCATCACCTGTTTCTCTCCCCACCCTCTCCTGATCAGATCCAGCCCTCACTTCTCTCAATTCCACAGTCAGCAGAAGGGCCTAAATTGGGATATTTTTCCAGAGATGAGTTGAGTGAGCACGGACTGAGCTGACCCTGATAGAACGCTTAAGGAGCTTTGCAGCAGGATTAAACAGCTGCCTTTAATCTTGCTTCCTTCCAGGTGGTGGGAGCAGATTCCAGCTTGTGGGCAGGGCTGGGCTGCAGCTTCTCTGAGTCACAGGCAGGCTGTGGGGGCAGGCTGTGCACTGGGAAGGCAAGAGTAGGGAAGCAGGAGAAAGAGCCCGAAAAGAGGGGACTGCTTCCATTTCAACATTATGAGAACCCAGCTGAATCATCTTCTCTTCTCCTTTATTTACAATTCAGAAAGCTTTCCTATTTCTAAATGCAAAGTGCTCTCATTAGTGGCTGGAAAACTCTACATTTGTGGGTTATGTAACCACCGCAGCTAAACCCAGAGCCACTGAAGCACAGAGGATTTATTCTGGATCGCACCGAGTGAATCCCTCCAGAGAAACAGCAGAGGCTGGTCACCATCGTGAGTGTATTTCAGAAGCACTAATCCCAGGTGATGGGCTATTTTCACTGGCATCACATGGTGTGGCCTGGGGTGCAGCATCTGTCCCTCCAGCCACCAAGACCCCCTAATAGTGGCCAGTTGGCCCCAAGATTGCCTAGCAGGATCAGTTCTGAAAACCCTGGAAAAGGGAGAAATGACTGTTTTACATCTGGAATGTGTCCCTTCTCGGATTCTCCATGTTTTACAGGCTTTGATAATATGTGTTAAAGACAAAAGCAGTTGACTTCTGAGTGTAATCCAAGAATTTCATTGGATATTAAAGCTGGAAAAGGAATTTAAAGGGTATTTACAGCAAGTCATCAAGGACAGCTGAGGAACCTGAGTCTGAGAGTACATGCTCAAATGCTGAGTTGTGTCCAACTATTTGTAACCCACGGTCCCACGAGACTCCTCTGTGCATGGAGTCTTCCAGGCAAGAATACTGGAACCGATTGCCACGCCCTCCTCCAGGGGGTCTTCCCGACCCAGAGACTGAACCATGTCTCCTGCGTCTCCTGCATTGGCAGGCAGCTTCTTCACTACTGTGCCATCTGGGAAATCTATTGACTGAGAGGGCTTAGAATTAGGCCCAGCTTGCTTTTTTCCAAACCATATTAGAGGCTTTGGAAGTGGAGAGCAACCCAGGGCTGTGTCTTTGACAGGAGTCCTATTCTGGGCAAAATCGGAGCATGCATGCCCCATGAGAACTCCTCGCACCTTAAATACTTAGAGTTGAGTTTCTAGGCCAAGGGTCCATTCTTAACACAGCCTAAATCATAGCAAGCACTCAATGAATATTAGTTGAATAAGTGTCGGTCTGTCTATTTTCATGGACTTCGAGTGGGTTTCGGAGTCTCTGGAACTTCCTAATATTTTACCTAACCCTCCCTGGTATTTTTTAACTAGGCATAGCACCTATTACATTTCCAAATATTTCTTATTTGAGTTTCAGGCTGTGTGGGCATTTGGAAATTCAGGAGCACGTGAGGCTATGTCACCTAATTTTGATTCAGCTGGGTCTACTGTTTCAGGTTTTAATTTCAGCAGGTTAATTTCAGTAAGGTATGTCTCACCCTGAATTTCTCAGGCTTTCTTTGCATTCACATCCAGGCTCTTCGGAGCACTCTGCATACCTGCGTGCATTTCCCTGAAAGACCCCAGTGTGTCATTGTACTTGTGTATTAATAATGTATCTGATTCATTACTACTGCACCCCAAGCATCACAAGCCTCAGGGTATAAACATGACATTTTAGACCAAGAATTATTTCACACAGAAAAGATCTGCTCAAAAGTAAAATCATCTTCAGGGATTTAAGGAAAGTGAGAATGTAATGGCTGGTGCTGATTTTATCTTTTAAACCAGTTGACCCTAGCACTGCATCTCCCAGTCTTTTCTTTTATTAAGAATAAGAACCCAGTTCAGCCTGATGTCCAGCTAGCCTCTCAGGGTGGCTGGGTGGCTCAGTAGCAGCTCTCCCACCAGACGAGCCAGCCTGGAATCTACGGCTACTCTGTCACCTCTCAGCCAATGACATAAAGAGGCTGGGAGGGCGACGTGGATACCCTGGGGATCCAGTGTTTTTTGTGCACCTGGGCCTCTTCAAAGGTATGCTGCTGCTGCTGCTAAGTTGCTTCAGTCATGTCCGACTCTGTGCCACCTCATAGGTGGCAGTCCACCAGGCTCCCCCTGTCCCTGGGATTGTTCAGGCAAGAACACTGGAGTGGGTTGCCATTTCCTTCTCCAATGAGTGAAAGTGAAAAGTGAAAGGGAAGTCGCTCAGTCGCGTCCGACTCTTAGCAACCCCATGGACTGCAGCCTACCAGGCTCCTCTGTCCATGGGATTTTCCAGGCAAGAGTACTGGAATGGGGTGCCATTGCCTTCTTTGTTCAAAGGTATAGATGATTCTATTTGCAAAGCAGAAACAGAGACATAGAAATAGAAACAAAGACAAAGAACAAATATAAAAGGGGAAGGTAGGAGGGTATGGAGGCTGGGATTGATACATATGCAATACTGATACGTGTATGAAATACATAATTAATGAGAACACACTGTACAGTGCAGGGAACTCTACTGGATAGTCTGTGGTGACGTGAATGGGACGGAAATCCAGAAAGGAAGGGATATATGTATACTTGCGGTTGACTCACTTTGCTATGCAGCAGAAACTAACACAACACTGTAAGGCAACTATGCTCCAATAAAAATTAATTTTAAAATCTACTGGTAAATTTAGTACAATTGAATACTTCTGAATCAAATAAACAGATTTATTGCCTTAAGTATAAATGATCTATTCTATATAAAAGTGTAAAAGATTTATTGCATTTAATAAACAGATTTATTGCCTTAAGTATAAAAGAAGAAGAAGGCTGTCCTGGAAGCAGGTGCTGAGCTTATGTGCTGATGGTCTGTTCCGCCCTGAGTCCCACCGCCCCCCTCCCCCATCCCCGGCCCGACTTCTCTGGGTTAACCTATTGTCCAGCCCTGGGGTCTCAGCCACACTGTTCCAGTGAACCATCACCGACCTGAGACTCCCCAGTGGCCCTGTACATCAATGGCTCACACTGAGTGACTTCTGGACCATTTTCTAACCTCCCAGGGCCTGGGAAGTAGATGGGGCTGGTGCCAGCTGCTACTGCTGGGTTGGAATTGTACCACTTACTGTCTTTGCAAATAAGGAAGAATCCTGCTGACTGCTTCCTTCCAAAGAGTGTTTTCATCACGAGCACCACTGAAAGTGAGAGGATGGGGGCTGGTGACCATCACACACATTAGCAGTTTTTTGCACCCAGCAGTCATCAGCTGAAGGAGCCCGAGAGCGACCATGACCTGAAATCTCCCTCCTCACTCACAAACCCACCTTCACACCGCAGCGCATCCTTCACAATGATTTCCAGGGAGTTAATTTAAAATGGCTTTCTACTATCCTGCCAGTGTTCCAGGCCTGCCTGATTTCCACCCAGACTCTCTCCTATAGACTTTAGCAAATGGGTAAAACACATTTAAATAAAAGGGAAGACCATTTTTTGAGGAGTTATAAAGATCTCTCTACCTAGTGACAAAGACTAAAATCTCCCAGGGTGCAAACACGTCCTTCCTGGAGGAGAAGCCATATCACTCTGGGCTCCAAAGCCATACATTTGCATATTGATAGAATCCTTGGACTTGTGTAGCTGGGTTGGAATATTAGAAACCATCAAGCACAATTCAGTACAGCCGTTTGCCTCCTGGAAATTTGCGGGGAAGGTGATTATTTAATATCTAGTGAGGCAGAAATAGTCAATTTCCAAAGACAAGCCACACTTTGATTCACCCATGAGAGACACCATTCATTCACCCGCTCATTCAGTCATTCAGCCAATAGTTATTGGATCCCTCCTGTGTCAGGCTTTGTCAGTAACCAGAGATGCTGGAAGGAAATGATAATAGTGTCGGATGCTCTAGCGCTTGTCTATATTGCTTATCTACACTGACTGATTGTCTGTCTGTCTGTCTGCTCAGCGTCTATGCCAAGTATAAGAGGATTTATAGGGACCTCTCTGTCCCTTATTAGATGACATCTTGGAACACAGAAAAAAGGCACCCAGTAAATATTTATGCTGATGGTTCTACACATGAGTTCTGGGTCATGGAGTTTTAAGGTCAGAGAGCTGTCAAAACCAGACGGATCTAGTAATAAGATCTCACCTTTTTTTTGTTTTGTCTTAAACTTTTTATTTTGTATTGGTGTATAGCCGATTAACAAGGTTGTAATAGTTTCAAGTGAACAGCAAAGGGACTCAGTATACATGTCATCTTTTTTAATGGATAAAGACATTGAGATTTGCAGAGTTTAGGTTAGTTTCCAGAAGTCCCAAAGCAAGTTATTGCTGGAGGTAAGATCAGACCCCACTCATCGTAAGTCCCTCTGGCTACTCTTTCTACTGCATAAATTCATGATAAAAACCTATAAATCCAGCTAAAGGAGACTGTAGGGGACTATCCAGCCCAAAAGTTCTCAGCTTTGGCCATGCGTTCACGGTCAACTGGTGGAGCACGTCAAACCCTGAGGACTGGGTTTCAAAACCTCCCACCCCAAGAAATGTTAATTTACTTGACTTGGGTCAGGTCTGGGCTACTGAGTTTTTACAAGTCCTCGATGACTCAGATGTGTTGTTTTTAGGGGAATTTCAAAGGGACCATCCACCTAGACATTCTACTGCTGTGTTCATTCATTCATTCATGCCACATCTTTCCTTAAATATTAGTTTAGCAAGAGAGATGCATATAAAACATCTTCCAAGCTGGGAATTCCTTGGTGGTCCAGTGGCTACGACTCTCAGCTCCCAATGCAGGCAGCCTGGGTTCAATCCCTCGTCAGGGAAGTAGATCCCACACCATGCAACTAAGACCTGGGCAACCAAATTAATTAATTAATATTTTTTAAAAAAGCTTATAAAATCTCCAAAGGGTCTGTGTCTGGTGTCAGGAAGCTTCTGCTGGCTTCCCAGCACACTACAGGCCTTTGCCATCCCTCACCTGTTCCCTAAACGCCACTCCCAAGCAGGATTGGCCAGCCAGCCCCTCAAAGGCTTCTGGCTTCCAAGCCTCCTCACAGGGGATCCAAGAGGATCTGCCTGTCTGCCACTGTCTGCCGGGACCACACTCGTGCTCAGGGCCGTGATATAGGCACTAGGGCCTCGTTTCCCATTATTTACTTTTAATTATCATTTTCCCTATGCGGCTCTGCCCTCCCCCGAGAGCAGAGGGCCCCTGTTAATGGGATTATGTGGTGGAGACGCTGCTCTGTGTGGTGTGTCTTCGGCTCCCATCTCCGAGTCTCACCCAGATAATTGATTTCGGTCTGTTCCCTGACACTTGCCTTTATGGCACAGGGTGTTATTAGGGCCTTTGTTCCATTTTTGAGTGACAAAGCCTTTACAAGCCAGCCAAGCAAAAGCAATTGTTGCATCTCTCACTTTTCTTATTAACTAACAGAGAATTGCAGGCAGTTTGAAACCCGCTGAGAGAAATAATAACATAAGCGACTGCTTGGGAGCAAAGTGGATCCTTTCAACCACAACAGCCTGGCGGGATTAACAAGGGCCCCTCCCCTCACTCACCCACAGGATACCAGCTCCCTGTCTTCTGTCCTCCACCCCCTCTGTCTTCCCCCATCGCATCTCTATCTGCTTCTGGACCCTCTCCCACCACCCAAGCAGCACAGTGGTCTAGTGAGAACATTCCCCACTTGGATCCTGGCCTACCTTGGCCTCAGCTCTCTGGGGAGTGGAGTGACCCATTCCAATGATTTTTGCTTGATGATGTTTAGGAATCTCTCTGCTTGCATTCATATACTTGTTAATTAAAAATATTTAATAGGAAAGATTTTACCCATTCAAAAGAGACAGAAAAGAAAGAAAATGAACAGACATGTATCTATCACCCAGATTCACAAAAAAATACATCACCTGTACAGGTGAGGTCTTCTGAGAACCATCCTCTGACTTCTCAGCCTCTCCCTCCCCACAGGATTCTATACTATTTCAAATTTGCTACTTATCATCCCAGACCTTCATTTATATCTATACCATGTGTGTATGTCACCAAACGATATAAAATACTGTTGGCATGTTTTTGTTTTTGTTTTTAATGTACACAAATGTTATCATAGCATGTTTATTCAACAATATGAAATTCCACATGTGGTATATTTCTATTTGAAATATTAGCTGGAGTTCCTTCATTTCTCCCAGTGAGTGCTATATTTTTTTTAAAAAAACTTTCTACTTTATCCTGGAGTGCAGCTAATTAACAACGTTGTGATAGTTTCAAGTAGACAGCAAAGTGACTGGGCCATATCTATACATGTATCCATTCTCCCCTAAGCTCCCTTCCCATCCAGGCTGCCACATAACATTGAACAGTGTTCCCCATGCTAAACAGTAGATTCTTGCTGGTTATACATTTTAAATATAGCAGCGTGGGGCTTCCCTGGACACTCAATGGTAAAGAATCCGTCTGCCAGCAGGCACTCTATTCCGTCATGTGACGCATCACTGTGATGCGCTCAGCTGTTCCTTTGGTGGCACCTGTTTAGTTGTTTCCTTACCTTTGGCTACGGCCGTGGCTGCCGTCCTGTCTGGAGTCACGTCTCCCAGACTCCCACCCTGTCTTTCCTTCGGCACAAGCTTGCACGTGAGAATCTGGGTGGAGGTACTGCTTCGTCAGACGGTAACACCAACGTGTCTTGAGATGAGTTTTCTCCTGAAAGTGTAAAAAAAATGATGCATTGGGATTGTTGGTCCTATTTCACATACAAGGGCAGAGAAATGATGTCCCCTTTGCTTGGCCAGGTGGACGACAGCTCTGGGAAAGGAAACTATGCCCTCCACCCCGCCCCCCCCACTAACTTCTCATTCTTGCTCCTCCACCTTCCAGGGTATTTTAGCGGAACAGAAGCATCACCATCCTACTAATGGATTTGGAGACTCACACCTCCTTCTGTTTTCCTTGGTGACCAATTTCTGTCCTAAGCCATTGACAGTTAGGATCCATTGTCACAGACCTACTTCCTGGTGGCCCCCAGCCAGTGGGAGACTCTCTGCTCAAATACCTGGACCTTCTTTGAGCTGATCAGCACTCTCTCCTCTGCTTCCCTGGGAACTTCAGCAAGTCAGGTGGGCACTCAGGCAAAAGCCCAGGTTTTGAAGTAAGAATCTGTCTCGAGTTTGGATTCTGAGACCTCATTAATTTTGTGATTGCAACCTAATACTTAACTTCTCAGGCTCTGTTTCCTCATCTGCACTAAGGAGAATAATGTGTTGACCTCACAGAGGAGTTGTGAGGATTGGGGAAGAAAAGCAAAAGCACAAGGTTTGGCTCAGGAAATAGCAGGCGTGGCCTTAAATGTACATCTATTTTTTTTTTAATTTTTTAGTTGTAGGTGACTGCTTTACAATGTTGTTCTAGTTTCTGCTGTAAGCAAAGTGAATCAGCTACATGTATACATATATTCCCTCTATTTTGGATTGCCTTCCCATTTAGATTACAACAGCACACTGAGTGGTGGCCCTGGTTATACACTTGGTTCTCATGACTTCTCTATTTTTGTACACAGTAGTGTATCTGTCAGTCCCACTCTCCCAGTTCATCCCACCTCCCTACCCTCTTGGTGTCCACGCACTTATTCTCTACCTCTATGTCTCTGTTTCTGCTTTGCAAATGTACATCTGGCTGGCATGTAGAGTGGCCTCAGTGCCCTGTGGCAGGGAAAGGCTCACCCCTCCTTCCTCACCTCGCTTCCTTCAGTCTCCACTTTCCATGGCTGCAGCACAAGGGGGTTATTCTGACCTCCTGGACTGAGCTCTGACAGTTTAAGGCGGGGACAGACCTCAGAGATCTTTCCTAGACCTGCCCCAAGGAGACCGATAGAACAGGCTTCTATGTGGACAAGTCTCAGATTTGTGCATATGCAGCTTGCACGCGTGTGTCCTGTTACTTTAGTTGTGTTTGACTCTTTGTGACCCCATGGACTATATAGCCCTCCAGGCTCCTCTGTCCTTGGGATTCTCTAGGCAAGAATAAGGAAGGGGGTGGATTGCGATATCCTCCTCCAGGGGATCTTCCCAACCCAGAGATCAAACCTGTGTCTCTTATGTCTCTTGCATCGGCAGGCAGGTCCTTTACCACTAGTGCCACCTGGGAAGCCCACATCTGAGGCTTATGCAGACCTTCTTCCTCACATTGTTGTAATTGTCCTTTGCGGAGGTGGAAGAACAGCTTCCTTCCTCTCTCAGTAAAAACTCAGTAATGTGAAGACATGGCTGAGATCCCTTTGGAGGGGAGGGAGTGAGCTCAGATTCCACTGCCTGCTGTCGGGTGCACAGCTTTGGTATTTTTATGTTGTTTTCTTCTCCACAATTCTCATTGTTTTCTCATGCAGTTGTCACCCCATTTAATTATCCCTTCTGTCTTTGTTTCTTCTCCAGCTCCCACCCCTCCTGATGCTTTTTCTTCTCACCCTCTCCTGGTGTTTTCTTCCCAGCTCTCTCGGCTTCCTGGCATGGCCACAATTCACCCATCCTGTCTCCAAAGATTCTCAGGCAGCCCCCTTGCATGAATGATTACTGGAAGGAATAGAATTGTTAAAAAAACAATGTTTTCTGTGCACCACTGTGTAAAATGTACAATAATAAAGTGGAACGGCACTAAATGAATTATGGTTTTTAAAAAAAAACAAATTACCAACCTGTCAAATACTGTTAACGCTCAAATCAGTAGGAAGAATAAGAATATGTGCACAGAGGGAGCTTTTCTTCTTTTGTAAAGCAAATATCAGCCCCTCATAACAGCTGGTTTCAGTGTCTTGAATAAGTAAGTGATAAAGAGAAGGAAAGCAGGAACGTCAATGGATCGTTTCTCCTGGTGTCAATGAAATGTGTATTTCTGTGTGGAGTTCATATGCATTTCTGAATTTGAGTGAAGGGCTCACTGCCTCTCCACTGGCTTAATGGTATCTCATTCCATAGGATAAGGCAGATGGGAAAGGGGAAATTATGAAAAATAAAGTGGGGCTGGAGGTGGGCTTTTAATATTCAAGGACTGATGGGCTTCTCAAAATAGGCAGGTTTAAAAGGAAATATACAGAAAGATGCCTTGTCTTTGCGAATAGGCTAAAAAGCAATATCCATTTGGGCAGAGAGCAGAAATCTTATTTTTAACGCTAAATGTCAGGAGACAAGGGAGCTGGGTCTTTAATCCAATAGGAGCCTGGCGTTCATAGAGGTATCTTAAAGTCAGTGTCAGGAAGGGGGAAGAACATATATTACTCGAGAGGTTAGTGGCACTGACAGTGATATTCTCAGGGTGCTCCTAGACCATGCAAAGTCCTCATTGACCCTAAGAGGGATATCTTCTTCTCCAACATTGGGTAAGAGAGAACTTGGCCACTGGAGGTGGAACAGAGTCCAGACACATTCTCACCCTGCAGTCACTAACTTCTTCGGATTCATCTAAGTCTTTTCATTACGTCCTTCAGAAGTGAAGGTGTTAGTTGAGTATGAAATTAGAAATAGGAGAAACTATATTATAACTAGATTGAGCTCATCCAGTCCATGGGAAATGCATAGCACATCTCAAGTGAATGAAGAGATTTGGTATGAACCACAGGGATGACCTGTGACAAGCATTCTAATCAGTGAGTGTCTGGCTTTTATTCCCTGTTGACTGTACATAATATTTCTTCCTTGACCTTAATGTATGAGAATACAGTCTTTAAAAGCAGCTTGGGGGAACTTGAGTACAAAATAATATATAAATATATAGCTTATTATTAATGTTATCATTGCTTTATTGAAAAGAGAATTTTCTTATCATATTGATGTATTTATAAGATTTCTGTATCTTTCTCAAATGGTCCTGGAGTACACTGATTAAAATTAAAAAAATGACTTTGAAGGAGAGAAGTAACTGTGGTTATATTGTTTCAGCTGTAGCTAAATGGATTTCCACGGCTAACCCCAAACACAGAAGGCTATTACTTTGACCCTGGTTTATGTTTAAAGTGTCCAAATATAAGAGTGTAAGTCCGAGAGACAGTGAGAGTAAGTGGGAGATGTTCCCATTTCTGTTTGTTCTTTGTGCTGTTCAAGGCTGTATGCGATTATAGTGTTAGTTGCATTTAAGTGCTTTGTTTTCCCCTGGGTTACAAACATGGAAGGGAGGAGGGAGGAGAAGAGGATGGAGAGAATTGAAAAGAATCCTCAGAAGGCATTGTGAGCACATCCGTTGAGGAGTGAGTTATAAATGAATCTGAGAAAGAGACATTTAATTTCCTTCCACAGAAGCTGGAGGCTGAACAGAGGAACTTACTGAGCATAACTTTACTTACCAGGAGCAGCGCATTTAAACCATCTTCAGTGCAGGGAAAAATAATTCAAGCCAATGGGTAATAATTACCCCTTACGTATCTGCATCGTGCAGTCCCTTGAGCCCTACAATTTTTACACAATTCACTTCCTCATGTGTTTGTTGGGTGCCCACTAGGTTCCAGATTAGTGCTGGGCCTCAGAAGTTGAGACTCAAAGAAGCCACAGCTCCTTCTCTCAAAAGAACAGCATCCTGTGACGTAAGATCCAGGCACAGAAGGTGATGTGGTGAATTCTGTAATTGTGGGTAGCAGAAATTACCAGGGGAACATAGATGAGTGAGCAGTGAATTCTGCCTGGACTGGCATTTCAATCAGCCCAGAATATGTATTTATGTAAGTATTCATTTATTCATTCAAATAGCCAATGATTTTTTTTTTTTTTTGGCTTGCCTATGCTGTGACAGATATCACACTTGTCAAAGGACACCATGAATGATACACAATTATCAACTGCAACAAGTCTAGTGAAGAAGACATCTTCCTTAGGCTGGTCTTCCTCAGGAATGCCTGTCCTCAGCTCCTCATGGAACTGGAGAATAGTTGGAGTTCAAGTGAAAGAGATAGGAGGGTTCGCATTCTAGATGGAAGGAAGGGCATGTGCGAAGCTCTGTTGTGCAGGAACTCGGGTTACTGGCAGAGAAGGGAGGCCAGCACGGCTGCTTCTCTCAGAGCAAGGGGGATGTGGTGTGTGTGTGTGTTCACTTGCCTGGGCTGCTGTAATAAAGTACCACAAACCGGGTGGTTTAGAACAACAGAAATGTATTGTCTCTCCCTTCAGGAAGCTGGACGTCTTGAGATCATGAGCAGGTCGGCTCCTTCTGAGGGCTGTTCCATGTCTCTCTGTTAGTGTCTGGTGGTTTTCTGGACATCTCTGGTTTTCCTTGGTTGTAGAAGCATCACGCTGATCTCTGCCTTTATCTTCAGGTGACATTCTCCCTGTGGGTGTATCTGTCTTAATTGTCCCTTCTTATGACATCAATCAACTTAGATTAGGGGCCCGCGCTGCTCTAGTATGACTTCATCTTAACTAAATACATCTGCACAACCATATTTCCAATAAAGACACATTCCGAGGTATCGGGCGGGAGGGCTTCAGTCTATGATGCCGTGAGGGAAGGGACAAGATGAGCCCATAATGTGATGGAATGAGGCTGGAAGCAAGGCTGGCTCTAAACGACTTTCACTTTTTTGAGTACCTATAGGTCATGTTAGCAAGTAGGCTCTTTATCCTAAGATGTTGAGCAGAGGATGCCGTGGTCAAATTTGCATTTTGAAAAGGTACCCCTGCCTCTTCTTGAGGCGGATGCCCTTTGTCAATCCCCCTCCATCCTCAAGAAGAGATGGGTGGGGGTGGATGCTGACTGAGGTGTTGTACAAACGAATAAGACCTCAGGTGGTTAGTGGTTCAGTCTCAACAGTTCTGAAGAGGATCTGTTCTAGTTCCAAAGAGCAAGAGAGTTGGCTTCCAGAGTCGTTGTGATATGATGTTTGTGGTTTCTGTCTCCCAGGAGCACTGTGGGTACAAACCCAGGTGGGCAGTTTCTGCACTTAGACTGCATGGAGTCATGACATTTCAACTATGGTACATGCATAAGGAGTCTGAGCATCTCTGTCCATCTAATTTATGGCTGGAGACGGCAGTGCTCATGGGCAGTGCATTCATCCCCTCACTTATGCATGCATCCACCATTGTCTCTATTCATTCAACAAACATCATTGAGTACCTACTGTGTCCCAGGGTGAATACCAGGGTGATTTCCTGGTACTCATTTTACCTTGAGTATCAGGGTGACATCCACGTGGTCCCTAATGTCTGCTTGGGAAAGATAGAAAAAAAAAATATTAAACAAAACCAACAAACATATATCTATTTATATATTTGATAGAAAGGTAAACTGTAAGCTGCTGTGATAGAAAATAAAAGGAGAGACATGCAAGGAGATCAAAAGAGTTAATCCTAAAGGAAACCAACCCTGAATATTCATTGGAAGGACTGATGCTGAAGCTGAAGCTCCAGTTCTTTGGCCACCTGATGCAAAGAGCTGACTCACTGGAAAAGACCCCAATGCTGGGAAAGATTGAGGGCAGGAGAAGGGGATGGCAGAGGATAGGATAGTTAGATAGCATCACTGACTCAATGGACATGAATTTGAGCAAACTGTGGGAGACAGTGGAGGGCAGAGGAGCCTGGCGGATGACTGTCCCTGGGGGTCTCAAAGAATCAGACACAACTTGGTGACTGAACAGCAACAAAATACTTATATAGAGACTTTGGGTCTATATAGATGGAGAGTTTGGGAAATTAGCCAGAGCTGGCCATGCAAAGCGTTGGGATGAAGCCTTCCCGGCAGAAGTCAGAAGGGATGATGGGGAGCCCTTGTGGACTGCACATAGTGAGATGACAAAGGATCACTCTGTATGATGGAGACAGGATTGTAGAAGGGCAAGGGTGAGAGGGGTAACATGGTTAGGTGGACTCAGGTTCCATGCCCTCAGGTGAGAACAACCTGCCTGTCATGTCCCTAATGGGACATTTTTGACGGCTTATGTTTTCCAGGAGGCCTCATGGCTCATATAGCAGGTAACACTCCCTGGAAAAGACATCCTTTGAAGCACAGAGGACAGCATGCCTGAATTGCATCCATACCATAGCTTTTCAGGAAAAATTAGGCCTTAGATTCTCTAAACCTAAATTAAAGAGAATGAATTCTACTTGACTGCTCTCAGGCCAGCCCCACGTTCAGATTAACTCAGGGTTTATAGGAGCCCCTTAAATATTCACGAAAGCACAAAGGATCCCAAAGTTAATCTACACACTGAAGGTGGGGAACAGAGAGGTCTGACTTCCAAGTACATATATATGTGAAAAGCCAATATTAGCCAATTCTCTGACACAGGAAGATTTGTCTGCATACAGATGGAGGAATAAAGAGAAAGAACTTTGTCCCCAAACCTCCTCAAAGTCCCAGACCAGCCATCCAAACAAGCCACACACACTCAAACACAAGCATAAATAGTCACATCAAATCCTAAATGTGAGAGGAGGAAAGAGCAGAGGTCATATGTATGCAAGATGCTTCCCTCTTTCGCTCATCACTTCAGAGTAATTTCTTCACCTGCTAGCTCAATGTCAGACTCTACAAGACCAAACCCAGAAGCAGCAGCCAGGGGAGTGAGCATGTGATGTTTGGCAAAGCAATCGTTACAGAGAAATCTCACTTCGGAGAAAAAAGCATGATGCCCTGAGGAGAATTTGACCTGCATATTTGTTCCTTCATGGCAAAAACGAATCATGATTCTATAGACTCACTGGCAGTAAAGAATTGACTACATGTTTTATTTTTAATCCCAATACAGGACAAATTCAGGCCTATGAATGGACTATGAAATAGTCTGTGATGATTAATCTTGACTTCACCCTGAGCTTGTAAAGGTATTCCTGTGCAGGGAAACCTGGAGTGAGATCTGATATCAAAATTCTGGATCCATTACCTACTAGTTCTGTGGCTTCAGATGGGTTAATAAGACTTTTCAAGCTCCAGCTTCCCTGCTTGTAAAGCAAGGAAAATACTAGAAACTCAACCTCAGGCTTGCTTGAGGATCTATCAGGGGAAGTATATGCCTGTGTGTACCTGGGCGTGTAAAGACACACACATACACAGCACACATGTGTGTACTTACATACATATATGCATGCATGCTCATAAGAGAACGGGCTTCCCAGCTGGCTCAGTGCTAAAGAATCTGCCTGCAATGCAGGAGACACAGGTTCAATGCCTGGGTTGGTAAGATCTTCTGGAGAAGGGAATGGCAACCCACTCCAGTGTTCTTGCCTGGGAAATCGCATGGACAGAGGTTGCCTGGTGGGCTACAGTCCATGGGGTCCCAAAGAGTTGGACATGACAGCAACTAAACAACAACAAAATAGGAGAACACTTTTTGAAGGCTGTTAAGTGCTATCCAAATGATAAACTAACTTAAAAATATCATTTAGGTTGCTTTGTTATATTTGTTGTAATGAGGTTTCTCTTTTAGTAATTACAAGCTAATTTGCTATTGTTCATAAGAGGAAAAAAAAGGTTAATGAAATAGCAGTATTATAACTATAGTTAATACTCATGAAGTTTTTCTCTATAATAGTAACTATCCCAAAACATATTAAGCTCACAAAGTGTATCCCGTTGGCTGTATCTTGAACAGAAGTTTATAAATATAATATTATCCAATATACTAGATTATACCTGACTGCATGTTTTCCTTAGACATCTTTCCTGGTTTGGGCATTTATGAATTGGTTATATGACCTAAAATACTTGCTTCCTTAATAGCAACCAAGAAAGATGGAGTTGATATTCACTATTGGTCACAAAATGTCTTTAATATTCTTTCTACGAGCTCAGTATTGTTCTCAATACAGAGGAACGCAGCAGCAAATGGGATCTGCAAAGATTCCTGCCCTCATGAAGCTTACTAATATGGAGAGAAAATGTTTTATAAGAAGAATAAGAGATCTCAGGGGATGGTAGGTACTTGTTCCTTGTTTTTTACTTAGATTTTTCACATCTTTTAGGAGCCTCCAAACTGGAGCCATTCCTCTGTTTTTGAGTTTAATGCACAAATCCCACCCTAACCGTTCAGAATAGCAAGTGAAAATTGCCAAATGTGTGTGTGTGTGTGTGTTATGTGTGCATTAAAGGCTATGAAATAAGCCATCCAGAGTGTTACTGGATATGGAATTTAAGCTCCTTTAGCTGAACAATTGAGACATTCATAGTATATATAACTGACAAATGACATACATAGAATGTGTTTTGTTGTTATTCAGTCACTAAGTCATGTCCAACTCCCTGAGACCCCATGGACTGCAGCACACCAGGCTTCTCTGTCCTCCACTACCCCATGGAGTTTGCTCAAACTCATGTCCACTGAGTCAGTGATGCCATCCAACCATCTCATCCTCTGCTGTCCCCTTTCTCCTGTGCCGTCACTCTTCCCTGGCATCAGGGTCTCTTCCAATAAAAGACTTTTCCAATGAGCTGGCTCTTCATATCAGGTGGCCAAAGTATTGAAGCTTCAGCTTCAGCATCAGTCCTTCCCATGAGTATTCAGGTTCGATTTCTTTAGGATTGACTTGTTTGATCTCCTTGTGGTTCAAGGGACTCTCAAGACTCTTCCCCAGCATCACAATTTGAAAGCATTAATTCTTTGGTGCTCAGCCTTCTTTATGGTCCCATGCTCACATCTATACATGACTACTGGTAAAACCATAGCTTTGACTATACGGACCTTTGTCAGCCAAGTGATGTCTCTGCTATTTAATATGTTGTATAGGTTTGTCATAATTTTTCTTCCAAGGAACAAACGTCTTTTAATTTCGTGGCTGCAGTCATGTGTAAGCAGCTCTCACAGATCAAAAATAAAAAGACAGGCATCCAATAGCAATGTCAAAATGATTTAAATAGACACTTCATAAAATGACTAATAATTTTGTAAAGAAACTTGACCTCACTAATCATTAGGGAAATTTAAATAAAAACCACAATGATATATTACTGTGTAGCCATCAGAGTGGCTAAAATTAAAGGACTGACAATGTGCAGTTGAGGTGCAGAGAAACTTGAACCCTCTTGGGTTGCTAGGGAAGAGTTTAAGTAGGTAGAAACCCTTCAGCAAATTATTTAGAACACTCAGCTACAGAATCGGATATTATTTTTCCCTGTGAAAACTCCCCAAGCATAGATGTACACATGCCCTCAACAGATATTTTACAATATTCAGAGTTATAATATTCATTTTACCCTTTCACTGGAAGCCTCTGAAGCATAAATAGCTGAATGGATATCTGAACTGGGATATATTCATTCAGTAGAATAGGGATTTCCCTGGTGGCTCAGATGGTTAAGTGTCTGCCTACAATGTGAGAGACCCGGGTTCGAACCCTGGGTCGGGAAGGTCCTCTGGAGAAGGAAATGGTAACCCACTCCAGTACTCTTGCCTGGAAAATACCGTGGACAGAGAAGCCTGATAGTCTACAATCCATGGGGTCACAAAGAGTCGGACATGACTAACCAACTAAACTTTCACTTTTCATTCAATAGAATAGTATAAACATGAAGACTGACAAACTTCAGTCATATAGAACATGGAGGAAGACTGAGCAAAAGCAGCCAGACACAGAAATTTACCGCAAGGCATCCTGTTATATACAGAGTGTGAAACATATAAATTCCTTGTAGATAAAAGTCAAGAAAGTGTTACCTTTGGAAAGCAGGGGAAGGGAGGAGTCAAGAGAGGTCGGGAGAGGGACTTCTGAATACAGGTGATGATCTAGTAATATTTCTTCAATCTGGTCATAAAGCAGCTCTATCCTATGTGGGACTATTTACCATGCTGTTCACTCTATATGTATTTATATTTTAATAAAAACTTATCTTCACAATGATCAGCATATTTACCACCTTGCATTTCCTGGTTCTTCCTCTGTTTTCCAAGATTTCTCATGGAAATCTATCTCTATGAAATAGTTTGAAAGCTTCTCCAGAGCAGAGTTCTTGCTTTTTCTTTCTTTCTTTCTTTTTTTTTTTGTAAATCTCCCTTAAATCTTTTTGGACTGAAATAGTGAGTGAATTAAAATGATTGTTAAGGGAATTCTCATTTTTATATGCCAGAGAACAGCACAATGCCTGAAACTCAGGATGGAAATAATGAGCACTTGCTCTGTCAATGAAGGGTGGAGCCACATTTCTAAATTGTGTTAACACGTCTTTTCAGTATCTGCACTGGTATCTGAGGCTGGGAATTCAAGCTCATTTAAAATGATTTTCCAATGAGCACGACCGCCTCTGTACAGTTTTCATTTTATGAGTGTCTGGACCTTTATTGAGTCTCTGTAGAAGTCAGTTACCCATTAAGGATGCTTTATTTACTTTAAATATGTGAAAAATGGTTTCTTTCCGCAGGGAATTATTAATTACTGGTTTACTAATTACTCTGGAGCAGTATATATTTTTTTTTCCTTAAAAAGAAGCCTAGGCAGTTGTTTGAATGAATTCTTATTTAAGTGAGTAATTAGTTAGGTCAAAATAATTGATTAAATTAAGAAATTCTTTAATAGACATTATTGAGGTGTCAGTTTGATTTTGCTACTGGTGATGTGTAACAAATTCATTGTGTGATTAGTAATAACCTGTCACTCCTGCGGGGATTCATTTTAAAACAAAAAGGAAGTCTCTTGTGAGGCTTGTGGGGAACTCTAGTACATATAAGTTACAAAATATGTTTCATTTTGTCTTTAAACTTCACTGGCAAAACTCAAAAGATACAGGCTATGCAAGAAAGTGTGTGTGTATGTGTATATATACATATATGAAAAACCTTCACCTGGGAGGCAACGCATTGTTTTTAATTTTTTTTCCTTTACATTATCATGTTGGTTTTGCCATACATTGATATGAATCTGCCATGGGTATACATGTGCTCCCCTTCCAGAACCCCCCTCCCACCTCCCTCCTGATTCCAACCCTCTGGGTCATCCCAGTGCACCAATTTTACTTTATTTTTATTATTTGGTTGTGTTGGTTCTTAGTTTTGGCATACAGGCTTAGCTGTCTCTTGGTATCTTGGATCTTAGCTTTCCTGCCAGGAATCAAAACCATGTCCCCTGCATTGCAAGGCAGATTCTTAAGCACTGAACCACCAGAGAAGTTCTCAGGAATATTTTTTGAGTCATGTGGGTGTCAAGACCAGGGCAGGAGTGGGCCCTTTGTATAATATATAAGCATTTCCACACAGGTTCTCGTGAAGTTCACCCCATCTTCAAGATCTTTTGAAAAGGTACTTCCTCTGTCATGCCTTCTCTAACCCTCACCTCTCAATTAAGTAGTTAGTGACTCTGTAAATTGAGTTTTTCTAACAGATGGTGCAAATCCTGAAACACTGTTCTCATCATAATGTAGATGTCCAATGATAGCCCTTAACCTGCTCCAGTAATGGTCTCTGTAATCTAGAAGTCGACTATTAAAGAGTGAATCAACAATGCATGGATGAGTTAATATTTAGGAGAGTCACATTCAATTGGGTCCTTACTAACAGCCCTTTTGCTGTTTCCTAATTGATGTGGTTTTTCTAATGATGACACAGATCACTGGTAAGTAATGCTAATTCTTCTCCCACTTTGCTCAGGATGCTCCTTAACCATTCTTCGAGGGCCAACTTAGAATAAGACCAGCAAAGGATTTTTAAGATCCTTAGCTCCTGGATGCAGAAAGTTACTGTGCACCCAAGTCTATGTATAACGGTCACGTGAGACACGGCATCATTACCTGCTGTAATGTAGGGCTCCATCCAGAGAGGCGTATCACCAGCTCTGTGGGCTCTACGACTCCTGGTGGTAGGCACGCTGACGTTGGAACACATGTTCTAACTGAGGATGACTTGAACTGCCTGAGCTAGAAAGGGGTCGTGTATAATACCAGGTTTTATATTAAACAAAAATAAATTTTCTCAAACGCGAGTTTTCAGACAGGTTGTCCTAATATATTAACTTCTGTCTGTGTTTTGAATAGTCAATTTCACGGTGAAATGAGTTCTTAATAATATATTTACCACCTGGGAGAAATCTCCCAGCCATCTGGAAAGGAGAGGGGATTTAGTGCCTCCGAACGGAGATTGGATTTTTTTTTGCACAGTTATTTATTTATTTTTATATCAGGTAGCGGGAAAGATGACCTGGTTCCCGGCTGGCGGCTGCAGTGGGTGGGGAGGGGACCACAGAGGGCCGCGCGCATGCCCAGTGCCCGCAGGTCCAGGAAGGCGGACTCTGCCTTGTGTCGGGAGGCTAGCCGTTTAGGATGTCAGAGGCCCTGGAGGAGGTCCTGGTGAGAAAGACGGAAATAGTAACATTTAGTGTCCGGTCTTTTTTGTATTCTGCATTCCTATGGGGCAGCAGAAGGTGAACAATCAGAGCAGCAGGCTGTATTCAAATCCTGACTCTCTGATTTATTAGTTGTGTTACAAGTTAATAAATTCCCCTGGATTTCTTTTTCTGCATCTTTAAAATAGACATAAGTATGTCTACCTTTTTGCATTGTTGTGGGGACTGGAGAAAGGGAAAGTGCTTAGTTTAATGGTTAATAAGAAAATATGGAAGGTGGGAAAGAAAGTTAAAAATATGTGATTGTCTGTACTTACACGTGTGTGCACGTATACACATCTCAATGAAATATACAGTCAAAATGATCAGACAAAAGGTATTGAAGCTGGATGGATAAAAAGGAGAGGCTTAAGTTGTTTATTTTTAAAGATTGGTTTGCTTATAATTTTTATGCTTTATTTCCTCTTTTAAAGCCTACATGTATATTACAAGTAAAACCTGTTATTTGTGTAATGAATACATGCACACAAGCATACACAGGGAGGCTTAAGCTTTAAAAAGAATTTTCCAGAATTAAAAAAAAAAAGTCCATTATTCATTCATTCACCAAACATGGACTGAGCACCTACTAGGTACAGATACTGTTCTAGGTGCTTTGTATATGTCTAAGAATAAAACAAATATTCTGCTTTATTTGAATTTAGATTCTCAAGGTGGAAACAGTCAAGGGGTAAACAATCAACAGTAATGTAATGAGTAAATGAATCATGTTGTAAGTTTTAAGGTGATAGAGGATAGAAAAGAACCAGAAAAGGGTTAAGGACTGAAATTTCAGGGCTGGAGCAGGTTGTAGTTTTAACAAGGTTTTCGGGGTAGGCATCACTTATAAGATGCCAGTAGAACAAATATTTGGAGGAGATGAGGAAGTGAATCCTATGGACATCAGGGGAAAGACTAATTCAGGTGAGGAATTAGCAGGGGGCGAGAGCCCTGAGGAGTGTGCGGGGCAGGCTCAGTGAAGAGCAAGGTGGTCAGTGTCTGAAGCTAAGTGAGCCCAAAGACGCTGTGGGAGTGAAGGTAATAAAGATAACAGGAAGCTAGGAAGGGACAGAGTTGCAGGTCATTGTAAGGACATAGGCTTTTACTAGGAGAGAAGATGACAGCCGCTGCTGGGTTTTGCACAGACCTTACATTTGAAAAGAATCATGCCTTTGTCAACTACAATGCTGAGACTAGACATGGCTGTTGAGAAATCATCAGTTTGGGGGTACATGTCCATGGTAGAGAATCATGATTTTCCTGGTGGACTGAATCTGGTATGTGAGAGAAAGGAAGAAGCATGGAGGCATGTATGATTGCAAGGCATTCAGCCTAGACCACTGGAAGGAAGAACTTGCCATCAGTAGAGATTGTGAGGCTGAGAGGGGATCCTGTCTGGAAGGTCCAGTCAGGAGATTCGTTCTGAAGATGCTGAGCTTAGTGTTTCTGTTAGACATAGGTGGAGATGAAGAGTCTGCAACTGCATATTCATTGACATAGTTCAGATTTGAACCAGAGACATAAGTTTGGACATTTTTAGCATATGGATGTTATGTAAAGCCATGATTGCAAATGAGATCCCCAAGAAAGTGAATAGGAATTAAGAAAAGAGCTTTTGGTTGAGCCCTTTGAGCATCAATATTAAGAAGATATAGAGGAACAACCAAGAACATGGGTGCCATGTGAAGCAGGTGTATCACAGAGGGTGGAGTGATTAAATGCTGCTAATAGGTCTCATTAGATGAGACTGAAAGTGACTGCTAGATTTGGAGGGAGGGAGTTCAATATTCAGGTGAGTTCAGGTGAGAACAAAAAATAATTTAAGAGACAATATGAAGAGATGAATAGAAAACAGACTATTTTTGAAGCTTTTTTTTATGTGGGGTGGGGGGAGCAAAGAAATGCCAGGAGAAGTAAGGTCAAATAAGAGGCTTTTTTTTTTAATGAAATGCTCAACAACATATTTATGTGTTGATGAAAAAGATCCAGAAGGGAGAATAAAGATGACCTGTAGGAGAGAGTGTGGAGAATGGATGAATGATGTTTTTGAGTCCAGTTAGCCCTCTGTATCTCCATGGATTCAACCAACAGCATATTGAAAATATTCAGGAAAAAGTCCAGAAAGTTCCAGTAAGCAAAACTTGGATTTGTCCCGCCCTGGCAACAATTAACATTATATTTACAACTATTTATACAGCATTTATATATATATTATATTTACAGCTATTTATATAGCATTTGGGATTCCCTGGTGGCTAAGAGGATAAAGCACCTGCCTGAAATGTGGGACACCCGGGTTTGATCCCTGGATTGGGAAGATCCCCTGCCTGGAGAAGGAAATGGCAACCCACTCCAGTACTCTTGCCTAGAAAATTCCATGGATGGAGGAGCCTGGTGGGGTTGCAAAGAGTCAGACACTTTGAAGTGATTCACTTCACTTTCACTTTATATAGCATTTACATTGTTTTAGGTGTTACAAATAATCTAGAAATGATTTAAAGTATATGGGAGGACGTGCATATGTTATATGAAAATGCTGCACCATTTTACAGAAGAGGCTTCGGCATCCTTGGATTTCAGTATCCATGCAGGGTCCTGGAACCTGGCTGTCTTGGATACTGAAGGATGATTGTCCATTAGTTGGAATGGGACTAGTGCTCACTGTGGGTATGGATACTGGTAGGTGGATGAGAGGTGGTTGGTCTAACAGATACTCTTCTGAACAGTTTACTTTTCTGAATAATTTAGGAAGTGAGGTCTTGAGAAAAATCTGAGGATAAAGAAGAGAGAAATTGTGAGACGATCTTCGTAAGGAGTTGGACACTTAATAAACCAGTGGGATGCTAAGGTTGTCCACTAATCCAAGCCCTCTTGAGGCTTTTGATGATTAACTTAAACTGAGGATATTCAATTTATGGTCAGTTAAATAAGTCGAGGACAAGTTTTTGAGACATTTTATGGGTCATGAACTGTTCTTGGCTCTGGAGACACAAAATGAATAGGATGTAGTCCCTCCCCTCAAAGAACTCACAGTCCTGCAACAAGAGAGACTGAAATATGAAATCAATGACTCTAACAAATTGTGATAATTCTGTAATTGAGTTATACTCATTGATTTGGGAATTACTGCCAAGTGCTGTTGCCAAATATAGTGGCACAGCAAGCTGGCAGGGTAGTTCACAACAGAATCAGAATGTGATTCTGCATAAATACCTTCCTTTATTCAATAAACATTTATTAAGGGTCCAGCACTGTGCTATGTGGTCATGCCACCGTAGCAAATAAGAATTTCTGCACTCAAAGAGCTTGCCAGCTAGTGCAGTGATTTCCAATCTTAGCTACACATTAGAAATCACCTGGGTGTTTTTAAAAACCCAGGTATCCAGACCGTGCCACATGATAATGAGTCAAATATTTATAGTTCCCCGGCATTTCCAACATGCAGTCAAGGAAAAGGACTATTGATCTTGGGGGAAAGGTGAAAAGGAACATGGAAAATGGAAATGCAGGTGTGAAAAATGCTGTAAGGTATGGAAGCATGTGGTTCCAGGGGTCACCACCTCAGGAAGGAGAGCTCTGGAGCTGAGTAAAGAGTGAGTGAGCGAGAGTTTGTAAAGTGGAGGAGGGAAGGGCATTCTGGCTGAAGGGGCAGAAGTGGTGAAGCCGCCAGGGATGAAAAAACAGGCCCCCTTCAGAAATCTGTGAGTGGCTCAGTAAGTTCAGAGCAACGATGTGAAGTTGGAGAAAAAGTGGCCAGGAAGGCTTAGTGACCAGTAGGCAGGAACCACGCTGAAAAGGGCAAGTTCCATATTTGTTGCAACATTACTGTAGGGTCCCCATTCAAAGATGGGCAGGGAAGACCATTGGTGATACAAAACTGGGGTCCCATTGAACATGTTGAGCAAAAGATAACCATACTCCTTGGAGATTCTAGGAGGGTCAGAAGTTAGGAAAGGGCACTTCACAGAGCTCTGGTGCCTGGGGTTCATCCCAAGCTGGATTTGGGACAGAGATTGGTCAGATTCTGTCCACCAGCTGCATTGCTCAGTCAGTGGTCTTCTCTTTGGAACACATGCGTGGTCTAGTTCTCGGCCTTATTTTGGAACACTAAGGATCTGAAGGAGCGGATATGAGAACACCTTGACCTTGGATCGCTTGTGTTGTGCGTCAAGATTTAGGAGAGTTCGTTCCTTTTGCCAGTTGTAGTACAGCTCTGCAAGCTGTGGTTTCTGCTTCATTCCTCATGCTTTACTGTGTTAAGAAAATGTGGCATATAAGTAGGGCATCGAGTGTCAAGAGTCTAGCATAAAATACTGTCAGCAAACCCACTGACCCCTGGAGGTGCCCTAACATGAACACTGTATCTACTGGGCATGTTCCACACATCTGGGAGAAAGGGAAAATAATTCACAGAGAACTTTTTGTTCAAAGACACTGTAAAAGAAGCACATTGATGCTTTGTGTCAACCACTGAGTACGGAAATTTGCATATGTTTTTATGCAAACACTTTCAAAATTAAAATCAACGTTTACAATTTTTCCAAATATATAGAAAAAAGGATGAATAACAAAACACAAAAATGTGTACCAACTACCCATTTTTCTGACATCATAGCGTTTTTACATCAGATCTCTTTGCTAGAAAAATAAAACATTACAGTCACACCAAATAACCCTGTTTATTCTACTTCAATTTCATTTTCCTAACTTCTTCTCTCTCCCCAGAGGTACCCATAATTACGAATTTAGGGAAATTTTTTCCTAATTGTAATGCACTCATGTGTGTTAATAAAATATTATGTTGTTCTCCATGATTTTTAAGTTTTATAAATAATCTTAATTTTATGGTATTCTTATAGTTACTTGTCTTGCCTATATGAATTTGTTTCTGAAATTTGATCTTTTTCTTTTTGATTAATATATACATATATAAGTAACTATATATATGATATGTGTGAAAATGTGTTAGTTACTCTGTCGTGTCTGACTCTTTGCAAACCCATGGACTGTAGTCCACAGGCTCCTCTGTCCATGGAGTTCACCATGCAAGAATACTAGAGTTGGTAGCCATACCCTTCTCCAGGGGATCTTCCCAACCCAAGGATTGAACCCAAGCCTCCTGCCTTACAGATGGATTCTTTATCATCTGAGCCACAAAGGAAGTCCCACTACAATCATATATATGAAATGTAAAACCATATACATGATATAAATGAAATATACATTTAATTCTTCTTAATTGCAATATAGTGCTCCACTTCATAAATATAACATTATTTCAACTCTGTTGTTTTTTTCCAATTATCATGAACAATGCTGCAATAAACAATTTTGTATATACTCCTTGGGCACACGTAAAAGGGAATTACTGGGTATGGATAAGCATACCTTCAAAATTTTTAGATATTGCCAAATTGCTCAATAAAATGGTTTACCAGTGTATCATTCTCCCTAGGGTGTATGAGAACAGGAAAATTTCTGAATGTATAGTGATGTCTCAGTGGTGTTTTATAATTTGTATTTTCCTGATTACTAGTGTTGTTGCTGTTGCTGCTGCTGCTAAGTCACTTCAGTCGTGTCTAACTCTGCGCGACCCTACAGACGGCAGCCCACCAGGCTCCGCCGTCCCTGGGATTCTCCAGGCAAGAACACTGGAGTGTTGTTGAGTATCACTTAAAATACTTATTGACCATCTGATTTTCCTCTATCTGAACTACTCATTTTTCCTATTGCTTTTTTTTTCCGTTATCACATTTTAGATACTAACTCTTTTATATTTATATACATGGCAATTGCAAAATGTCTTTCCCAGTCTGTGACTTGTGTTACCACTTTACGTCTATTTGTGGTGGGGTGGGGTAGAAAAGGGTTTTTTGGTTTTGTTTTGACTAAGTAAAATTATATTTTTCTTCATGTGTATGTGTGCATGGGTATTTGCATAAAAAATCATTTCCTACCAGATGCACATAAGAATACTTATATTTGTATTCTATCTTATATTTCTGTTCTAAAAATGACAAGGCTTTGCTTGTCATATTTAGCTGTTTTATCTGTCTGCAATTGATTTGTGTATATGGTTGAGAAAAGGGTCCAGTGCATTTATTGATTTCCCAAGAACCTGCAATGTCATTTCTTTCCTAAACCCAATCTCCATATAATGTGGTCTGTTTGGTGCTTGTATCCTGTTCAGCTGGTCCATTTATTTATTCTTAGAACCCATACTGCAATGTCTTAATTATTGCAGCTTTAAAATATGTCTTGCTATGAGATAGAATTGAGTCTTCCCATCTTGCTTTTCAAATTCATCTTAGTTATTCCTGACCCTTTGTTCATCTTCCTAAAATTAACATCTCGTACTGTGTAAAACTCTTGGGATTTAGACTGGCATTGTGTTAAATGAAATTTGTGGAATAACTTGGTGTGAATTGACATATTTCTGATGTTGAGTTTCCCCCCTCCATGAACATATAATGTGCTTCCATTTCCTCAGGTCTCATTTTTTGGTTTTCAGTAAAATATTATTTTGCTGTAAATCTCTTACATATGTTTTATACAGGAATTTCTACAAACCCTATTTTGTTGCCATTATAAATATTGCCTCCCCTAATTAATTTTTTATGTGCATGAAGTCTATGTTTTGAAAATTTAATTAATATTTCTGTATTGATCCAAGATTCAGCAAGTTTTCTAAACTTGCATATTAATCCTAATTAATCTTTTGATTTACTTGGATTTTCTTCACAGATAATCATATCATTAGAAAGCATTACAATGCACTTCATTCTCTTCTTTCCTAATTCTTATTTTTAATCTCTTTGTACAGTCTGTCTGTGGCTCTGACTTCCAGAGGTCCAGCCCATTCTGAAGTGAAGGGGTTTACTTGAGGTCATACATAGATACCAAGGGAGTAGAGGAGGTCATTAGAGGCTGGCTACCACACACAGGAAATGTCCACTATATATTAGAAACATGCTTCATGAATGAAAAACACATTTTTTCACTCTATTGTTTATTTTCTCCTTTGGAAGCAAAGTTTGCTGAGTATCATATAGACCTATTGTGTCATTGAGTGGAAATTTGTTTATGGGGTCTAAATTTCAGATACAAAGTTGGTGTAACAATACGAAACAACTTGATTGTACATGTTTTTTCTTAATTTCATCCAAATTCCCTTTCTTAGTACAGACCTAGTTTTTATCTGTCCACTGGATTCTGGCTAAAGAAATAATTTTTTTTTCTTTCATCTTTATTGTTTAAATTATGAAAGTATGATAACATTTACAAGAGACTTGGAAAATACAGAACAAAGTTACATAGAATTCCACTATACATTACAATTATTTTTTTAAGTAGATAAATTAAGATTTTTCACTGGAGTTTCAATATCAAACTCTCAAAAATTAATAGAATGAATAGACAGAGAAGTAGAAGGGTAGAGTAGGCTTGAAAAGCACTGTGACCAATTCAACATAATTAAGATTTATACAATTTTCATACAACAGTAGGATACAAATTCTATTCAAGTTCCCATAAGCTAGGAGACACTGGAACATATCCAGGAACATAAAACAAGGTGCAAAAACTAAATAATTTGATAGCTGTTTGTAAAGATAGGGAATCCCCCACGTGGTCATAACAGTCAAGTTGAGGTATCCTTTATTGTTCTTATTAAATAGTTGATCCTTTTTCTTCTCTGCTAATAAGGTGAAACTATGGCCATTTGGAATCCTTGTCTACACAAAAGTCTCTTTCTTGATGTTGCGATAGTATCAGTGGTAATCTGGCCATCAGCTGCCTGAATGGCCCGGGGAAGGTCACAGCAATATTGTCACAGAGAATGCATGCCTCCCAGGAAACACTGATGCCTCATATTAGCCTTCCCTCCCATGTTTCCTGAAAAGTTCTGCTTCCCTCTGACCTTGGATAATAGTATCACTATGCATGCTCACTTTCAAAATACTATTAATAACTAACATTTAGGCCATCTTTACATTTTACAAAGAGCTCTCATATGTGGCATTGCCCTTGGTTCTCATCTGGGCTCTGGAAGGCATCACACTGGCCTTAAGTCACACTTGTAGAAATATCAGAACCATATCTAGAACTCAGATCTTCTCCCTTGAGTCTCTGCTCTTTTAATTACATCATAACACACTGTGAAGTGCCAACACTGTTTTCTTATTCATAAATTAAAGTCTGTTATCTAAGTCACTTGACTTACTCTACTTTTCAATGTTTCCAGGAAAAGGTATCTCTCAAGTAATTTCTTGCCAAATAGCTGACTCTTCTTATACAAGCTGTTTTACTGTTTAGAAAACTTGAGCTTTCTCATCTGTAAAATAGCTGTACAATCATTTCTCCTAATAATAATTGTTATATGAAACTAAATGAACTCAATGTAGTTAAGATTTTAAGCTTAGTTATTTTGGCTAGACAAATCAAGAGTGTAGAGGGAGATGGAGACCTCTGCCCAGGAAAGATCGTAAGTTAAGCAGTTTTTCCTAGAATGTTTTTTATCAGGTAGTTTTTTTGGTCCTTTAAGCCCTATGGAACTTCTCTGAAAAATTCCCACTGACAAAATATATTGCATAGGATTTCAGGGGCAATTGTAGATTAGCTAAAACTCATCTTTGGATGCCAGTGAAGACCTCTGGTTTTGAGGCCTGTGGTCTGCTCTCAGGATGCGAAGTGTAGGTTGCAGTGACCTCTAACAGTAGGCTAACACCCTGGATTAGTTTTAATGGTTTGCTAATATTAGTGAAAACATAAAGATTGGAAATCATTTCTCTCGACAGGTAAAATGCACTTTCACATTCAGAGTGGCAGCTTTGGGTATTTGGGTTAGCAACCAAATGGTTTGAAGTGAAGGATTTCTGCACAATTGATAATAGACAATGAATATTTATCTTCTCCATTCATCTGATTAAATCTGTACCCTCGAAGCTGCTGAAGGACATTAGCCCCTTGCCATTGTTCAGTGGCTGAGTTGTGTCTGACTCTTTGTGACCCCATGGACCGCAGCACTCCAGGCTTCCCTGTCCTTTACCGTCTCCTAAAGTTTGCTCACCTTCATGGCCACTCAGTCAGTGATGCTATCTAACCATCTCATCCTCTGTTGCTCCCTTCTCCTTTTGCCTTCAGTCTTTCACAGCATCAGCCCCTTGTAGCCACAAGGAAAAGAAAGCTAGCACTATGTCCTTGCCTCCTCCACTTGGCTCTGAGGTTTCCAAGGCTGCTGGACACCAGCGAGTAACCTTTCCTCCTTGACCTTGAGCAGCAGCATGTTGATTAGGGAGAGACTCAGAGCAGACAGGGTAACTGGATGGACTAGGTTTCCTTCCCTGGGTAGGGAAGTTCTGCTTGTCCTTCAAAGTAGGAGGTCACTGCTCTCAATTGGCTTAAAGAAAACTCAGAAACAAACAAACAAAAAAAGGATTAGCTAAAATTCCTTTGGGTAGGCAGCGGCTTCTCAGGAAAATGGTCTAATGAGGGGAACAGCAGCAATCAATGTTCAAACAGGGGTCGGGTGGGTCAGGTCGCACCATTGGATTTGGCTGGGATTGTTCAGTCGATAACTGACCTGGCAGGAAATGACTATAAACGAAGTGCACCATCTTTAATTCAGGTGTGGGCCGAGGAGAGGGCACTGACCCATGAGATTTCTTGATTAGAACAATCGGCAGCGGGTTATTTCTCAGATGGCTTTCAACGGATACAGCTACTGAGCTGAGTGGTGATCACAGAGCTGTGCTCTCTGCCCTCCTGCTTGCTTGCCCATCTTTGCAGGCTGCCATCCGTACCACAGCCATCTTAGTTCTGTTACTGAGTGCCCTTCTGAGTATTTGCATGGTAAGCTGGGGTGTTCTTTGCTTTAATCTGAGGGGAACCACATTTTACTTGCTTTGCCAAGTCTCAAGGAGAGTATTTTGGTTTCTGCTTTTATATCATTATTGATGTCAAATGGATCTAAATAAATGGTTAAATGAAAGTAAAGCTACGTACGGGACTTCCCATGTAGTTCAGTGGTTAAGAATCTACCTGCCAGTCAGAGGACACGGGTTTGATCTCTGGTCCTAGAAGATTCCACATCCCATGAGGCAACTAAGCCACAATTCCTGAAGCCCAAGCTCTAGAGCCTGTGCTCCGCAATAAGACAAGCCTCCGCAATGAGAAGCCTGTGTTCCTCAACTAGAGAGTAGCCCCCGTTCACTGCAACTGCAGAAAACCTGCCTGCAAAGCAGTGAAGACCCAACACAGCCAAAATAATAAATTAATTTAAAAAAAAAAGAAAGTAAAGCTACAACAGAGATCCTGATATTCAAAATCCCTGATTCTGTGTAGCAAGAAACAGTATCCTCAGAGTCATAGATCTGTCCAATACTGGGCAGCAAAGAGGCTCAGAGTATATGGAGTCCAGAACTTGCATTGTACAGATGTGAAATTGGAACCCTAAGTGCTTACATAATGTGCTGGTCATAACTCAGTGCTCTTTCTAGTGAAAAAAAAATTATTATTTGTATTTTTTTGGTTGATATTTCCATTCAACATGGCTTTCTCCTTTAATACACTTAACGAATAACAATTCTCTCCAGATTCAAAGGAGAGGGCTGGTATTTCCTGTGAGGATCACCCCAATTGCTTGTATCCCCAGACTCCCTTTCTGAGTTGCAAACTATTCACACCCCAGCTGGAGTACAGGCTCCAGGATCTGAGGGGAACGTGAGTTCCATGTCTGGTGCCTGGTGTGGGGGGCACGGAAGGGGGAGCTCGGGCGCAACCTTCATGCTTTTGAGAATCTCCCTTCTGTGCTTTGCAACATGGCTCAGCAGCCTTCTCCTGTGCCTCTTCTGTAGATATGTCTCAGCTTCCCTCGTGGCTCAGACAGTAAAGAATCTGCCTGGAATGCAGGAGAGCAGGGCTTAATTCCTGAGTCGGGAAGATGCCCTGGAGAAGGGAATGGCAACCCACTCCAGTATTCTTGCCTGGGAAATTCCATGGACAGAGGAGCCTGGTAGGCTACAGTCCATGGGGTCACCAAGGTCAGACATGACTGAGCGACTAACACATCTCTAGGAGCAGATTTTTAGGACATATTGTCTCTGTTGTCCTACCAGGCGGTGAACTGCTTGAGGGCCAGAACTATCTCCAGTAGGAAACAGCCAAACATTAATAATTAAAAATAGCTGTCATCAAACGCTAGGTGGAAGAACAGCCTGTACCTTGCTCAAAGCTCTAGTAACATGAAAGAGAAGCAATGAGTGGGACAGAGAATAAGAGGGAGAGAGAAGCAAAAGGCAGGACAAGAATTGTCGTTTTGGTGGGAGTTCTAAGGAAGGGTTAGGTCAATTTCCATTTCATCTTCTAAGTCAATTTGCCTGTCGGAGCCTGGGTGCGGATGCTCACCAGGCTGGGATACGCTGGCTTTATCACCAGCTGCTGGACTGGCTGATAGAATTGTCCTTGATGTTCTGGAATGGAGAGAAAGGCAGACACCAACAGAGGGGTATGGGGACAGCCCCCTGCAGGGCCCTGAGCTGTGTGCAGACGGCAGTCTGCTTGCTTTGAAGCTTCCCCCTTGGGAACTTCAAACAAGGAGAGGACAGACAGATCATCTATGGGAAATTAGTACCTGACAGGGCTCAAACCTGCTCTCCCTGCCACCTTCATCTGCTGACTGCTCACAGACGGCATTTGCTCTCTGAACATACTGAGCATTTAATACAACAGAGGCTCCCACACCCTTGGTTTTTCTAAAACAGAAAACCTTACATTTCAATACTACCCATCTTGACTATTTCCTCTTTTTTTGCTTCCATTTGAATCATTCCTTTCTCTAGGTTCTGGAAGGTTCCCTAGGGAGGAGACAGGAGAAGGAGAGCCAGGAAAGCCAGGTTGGCAGAGGGAATCCATGGTCCTGCCCTGTCCTGAGATGCTCATGAAATCAAGTTCAGACACAGCGCCCACTGGGGGTCTGAAGCAGGTCTTCTCCTCCTGCATGGACATAAACCCACACACTTCAGAATATTTACCTTGGCTCGATGGCTGAAGTAGAGAAGCTTATCTTAGACTATTCCTGGGAAAGAGATGGATTTGCCTTCCCTGCCGACTCAGATGGTAAAGAATCTGCCTGTAACCCAAGAGATTCAGATTTGATCCTTGAGTTGGGAAGATCCCTTGGAGAAGGGAATGGCTACCCATCCCATTATTCTTGCCACCCCATTATTCTTGAAAGCTTAGGAGCCACAATTCTAAACAGATTGTGACTTCTGACCCATTTGTATTTTCTGTCTGCAGAGGCTCTCAGAATTCTGTATGAGAGGGACTAGCTGAGAATCCCATGGACAGAAGAGCCTGGCGGGCTACAGTCCATGGGGTGACAAAGAGTCGGACGTGACTGAGAGACTAACACTCCATCCATTCACCCATCTACCCCTCCAACCAATCATCTACTCCCCTCCCGTTTATCCAACTCCCCACCCACCCTTCCATCCACTCACTTGAACTTGCAGGCAGGTAGTCCACTTTAAGTTGACCTACTATATACCACAGCTATGATAGAGGCTGACAATATATTACAGGATAATATATGGCCTGTCCTTGTTCCCTGTGTAGAATACACAGGGAAAGACCCCAAAGCAAACTACTTTTCTATGCCACCCTCTTATGCTCTTGCCTTTGATTTGTGTCAGTTAACCTGTCCGTCAAATTCCTCTTGAGGCCACCCCCGCCCCATTCCCACTGCCCCACACCATAGAGTACTGATTTCACACCACCTAGCTTGGCCTATTCATCCTGGTATGCCCAGCACTTCCCAGGACTTCCTGGGTGTTAGCACTGAAAAATCTCATTTCCTAGGACATTCCTCAGTCTCAGGCAAATCAGAATGGCTGTTCAGCTTACTGCAGCCATCTCAGATTCTCTGTGAGTGGTACTCGAAGTGTACCCAGCTCTCCCATCTAACCCCACCCAGGAGGCCTGAGTATCACCTAGGGACTTGTCAGAAATGCAAATTCTTGAGCTCTTCCCCTGATTCACTGGAGCAGACAATGGAGGAGTCATAGCCTGTTATCCAACAAACTCCCCAGATGATCTCAGGGCACAGGAAAGCTGAGGAGCCATGCTTCTAAACAGTTTGTGACTTCTGACCCAACTGTTATTTTTTTGTCTTCCGAGATTCTCAGAATCCTGCATGAGAGTGACTAGCTGATTTGATAAACTAACTATGGCCAGGTGGTCATGGTGATAGGATATTCCCTGAACTAATAATAATTAATGAAGAAGTAAATAAGCATGCAACTAAAGAAATTAGATATGATGACTGAAGAACACTGAAGCAGCTACAGGAAGCTGGGAAGCCACATCTGGCAGTCAAGGGGTGTCTCCCCTTGAAAGGGCAATGTGCATGGGAGACCAAAGTCGTGCCAAGCCCTGGTGGGCTGCCTGGGAAAGTGTGCCCCTTTCTAGGTCATATTTTCAGAGTTGGTTCCATAATGCTTTTGTAGAAAGCCTCTACAGTATTTGCCTGGCTGTATTTTGAGAAAGTATTTGGAACACTGTCTACTTTGTCTGTATATAAAGCCAGTTCCAAGAACCATGCTGGGAGGTAGGAGTAAGAGAGCCTGGCCTGTCATTTCAGCCCGGGCACTAAGGGACTTTGCACAGGCAATTTAGCTGTTCTGACTTGACTTCTTTCATCCACTAATAGGTGTAATAACTCTTTGCCCTTCCTCAAAGATATTATGAAGCAGATTCTTTTGAAAACCATGTCATTGCAAATGGTTGTTTCTGCGATGGTTGATTTATATACTCCTAGGTTGTATACAATGACACACTTTGTAAACGAGTTACACACTCCCCTGTTGAATATAACTTTTTTATGGAATTATGTAGAAATGGCAGTAGTAGAAATTAAACAATGGAAGGATCTAGGGAGGATGCAAGTGAGCAAGTCAGGAAAGTGCCCCAGGTGCAGCGAGACCCTTTGTGATAAGACTGTTTCTTAGGGTCACAAAGAAAGCATTAATAACAATAGAAGATTCTCACCACTGAAGTCTCAGCATAGAATGGTGGTGATTGTTTAGTCATTAAGTCGTATCTGACTCTTGTGACCTCATGGACAGTAGCCTGCCAGGCTCCTCTGCCCATGGGATTCTCCAGGAAGGAATACTGGAGTGGCTTGCCACTGGAGTGGGTTCTCCAGGGGATCTTCCCAACCCAGAATCGAACCCGGGTCTCCTGCATTGCAGGCAGATTCTTTACTGACTGAGCTATGAGGGAAGCCCCCCAAAACCCATGGTGGTGGTGGTGGTTTAGATATGTTTTCTAAAGTTGTTCCTTTGTATAAGGACTGGACGAGTCCCAGCAGGTAGAGAGAGGGTCTCTGACCTGTATTCCTGATGCCAGAGATGACCAGAATACAGAAATACACAGCACACACCACATCCTTCCTATAAGGAACTACCACTGAGTGAAGGGGGACGATAATGAAGCACAAATTTAGAAAAAAAGATCACACCTGCACTTGTGGGCACTTGGAGGTACTGCAAACAAACACTTGGTTTATGTGGGAGGCGGTTGCCACCTATGGGTGACGGGTGACTGAAAGAAGGCCTTTCTGAGTGGGCAATGTGTGAGTCGAGATCTGCAAGAAGAGGGAAAACTGGTGTCCCCAAATCAGAAGAAGCTGTGTTTTAGGCAGAGGGCCATTGAGGCTCAGGTCTTGACATGAGTGTGGGCTGAGGGTGTTGGGAAAACAGAGGGACCAGTGTGGTCTGAGCCCAGTGAGGGGTGGCATGGGTGGAGAGAGCTTAGCGAGGTGGAGACCAGGGTCCTGGAAATTAGGGAGGGAGTTCCCTGATGGTCCAGTGGCTAAGACTCAGCTCCCAGTACATGGGGCCCAGGTTCCATCCCTGGTCAGGGAACTAGATCCCACAGGCTAAAAAACAGTGATGGAAAGACACGGGAGGCTTTTAAGTATAGTGAACATTTAATATATTGTCCAAGTAGGATTGCTTTTGAAAGTGTGAGGAGGCACTCTTCCTAAATGCCTCTGGACAGTGGGTATCACAGGTAAATAGGGACTTAACATTTTCCCTAATTTTGAGCCATGTGGTGACATGATTTCTGTTTGCAAAAGATGGTTGCAGCTGCAGGCTGAGGATCCATACTGGGAGAGCAAGAAGGGAATGCGAGCTGTGGGAGCCCAGGTGAAGCCTGTGGTCCCGAGGGGAGGCGCAGACGGTCACAGTGCTGGGCAGGGGATGCAGACAGCAGTTCTGGATCACCAGAACCAAGAGGCACCACGTGTACTTAGAAAGGGCAAATGTAGAGCAATTAAAATGAAGTGTTTCTTTGCCCAGCAGGCAGTAATACCTGCAACTTGTTACTCCAAGACAGAGTGCAGGCTGACAGCCTGCGAAGAGGTTAAAAGAAAGTGCATGCAATGAGTTGCTAAGGGAAACTAGGTTATTTTGGAAACATCCATAACACTGAGATATTAATTTGAAGGAAAGAATGATGGCTTCTCCAAACCAACTTCAAAAGCAGTAGAGGACTGAAAATCTTCTGTTGTTACCCTGCTTGGCAGTGTTCATATTTTAAATTTGCCACTGCCTGCTTACAAGCTCAGATCCTCCTCATCCTAACAAACAAATAAACAAACAAAAAATAAAATATAACAAAACCAAACATGAAACAAAAAGCAAATCTTTCATTTGGCACTGGCAATCTTCAAATCACCAAACCATTTTCTTTTTCCTTTGACCACGAAACCTCTTTAAACAGCTGGTCTTCATGGTCTTGCCTTCTGTTATCACTTAAAAGAATGGCTTTGATTTTCCATCCTAACAACCCTATTGAAATATATGTCTAAGCAGTGGTCCCCAACCTTTGTGGTACTAGGGACCGGTTTCATGGAAGACAGTTTCTCCATGGGTGGGGGCAGTATGGTTTCGGAGTGATTCAAGCTTGTTACATTAATTGTGTACTTTATTTCTATTATCATTTCATCACTTCCACCTCAGATCTTCATCATTAGATCCCAGAGGCTGGGGCCCTCCTGGTCAAAAGGATTTTTATGTCAATATCCCCTAAGATCAAATACAATGGGCTCTCTGTTCTGATTCCCTCTTTCCTATTTGCAGCACTGGGAGATCTGTGGTCCTTTCAGATCTGAGACCCTCACCTCCTCAATGAACTCTGATCTCCATGAGAATGGAGACTATGCCTTATTTATCCTAGCATCTTTAGAAGCTAGCCTAGTGCCTGGCACATAATAGATGCTCAAAAAACATTGTTTCATTGGATTATGTATCAAGTGGTCTATGGGATTCACTGCCAGATCCCCATGCCTAAGAGATGGTGGATGCCCAGTGAATGTTTGTTGAGTGACTGAAAGGACTTCTTGGGCTGATGAGAGAGTCAGAGCATACCCATCGCACACCCTGGGGTGCAGCCCTGGGTTAGGTGCCCTGGTGTCATCTTTGAAAGTGCCTTGCGAATCCATTAATCCTGACCAGCAGGGAAGCTAAAATCTTTTAAAATTAAGATTTCTTTCAAATTGTGCAGAGCAGCAGTCCCCAGCCTTTTTTGGCACCAGGGACTGATTCCACAGAAGACAATTCTTCCATGCACCAGGGGTGGTGGGGTAGATGGATTATTAAACCCATTGCATTTATCATGCACTTTACTTCTAAACTAATGCCAAAGCTGACAGGAGGTACAGGTCCAAGACATGGAGTTTAGGGAAGCCTGATATAGAGGACTGATAATCTGGAGCTAACAGACAACACTCCTGGTATCTTGAATGCTTTCCCCATGCGTTTGTTAAAGGAGGATCAGAGGTAAGACTGCCTCTTGTCCTTGAAAAAAGGTCTCCTTAGGGGCCATGCTCTGTTTTATCATCCCCCTTTCAACCATATTTTTGTAAGGCTAACAGTCTTGAGTGAGAGGACGCCACTAGGTCTGAGACTTACCTTGTCTTCATGAGGAGGACAGCTGCATGGGACCTTGACTCCATCACTGACCAGTTTTGTGACTTGGACACGTTACTTAAGCTCTCTGTTCCTTCGTTTCATCATCTAAAAAGAGGGATAATAATATCACCCATTAGCTATTGCACCCCAGTACGAATTTTTAGCTGAGATCTATGTATGGAACAGGCTTTGCACACACCTCGTGTGCACTAAATGCCCAGCTGGCCACCCTGAAGAGGACAGTGTTGCTGATCATGGTACTAAAGATGGACTCTGAGACATTCTGCATTTCCATTTTAGGAGTCCCCCACCCTTTTTTCTCTTTCTCTTTTTCTGAGACTATTAAAAGTTATTCTCATTAGTAAGGATATTTTCCCCTCCTTTCTCACTTCCTCCCCCCAACTCCCCCCAACTCCCCCTAACTCTGTAGGCTCCTAGGTAAGAAGAAACACATGTTTCTTATCTGTGAGTAACTGAACGTCTATTCGAGTCCTCTGGGTGCTGGGAGAGCTTAGTCACCGCTGGGGGTGAGGCATCTATATTGGGCCACAGCTCATATCTGTCGCCACTGTCAGTATCAAAAATAAATCTCAGAAGCAGCTGCGGGCTTCAGGGTTGAGGGTAGGACAAGAAACAGCTGGAGAATTTTCTCTGGGAGGAGATTTGTAGAGGGTCCCTCAGACCCCCCCCCCCTTCTGTAGAGTCCCCAGGAGGACTCAGGACTTGGCATGCACTGTGCTCCTAAGTAACCTTGTCACCCAGGCAGTAGGGACTCACAGCGAGTCCTAAGGGACAAAGATGCAGGTGGCACAAGAGACTCTGTGAGGCTGCCCTCTTCTTCCATCCCCCCATGAGGGGTCACACAGAGCTCACTCTTCCCTGGATATGTGCCTGTGAGGTGTCAGCCCAGGGAAGCCCAGCAGGGACTCAGAGCTCAGGACTGTCCCCCAGGGGCTGCCCACATGGGCACCCTCTGCCTCACACTGACACCCTAGACTCCCAAAAGGACAGCAGGTGTTCAGCATAAACCATGTTGTCTGCACAAAGAGTCCAAGCACCGAAAATCAGCCTTATCAGTTAACCGGTGATGGGGACACTCTGAGAGCCAAGTTCCCAGATGCCAGCCAAGGGCCAGCCTTGCAACCAGGCTTCTCTAGGGACAGTGGCCTTGGGCCCTCCTTTCTGCACCAAGGGGCAACCCTTCCCTAGAAAACACTGCTGTTCTTATGTGCTGGCTCGGCCAGTCCTCCCAGGGAGGGGAGTTTATTGGGAGGGCTGCAGTCTAGACAGGGCCTCTGGCTACTGGAGACCCCACAGGAACCACAGGGGGTTCCCAGTCTTCTGGCTCAGTCTCAGCACCCCCCAGCTGCATCCCCTCCCCCCACACACCCCTGTTCCCCGTCAGGCCTGGATCTCTGCCTCAGATCACCCACCTCCTGAGTGCTTATCTGCTCCTCCTCAGGGGGTGATGGGCCTGCCTCTTTTCCCTTATTTTCACACCCTTCATGGACACACCTCTCTTTCCCCTCATCGTCCTAGCTTCCTGGTTGCCAGCGACTTTAGTAATGCCAGTGGTAAGTGAGCTGATGAGGACTGGTTCCGATGCCCAGCGCTGTGAAAAAGCGTGTTAGTCGCTGAGTCATGTCCAACTCTTTGTGACCCCATGGACTGTACCCCACCAGGCTCCTCTCTCCAGGGAATTCTCCAGGCAAGAATACTGGAGTGGTTTGCCATTCCCTCCTCCAGAGGATCTTCCTGACCCAGAAATTGGACCCAGGTTTCCTGCATTGCAGGCAGACTCTTTATTCTGTGAGCCACCAGGGAAGCCCCAACGCCCAGCACTGCCATGCCCCTAACACACTGGCCGCCACCATCTGACCTGACAAGAGTTAAGAGTTGAGCCCAGCTTGCCACAAGCTTTAGCACTTTGTCAACTGCTAATCAGCCCTTCCCTGAGGGTGCCACCTTAGCACTGGAGGAGCCCTTCAGCGACACGCCTGGCTCCTTGGATTCCCAAGGGTACGTTGATGCTGAGACTGAATGTGTCTTTGGTGAAAGGGACAATGGGGTCAGAAAGAAGCTCCCTGCCAGCTCCCAGAGATGTCCCTTTGGTTCCGTGACTGTGCTAGAGATGTTTTAAACATCAACCAAATATTAACAAAGGAAGGACCACACTATCCCATCCCCAAGTGCTGGACCCACTCTCAGACCACTTGGACCTGTGGCTTTCTCTTTCTAAATTAAAACATCACCCCCAGCAATGGGGCAACAGGGCCGTGGGCAGCCCCCTGAATCTTCCCTGCCCTTCCAGCCTTTCTTCCCATCTCATCCTGGCTTTAATTCTCACCCCTCTCCCTCTCTGTCTGTTCCTCCTTCTGTGTCCTCTATCTATCTTTCCTTTCTTGATGAAAATTAAGAAAAAAACAACTTGATAGATTTTCCAATAACCTTCCAGAAAGTCTCACCGGGTTACATTTTGCTTTAATAGCATTTAAGCCAATCTGCCTGATGTTGCTGTAAAGGTCAATTAAATTCACCCTAAAAATTTCACTTCTGGCTCATTATACAATTGGAAAATGAATTAGAAGCACATGCTGCCCCTGAGGTTTCTGATATTTCACTAATGAATATGTCTTAGATGGGGGGTAAAAAAAAAAAAAGGTGGCATAGGCCACCCAGCTGCTCGCAGTGTTACTGGCCTGACTCAGGTCACTGCCCCAGGCAGTGGCTCGAGACGAGTGGGTGCTGCTTAGTCCTGTCTCCACTCCGCATTACAGATGCTCAGGCATCGTCTCCAGCGCCCACAGGGACGGTGTGCCCTTCTGTGTCCCCTCTGCACAGCTGGAGCCCATTCTTAAACCCCAGGTCGGACATGTAGCTCTCCTTTCTCCCCACTGGCTGCCCTCAGTATGGGCTCAAGGACTACAAGTTCAGTTTAATATCAGCCTAAATAAAATATGGGTTTCCCAGCTGGCTCAGTGGTAAAGAATCTGCCTGCCCAGCAGGAGATGCAGGTTCAACTCCTGGGTCAGAAAGATCCCCTGGAGAAGGAAATGGCAACCCACTTCAGTATTCTTGCCTGGAGAATCCCATGGACAGAGGAGCCTGGCGGGTTACATACAGCCCATGGAGTCGCAAAGAGTCGGACACAACTGAGTGGCTAAACAACTTAGAAGCTCAATATATAAGGAATTTGGCAGCAGCGGGGGGTGGGGGTGGGGTGGGGAGGAGATGGGGGCGGGGACGTGCATTACAAAACCAGTGATGAGTTGGTCTAGGGGCTCTCGGATTCTGATAAAGTGGGGGGATGTGCCTGACAGGCAGAGAACAGCGTGTGGAGAAGAGTATGTATTTCTGACTTCACTGGGGCAGAGGGTACAGGGAACATACAGTTAAAGTTGCCCCTGACTTAGGAAAGTCATTTTCTTCAAGTTTGTTTGTTTTCTTTGATGTGGACCACTTTTAAAGCCTTTACTGAGTTTTATATAATATTGCCTCTGTTTTATATTTTGATCTTTTGACTGTGAGGCATGTGGAATCTTAGCTCCCAGATCAGGAATTCAACCTGCACTTCCTGCATTGGAAGGCAAAGATTTAACCACTGGACCACCAGGGAAGTCATTTATAAATGACCTTTCCCATCTCCCACACTAAAAAATAAACCACCAGATGATACAGTGCTTCCTAGTCCCTAGAGGTCTTCAGGGAGCAGAGTGACCCTGGGAACCTTCTATTCAAGGGTCTTATGTTTCATGTAGAAGGCTCATTTATTTGTTTATTCAGCATATTTATTGATGTATTAATTTCATAGACAGAACTAACCTTGGAAGCCCGCACTCTGAACTGAACAGCCTCCTTATTATGGATTGAGGTTTCCTTTCTGAGAGTAAAGTTATTTTTAAAGGACGTTTCCATATCTAAGTATCTAGTTTCAAAACAGGTCCTGACATCCATATATTGCTCACATTGGGATATTAGACAGACAGCCAAGGCTGCAACTGATCCTCTCACAGGTCACTGCACACTGGTTTTCTATTACAAGGCAAGATGGCTCCAAATCCTGCAATGCGAGTTACTGGACGTTTGCCTTATGGTTTAGGTAAAAACCGAGCTGCATTAACTGAGATGTATGAAGACAAGCTCTCAAATCCTTCATGGAGAAGGTGCTCAGCCTGTATGTCCCACAAATATCCAAAAAGAATTTTAGTTTTCAAAGCTGGGAAGCACACTGAAATGACGTGGAGTTTGTCTGCTATGTGGGGAAACGGAGGTGGCTTTCCTCAAGTAGTTAGTATGCGAGCAAGCGGCCTGCCCCAGGGTGTCAGGACTCGCTCTCATCTTGGCTTCTTCTGTTTGTGAACTCATGCTTTTCCTGTGAGTGGCGCTCTGGGAGAGGGAAGCCACTCTAATGTGTGTCCAGGTGGCCCGCTAGGCAGCGAGGAAGGACGGGCGTGGACAAGTGGGGATGTCTCTGAATCCCAGGCGGTGCTGTCCCTTCACTGACGTGGCTTCCTCCAAGCCTGCCTCTGCGAGACCCTCATTCATGTCTCTCCATGTTTCCATCTTCGTCTCCCAGTGCCTGGACCTTCTTGTCCTTGATCAAAAACCTATGTCAGTTGATGCTCTCGGGGTCCTATTGATGCCCTGGGACAGTGGGCTGGGGCTCTTCAGAGTGTCCCCAAGAAGGGATCATGGAAGTCAGACAGCCACTCCCTCCCTGCACTGACTCCCAGCCACCCAGCCTTGGATCTGCAGAAACAGGAACCCATGTGCAAACCAGAGTTCGAGGCTGGCAACAGCACGAGGGAATGGCTCCCCTTTCCGTCTGTCTGAGCCCAGCCTGCAAGCCACGGCCATGGAGACTCAGCCTTCCCAGCTGATTTCCACTATGAGAACAGGCCCCCTTTCTCTTCCTGTCCACCTTCTCTTTCCTAAAAAGACACCATGAGCTCAGGCTGTCACCAGGGCTGGAGAGCCATCCTAAACTTGTGAAACTGGTTAAATTGAGGAAGCATCCTGATGCATGCTTAGCTATTGATCCCAAGGGACCCAATACAACCAAATTTCAGATAAACCAGTACAGGGCCTGAGAGTGAACCTGCTGAATTTGGGATGCCTATAGAAAGGGGTATGTGAAATCAGGATATTAACACATATATATGGAATCAAAAAAATGGTACTGATGAACCTATTTGGAGGGCAGAAACAGAGACACAGACATAGAGAACAGACATGTACACAGTGGGGAAAGGAGAGAGTGTGATGAATAGAAAGTAGCGTTGACAGAAACTAACATGTATAAAATAGATAGCTAATGGGAAGTTGGCTTTCCCTAGTGCCTCGGTCAGTAAAGAATCTGTCTACATGCAGGAGACCTGGGTTCGATCCCTGGGTCAGGAAGATCCCCTGGAGAAGAGAATGGCTGCCCACTCTAGAATTCTGGCCTGGAGAATGGAATTCCATGGATAAAGGGGCCTGGCAGGCTATGGTCCATGGGATCACAAAGAGTCAGACATGACTGAGTGACTAACACTTTCGGAAGTTTCTGTACAGCACAGAAAGCTCAACTCAGTGCTTTGTGATGACCTAAGGGGGTGGGATGGGGGTAGAGGGAGGCTCAGAGGGAGGGGATGTATATATACACACAGCTGATTCACGTTGTTGTACGGCAGAAACCAACACAACATTGTAAAACAATTGTCCTCCAATTTAAAAAAAATCAAAAATACTTTTTAAAAAGGGGATGAAATGCATGAGGTGCCTCGATTTGTGAGAGGCAAGCAAAGAAGGGTAAGAAGAGATGGAAGGGTAGTGATGGTGCAGGGTAAGATCAGCCAGTCCCAGAATTACCCGGCATTCAAGACACAGGACTGTATCCTTTGGAATGTCACACATCCTTCTGGAAGTACAAGCAGGTAGGGAAGAAAAGGAGGGAGGAAGGAAAGCAATTCAGTGAGAGACAAAGTACATCAATGAGGACAGAGCACATCAGGAAAGAAACCTCAGATTACTCCTTTGTCCAATGCAGGACTCTGGTCTCTGGAGTTTGGAGGGCATCTTTCCACTGTGCTGGTGAGAGGGACAGGCAAGATTGACCCGAGATCCTCTCTTTGGACTCACCAGTTTCAATTAAGACTGTACCAGAGGCTAATTATTACTTTAAACCTTCCTCCCAGACACACTCTCCCTCTTGCTCTGTATGGATTGCTTAATGGCCCCAGCGCAAGGCTCTGAAACTCCAGAGGTTCCCTATTAATTCTTTGCCTCCAGCAGGGACCAGGGACTTCCAGAGTGTTGGGTTTCAAGGGAACATAGGCTCAGTGATTCTCTCTTTCTCTTTCACAGAAACAAAGACTTAGCATTGGGAGAACATTCGATTTCGATTTTGATTGAGTTGGACCTTCCACTGCATCAAAAGGTTTCCCTCCACGCCATCTCTGGCTGGGATTACCCGACTTTGTTTGAGCACACCCGGCGACAGGGAGCTTGTTACCTCCAGGTCCTTTGTTGGAGAGCTCTCGCAGTCTGAACATCTCTCCTAAGGCTGAGCTGACCTCTGCCTCTTGCTAATTTCCATTAGTCTCAGTTCTGCCTTGTTCTAAAGGTTTTTGGGTTTCAACAACCCAAGGTCGTCTGATTCCAGCAGTACCTGCACTTGAGGCAGGGGGGACAGGATGGCTGCTGCGTCTCGTTGCCCTCTGCCCAGGGGATCTGCCACCTGGACTGCCCATCTGTGTTGGGCTCGAGGTGCTGAGGCTCTTCCTCTTGTCATCCTGCCTCTGCTGGACAGCCAGGGAGACAGACGGTATATACTTCATTTACTGTGCTTTGCGACATGCTCTACCGTGAAAGAGCATGTACGTGCTCTGGAAGGCGTATACATGTCTCGACTTTACAATCATGCGGAGGCTCAGAAAACATTACCCAGGTTACTCAAGGTCACGCAGCTGGCGCATGGCAGAAGCCAGCATTCAAGCAACTCTCTGCTGGACTCTAAAGCATGTTTTCCTGCGTCACACTAGACAAAGACGTGGATTACATGGCTTACCAAGTAGGAACGTGCCTCTGAGTGTCCTGTAGACAGCCACTCAGGAAAATCCAGAATATGTTATGTTTATATAGACTAGCTGATTGGTTAGCAACCTGAGCTCTTCCAGAAATAGTCCCTATACTTTGTTCAGCTAGCCTAACTCATTCCTCCCGCTCTGCACTTGACAGCTGTTTAAAACAAACAATTGAGAACGATACCAGCAGAGCCTGAGTATACTCATACCCACCTGCTTAGCCTGGCCTAGGGAGCTGGCTCCCTCCTCCACACTCACCCTGTTTCTACATGCATGCACACACGCACATGTGTACACACACACACACACTTTTGTCTTTTCATCCTTTTTTTCTCTCGAGTCTTGTCCCAAATTTACCTGGGCAAAAGCAACACAGAACAAAAACATGAATCCCTTTTGGAGGTGAGGGCCAGTGATCCTCAGCATCCTCAATAGACTGCGGCTGGGACTCAGGAAATGCTGGGCAAGTGAGTTGTGAAGTTGCGCTGGGCGGGTGGGGGCTGCTTCTCAGGGGGGGATGGGGGCACTGGGGACCCAGAAGCTGATACTAACCCAGGGAGCAGAGCATCAGAGACCTGGACCTACCTGTCTGCAGGTACAGGCACTTATTCACCATGGATCTCCAAAGCCCGGAGGAATGAATGTTCAGAACCAAGAACCCACCTTGCATTAATTCAGTATATGTGTGTGTATTCTACCCCCGCAAATCTGTGTGGACTAAACATATCTGTGCCCTCCACGGGGCCGGAGACCACTGACAAAAGAAATGACCCTTGGATTACTTTTGAAAGAACCTCCCTTATATTTTAAACAGGTTGGTGGATTCATCATTTAGGCTACCGCCAAGAGGCAGCTATTAAGAGATATGGCAGGCAATGGCATTTTTCTTAAAAGGTTAAAAAAAAAAGGCAATTATTTTCATTAGTGCCATGATTTTTCTGGTTTAGAAATAAAAATCCATCTGAACTTGGGATCCTTTAGACAAACCAATATCTTTGGGAAAGTGAGTTAATAGGAAATGTGTGTGGAGACATTAATAGGAAATGTGTGTGGCTGGTTGTCTTCTGGAATCTTCTGGAATGAGCGGGGCATGGTGTGTGCAGACGCCAAGACAGAGCAGGACCCTGGTGGGCGGGAAGAAGGGCCAGCCTCTCTCCTCCCGGGCCCCTGGGGTTGGGGAGCCTAGGGTTGGAGGGAATCACAGGAACAGTTAGCAGTCTGCAAGCAAATTAACCAGCAGATTAACTTCTCAGATGCCCAGCTGGTTGTCCTCTCAAATCCTGCAGTCCTACCTGTCTGCTGGTTCCACTTTGGCAGCAGGGCTGGGAAAGCGAGGCTCCACTTCAGTCCTTGGTCCTGCCAGAGAGCAGAGCTCGGGGGCTGGAGAGCACAGAGTGGAGGCAACAGCAGGAGGCCAGGCGGGCAGGAGGTGCATTCACGGCCGGGGCGTCGAAGAGGGAAAGAGCTGGCTGCTGTGTGAGTGTGTCCACTGGTGTGTGCATCGGTATCTGTTCTGTGTGTGTGCGTCTGTGTTTGTGTGTCTGTGCGTCGTAGGTGCATCTGTGTGTCTCTGTGTGTTCTGTGTTTCTGTGTATGTGTGTGTGCGTGGGTGGGTGGGTGAGATGGGCAGGGAATAGGTGTGGTGGGTGAGGGCGTGTTGAGGGTACAGAACGAAGATTGAGCACAAGCCCAGAGGCCGCAGGATCCCACACCAGCAGATGGTGCTGTAGGTACAAGTTTGAAGGAGGCGACGCCTGGATTCCTAGAGACCTAGAAGGGAAGACAGCATTGAATGCGGGGATTAAGGGACATCACACCCCATCTGCATGGAGAGCATGGAGCCTGAGGGAAACTTGGACACACCTAGCTGCTCTGTTTCTCCACGAAGGAGCCTGCATGCTTTAATGCTGATTGAAGTGCCTGCACTAAGGGACCTCCTTCCCTTCCCTCCTCACCGGCCCTCCGCACCCACCACAGTGAGAGCCTTACAGTTTGGGAGCAGCCGGGAATGTGGGGTGCCCGTGGCTTTACAGGGGAGGTCATGGGGCTGCATTACCTGGGCTGCCCCTCTCCTACCCTTTCCCTCTAGTCCTTCTCTCTGCCAGGTTTAATCAAAGTATCTCTCCCATCTCCTCATCCCTCCCCTCCAGGAAAGCCCTTCCTTATTTCCCAGGGGGAGCTCACCTAGTTCTCTCCTTGGGGTCTCTGCCCTCAGTCTCTCCAACTCCCACCTCATCTTGCCCGCTGCCAGGGGGTTAATCTTCCCCAAGCACAGCTTTGCCATTGTATCTGTGGCCCTGGCGTCTCAGCCGTCTCCAGTGCCAGCCTGCCTCGGCCTGGAGACGACACCCCTTCCCCTCCTGCCACCTCTTCAACTGCTCCTTCCAGAGCCAGGACAAGTCCCTTCCCTTCCCTCTGCCGCACTGAGCTCTGTCAGCCTCTCTCTCCATCATTCTACCGTGTGTGTTTAAATTCGTCCTTCTTGTGCTTCATTTCCAGATGCCCCACTCCCTCCAAATCTCCCCCTTGAGGAGCCGCCTGCCCCATGAAGCACCCCGCTGACTTGATCCCACAGCATCCACCCCCAGCTCTGACCTCCCTGGGGACCCTGTTCTGTAACCTGCCCCCACTTTCACATATTGCCTGTGGTTCCTTGCAGACCTCACCCCCCACCATGAAGGCGATTCATTTCCTGTTCCCACCACTATTCTACGGGAACTCAGTAGAGCCCTTGGGTAGATTAACACAAACGTTTACCTCTGTTTGCTTTTTCCTTAGCTAAGCTTCTATATGAGGAATTGATGGCAATCTTTCCCCCAGCCCAGAAACAAGAGACAAGAGACCCCGTCTTTTTCCACTGACATTTCCCTTCTGCCTTCAGTTTCCTCAACTCCTAATTGAGGGCAGTGGTGGGCTCAGTCATTTGTTTTGTAACGCCTTTGTCTTGTCCCCTCAGACTGACAAGTCTTCCCTGTCTGCCCTCTCCCACCAGGGGCAGCTGAGGGAGGAAGGGTGGGACTCATCTCCTGGCTCAGACTCTCGCCCACTCTCCTCTCCTCTCCTGCAGCTCCTGAGAGCACCATTGTTGCAGAGGAAGACAGTCCCTTCCAGGCCCATGCCTCACTGTGTCATTCTAACAAGACTCTTTCTACCCTTCCTAGCTTGAGCATTTTTATCTTCCCCTTCCAAGGGCTGTGGACATAAACCGGGACCCAAGAAGCTCTGCAGCCTCTGACATCTGTTAATGCTCCGGAGCTTCCCCGAGAAGCTGGCCCGTCCTTCCCTTGCTCATCTTTTAAGCCAAATAAAATTTAACATTATTTCAGATGGCTTAGTCGATGCCAGCTTGCAGGCTTCCAAATGCTATTTCTAAAAATTTATGTTCTCATTTTATTTTATTCTTAGTAAGATTATATAGACTTTTAGAAACAGAAGGAAACTTCAGTGATAATTTAGAAGACTTAATTGTGGATCTCAAGTCAGGTGCCATCATCACATCCTTTCTCTCTTGTTCCCGTCCTTCTCACCCAAGATAGCTCTCGGAATTCCTGTTGGGAAGAGGGTCAACTCGAAGGCCTTGCTTCGGTCATCCAGGTAGGAGCCATCACTACAATGTGAGCACTGCCAGTTGCTTAATCCATCTTCCCTAAACCTAAAGGCTCTTCTTCCTTGCTGGAGGTCTAGATCAGCTGGCATTTGCTGATTACTGACTATGTGCTGTGCAGAAATCACATTTGATTTATGCCACCTCTCTGCAGTGTGTGTGTGTGTGTGTGTGTGTGTGCGCACGCTAAGTTGCTTCAGTCATGTCTGACTGTTTGTGACCCCATGGACTGTAGCCTACCAGACTCCTCTGCCCATGGGATTCTCCAGCAGGAATACTGGACTGAGTTGCCATGCCTCCTCCAGGGGCTCTTCCCAATCCAGGGTCTCTTATGTCTCTGGGTTCTTGACCACTAGCATCACTCTGCAGGGTAGATGCCAATCACACAAGATGGGAGAACTGAGACTTGAAAAGTGAAAGTAACTTGCCTAAAGGTCTGCAGCCTTCAAGAGGTGAGGCTAAGACATGAGCCTGGGAATTCTGGCTACAGAGACTTGGCCTTTAACAAGCCCATGCTGCTGAGCTCTGGCGAAGGCACAACCCAGAGGAGGGAAAATATTTCCTCAGTGAAAAACAACAGAAAGGGAGCGAGTGGGCTTTGGGTGTAAACAGAGCTGAGTTGAATCATGGTTTTACCAATGACTTGTGTGATCTTGAAAAGGTTATTTTGATTTTTCTGAGCCTGTTTTTGTTTTTTTTAAATAATAAAACAGGATAATGATGCTATTTCCAAAAAGACAGCACATTAGCTGAAGTTCTCAGCGTGGAATGCCTGGCAGTGGTGCCTGGTGAAGACTAGGTATTCTCTGAGAGTCAGCTTCTTCCCTTTGAGTAGAAGTTCCAAAGTCCTCACTTTGTTGGTGGATGTACCTGTCCTGGTTGGTGTGTCTCTGGAACTTAGCCCAGGATCTGACACCAGGCTGCGAGCCGATGGGGCTCCTCTTTAAGCTGGGTCCCTTTGTAGCTTTGAGCAGGACCTCAGTCTCCCCTCCCCATGGGGTATGAGACACATTACCATTTCCAAGGTTCAAGGCCTTCTAGTTCCCTTGAACTTTCAAGGTGAGAACATGCTGATAGAAAGACACCAACTTGCAAAATTTAGAAGCTGATTCTCAGAGAGAAAATGATTGAAATAAAACCCTTTCAACCCAGAGTATAGGTATGAGCATCAGAAATGACCTGTGGATACTGCCATATATATATATATATATATATATATATTTAAATTTTTTATTTTATATTGGAATATAGCCATTTAACAACATTGTGATAGTTTCAGCTGGACAGCAAAGGGAGTCAGCCATACATATACTTTTATCCATTCTCCCCAAACTCCCCTTCCATCCAGGCTGCCACATAACATTGTATTTTAAAGATATCTTTGAGCTCTCCCCCTCCACTGAATCCCATTCCATCATAATGTTTGCGGAGAACTCAGATCTGTGGTTTAAAAGTATCCCTGTTTCAGAACCACCATGCTGGACCTGGTAGAAGGTGCTGTGATGGGGCTATTTAAGAACCTAACCCTCCTAAACAGAGGACCTGCAAGCTGCCATCTACAGGGAGCAGACCTAAGAAAGTCCATCAGAAGGCATTGTTATAAATGCTCTAAATCTGTAGCTAAAACAGAGTCAGTTTATGATTTGTTGCTGCACATGCCAAAAGATACCCAGAAAGAGTCTGTGTGATCACATAAGCTGATTTCCTCCTGTTTCCATCAGTGAGGACATTTAAGTCAACATCCGTGTTCTCTTCCGTCTGGGCAGCTACGTTTGAAGTTCACTTGCTCTCGTTTGCCCAGTCCAGGTGGCTGCTGCCTGCGTTTCCTCCCTTGTTCATTTTGACGGCTTAATGTTCCTGTTTTCATTTTTAGCTTTTCCGCTTTCTATATATTTTAGCATCACAAGCTGTCTCAGACCCTTTTTTCTAGGTAGGTGGAATATAAATTAAGAGTAAATAAATAAAGCTACTGAGGCAATGAGTGACTTGTGAGAATGGGGAGGTATTGCAGGCAGGCAGACGCAGCAGGACTGGATAGCATTATAATGGGCTTTTATACTTTGATGCTAAAACTATAACTATCAGCTATGAAATATAGCTTATGCATTGTTGCCTCTTGTATGTTTATTAATTGATTTGTATAACCTGACATACAGGGTTTTTCAACACAAACCCTTCGCAACTATGGGCTTGTTTTCTTGCAATTAATCTAAGGAGTAGGTAAGAGAGTGCCAACTTTGCATCCTTGGTCTACTCCTCCTCTGGATCTCAGCCCACACTGTTTTTGTCCTGTGTGGCATCCTGCCCTGGGTTCTCAGGGGAGCCTTTTTCCTCCCTCTTCCTTTGCATTTTCAACTCTTGGTCTCCTAGGTCCTTCCTTTCTCATCATGTACCTTGTCTTCCTCTTGTTTCCCTGAAGCTTCTGCAGTTTCTCCCAATTAAAAATGAAGTGGTTCAGCCAATTTCAGTCCTGAAACTGGGAAAACCTGTCAGTGTCTTTAAGGGATTTCAAGTCTCCTTGTGGACACATGCTGCATACATCCCTAGAATTCCCTTGGCATGTTCGGGAGCTTCATTCAGCCTTCCGTGCTGCTGGATTGTGTGCTGGTGCACCTAGGACTTCTTATTACCAAAGCTTTCCCCCACTGGGCACCCCTCTGCCAAATCCAAGACTCCCTTCAGCAAGAACAGAGTAGATTCTGCAGATCTGGTACAGATTATTCTCCAACAGGTGAGGACACAGAGCTTAAGCACTTTGGCTGGTCTTTGATTAATTCTGAGGAAGTCCTCCTTTAAATTTTCCTGGGGCTCCATAGGATCTGGCTTTGGGTGGGAAGATTCAGAAAAGTTATGACAAAGGATGGATAGACACAATACACTTAGGAATGACCATGTCTGTCAGTTTCTCAGTGTCCTTCTTCCTTGTTCCCATCCGTCTTGATTACCTGAAGGGGCCAGTGACTGTCTCATGTATTGGCTGGTTCCACCAAGACCTATGCTTCTCATTCCTCCTTTTCACAGCAGCTCTCCTATTCGCATTATCAAATGGCCACTCACTGTGTTCTGGTTTTCTTTATCAAATTTTTATAAATTTGGAAATAACTCAGTAGAGTTCGTCTCTCTATGGGTCTGTGAGCAGATGTCGTTGGAAGGATGGGGTGATGCATATAACGAGCCCAGATACAACTGTAGTATTTCAGAGCATATCCAACCTGGTGATTTGTATTCTCCCATCAGTGGATTGTGGCCCTGTTGAAAGCCAGGACCGTGAAGATCTTGTTAATGAATTATGCTTGGGTATTGGGCCAGATTTAAAGTGGAGAGCAGTGGCACTCAAAACTCTAACAGAGTGCTTAGCATGAGGTCTTGGTGGTTCAATGGGGGAATAATTAAGAGAGAAAGCCCTTCTTGGTCTCACTCAGGCTCCCATGGTTTATATAGGTTGGGGAGAATGTGGTCCGTCACCTCTCCTTCTGCACAAATGGTGTCAATCACTTCGACTGACAGTCCAGCAAGTCAAAGAAAGGGAGCCGTGAACCTGTGGCAGGTGGCATGCTTGGAGAATCATGTTTTTCATCCTGAGGTTCAGGGATTTCTTTTGAGCTGACTTGTTTTCATCATGACATTTAGTTTTCCAGTTACCATTATTAAAAGCAAAAAGGACAGCATCAGCAGTAAAATAACAGTAAGATGTTCTCCGTTAAATAGACATCACTAAGTATTATCTGAAGAAAATTAAATCTAGAATTCTATACAATTAATTGGTCAAGTTTCTTAATTGCAATATTAAAAAATTATAGGCCTTGATTATGAGGGTTGTAGTTACATCTTACTTTGGTCCCCTGATGCCAAGAGCCAACTCATTTGGAAAAGACCCTGATTCTGGAAAAGATGGAGGGCAGGAGAAGGGGACGACAGAGGATGAGATAGTAAGATAGCCTCACTGACTCAGTGAACATAAATTTGAGCAAACTCCAGGAGAGAGTGGACAGAGAAACCTGGCCTGCTGCAGAATGGGGTTACAAAGAGTCAGACATGACTTAGCAACTGAACAACAACAAGTTATGTCTCCTTTGCTACTTCTAGAGTATTCTGTTTGTTGGGCAAAGTTTTCTCCTTTCCTTCTAAAACTGCCTATATTGTTCTATAATACTCTAAACTAGTTTACATACATATGATGAACACTTAGGATCTTTTGGGTTTGGCTTATCAAAGTCCACCAAATGATGGGTTAAGCCTATATTTTGCCAGAGTTCTCCTTCTGATCCAGGTAAAGGATCAGAATATCGGTTCCCAGTCCCAGCTTGGATATTCCATATCAGGAATAGGGCTGCAGATAGGAAAAGCTTTGTTGTGAATCATGATTTGAGTAAACCTCGACAACTGTCACTTCTGCAGAGGATGAGCTCAGTGGAGCAAGAGCTGGCTTTCCTTCCCTGTTGTATTTTAGGACCCAGGGGGAAAGCAGGAGAAAGACTTTGAGCTTCAGCAGAATCCCCACCACATCCTGTGTTCTCCACTGGTGAACTGTGGGCTAAAAAAATTACCAAGAGCTTCCCCAGTGGCTCAGTGGTAAAGAAACCACCTGCCAATGCAGGAGACACCAGTTTTATTCCTGGGGCAGGAAGATCCCCTGGAGAAGGAAATGGAAACCCACTCAGGTATTCTTCCCTGGGAAATCCCAAGGACAGAGGAGCCTGGCAGTCTACAGCCTGTGCAGTCTCAAAAGAGTCAGATATGACTTAGGGACTAAAACAACAAGAAAAATTACCGGACTTCTCTGAGGCTTTTCCACTAGGCATAGACTGGGATTTATACTCTCTCCTTCACAAGTTTGCCCCATCCACTCTTTCCATGTAACCAAAAACCTTGATTTCTTAGTCTCAGATGTTGGGCTTTCTGGAAACACTTTCTGTAAAGATAGGTTTCCTATCCTTTAGAAGCAACAAAACAATCAAATATAACAGCTCATAGCATCTGTGAGTTCCTTGAGGGCAGAATCCATGTTTTGTCTATTGCTCTGTCTGGAGAACCTAGCCAAGGACCTGGTGGATAACACAGAAGCTCCGAATTGATTTTGGAATAAATGAATCTATAATTATGCAAAAACTCTCCTATCCTGTGTCTCTCAGCTAAGCATTGTTGTGGTTGCTGTTATAATAGAAGTAGAGAAAAAAGCGAAAGTGTTAGTCACTCGATCGTTTCTGACTCTTTGTGACTCCACGGACTATAACCTGCCAGGCTCCACTGTCCCATGGAATTCTCCAGGCAAGAATACTAGAGTGAGTAGACATTCCCTTCTTCACGGGATCTTCCCAACTTAGGAATTGAGCCTGGGTATTCTGTACAGCAGGTAGATTCTTTACCATCTGAGCCATCAGGGAAGCCTTAGAATAAACAGTAATTCAGGGAAGGTTTTTGTAGGACTGTGAAACACATGATGGATTTTAAGCTACAAGAAGGCAGAAGTATCTGTATCTAATTTCCTATTGACAGTGATCTGGGCATGACCTTGCACAATCAATTCGAGTAATAAAGGCTTGGATAATTATGACACTTAAAATGATGATAAAATCCCTGCTATGTGGTCCCCCATGGACATTGTCCCAGAGTTGGGTATAGCCAGCCAGCCACCCCCTTCTTTGCACTTTTATTTATTATCTATTATTCCCCATACTGAGAGGCTTTCCAAGGGCTGTTTTTCAGCTCATCTTCCTCTGGAGGCTGGAGAAGTGCCTTCCTGAGAGGTCTGGAGGCAGAGGCAGGAAGGCAGCTAATAGGTAGGGGGAGAGGAGCCCTGTGTGAAGAGAAAGTCAGGCCAAGGGATGACACTTGACAATTTTGTTTTGAACCTCTCTGTTATTTCCAGTAAAGCAATTTCTTTGACATTTTCCTGTGGCATTTGAAAGGGGGGAGAAAGCAGGTTTTTTTCTTTATCATCTTTTTTTCCTTTTCTCCCTCTCCAGAGTGATTTATCTTGTCTTTTTCCAAAAGCCAACACTCCCCAGTGTCTAGCAAGCACTGTGAGTGTTGTACAAAGATGCACATCCGTGCCCCTCAATCAGTGCAGGGTTTGCGTGTGTATGGGGTGTGTGTGTATGTGTGTGTGTGTGTGTGTGTGTGTGTGTGTGTGTGTGTAGGCAACAGCTGGGACTCATGAGACTGAGTACTATCACATGTACCTGGGATGTGACAAAGACCTCGTGACAAAGATCCCAGGCACTAAACCAGCCACAGGCTGCATGGTTAGAGGCCCACTCAGGTACACGCCACCTACCTGCCTCCTCGTTTGGACCACCTGGCCTGCAGATGACCCACAGCTTGCCTTGACACTGGCTTGTCCTCAGGTGACAGGCCCTATTCACCTCTCAATGTGTGATCACAGAAAGACTGAGCAAAACAGAGCAAGAGTAATCTGCTAAAGGAATAACATGAGTCATTCCCAAACCAGGAGCAGGTCAAATCCTGTCACGAAGAATGTCAGGACGTGGCCTGCTTTCATCTTCTCTCCATGTGCTAGAACCATTTTAGAGAGAAATTAGCAGGAGCACAGCATCAGCAGGAGCTGAGGTAGGCCCACTTGTGTAAGTGAGACGTCTATAAGATGCTCTGTCTATAAGATGCAAACCGCTATGGCTATGCCGGAGCGGTCATGTCAGATGTAAAGAAATGATATGTAAAATGTGAAGTGCTGATGAACACAAAACTCAGTGTTGACTGATGCTCACCACACTCCCTGGGATCACCCCACTCCCTGGTCTTCCGTGGGCTCTCTTCCGGAGAGTTCATGTCCTGTGCGTATGTGCCATGTATGCTCAGTCATGTCTGACTCTCTGTGACCCCATGAACTGTAGCACTCCAGGCTCCACTGTCCATGGGGTTGGCCAGGGCAAGAATACTGGAGTGGGTTGCCATTTCCTTCTTCGCAAGATCTTCCCAACTCAAGGATTGAACCTGCATCTCTTGCATCTCACTGCAGGCAGATTCTTTGCCACTGAGCTACCTGGGAAGCCGTGGGAGCCTTGTCCTGATGCCCCTGTTAACCATCTGTACAGGTCAGCACTGCCTGCCAGGACCCACATGCACCCTTGCCACCTGGCTCTTCTCTTTCAGCTTGGTCTGGGGCTTGGAACAGACAGGCTAGCTCCAAGCTCACCTCCAGAAGGAATCTGGCTGGAACTCCTGACTCGCAAAAACTTCATAGGAATATTCTCAGATGCTGCTGAGTCCCAGAGAGACCCCAGCTGGTACCTGCTGGCCCCAAGAGGGCCCTTCATGCTTCCCTGGGGAGGTAGCAGTCTCATAGCAAAGATAAAATGCACCCATCCCAGGCATGCTTAAATCTCTGTTGCATCTGCATTTTTTCTCTAGAAATGCTTATGGAATAAATGGAATTTATAATCAGAAACCATAAAGCGTCTGATTTATTGCTCATCTTGATGACAATATTTAATAATGCATGTATATTTTATCACGTCTTTTTAATGCTCTGTTGTGGAATTTTACTTAATGGGGTGATTCCATCCTCTGTATGAACCTATCTTTGGCACCAAAAGGGAAGAGCATCCTTTTGAGTTAAGGATCCAGAGATGATGGGGAGAGCACCCAACTCTTCCAGGTGGTCTGAGGAACCTCAGGTTATCAGGGTAGGGCTAGCTGCTTCCCAAGTGGCAAGAATCTCATGACACTGTGGTGAAAGATAAGTCAGAGTTTCATCACCTACTTCCAGTGTGGGAAATTCTATGTTTAGAGATTAATTCCTTTGAGCCTTGGAGGCATGTTCTTTTCAAGTGTTTCTTATTGAGATTCTTATATCCTCAGAAAGAAAAACTGCTATCACAGAGACTGGGAATTATGTAATAGGCAAATTGAAAGAAGCATCTTGTAAGAAGATAAGGGGGAGTGGCTAGAGATGGGGAGAGGGAGAGAGCTCAGGAAGAAGTAAGCAGAAAACTGGGCTAAAGTGGAGTTGGCATGCTTGACAATTTTGCTTGGTGAGATAGACTTCACCTACTTGTTTCCTGCTCCTTTCTTCTGGGTCCAGAGTCTCTTGAAAGAGAGAAAAATGTGCCTAATAATGAAGTCCCAGCCTCTCTAAGGGACCTCCAGTGTTTATTTCCCCCAAACAAAAATTCTATCTTCCTGACCAGTATATAGCCCTCCCAATCAAGATGTCAGTATGATGCCAACATAACCTTGTTATACAAGGAACTCATTCATGTTGCCAACAGTTGTAACAATATCTCTTCTTCCTCTCCTGCCCAGGAGCTTCTCCAGGAGCACACATGAAACTCAACTGCCATAACTCACAGTCTCCTTCAGTTTGAAGCAGTTGTGTCTCCTTCTGTCTTTCATGCCCTTATCAAACGTCGAGGGTATCCAGACCTCACATTCTAAAGCATGACTTTGAACTTGGTCTGCCCCACCTTTGTTTTTCACCAGTCACAGGTGGTACATTCTTGGCAGGAATATCACAGAAGCAATGTTGCCACAGGTCAGGAAGCAATGGTCTCCTATGCCTCATTTGGAGATGCTAAGCTTCATTCTTTATCAAGTTGGTTCTTCCAGGGTTCTTCACTGTGTCAAAAACTTTACTGAAACCAACATGAAAAAGACCACACCTAAATCATCTAGACCACACACCCCACTCCCCAACTCCAGTCTTCAACACTCTTGCACTCAAACTGAAATAAGGTCACTAAGGTTAATTCAGCTATAAATCTGCAAAATAGAGAGGTCCCTCCAGGTGGGAATGGGAACTCTTCTTACCTGCCAGCTTAGTACCGTAGTGTTGTCTTAGGAGGACCTGATGGGTTTCAAACTCAGAATATATTCAAATTTATTTTTCAAAAGTATCTATTTGAAAAATATTTTTAATTTTTCATTCTCTTGATAATAGAGATGATTCTAGCTACTTAGAATCTTACGGAAAAATTCCTCCCAAAATTCTTAGCTCAAGACATAGGTCTTCTCCTGCAGTCTTTTAAACAGATTGTCCCAAATTCCTTTCTTCTCTTTAGATTCCATATATAGTCTTCTTCATGTTTCAATGGTCAATGGCCTCAGAGTCCCAAAAAGCTGAAAGAATCATCTATGTTTAAAAAAGACTCTTTCAGGATTTTTGTGTGTAGTGTTTGAGATTTTCATTTTTTGATTTTTTTTTTTTTTAGTTTTTGGTTTTGTCACCTTCAAGAATTATGATAGAGGAGTGGAGCCACAGGGCCAGAAAGCTAGACACTGGAGACACAGGAAACCCAGGGTCGCTCTTTTTACTCTTCTTTCTCATCTTCCATACCATGCACATGCATACACACATGCGTACACACACACCTGCACACACACACACGCAAACACATGCGTACACACACATGCACACAGACATCTGGGCAAACCTCTAAATCTCTGCTAGTCCAACCGACAGGCCATAAAACTCTCATTAAGAGAATTAAGAGGACCAGTTCTAGGAGTGACCTTCCCCCCTTTTCTGAACCACTACTGAAGCCTGAACAAGGCTTCCAGATTCTTCCCAGCACCACCTCCAGCCCCAGAACTCCCAGACTTGCCCAGCTTCCTGGCAGATCTGGGTCCGATGCTAAATTACCGTCTACTTATGGAGAGGGCTCAGAGGCAGATGATCATAGGCTAAAAATACCTCCAAGGTAACAATGAAAATGAGGGAAGAGGATTATTGGTTTGCTTAGCAGGTGCTGGGACCAGGACCAGTAGCCTGGAACTGAGGAAGAGAAAGTTCAGGCAAAGGGTGAGCAGAGCTTCCTGTTCTGGACTTTAGGGTCCAGTGCCAGGTGCCAGGGTCTGAAGCATGGTATTGGTGCCCACAAGGATTCCTGCCAGATTCACCAGAATCTGGGTCACAGGGGCTGACCTGAAGCTTTCTGGTCATTATATATATTACCAGGGCAGAAGCCACACAAAGGCCTTTGCCTCAGGCATTTAATTTCTTTTAATTGTATTTATGTATTTATTTTTGGGGGCTGGGCTGGGTCTTTGCTGTTGCATGGGGTTTCCTCTAGTTGGCTTCTCATTGAGGTGGCTTCTCTTGATGTGGAACAAGGGCTCTAGGGTGCACAAGCCTTGATGGTTGTGGACTGTGGGCTCGGTAGTTGTGGTTCTGAGGCTTGAGAGCACAGCTCAGAGTTGTGACACACGGGCCAGTTGCTCCACAGCATGTGTGATCTTCCTGAATCAAGGATCAAATATGCATCCTCTGCATTGGCAGGTGGATTTGATACCACTGAGCCACCTGGGAAGCCCCAAGCATTTAATTTCTAACCCGGATGTTCAGGAGACAAATTCCTCATGTTTGATCCTTTGTGTTGCTGAAAGATCAACTCTTTTCCTTTGGTCCCCAAAGTTGGGAGTGAGTAAGTGAAAGAAGCTCAGCCTTGTCCAGCTCTTTGTGACTTCATGGACTGTAGCCCACCAGGCTCCTCTGTCCATGGGATTCTCCAGGCAAGAATACTGGAGTGGGTAGCCATTCCCTTATCCAGGGGATCTTCCTGACCCAGGGATTGAACCTGGGTCTCTGACATTGCAGGCATATTCTTTATCATCTGAGCCACCAGGGAAGCTGTTGTCAAGTGTGAGAACTAACATCCAGCCTGGGGTGCTTGTCCCACGTGTAGAGATATTGGGCTCTGAGTCAGATTGGGTGGGTGAGGGAGAGTGATGTTATTGGATATTCAGAAGATAATAGAAGCAACAGGAAGAACATTCTGCTAATAACTGTTACTGATTAAAATGCTACCTGACTGTGTTTTATCTCCTCAATAAAACTGTTAAGGAGAAGAACAGAAGAAAAAAATAAGGACTTGAATGTGAGACTTTGTCTTTTGAAATCCAGAAAGCTTCACATCCTATGTACCCCAGAGAACGTTTTGCCTATAGGGGAATGGTAATGTTACATCACACTATGCTATATGTTAGAGTTCCTCAGAAAGAACTAATAGAATGTATGTGTTCATGTATATATACACTAGGATGTATATGTAAAGAGAGAGGGGTTTATTTCAAAGGATTGGCTCACAGGATCATGGATGTAAGTTCAAAATAGGGCAAAACATCAGGCAGAGTCAATGCTGCTATCGTGAGTTTGAAGGATGTCTCCTGACATAATCCCCTCTTCTTGGTGAAACACAGTCTTTTCCTAATAAAACCTTCAACTGATTGCATGATGCCCACCTGCATTATAGAGGGTAATTTGCTTTGCTCAAAATCCACTGATTTCATTTCATCTGAATGCAACCTCCACAGAACCATATACACTAACATTTTCCCAAACATCTGGGTGCTGTGACTCGGTCAAGTTGATACAGAATATTAACCATCCCAGCACCATGAAGAAGTCACTTCCTAACACACATGCTTAATACACTCCTTCCCTCCTGAAGTGTCTCACACACAGCGGGTTTGGACTAAGCCTCGCATCAGTCAGGGAACGAGAGGAAGGTCAATTTACAAGTGACATGAAGGAGTTCGTGTCTGCAGAGTAGAAAACAAGGGAGAGCAGATATTCTCTGCAGATTTGGGTTAGGTGCCGAGGCAGGCGATTCTTAATCTCAGTACAGAGAGCCTTGAAGCCCATGTTGGAAAATGCAAGCTGGATGTAATAAGAAACCGATAAGAGTTAAGACTACCTACTTCATTTTATTCTTTCTTGTTTTTCCTAAAAGAACACAGAAGTCAGAAACATTCAAGAAAGTCATGAGTGATGAGTCAGGCTGCATTAAAGGCACTTAAGTCATACTCCCTGGGATAAAAAGCACGTGGTAAATCCTGGTGCATGCCCCTCTGGAGGATGGGGAGCTGGAGGGGCTGCTCCTCAGTCCTGAGCTCAGGAAGCAGCCTAGGCAGTCGCCAGGAAGGGGAGAACCAGAGGCTTCTTGTCTGCTGTTTCCTGTCGGTGACGACCTACACATCAGCATGCAACCTTGTCGTGCCAATGACAGTGCATCTCACACAATTAAAAAGAAAAAGTCAAAACATTAATATCTTGCGTCCAAAGGTCAGGATATCTCCACTCAGCTTTCCAAAGCTGGTGATAGAGGGCTTGGAGCCTTCCCATCATACGATCCAAGTGGAGGTCATAGGCCAACACATCCTGTCTCAAGGATTTTGCCCCATTGTGGCCAGACTGTTAGACTCTTAGAGAATTTGCAGTTATGGTCATATGCAGAGTCTGAGAACAGAGAAGGAACCAAGCAGCATCCAGCGTGTGCCCATCACTGTTCAGATGTGGGAACCGGAGTTTGGAGGGAAGTGGTTTTCTCCATGTTGCACACTACTTTGTGAAAGAATTAAGACTAGAACTCAGTTTTATGATCCCAGACAGGTGCACGCTCTCTTTGGCTTCTGTTTGAAAGCCAGCATCTGCAACAGTAAAGCAGAAGGGTGGTAGGAGAAGATGACAAACCGGTGCCAAAGAGAGACCTGTGTCCCTGCTTTTTCCTCCAAGATGCTGAGCTGGGATAGATTGTCAAGGTAATTTAATATAAAAAAATACATAAAACTCATTTTCACAGCAAAAGAAGAGAAAAGACAGCTTCATATCCTTGTTGGTGGAAATGACCTGCTATCCATAGGCAGATGATAGAAATGGGAGGCGTCTTACCTATAGTGAAACGGCTGCTTGCATGTGTGTTTGGGGGGTGTGTGTGTTATATAGTAGCTGTAATTAATAGTACTTACCTTTGATTGAATATTTAGTATGAAGCTGGAGCTATTCTAAGCCCTTCATAGGAATCAATCTATTTAGTCTTTTTTTTTTTTTTGCTGTACTGGGTCTTCATTGCTTTGTACAGGCTTCTCTCTAATTGTGGCAAGCAGGGGCTATTCATCGACGGAGCGAGCAGGCTTCTCATTGCAGTGGCTTCTCTTGTTGCATGGGCTCTAGCACACAGGCTCAGTAGCTGTGGTACACAGGCTTAATTGCTCCAGCGTGTAGGATCTTCCTGGACCAGGGATTGAACCCATGTCCCCTGCATTGGCAGGTGATTCTTAACCACCAGGCCACCACCTAAACCTATTTGATCTCTACAGTAATCCTGTGAGCTGAGTACTCATTGCCTAGGTTTTACAGATAAGGAAACTGAGTTGTTGGAAGTTATTCACACAGCCAGAGTCACATAGCCAGAAAGTGTCAAAGCTGATATTTTTGGCTTTGGAGACAGGACTCTCAGCTCCTACCCCGTGATGCCCATCTAGCTGTGGAGAGCTAGAGGAAATGCCACCTGTAAAAACATGACTTCCACAGATAAGAGATTCCTGGGTCTAGCACAGGCGAATATGGGAGTCCTCATAAAATACCAGGGGCTCTAAGGAGGGAGCACAGTGTGGGAAGTCTTGATGAGAGGATCATGAAGGAAGAAGATAAACAATTCCGTCTTGAGCTGGTGATGGGATCATGCCTTTGAGAGAGAGAGGGACAAATCCTGGAGGAACTGTATCTCCAGTAGGTTCCCAGGACAAAGCATCCAAATACAGAGAAGGCAGACTCCTGTCCTTTTTCAGACCCTTATAATGGCTGATAATTTTCAAGTGCTTCCAAGCTCCAGGTCCTGTTCCCAGCCCTTTTGCATGTCACCTCATTCAAACTTCACAGCAAAGCATGAGACGGGGACTACAACATCTCTGTTACCCAGAGGAAGAAGCCGACCAGGCTCAGAAAGTTTCAGAAGCTTTATGAGCCAGATCACAGCTGTGTTGACTTGATCCTGAGAGTTACGGAGCTGGGCCAGAGCTCTGCCATCCCTCATCTGAGCATAAAGACTAGTCCTCAGGAGGGGACCAGGGTGGCTGGAGGTCTCGGTTTTGAGGAGTAAGCAGGCCTACAAAAACCAAACCAGGTATCAACTTGCCGGAACATGGATGGACCTAGAGGTTATTATGCTAAGTGAAGTAAGTCAGGGTATGATATCACGTATCTGTAGAATCTAAAATATGATACAAATGAACTTATTTACAAAACAGAAGTAGACTTACAGACATAGGAAACAAACTTATGGTTACCAAAGGGGGAAGGGAGGGAGAGGGATGAATTAGGAGTTTGGGATTAACATATCCACATTACTCTATTTAAAATAGGTAACCAACAAGGGATAGATAACCAAGCGCAGGGAACCATACTCATTATATTTTGTAACAGCCTATATTGGATATGAATCTGAAAAAATATATACATATATATGGGCTTCCCAGGTGGCTCAGTGGTGAAGAATCCGCCTGCCAATGCAGGAAACACAGGAGATGCGGATTCAAACCCTGGGTCAGGGAGATCCCCTGCAGGAGGACCTGGCAGCCTGCTTCCCTACTTCAGTATTCTTGCCTGGGAAACCCCAATGGAAAGAGGAGTCTGGCAGGCTACAGTCTATGGAGTCATGAAGAGTCAGACTCGACCAAGTGACTGAGTGTGCACATAGGTATATATGTATAACTGAATCCCTGTTGCACATCTGAAAGTAACGCAACATCGTAAATCAACTATACTTCAAAGAAAGAAAGAAACACTGGGCACCATATGGGTGATGGACGGTAACTAGACGTGTTTTGGTGACCATTTTGCATTGTATACAAATATCAAATCGTTATATTATACACCTGAAACTAATATAGTACCATATGTTGATTAAACCTCAATTACAAGAAGGCTGGTCACCGTACGTTGCCTGGGAAGCCAGGCATGTGGGATTCGTTGGTCCCCCTGCTGGGGCACTCCCCAGGCTCCCTGCACTGGGTATACAGGAGCACCAAGAACTGCTGTCCTCACAGAGCTTTCAGCCTGGTGGGATCCACTCACAAGAGGAGGCAACCAGCGTCCCCCGTCAGGACCAGCCTGGTGTGGCAGCCCCCCATCCCCTCAAACCTGAGCTTCTCACACTCTTCCAGGCGGGTGGGGGCCCCACGGTGAGCCAGCTGACACATAAAAATGGCCTTCTGCATTTCTGCTGACATGTCTTCCATATCTGATGGAGTTAGATCTTCATTATGAAATTAGATGAGGTTTCTGATGTGCAGACTAATAGGTAACAGCACACATTCTTCCTCTGAGCAGTGGCAGAAACAGCCAAGAGCAGGGAGTGGGGCGTCTGCAGCTGCCCCGGCCCATCCCATCCCATCTTCCTACCCACCTGTCATGGTCCGCTAACATCGTTAGCTCACCGAGGGGACAGCATCTCATTGCGTTATCTGCTCCCCCGCAACCAAAGGGCTTTGTGTACTGAGGCTGCGGTTAAGTCATGGAACAAAGAGATATATTCTGCACAGGAAGGGGTGATGAAGAGAGCCAGCAGCTGTCCTTCACTTTCCATCAAGGAGGAGGGGATCTCGGGGGTCCCCGGGCCTGGGGTGTCCTGGCGGCCACTCCTGAGGCCGCCTTCCCCTCTGTCCTCCCTGTGAGATCTCATCCGCAGAGTGCCTACTGTGTGCCAGGCTCTTCGTGTGCAATGTCCCATTTAGTCCTCGTGATAAACCTGTACGTGGGCACTGTTATCGCCAGCTCACTGCTTGGGAGCCTAAGGCTGAGGTGGTCAGGTGACGCCCAAGGCCAAGAGCTGGTCAGACCCACATCAGCTGAATTCCAAGGCCCCTGATTTTTCTACCATTTTGCACTGAGGGCTTCACCTATTCTCTCTCTCTCTCTCTCTCTCTCTTTTTTTCTTCTATTTAATTTTTATTGGAGTAGAGCTGATCAACAATGTTGGGGTAATTCCGGGTGGGCAGCAAAAGGACTCAACCATACATATACATGTATCCCTTCTCCTCTAAACTCCTTTCCCATCCAAGCTGCCACATAACAGTGAGCAGAGTTCCCTGTGCTGTACAGAAGGTCCGTGTTGGTTAATTCACCCCAGTGTAGCTCCATGCCTTGTATTTGTCCCCACTTCTGCTTCACGAATGCAGGCGGAGACCAGAGCCATCTCTCCTTGCAGCCCCACCTTTATCTCCCCAGCAATCTTCCGTCCAGGCCTCAGGGGACCGTTCCCCTTTGACCAGACAGAAACCAAGCTTCTGATGTCCTTAGGGGATTACTTTCTTCTTCATATGAAAGACACATCCTCAGCCCCCACTGACTTTGCAAACATTTCACGGCTAACATTTACCCTTTAATGCTGACACTTTTACCCTTCCTTCTGGGGTGACCTACACAGAGGCTGAGTCTTGAGGGGTCCATGGAAATTTTTCTTCATAGGCTAGTTGATCTATGGTTCCCACCTGACAACACAGAAGAATTTAGGTTGCAGTAACTAACACACAGGGAATGCTGGTGAGACATGGACCCTTTTTCCCAAGTGCTAAAGAGAAACGGATTTTGCTTCTGATGTGTTGGCAGCTGTGCCTTCCTAGCAGAGCATGTTCACTGAGGCTTTCATCTACATGGCCTCCTGGTGTCAGGGTCTGCATTCCACGGCAGATAACAGAAGCCCCAGCCCACAGGCATGGCCGTGGAGCATGCAGTCCAGAGATGGTGAGATGGGCAGGCTGCCCATCATGAGGACCAACCATCTGACAGCATCAGCCCCACAGAGGCCTCTTGGCTGTCCTCCCTGTAATCTTCAGTGTCAGACGCTTGTCCTCATGGTGGAAAGATGGTACCTTGACCTCACCTTCATTTGAATTTCCAAGGAGGAAGAAGAAAAAGAAGTCAGAAGGGGAAGAAGTGTTGCCAGAACAAGGAAGCGACTCAAGGAAGTTTCCTTTTTTTTTTTTTTTTTAAATTTTCTTTACTTTATTGTGTTGGTTTTGCCATACATTGACATGACACTGCCATGGGTTTACATATGCTCCCCCTCCAGAACCCCCCTCCCTCCCCCCTCCCGACTCCCTCCCCCTGGGACATCTTAGTGCACCAGCCCCGAGCATCAACCCTGGGCTGGCGATTGATTTCACATATGATAATTAACATGTTTCAATGCCATTCTCCCATATCATCCCACCCCTGCCCTCTTCCACAGAGTCCACGAGTCTGTTCTATACATCTGCGTTCCTTTTGCTGTCTCGCATGCAGGGTGCTCATTACCATCTTTCTAAATTCCATATATATGCGTTAGTATACTGTATTGTTTTTCCTTCTGGCTTACTTCACTCTGGATAATAGGCTCCAGTTCCGTCCACCTGAATAGAACTGATTCAAATGAATTTTTTTTAATGTTGAGTAATATTCCATTGTGTATATGTACCACAGCTTTCTTATCCATTTGTCAGTTGATGGGCATATAGGTTGCTTCCATGTCCTGGCTATTGTAAACAATGCAGCGATGAACATTGGGGTACACGTGGCTCTTTCAATTCTGGTTTCTTCTGTGTATATGCCCAGCAGTGGGATTGCTGGGTCATATGGCAGTTCTATTTGCAGTTTTTTAAGGAACCTCCACACTGTTTTCCATAGTGGCTGTACTAGTTTGCATTCCCACCAACAGTGTAAGAGTGTTCCCTTTCTCCACATCCTCTCCAGCATTTATTGCTTGTAGATTTTTGGATTGCAGCCACTCTGACTGGTGTAAAGTGGTACCTCATTGTGGTTTTGATTTGCATTTCTCTGATAATGAGTGATGTTGAGCATCTTTTCATGTGTTTGTTAGCCATTTTTATGTCTTCTTTGTGGACCACTAGCCAGGTCCTCACTGTGTGCTGCCCCTCCGGTATAAGGAGAGATGGGAAAGGCGGTGCTTAGATAGGCCTATGGTCCCCTAAACCAACTCAAGATACTGAGAGAGCAGGACGGGGAGAACACATAGCTGGTGGATAGCTTGCTCTGGCTGCCACTTTCCCATCCCTCCTACCTGGACTTTTCTAGGGCAGGGAAGAAGCCATTAGAAGGAAATTCTTATGTTCAATCTGCCCTTAAAGACAGAGGCCCCATGGCCCCTCACACTTTCTGTTACAAGGTCACTTTTTTTAAACTTTTCATTCATAATGGAGTATTGCCTATTAACAATGTTGTGATGGCTTCAGGTGGATAACAAAGGGACTCAGACATACATATACATGTATCCCGGCTTCCCAGGTGGCACAAGTGATAAATAATCCACCTGCCAATGCAGGAGACATAGAGACACAGGTTCAATCCCTGGGTCAGGAAGATGCCCTGGAGGAGGAGATGGCAACCCACTCTAGTATTCTTGCCTGAAGAATTCCCATGGACAGAGGAGCCTGGCGGGTTATAGCCTATGGGATCACAAAGAGCCAGACATGAGGGAGTGACTTAGCAGGCACGTGATGGTGGAGGAGGAGCTGACCTTTCTTGCCTTTGGCCCTATACACTTTTTTCCCCTTGGGCTTTCCTGGTGGCTCAGGTGGTATAGAATCTGCCTGCAATGTGGGAGACCTGGGTTCAATCCCTAGGTCAGGAAGATCCCCTGGAGGAAGGCATGGCAACCCAACTCCAGTACTTTTTCCTGGAGAATCCCATTGACAGAGGAGAGGGCTGCAGTCCCTGGGGTCGCAAAGAGTCAGACATGACTAAGCAACACACACATTCTCCTCTACAGGAGTCTCTTAACAATGCCTCCACTCCTTCTCTGCCAGCCAATCAGTTTTCCATCCACTGCTGCTTAAGAATTCTGCATTGTTTTACTGTAATTTTTACCACTTGGGAGGAGTTATTGATATTATCTGTTATATCAAGAATTTGTAAAGATAGGAGAGCAATTAAAATATGATAATAGTGGGTAAAATTATTCAGCTGGATCATGCCTCTACCCTTTTTTAGAAGCTCTAATGAATCCACGTTTGCAAAAAAAATGGAGCCCAAACTCTTTACCAAAGCATGTGGAGTCCTTTAGCATCCCCTCCCACTATTCCTCAGACACAAACAATTCCTCACTTTTTCTTAAACAAGCCTTGATCTTTTAAATCTCCATTTCTTCATTCTTTCTGTTGTTTGCTGCAAATGGATCCCTCTTCTCCAATTGGTAACATACTACCTACCCTACAAAGTCCATCCCTCCCACTAAATATTCTCCAGGTCCTTTGAGCCTTAGGTCCAAAATTTCAGACTCACTAGATGATCACTATCGTAGCTCCCATCACACTGCTGGCAGTTTGTTCACCCATCTGTCTCCTCCACTAAGCTACGAGCCCCCGGATTGTGGGCACAGGCTGTTACACACCCCTGCAGCCCTTGTGTCTAGAGCAGCGCTTGCAACACTGCAGTTGCTTCTTTGTTGTTCAGTCAGTCGTGTCCGACTCTTTGCCATGCTCTGGACTGTAGCACACCAAGCTTCCCTGTCCTTCACTCTCTCCCTGAGTTTGCTCAGATTCATGTCCATTGAGTTGATGATGCCATCCAACCATCTCATCCTCTGTCACCTCCTTCTCCTCCTGCTTTCAATCTTTCCCAGCATCAGGGTCTTTTCCAATGAGCTGGTTCTTTGTTGCTTATTATGTCATTATAATAAAACCATTGCAGCCACTTTGTATAAAGGAGGCACTGTTATTTCCAGCCCCATTTTACAGATGAAAAAACTGAGGCTGGAGAGGGTAACTTGCCACTTTTCTACACAAGTGAAAGAGGCATGATTGGAGCTTCTGGCTCCAGTGCCTGAACTTTGAGTCATGGCCCAACACTGCTTCCGAACAGAATATTGGATGGAAGGATGAGTGAGACCATAGATATTGTCCAGCCTGTTTTGGAAAGGGATTCCAGAATGCAGAGAAATGTGCAGCTCTTCCCCTCCAACGTATGACTCACTTCTGACCCATCTGCCAGCCCAGCTCTCCTGCCTTCAGCAGTGAGCCCAGCACAGGTGCAGGCTGCCTGCAGGGGTTTAGGCCCAGCTTCAGCCCCTTTAGGCCAAAGGCCACATTACAGCATCCTGGCCAGGTTCCTGGGTGGTGCCTGCTCTGTCTGTCTGTCTCTCCTCTGCCCATCCTTCTCTCTCTCTGCCCCCCCACCCCCATCTGCTTCCCTGTCACAGATGTAGAATCTGTGCAGCCATCTCCGATGCATCTAAGCACAGGCACTCAGGGACAGTCTTGCTCCAGATCCTGCCTCCTATTTTCATATTTCCTGGGGCGTTTTGTAGAAATAGCAGAACAATTACTCATCCATGGGGGGTAAAGGGAGCAGGGTTTTATATAATCAAATGTTAAAGTGACAAAGTTTTCCAGCCAGTGGAGGAGGTAGAGGGAGGGAAGGTGGCATGGGGATGGTTGGGGGATGGAAGAGGAGCCTGGACTGTTCATCTGTGGTGCAAGCTCCATCAGGAATCTGCTTTGTACCTGTGATGCTGAAGGTGGATACAACCTGTGCCTTTGGTTCTGCCTCCCCTTCAGTGAGGCCCTGCATCACCTCCAGGTAGTGAGTCTGCCAAAGCTGATTGGAACTCCCTAGTTTCCAGAGGAACCGTTACAGAAGCCTTGATGCTTTATATCCATCTCCTGCATCGACTGATGAGAGAAAAAAAAAAAATTGTGGTTCATCTCCCAGCAGGAACTTTCTTAGCCAGATGAGGGACAGAGTCCAGAAACATCTGTCTGTAGCAAGCATGCTCGGAGTTTCCCATAAACACACGTTTCCATGAAAACCGAACAAAGGAGGATGAGAGAAAGGCCAGACATGCCCCCACATTTAAATGAGCCCCACGCCTCGATCCTTTCCATCCAGGGCTGGGTTGGGGGAGAGGGTGCGGGCGGCTGTCTGCACCCGGACCAGCAGCTGGCTGTCCCCACCAGGGCCTCCTTCCCACCACACGCGCCGCTGCGCATGGACAGGCTCTCTGGCCGTTTGTTCTTTGATGTGCGCTAAGTGAAACATAATTACCCACTTTGTCACATCGCATGTGACTTTGACGGCCCAGTGTGTGCGCTTAAAAAAAATACACGAGAAAGTCTTCAAGGGGAATCAGTGCTCCTTTGGGGATGGTTTTTGGGATTTCGATGGGATTCCGATCAACAGATCCCCAGAGCTGGTGCAACCGGCAGCAGCAGCTGCTTCCGGTCCTACCTGCCCTCACTGCTGCCCATCCGCCACAGGGAGGTGGAAAGGCAGGAAAAAAGGGAGGGCCTAAGGGAGGCAAGAGGGAGGGGGACATCCAGAAGGCTTTAGCAAACAAGACAGGAAAGGAGGCAGAGGAACACTAGAGGCCAGAGCACACTTAATTCCCTTCTTTTGTGGGATGAATTGTTTCCAAAAATAAGGGTGGCCCCTGCAGAAACCCTCTCCCTCCGCCTTGGGAAACATCCTACTTAAGCACGCGTTTAGTCTCTTTTCCAGATTGCTCGTAGCCCACCTCTTTTCTTGCTCACTAGACTCCTTCCCAGGAGGGCAAAGCTCCTCCCTCTCCCGCAGCACTGCCTCCCTCTCCCAGGACCCGCCCCGCTGACCCAGTTCCCTTTTCTAAAGGAAGGCTCTGGGCCTTCTGAAATGGTGCCCTCATGTGTAAGTGGGCACACACACACGCACACGCACGCACACACACACTCCTGACCCTCAGAACCGGCACTTCGTGGTGGAGACACACACACTACACACCCTGGAAACAGCTTCCGCACACAATTTGAGCCCATCCGTGCTGCTAGGGCTCAGGCTGTGAGCGTCTTTAAATGGGAAGCCTGCTCGTTACTGCAATTAATTGGCATTGCTGCACTAATCGGAAGGCAGCCTGCCTATAATAAGCGTGGCAGCAGCCTACTGCGTGTAGCAGGGAGGCAGAGGTGGGCTTGGAGCCCTGGGCAGTGTTTACAACGGATGATACAGGAAATCCATAAGCATTCTCAGTTTTTGTAAAGCAAGGTTGCACTATTGGGTTTATATTAGCAATTTTCAATCATCTTTTATTAGTGCTCCATTGATCTTCTGTCCATTTCCTTAATGTATTAAAGCATAACAATCTGCAGAACATTCTCCCCTGGTCAGCTGACTACATAAAAGCATCACCACCCAAGCACTTATTCAGAAGCTCCGAGTCCCTCATGCAACCCCCTTGGATGGGAACAGACATGTACTGAATGAAAAGAAGTTTCTGTGAAGTGAAGTGGACAGAGAAGTCCATACTGATCCTGCATTCTGCATGGACGCCTTCTGGCCAGGGAATGGCAGGTCTTGGGGAACTTTCAGGAATCGCTCATACGGCCTTTCACTCTAGCCTCATTCTAGGCAAGCAGTTCATGGATTTAGCAGTGCAAATGAGCTCCAGCTCCAGTCTGGCCTAACTGTATGAAGACTCATCTGGGCAAGCTCTGTAGGCTTGTCTTTCCTCACCTATAAAAGGAGGACATTGACCTGGATGATCTCTATGGGTTTTTTCAACAATGAATTGGTTTAATCAAAAAACAAAGACCTTCCTGACAATAGGCTTATCTTCTTGTAGGGAAGATCATGTGTATTTATAAGCATTTAAAATGAAAGGCAATATGTTTCATATGCTGGAGAAGATCCTTCTCCAGGGGATCTTCGTGACCCAGGGATCAAACCCAGGTCTCCTGCATTGCAGGCAGACTCCTTACTGTCTGAGCCACCTACGCAAGTCTTATATACTGGAGAAGATACAAAATATTGACATAAAAGGAATCCAGAAGAGGGAGAGATTTCTCAGTGAGATGACCAGGGAGGTCTGCCTGGAGGAGGCATCATTTAAAATGCGGCTTGAGGAGTGGGAACTTAGGGGAAATGGACCCGAGGGTTGGACCTGCCCTGTGATGGTGACATTGCACTCCTGGGAAGAGAGGAAGGGAAGTCTAGAAGGCACTGTGCTTTGAATTCCAAAGACTGAGTCTATTTCAAGAAGGAGGAGAGTGTTTCCGGGGGCTACATGCTGCCAGGAGATCAGGGAGGCTGACTGCTGTGTCCTGAACAAACACAGCCCCAGACAACAGGCTCCGATCCTCTTTCTGGACCCTGCCTGGGCCACCAGTGATCACCTGCAGAACGCCCACCATGTTCTTCACGGTGGAGCTGTATTCGTGTTCCCCAAGCCTACTGTAAGTCCTGCTCACCATTCTGTGGACAACAAATGCTGCTTTTCCAGAACCCTGAGAGGTGACGCAACAGGAGATAAATGGCTGGCTGCTCCTCTGCTCAGACACTCTGCGTTCCCTCCTATTCTCGCTGTGCCACGGGGCCCACTTCTGCACAAGGTTCTGATGCTCATACATCTGCTCCTGGGTGGGAGGAGTCCTCCCATCCCTCATGAGTTATCTCCCTTATCCTGCCAAAGTGCCCCCTACCCTCCCTGTGAGCTGGGGCATAAGGCATATTCCACAAGGAAAGAGACTGGGTCCTTGCCTTCATTAAACTGCAGGTGAGTTAATTAACCTGCAAATGAGTCTCTCAAACTCCTTGTCCAGCATTTGCCTCCATTTGACAGATGAACCAACCAAGGCTTATGTGTGTGTAGGAAGCTTTCCTGGCTTCCCTGGGGGCTTAGATGGTAAAGAAACTGCCTGCAATGCAGGAGATCTAGGTTTGAACCCTAGGCCGGGAAGACCCCCTGGAGAAGGAAATGGCCACCCACTCCAGTATTCTTGCCTGGAGAATCCCATGGACAGAGGAGCCTGGCAGGCTACCGTGTTTGCAAAGAGTCAGACACAACTGAGAGACTAACACTTTAGCTTGAGTCTTGAATTTGGAGTCAGAGGATTGGATGTGAGCCTGGATCTTCCTTATTCTACCCTGGGAATCTTATCCTTTACACACATGAATCTTGGTTGGCTCATCTGTCCAAGGCGGGCAGTGGTTCTGCTGGACAAGGAGTTTGTGAGGGAATCAGATTACACAACAAAAAGGAATTTGTTTTGTAAATCCAACATTTCAATTTCTATTATGGTTGTTTCAACTGTGCAGAGAGAGATAATCTTTATCATTTTAATAAATTCATCAACCATTCCACTAAAGAAGTTAATACATCTGATTTTAAATTATGTGTACATATTACATAGCTGCTCTCAGAGAGTTTGCAACTCCCTTTACTGTCAGGCGATCCTGGATGATTTGTTACTTAAGTCAAGTATTGGGAGCTTTCCTCCATGCATTGTCCCTCGAATACAGAATTCCTCTGGTGATCCTCGGGGTCATTTGGCTGCTTGGCTACTGTGAAAAGTCATCACGTCTCGCTCTCTGTGTGGCCGCACTCACATGCTAGAGGGAACTGAAGGGCGTTGGATGTGAGAGTTGGACCACAAAGAAAGCTGAGTGCTGAAGAATTGATGTTTTTGAACTGTGGTGTTGGAGAAGACTCTTGAGAGTCCCTTGGACTGCAAGGAAATCAAACCAGTCAATCCTAAAAGAAATCAGTCCTGAATATTTATTGGAAGGACTGATGCTGAAGCTGAAACTCCAGTACTTTGGCCACCTAATGCCAAAAACTGACTCATTGGAAAAGACCCTGATGCTGGGAAAGATTGAAGGCAGGAGGAGAAAGGGATGACAGAGGCTGAGATGGTTGGATGGTATCATTGACTTGGTGGACATGAGTTTGAGCAAGCTCTGGGATTTGGTAATGGACAGGAAAGCCTGGCATGCTGCAGTCCATGGGGTCACAAAGAGTTGGACATGACTGAGCAACTGAATTGAACTGAACTGAAAGGTGTTGGGTGTCCATGCTCAGTTTGTCCTCTTAAGGAGTGATCACGTTGTGGACAGATCTTATAGAGCAGCAGTTCCCAACCTTTTTGGCACCCGGGACTGATTTCATGGAAAACAATTTTTCCATGGACCAGAGGTGTTAGGGGGATGATTTTGGGATGATTCAAGCACATTGCATTTATTGTGTACTTTATTTCTAATCTAATGCCACCTCTGATCCTACAGCAGTTACGGGTCCTTGGCCTGGAGGTTGAAGACCCCTGCTGTGAAGGGTGCCTGGTCCTTATTCTGGACTGTCCAGTGGCTCTCAGGCCAGCCCACACCCTCAAAGAGCAAGAGCATCCTTCCCCTGATAGGGCTTCACAGCAAGCCTGAGCCCGTAGAGTTGGCACTTTGCATCTGGGCAGAAGGAAGCTTCTTGCCTGCCCCCGCTGCTCCTTCCCTGGAACAGTCTTGCATGCCCTTTCTCTCCTCTAGGGCAGAGCTCCAGCATCATTTTGAGAACTTAGCATCACTTCACATCATTGATCCCTATCTTGGAGGATTCCTTCTTGACTGAACGGATACAGGGAGGCAGAAGAAGCCTAGAACATCAGAGAAAGACATGTTTGCTGGAAACTGAGGATGTGGTCCATTGGTCTTGGTTATTTGCAAGGGGTCCTATGGGATTAGGTGTTTAAAGTATGCTCTTGTGCATCAATTGCTTTGGGAGCATGACTGTTCAGATGAAGGCTGTTTGAATTGCATCCCTGCTGGTCTAACGTATATTTAAAAGTGTGAACACTGGAGGAGGAGAGGGAGCCAGAAGCCCACTCATGCAGATATAGAGACTTACATGACTCAGTTTCCTTCTCCAAAAAGAGGACAATGATGTGGTTGCTTTCTGGCAGGTTAGCTAGCATGTGGGTGCTGTGCTAATTAATGTCATATGGAATTGCAAAGCATGCAAACTTTAGAAGCACCCTGGTGCAGTACAATTCTTGGTGCATGAGTCAGCCTGTGTATGCCAGTATTTATTCATATAAATATGAGTGAAGGAGTAAGAGAAAGCTGGCAGCAGGAAGCAGAATACGTGTGCACACAGAGAAAGGCCAATTCAAGGCTGAGTGAAAGCAAAGTGGAAGTATTAGTCACTCAACTGTGTCCAACTCTTTGTGATCCCACAGACTATAGCCTTCCAGGCTCCTCTGTCCATGAATTTCCCAGGCAAGAATCCTGGAGAGGGTTGTCATTCCCTTCTCCAGGGGATCTTCCCCACCCAGGGCTCTAACCCTCGGCTCCTGCATTGCAGGCAGGTTCTTTACCATCTGAACTACCAGGAAAGCCCTTAAGGCTGAGTAAAGATGTCTAAATAGATTGTCATCCTCATAAAATTAACACAGTTTTCCTGATGGAAAGCCAATGCAATGTTTAGGGTGATTTGGGCTGCAAGTAACTGAACCCTTAGTAATGGAAACTTGGAAAATCAGGACTTCCAAGAAGCCTAGAGGTGGGGTGACCAAAAGTTCAGTAATAGCATCTGGGACCCAGGATCACAGCTGGCCTCCATCATGCTTGAGACATGGGGTCATCATTCCATGAGTGGGAAGCAGCTGCTTTTCTGTAGCCCTCATACCATCACCTGGCTGTGATCAGAGACAGGAGCAGGGGCTTCCCTGGTGGTCCAGTGGCTAAAACCCCATGCTCACAATGGCAGGCGGGTGGGGAGGGGGGGTCTGGGTTCAAATCCTGGTCAGAGAACTAAATCCCACATGCTGCAACTAAGTTCAAAGATCCCACATGCTACAACAAAAACTTGGCACAGCTAATAAAAATTTAAAAAGGGTCAGTCAGTTCAGTCACTCAATCATGTCCAACTCTTTGTGACCCTATGCACACCAGGCCTCCCTGTCCATCACCAACTCCCAGAGTTTACTCAAACTCATGTCCATCGAGTCGGTGATGCCACCCAACCATCTCATCCTCTGTCATCCCCTTCTCCTCCCACCTTCAATCTTTCCCAGCTTCAGTGTCTTTTCAAATGAATCAGTTCTTATAAAGAGTAAAGGTCTTTTTTTTATTTTTTTAAAGGCAGGAGCAAAGAGAGTTGGACAAGTACACACACATCTTTTGATGAGAGCAGGACACTCAGCCCATCTACTGGGCATGTGATGTGGTCAGCCATGGACATAAGAAGGTGACTAGCTGGCATTTTTAGCCTCTGTTATGAGACAGTGGAAGGGAAAGGAGGGGAGAAAAAGGATTTTATAAAGCTGTCAGCACCTGGTGTCTTTGTGAGCAATGGGCTTGTAGATAAAGCTCTGCTATCTGTTCTCTCTGTGAACACCTGAGAGGACGGTGCAGCCCCCTCTAGACACTAGCAATATGCCTGTCTAATGAGCATCTCTGCAGGGCTGCCTCCGAGTGCATGCAGGCTGCAGAGTGCTGGCCTCATCGTGCCTCTGCCCCACGTGGATCCCCCCAGCAACAGACCCTCCTGCGCATACATATGGCACCTGTGGTGTAGACTGGGTTCCTCTGGTATCCCCCTGCCATGACATAGACAGCATGTGAATGAGAGCTGTGGGACGCCCACCCGCTCTGCAGTCTTGTCGGGTGACTGACCCTGCAGACCTGGATATGATACCATACGTGTATGTCACTTCAGTCCTGTCAGCTTCTTTGTGACCCCAAGGACCGCAGCCCACCAGGTTCCTCTGTCCATGGGATTCTCCAGGCAAGAACACTGGAGTGGGTTGCCAGGCCTTTCTAAGGGGGAATCTTCCCAACTCAGGGACTAATCCAGGTCTCCTGCCTTACAAGCAGATTCTTTGTTTTCTGAAACACCAGAAAAGCAGTACGTGGATGGTGGCCCTGAAACCCAGTATGAAGCCCTGGTTGGGCTTCACAGAAATGGTGCCGTTCTATTGAAAGCCCCGGGCAGAAGGCCTAATGAGATGTTAGTCAGATGTTCAGGGACACTGTCTACCCAGGGGCTTCCATCTGCTTGTACCCCTCTCTTCCAAACCAGGGTCTGACTGTGTTTGTTGATCACCAACTGGCCACTCTTCCTCTCCTCTTACTGAGTCACCGACCAGTTGCTGAACTTCCTCCCCATCAGACTGGAGCAGCCGATGGACCTTGCTCCTGCTCCTTACTCTTTCCTGATGCATTTTTCATCATTAAAGGGAAAATGTCATTTCGGTGACAGATATTAGTGTGATTGGTGTCAGGAATGAATCTTCCTTTCTCTGTCAGCCTTGCTTCACACAATGCTAAGACAATGTTCTGTTAAAAGGCCACTTCCATTTCCAGCTCAGGCAGTGTGCGAGAAGGGCAGGCTTTGGCTGTGATGGATGGCCTCGCTCAGGGCTGGAGCTGGGCCAGGGAGCACAGCAGGAGGCTGACCCTTCCAGCACCGGGAGAGCCCGAGGGCTCTGGGAAACCCATGACTTGTTTCTGCCTGCATTCCATGGGGGATGTAGTCTGATGAAGTGGACACCTACCGCTCTTCTTGGCAACTGAGTCTTCAGGATGGGTTTTCCATCATCAGTGGTGTATACTGTGATATAATCCAAACCCTAATATTGAAAAGCCAAGCTAGCAATGAAAAGTTCTGTTTTCTTTCAGCAAAACGTAGGCCAACCTCTAGATGTCCTCCTATGCGCAGATCTGAGCCTGAAATGAGCTAGTGATAGTGAGGTGTCTACCTCCCCGTGTGTGTGTGTGCTCAGTCATGTCTGAGTCTTTGAGACCCTGTGGACTGCAGCCTGCCAGGCTCCCCTGTCCATGGGATTTCCCAAGCAAGAACACTGGAGCAGGTTGCCATCTTCTCCTCCAGATCCTGAGGGATCAAATCCACATCTCCTGCATTGGCAGGTGAATTCTTTACACTGTGCCACGTGGGGAGCCCGGTTACCTCCATAGCATACCTCATGTGATGCCCTGCATGCAGCAAACTTTCAGAACTCCTTCAGAATTCAATTTCCTCAAGCCAAAATAAAGATAATAGTGCCCAGGCTTTCCCTCTCCACAACTGAGCTGCTCATTCAATTTGATGAATGTCTATTGAACTCAGGCTCAGGGCCACACACTTTTCTCAGCTCTGAGAAGGTAAAGATGAACAAGAAGTGTTACCTGGCTTCATAGAGCTTCCAGCCTTCTAGGTGAGATCAGATGAATAGGCAGTCAATTATAATACAAATATATATAATAAACTCAATATTTTGAATTATTTCTCAATGAGATGCATACAATTGTATCTTAAAAATGTTTGATTCTAACCAATGGAGGAGAGGGATGGGGGACTCAGTAAAAGCAATATTTTATAAAGAAAATTAAATTTTAACTGGTCCTTGAGTATAGGGCTTCCCTGTTGGCTCAGATGGTAAAGAAGATCCCCGGGAGGAGGAAATGGCAACCCACTTCAGTATTCTTGCCTGGAGAAATCCATGGACAGAGGAATCTGGTGAGGCACAGTACTTGGAGTGTCAAAGAATCGGACATGACTGAGAGACTAACACATTGAAGTCTGAATGGGATTTAGAAATCTGCATGGAAAAGAAGGGACCCTGTAGATGGGAAGTCTAAGCAAATGCTTAGACTTGGAAATACAGAGAGGCTGAAGAGCCCCTTGGTGGCACAGATAAAGCTGTAGATGGAGCCACAGCAGAGACCAGACCGAGCCTAGTCAGTTAGGCTGACATATTTCTAAGCGCCTTGATTTCTCAGACTCAGGAATTTGCTATATGTAAAAGCAGGGGAGCCACTGAATTTTCCTGTACTGAGCTATGCTTCAGAAAAATAAAACTGGTTTCTGTGTATGAAATTGTTTCTATCAGGAGTTATCTCCTTTATCTGATCCAAATCTTATTAAAAATATTTTGTGATACCTTTATATCTATGGACATTAAATTCATAGAAAAAATAAGCTACCTATATACCTACATGAAAAAAATGACCTATTTAATATCCTAGCTGGATCTATAAGATACATAAATAGAAAATGACTAATAATCAAGTTAGTGTAAGATAAATTTTTTTTTTCATGTAGACCATTTTTTAAAGTATTTAATTTGTGACAATATCGTGTCTGTTGTATGTTCTGTTTTTTTGGGTATGTGGGATCTTTGCTCCTTGACCAGGGATTGAACACATACCCCCTACATTGGAAGGTGAAGTCTTAACCATTGGACCCCCAGGGCAGTCCCTAAAATAAATCTTTAGGCACAATGACCTCATATGATGTGGTGAAATGTAGAAGCTTGTGTCTGTACATAGAATCTCTGTGAACCTATTATACTGCGCACACTGATAGGGCTGGAAAACTGGCAACTCAAATACAGTGAGCCTTACCATTGGTCATGTGATCTTTCAAACTAGTGAACAATTCTCGGTGAAGAGCTGAACAAATCAAAGCACAATCTTCCCTTAGCTGACAGATAGTTGCATTCCTAAAGGATTAGTGACTGCTAAAACCTTGTAAAAATATTCTGTGCTGATACATCAAATAGAGTTCATTTTAGGCTACTCACTTAAATGTGAGGAGGGCATTCGACAACAGTGACCATGTCCCATGCTTGGCTGAATGTCTAGCCTCTCTGGTCTCCGTGCGTGGGAAGCTGACGTGTCTCTGTAATTACAGTGGCAATCAACCTCCCCCCAGGCGTCTATCCTGCCTCTGTAAGGAAATAGTGGTTTAGGGAAAGGCAGAGTTGGAGGCAGAGAGATGAGTTAAGATTTAATTAAAATAGTGGAGAAAAGAAACAAGGGGAGACTTCATGGTTGCAGTGGAGCCCGGAAAGGAGGAAAAGGAGGAAAATAAGGAAAGGAGGAAAAGGAGACATGCCTACACACGTGAGATAAGGAGTGTCGGTGGTGAGGTTTCAAGGTCTATGCAAATATTGCTGCTGTTAGAGTTGAATGTCATTGTGTTCACTTCCAGAAAGGAAACCTGAAGCCCTGAAAAGATGCAGTGACTTTTCCAAAGACATAGAACAGGTCAGGAATTGCATTAGACGCCAAATGCCTCTGACCTACATTTCTCTGTAATTACTAATGCAAAGGAGCTTCTACTCAGCATGGAGAATTATAAGCAGAGAACTAGAGCAGAGCCAATACAAAGATGGAAACAAGTTCTGGAAATTGTCGAATTCCAAGTGCTCTATTTAGCATCTCAGTATTTCATAGAATGCTTAGAAAACTCCAGGATTCCAAACACAGATCAAGATTCTCCAATCCATCCACTTCTGTGTTTGCTTAGGCCTCTAAATATTCATCAGTAACATTTGAGACAAAGGGAAGAGATAATTACAAGGAGAGGTTTTTCAAGATAGTAAAGGTTAACAGGATTCTTGGCATTTGTGGCCTGTCAATTTCCATGTAATTATGCTCAATTCCCAGAATTCTGAGTCAGTTGTACCTGTTAATGCTTAAAGATGATATCCTTGGAAAATAATTTATAAGATCGTTTTCCACAATTTTTAAGTTCAAACCAAGCACCCTGGCTAATAGTCGGATGATTATTAATGTTCTGCTTGGGTGGAGAGTGGTAGGAGGTCATAACGTGGATGTGGGGATTAGAGTGAATTTTTTATGACAGCGTGATAAAATGGCTTTCCAAAGAGCAAAATGAGTGCCCTGAAAATATTTATATAACCTGATATGGAAATGTGTCCTAGTTTGGTTTGATAAATAACAAGAACTTGGGAAGGGTGCCCCAGCTCCCTAGAACCTACTACCTCTTGGAAGAAAGAAAAGGGTCAGAGAGATGCCTGTGTATGGAGCAGTACAGCTGCCTGGCCTCATGAAGAGATACTGAGATGCTAGATTCGAGGTGTTCTAACGTGTTTATTCATTCAGTCATCCTTCTTACACTGACATATGATTTAATCTACGTTACCCTGCTCTGTGCTAAAAACAGAGTGATTATGAAGAAGACACTGTCCCTTCCTTTTTCTGTTCCCCTGTCCTCTTGCACTTGCTCTTTGTAATGTGCATTACACTTGTGATTCATTGATTATTAGTACAGTTATTTCTAGTGTTTGCCTGTAGCCCTGGGGTCTGGACAGAGGTTATGACCATCCCTGTTGTATCGTATCATCGGCCCTGGTACTCACCTGTTGCATCAGTGTGAGAAGACTGTACTTATTGCCTCTGTGGATCAGAAACAAGCTTTCCAACTAACTTCCTTGAAACTCGATTTGGGAGAAACTTTCCTAGAGTGCTTCTGGTCTTGGGTTTGCCCTGTCCTTGAAATTCTGGGGTCCTGTGTGATTCAGCTGTGTCTCCAGGAAATGAAAGGGCCTAATAGAGATTCTCAAATGAAGTTATAGTTAGAAACCTCCTGGTGAAACAAATTGTCCGGAGAGTAAGCTCAGCACACAGGTCTTTGTATTACCTATTGCTTTGGACTACGGATGCCATAGTGCTCTTTCCCAAGAGGAAAAACAAAGAATGATATCAGAAACCGATTGCCCCTCATCATCCCTTGGAAAGTAGGCTGACACAGGGAAGCAACAAGGTGGAGGAGAAAGACCAGCGGACCAGGAGTCTAGAGACACGTGTGCGATCCACATCTTCTGGTTACTAGAAGTTGAGCTGGATTAGAAAGAGGGAGTCAGGAGAGGTGAGCAAGTGGCCCAAGTACTTGGGAGGTGGTGTTCAAGGAGGCAGTGATTCAGGGTGGAGCAGGTCTCCTGTAGTTAAGAGTGGAAATCAGGAGTTGGAAGTGAAGGAAATAGCCAAATAGCGGAAGGTAAGATCTGAAGGCGGTCCATCTAATTCTCCCTGAAGGGTGAAGGGGGCTTTTCCCCTGACTGGGGGGGTCACCATTCACACAAATTACATACGCATTTTTCTGCAGCATTTCAAAATTATTCTTCCTAAGTGTACACAATTGTTGTAGAATGGGCTGCCACAAGGTGTGCAGGGAGAAAGAGGATCATATTTACATTATTCCCAGCAATGTGTACAATAAAATTATTGTGATGCTTCTCAGGTCACCCCGGTCATATCAATTCAGATGTCCTCCTTACCCATTTTGGACAGTGGCTATTTTGCATGGGAATCATACTTCAAAGGTTAGAGATATACATCAGACACCCCTAACCTAATAAACCAGAGTGGGTCTGTCACCCATTAATTTATCCAAACTTCCCTTTATCCTATTTAGATATTATGTTCTGCCTGTTTAACCTTTTATACAGACAGGCTTGCTTTTATCTTTAAACTACCATCTTTCAATTTCTTGGAATTATTATTTCTAGCTAGAGATTGGTCATTAAATGTGTGTACACCCTGTTCGTACACTTCATGAATATTAAATATTCATCTTCTTAACATTCCTTCACTTGGAAGTCCCTGCCCTGCCAGAAAATAATTTTAATGTTGAATTTCCCCCAGCTGTACTTAAAGTCAATAAATATTTATTAGAAAACCTAATATGTGCCAGACTTCAAGGATATAAGAGGATAAGAATTTAAACTCATAGAAGTGTTACGAATGTTAGAAGGTGCCAGTGCAGTGGGCATTTACCTGATTGAATGGAATAAGAAAGTGAAGTCACTTAGTCATGTCCAACTCTGCGGCCCCATGGACTGTAGCCCACCAGGCTCCTCCATCCATGGAATTTTCCAGGCAAGAGTACTAGAGTGGGTTGCCATTTCCTTCTCCAGGGGATCTTCCTGACCCAGGGAACGAACGTGGGTCTCCAGCATTGCAGGCAGATGCTTTTAACATCTGAGCCACCAGGGAAGACTGGAATAGGTATGGTCTTTATGAGGGAGTAAGAATGTAGAAGGATGAATAAAATTTAGCCTGAAAAATGTGGGGACAGTATTGGTGACAGGAAGTCAGCATGTGCAAAGGCCCCACGTTGAGAGAGAGAAACCTTTGAGGGATGAAAATAGTCACCAATTAAACAGTGGCATGGCTCAATAAAGGAAGAGGTACCAGGAGAAAAAAGTGAAAACAAATGAGGCCACATCGTGAAGGCTCAGAAACCACAGAAAGCACTCGGGGCTTTATTCAAATTACTGTGTGGAGCCACTAAAAACTGAAGTGGGAGAGGGGAGACGTGGTCAGGTTTTCAGGAAAACTGGATTTGAAAGCGGGGCTTGAAATAGACCTGGTAAGAGCTGATGGAAGAAATCCCTGGAAGAGGGAGTCTCATTATTCCAAGGAAGAAAATAAGAAAAGACGATGGCTCAGGCGGGTAATTGGGGGTTTGGAAAGGACTGGACACTGAGGGTTTTGCTGAAGAACCCGCAAGAGAAAGGAACTGCAGAAACACATGGGAGCAGGTAGCTATAAGAACAGGGGAAATTAAGAGTGGGTCCTGATTCCTCACCAATAGGCTGGGCACGTGAAGTTCCTGGGTGCTTTGTGAGGTGTAACAATAAATACTATGATTAACATTTGAAGAAATTAGACACAGCAATTTTGAGTAAGTAAAATGCTTCTTTGTTTTTATTTCCAATATTCATCTAAGAGCTTTCATAAAATGTTACTCCCAACATTTCTATTTTGACAAAAAAATCCTGATACCTGTTACCAATATACTATCATACTTCAAAAATGTGCTTTAAGTACCCTAATTCAGCAGTCACTAGCCATGAATGTTTCTAGCATTGTTTTCCTGGTTAACCACGTGGAGGCTCTACCACACGCCAGCTCCTTCTCTGGGTACTATACATCTGTCATCTCATTTAGTCCCCCATAGCAAGTATGTGGAGTAGGACATATTCCTATTTAATAAGATGATAAAACTGAGGCTCTGAGAGGGAAGAAAATCATCTGAAGTCAAGCTGGCCATGTGTGGAGCTTGGACTAAAAGTGAGAGCCATTAGCCTTACCATCCATCCTCCGTCCACTGCTCACCACTGCTCCTATCCTACTATCCAGAGTCCAGCATCAAAAACCATCAAAGATCAAGGCATTTTCCATGATCTTTACTCAAATAAGTGACATTGCATTTCACTCACTTCTCTGCACACTTGCAGAACTTTGTGGATTATTTACAGCTCATCGTGTCAACTGAAGGTCTACTTACTTAAGGGGACCTAATGTTTTTTGCAGACGTGGGACAGTTCTCTACGAATCCCCATCGGCAGATTGTTGATAGAAATACTACATTTGGTTTGTTTCAGCAACCTTCCCCTGGAGAATCTGGTACCTGTGCTTCTCCGGATAGAAACACGTCAATCTGGTCCTTGCTTTCTGTCTTAGTTTTAAGCTCAGTATTCTACTTTTGGGGGAAAAAAAAGATAGTATCCTCATTAACCACTTTCTCTTTAAGGCATCTTTGATCCTGACACCTTGTAGAAATTCCCATGAAAGCTTAGGTGAATTATTTTCTTGTGTTGTCCATGTTCCTGTGTCCGCTTACAACATTTTCGCTGCTCTCGCTCCCCATGATCAGGGCTACCTGAACCACATCAAAGCCCACTCTCCCAGGCCACTCCCAGGTGATTGACTGTCTCACTACCTGCAGCACCTCTTGTAGCTTTCTGGTATCCTAGACGAAGAAAGCGTACACAGGTTTCAGTGAAATTGTCCCTTTCTATGAAGGAAGGCCCACATCAGCTCCCAGGTTGTGAGGATGTGAGGTTATATCTGTTGCTTCCATTGCTTTGTCTTAAAAGACCCTGAATTTCCAAAGGCAAGTGCACAATGAGAGACAGACACGGGGAAAGCCAGGGAGATGCATAAACATGCAGAAATGTGTTCCATTATTTTTTTGAATTTATAAGGTTCAATAAAATAAAGAATAAAGATGCTTTGAAAACAGAGGATTTGTTTTACAACTGAAGACATTGTGAGGATCTCTAGTTTAACCTGATGATGGTTGAAGTAAGGGAGCAAAAAGGAAACAGATGGTCTGTGCATTAGTCAGAAATACAAAGAAACATGGGTTTTCCAGGCCTCACACGTATAAAGCCTTTCACGAGCGAACAGTTGAGAATACATTCGGTCCTCTTAAAAATGTGTAACATGCCTTCTCACCTGCCCACCTGCCCTCAGCTCTGCCCTGTATTCCTCCTCCCCAAATCCATCTCATACCACATCCCTCTCTCCATCACTAGGCCTCTCCAGGCCCTGCAAGGCAGACAGTGAGTCTTTATATGTCTAACTCAAGGACCTCCACCCTCAGAAACTTCAGGGTGAGTTAATTTAGTCTCAACCAGCTCCCACTTCTTGAGGAAAGTTAACTTAGCTTCAACACTAACCCATCTGATGAGGTGTTTATCTTTAATCCACATTTCACTAATAAACTGAAAGCAATGAGTATGTGTGTGTATGTGAAATGCTGTGAATGTGTTAAAATCATAGCAAAATAACATTCTAGAGGTTTTGCTGTGACAACACTTATAATAAAAAATATCGATTGATTTCAGGGATAGCAAAGATCAGTCCTACCCAATTACACTCTCACTGCCCCTTCTAAAGCTGTGTGACTCAGGGATTATTTCACAGCTCTAGGTCTTTTGTATACAACTGCCATTATAAAATGTTCTTTATGACACATTCAATTATACACACACACACACACACACACATATGTATACATGCTGTGCTTACTTGCTCAGTCATGTCTGACTCTGCAACCCCCCACCTTGTACCTCTGTCCCTGGGATTCTTCAGGCAAGAATACTGAAATACGTTGCCATGCCCTCCTCCCAACTCAGGGATCAGACCCAGGTCTCCCACATTGCAGGCGGATTCTTTACTGTCCAAGCCACCAGTATACACACACATACACACACACACACACACACACACACACACACACACACACACACATTCACACACACCGAAATTGCCATGTACCTTTCTTAAATGGCCTCTCTTAACAAACTCAAGGAAAGACTGAGACAAAAACACTACAGAATGAGTGTAAAATATGAAGGGTAAAAGAAAAAAAGTCACCAGCAGAAAGGGAAGAGAGAAATTAAAAATGAAAAGAAGACAGTAGAGAGAAACAGATGCAGAGATAAGAACACACAATGAAGCCCTTACTGAAAAGATGGGGAAAATGGGCCCCCAGAAAGCCCAAAGACACAGGTATAAAACTTAATGGTCAAGTTGACCTCTAAAGCCCTTCCAAGTATGATATTGTAATCTTCCAGTCTTAAAAGGAGTCTGAACTCTCCTCTTTATGGCTGGATGCCTAGCACACACTATGATCCAGACAGCCATGTCCCAGCTAGGCTGTAGGGGGAGAGTCCCAAACGGGCAATTAATTTAGATTTAATAGGACAGTTACTGTAAGTTTAAATAAATGCCAGTTAAATATTAACAGCCTATTTATTGAAGATTAACATGCTGGTTGCATTGTGGGATTTTCTTTTCCTTAAAGAAACCCTTTATCGGAAGACTTTTAATCATCCTGGCTCTTCCATTGCCTGCATTAGATCCAGTGCAGCTCATTAATTACTTTGTGCCACCGTTTTCTGAGTTTTGAAATGGACACCTTGGTGAGTGGGAACAATGGAAGGACAGGGTGAGGAGGGCAATTTCTCAATAATAGGAACCGATGAGCAAATAGCAAGGATAAACTGATTTTGAGAAGAGTGTTGAGAAGCAATAAAACCAAAGACTGAGAGTTGGAAGGGGACTGTGCATGCTAAGTCACTTTAATCATGTTTGATACTGTGACCCCATGGACTATAGCCCACCAGGCTCCTCTGTCCATGGGATTCTCCAGGCAAGAATACTGGAGTGATTTGTCATGCTCTTCTCCAGGGGCATGAACACAGGGACTGAACCCACATCTCTTATGTCTCCTGCATTGGCAGGTGGGTTCTTTACTATCTGAGCCACCTGGGAAGCCCTTGGAAGGGGACTATGAGGTTGTTTAATCCCAATTCCTCACTTGGAAGGAAACTAGAAGTGATTTGGGCAACTCCATACAGCCTGTAAGTGACAGACAGCGGGGCAAATGCTTTACCCTTGACCCCAGCCTTCTACAAGCTATCACCCTACTGTTGCTGTTCAGTAGCTAAGTTGTGTCCTACTCTTTGCAACCCCATGGACTTCAGCATGCCAGGCTTCCCTGTCCTTCACTGTCTCCTGGAATTTGCTCAAACTCATGTCCATTGAGTCGATGATACCATCCATTATCTTACTGTACAATAGTGCTTTTGGCTTTCAAAAGTGCATTAGCCTATTTGGAGGTATGGTTGGCACTAGATCTTCTCAAAGACCTACATTTCTTGGAGATATTGTTTTTTCTAAAACAGAGAAGCTAAAAAACAGACAAACAAACAAGGGACTTGTTTAATGTTGGCCAGAGTTAAGACTTGGATCCAGATACTCTGGTTTACAAAATGATGTTTACAAAATGCCACATCCGGTAAGAAGAACAATTGAACCCATATATTATCGAGCAAATTCTTGTCTCATTACAGTTTTTGTCTTCTGCAGTTGCTCCTGGCTGGGGAGAAAAATGTAAAAAAATGCAGAAAAAAGGTTAAAGAGAGTCTTGAAGGTAACTGATTAGGGAGAAAGGCATCAGGGCATGGCTAGGCAAGCCAAGTTCTTCTAAGGGTACATTTGGAGTTGAAGCTCCAAGTTTGGGGTTGGCCGGTTACCATCCAAAGGCTCTTTCTCTGAGAGAGCGATTACTGACCCTGGCTGGGCTGCATTGTGTAAACCTTGGAACTGGAGTCTGTGTGTGTGCAGGCAAGTGAGTGCAGGTCACCCCTGCTCACTTCCATGAGGCTATGAGGCATAGCCCTGGGGTACTCAGTGGTGGGAAGTGGGAGTGATGAGACTGATGCTACATGGTATTAATAGTATCCATTGACTAGTGTAAATCTAGACCCTAGAGTAGGTAGGGGGCTTTGGGCTCACTGCCAGGCCCACAGGAACAAAGTCGGCCCCAAGCTCCACGCAGGTAGTCAGAGGCGCTACTCATTCGCTGCTCGGAGGGGGTGTCTCACCTTTTTCTCAGCTTGTTTACTTTTCCGGTGTATGTGGGAGCATGAACAGGCAAAGGTACCTAGGCTGCCGCACAAAGCGGCAGTCTGGTCCTCTTTCTCAAGCTTCAGGCTGCTTCCCATGGGCCCGGATCCTGTGCATTTCTCAAGACCTTGGGGTGGGAACAATAGGGTCACCCATTTCCTGCCCTGATTTGAAACTCAGCGTCTGCCCTTTCTGACCACATCTGAGCATGAAGTTTCTGCTCAGCTCCTGGGACGACACCCTCAGGATGTGCCTAGGGACGGTTCCCCGACACAGAAACGGGGGCTCCTGGGTTCTCAGGATGGATATGCCACTGAGGCCCCTCTGAACGAGGGGAGCATAATCACAGTCCCGTTTCAGTCTCCCCACGGGTGGCCCACAGCTGCCAGGTCCTCTGCTACCCCCTGTCCATCCAGACCCTCATAGCATCCTCACACCACTCCTCCGTGGTAGGTACTGTTTTGAGTACTATTTGCAAATGGGGTTATTCCTACAAGGTCACACAGTTAGTGATGGAGATGAAGTTTGACTTCTGGTCTGTCTGAGTCCAAAACCGCTGGTCATTCTTAATCGATAAATATGTACTGAATGAATCAATGAATGCAGGAACACAGGACAAAGAAGCAGTTGGGGCTTTCCAATCAGACAGAGCACTTCAGACGTCCCCACCCTCAGTCTAAGGGAGCACAGTCTGAATATAAAAGGCAACTTTGGCCCAATCTCCTCCAGTCTCTGGTTATACACATTCTGGCGAGTCTGTAACTAGATTCTGGCCCACGCCACCTGCACACTCAGCTCCTTCTCACTATGAAGTCCCGGTTTCTTCTCCTGATCTTCCCGATTCTGTGAAAACCTAGCATGTATGTTCTGCCTCTTCCCCACAGTGCTTATCACCATCATATCTACTGTCTTGTAAAGTTTTTACTTTCATATCTGCCTCCCCTGCTGGACAGTGTCCTTAATGAGGGTTAGACCCAGGATGGGTTTTGTTTTTGTCTCCCTCGCCCACAGCTGAAATCCACCACCTAGGGCATTGCTAGCGCTTAGTGTGCACTAAAAATGTTGTTTGTCAAGTAGATGAATGTTTTCCCTACAATTTTAAAATCCTGGAGAGTACTACACCCCCTCCGATGCCATTTTATTTTTATTTCTTTAAAGATTTTTTTTTTTGATGTGGACCACTTTTAAAGTCTTTATTGAACTTGTTACAATATTGTTTCTGTTTCAAGTTTTGACTTTTTGGCCATGAGGTATGTGGGATTTAACTCCCCAACCCTGAGCACTGGAAGGTGAAGTCTTCATCACAGGAACCCTAGGAAGACCCTAATGCCACTTTCAAGGAGCTTAGCTGCAAATCTGGACACATGAAATGGGATTGACTGTTCCCAACTAGGAGGCACATCCCAACTCATTCTTGGCAATAAGACTATTCTCAGGGGCTTCCAGGGATGTGAATGCAAAAAGAACCATGGACAAATCCAATAGCACTCAACTGTAGGCAAATTGAGGGCAGGATGATGTCTTTCATCTTTGTATCCCTAACTTTCTGCTCCATAGGAAGAGCTCAGAGTCTACTTGGTTACCTTCAACGTTTCCTGGCTACATTGAATTCAGTTGAATAACCAGACACTCGGAAGTATCAATACTGGGCAATAATAGTAACACTTCTCTTGCACAGATGTAGCAGCCATGGGAGATATTTTATCATTTGGTTCTTAAGTAGTGTCCTTACCTGCCAGGTTCGGCCAAGAGAACAGAGCAGTGGCCAGCAGCCCTGAGTTCAGGTCTTGATTTACCAGTTGTTAACTTTATTCCCGTGATAATGGATCCTCTCTGCTGGGTTCACTCCCCACCTCCTTATGAAATGAGTGGGTTGCACGTCTTTCAAGGTGCCCTCTGACCCTACCATTCTCTCATCCTGTGACCCAAGGGTCTTATGATGACCCCAAATGTAGAAAAGGAGAGATGGTTCCTCTCAGGACCCGACCCTAGTGCTGTTCCCCTCTGGGTATCTGGCGTTTGCTTTGACGTCACTTTGATTTTGCTCATTTGCCTGGCTCTTCTTTCCTTTTCTGTCTGCCAATTACTCTGCTGACAACCTCTCCTCTTTATGTAACTTACAAAGTTTCATGGCTTTCAAAGTCCGTGAGCAGCCTCACCTTTGCCCTTGTTCCCTTCCTCCTCAGTTCTCCCTATTCATGACTGCTTTCTTCTCCTCTGATGCTCCTTTTCCTTCTTCAAACTGCTCTTTGGCTCTTCCCTCTGGAATCCTAACACACCAGACTCTAGCGCAGATGAACAATGATTTTTTGATCCTCTGCAGGACAGAACAGCACGTATTCTTCCAGAGCCCAGCCCTTCCCCACCCCCCTAGAGCCATCACTCATCCAGATGGACCCAGCCCCTCCTGATTAAACATCCTGCCACCCCATTCTCTAACCATCCTGCAAGCAGCATCTTCTCGCCTGAGCTCCTGTTTGGAATCTCCACCAGGAGAGGGGGGCCTTTCGCCTTTTTAGAGAAGGCAGCAGCAGCACTGGCATGTCTCAGGCTAGAGCTCTTCTTTCGGTCTCTTGTGTGTATGGAGAATTCACTGCTCTTCAACCAACCCCAGCTTGCTGTGGGTAACACAGGGAGAAACAAAAACAGCTGATTTCCCTTCCATCGGCAAGTCTTCCCTTCACCACCCCAGCTTTAGTGTGGAGATGCTGCCACTGCTAGGAGTCTTCGTCTCCCCCATGTCCTCACCTGCCTGCCAGCCCTCCAGTCCACCCAGCAAGCTCCTCTGTGCCCCCTCATTTGCAGTCCCAGGACTATGAAAGGGAATATGATTGTTTTCTTTCATTCAGACAGTTTGTGTGAGTGTGTATGTGTGTGCCTGAGAGCTTGAAAGGCATTGTCCTATAGATATTTTTATAACCTGCAGCAATTACAGCTGTCAGCACAGAGACAAGCTGTGACAAGTTGATTTATGTGTACAGTATATGTGTATGCAGGAGGGAAGAAGGGGGTGCACAGAGAGATGGGGTGGGGGGGCATGAGGGGGAGAAGGTGGAGGTGGGCGCTCATTAGGAATCCTCTTTCCAGGAGGTAGAAAGGAAGTTGTTTCTATAAAGAACACAAATAATGAAATTGCTCTGACTGTCATTCCTTTTTCATTAACTTGGATATGCTGGGGAAAAAATAAAATAAATCCAGCAGTTTTTATGAAGCAAGAGACAGGATATAAGATAAGCCACTAAGTGTTGGTTATATTTAGGGATTAGGAGAGGAGACGGGAGCTGACATATGATTTTGATCTTCATCTATTCAAACTGCTTCAATCATGAGTTTCAATAAAATGGATTCTGCCTTGCTAATTGTGCCGGCATCTCTGACCTCTCGCCACTTTCTCAACTTCCATTTTTGAGTGAAATTTGGATCCCTGGGTTCACGCAGCAGCTATGAGGTTGCCAGTGGCTTTTCTTTGTCCACCCTGAGCGGCACCTGATCTCTGCTGGGTTTCCTGTCAGCCAGGCCAGGAGGCTGTAGCTCACCACTGTCCTTTCCCCAGCCAGACATAAAGACGGTATGTCTATCTCAGACCAAGTGCCCGCAGACTGGTATAAGCCGAATATCCTACAGAGCCTGTGAGAAGAGTTCTTTTTCTGTCTGGCTATAATAATGAAGCAGTGGCAGGCAAAATATATTAATAAACCATCTTCCACCTTAAATGGATTTCTAAGTATTTTACCGTAGAGTTAATCATGTCTGTAGGCCCCTCGGGAAGGCTGGTTGTTGTCATTACCCACATTCCGAGATGCAAAAACTAATGCTCATTTGTACCTACCTGGGAATTAGATGCAAGAGCCAGGATGAGAATTTATCATGAAAGGAGTCATGCCTGCCATTCTCAAGCCTGGAGGGAAATGACTCCAATCCCCAGAAAGAGTCCCTCTCCCTTCTCCACTGCTGTGCTTTTTCTACTTGAGGTGCTAAGACCTGTTTACCAAGAGGAATTGGAGGGGTGGTTACAGTGGCAGAGGATGGTCAGAGGTAACTCCTTGGCCCCTACGGAAGAACCCCAAGTTTAGCAGACTGAGGTCAGCAATCATGATCTCACACCTAACATCTGCTATCATATAACATTTGAGCTTGGGGAAATCATGCGGTTTCCTATTTCCCTGAGATTTCCCACTGCAAATATCGAGACAAAATAGGATCTGGCAAGAAAGGACTGGTGCTGAAATCGGTTAATTCTCTTATTCTTTCAAAAACATAAACAAAATCTCCTGCTCCCCATAGACATCATTTTTGGTTTTCCTGAGAACCAAGTCATCCTTTGCGGTCACAAGTTGACAATTGATTTTTCTTTCTTTTTTGGTGTTATATATCAAATGGCCCAACCAGCTAAAAGTAGCAGATGGATTTCCCTGAGAATTTATACTGGAAAAATCAGCAGAGGAAACGAGGGGGAAATAGGCCTAATGATGGGTTAAGTGCGATCTTCAGTGTGAGTTGCTTGACTTTACCTGGTTAGTACACTTTCTGGGGGCTTCCCAGGTGACTCAGTGGATGAAAAATCCACCTGCAATGTAGGAGACCCCGGGGTCCATCCCTGGGTTGGGAAGATTCCCTGGAGGAGGGCACGACCAACCCACTCCAGTATTCTAGCCTGGAGAATCCTGTGGACAGAGGAGCCTGGGGGGCTACAGTCCATGGGGTCGCAAAGAGTCAGACATGACTGAAGCAACTGAGCATGCATGCATGCACATTTTCTGGTTACCTGTTTAAAGAGGAAGCCATACTTTCTCAGATTTTCTTTGTTACCTTGCTTGGCTTTCACATCTGCACACTCACCTCCATCCCTTCCAACCCAGGGCAGTTGTGGGCATGGGGTATGAGGAATGAAATGCTTGTGCATCATTCACACACGTGTTATCTACACGTACCTGGGATGATCAGCTGAAAGATACACGGACTTTATGGCACCAGGACCCTTATATGACAGTGATTTAGTTGGAATAATTAAGTTTCTTTTTGGTGGTGGCTGGATGACTTTGGGAAGAACACCTTTTTTGTTGTTATTGTTGCTTTTTAACAGTTGTTTTTAAAAAAAGCTTTCTGGTTGGATTTGGGAGAAAATCCAGGGGAAAAACGAAGCCACACTGCCTCTTCTCTTTCCCCAGGGAGAATCTGGGTCAGTGCAGGGAGCTCAGACAGGAGTCCCCAAGCAGAGAACCATGTTGGTGTTAGCATGCAGGGTGGGCTGTGTGCAGCTGGGTGCTCTCCCCTCGCTCAGGAGCCTGGCCCAGGAGAGAAGGAACCACATTCCATCAGAGCTGAAGTGAGATGAAATATACAAAGGTGGGCACACAGCAAGCAGCCAGAGAGGAGAAGAGACAGGAACTGAGGCCAGTGCAGCTTTCCCCCAAGTTTCAAGAATTTCAGAAACACACCTCTTAAGATGAAACCAGCTCTGCAAGAGTGTGAAGCCCCGGACACTTGGGAATCTTCGGTATCAGTAATGCCAGGGGCTCACACTCATTCATCTGAAGTGAGCACTCTGCAGGGCCAGCATCTTTTCATGTCGACAGAACAAGCATAAAGAACGTAAGTCAGTGTCGGAACTTGACCAACATTTTGATGTGGTTTTGCCAGGTTCGCACGCTAAGAGGCTTCTGTGATTTTGCTTTGGTTTTATATATGGGAGATCTCTATTTAGAATGATGTTTGAAGGAGCTTTGGCGGGGGGGGGGGGGGGGGGGGGGGGGGCGTTGACTGTTGAATAATAAATGGAATTATTCTAAAACATCCTCCCTACACTTTAAATTTACTCTAAACGCTAATGAATTAATCTGATAATTTTAAACGTGCACACGTGCATGCTTCAGGGCTTTCCTTTCCTAGTTAATTAGTTTGTGACCCTTATTAAGACGTCTCGGGCTTATTAAGACGGCGTGGTAACTTTGCCTTTCTTCTTAATTTGGAAATGACAGCTCCTCAAGGGGGGAAATGGTTAAACTCCTCGCCCGGGCTCGTGCACCGCCGCAGCGCGGCGCGGCGGGGGTTAAGGTGGGCGCCCGCGCCCCGCGCCCCGCGCCCGCCGCCCGCCGGGATGCGCGCGGTCCGCCCGCTCGCTCGGCGCCGGCACCGCGGAGAGCGGCGGTCAGTGATGGAGCTGCTGCCATGACAACCCCGGCGGTCGGGGCCCGCGCGCGTCGGGGCTGCTCCCGGGAGGCCGGCGGCGCGGAGGCCGGGGGCGGCCGCTGAGCTTGGCGTCCGCACGGCTCCGGGGCCGGCAGCGCCTCGCCTTGCCCAGCGAGCGAGCGAGCGAGCGAGCGAGGGGCCGCCGCCGCGGAGACAGCGCAGCCTAGACCGGCCGCATCGCAGCCGCTGCAGCGCGCATTTGGGCTCGGAGGAAGTTGACCGAGGCGGCTGCCGCAGCAACCCCCGTCCGGATCGCGCGAAGCGCGGCGTAGCCTCCCTCTCCTGCTGGCTCACCCCTGCGCCTCCTGCGTGCTCCACTTTTCGGATCTGCTATTGTCACAGACTGTTTTCTGCTGGCCATCCTTCTTCCGAAACTTACAAAGAAAGTGTTGGACCTGCCCTTGCTGGAACTGAGGAATTCAGATCATCTCTGGGTGGCCGGATCCAGCCCACCCCCTGTCCCCTTCTGGTACCAAAGTGCTTACTCCTCTCCCAAGTGCCATGCCTGAACTGTTAACGCGAGGAAGGGGCTCCTGAGACGTGCCCGCACCTTCGCACCTGCCTGGCGCTTCTCCTCTCTCGGCCAAGCAGCACCGACGCACCCCCTTTGGATGTCCTCCGTGGAAACCGCTTCTCCGAGGCTGGAGCGCTGAGGCTCGATCTGGGGAGGAACACCCGACTTGGAGGAGTCTGCGCGCTTTTTCTCCAGCCCGCGCCTCCGGGTCCCCGTGCTCGCTCTCCCACCCCACCCACTTCCTGTGCGCGCCCGGGGGGCGTGTGCCGAGCCGCCGCCGGAGTTCTGGGAAGTTGTGGCTGTCGAGGATGGGGGTCTGTGGGTCCCTGTTCCTGCCCTGGAAGTGCCTCGTGGTCGTGTCTCTCAGGCTGCTGTTCCTTGTACCCACAGGAGTGCCCGTGCGCAGCGGAGATGCCACCTTCCCCAAGGCGATGGACAACGTGACGGTCCGGCAGGGGGAGAGCGCCACCCTCAGGTAGGGAGCCGCCATCCCTCTCTGAATCGACAGTGATTTGTGGAGGGGACGTGGGGGGGCAGCGCTGGGGGTGCAGGTGTGTACTGTGGAGCTGCAGGGAGGCTTCGCTGCTTCGCTGGGCTGCCCAGTTCATGGCTGAGCTGGGTGTTCTGCCTGGGAAGGTGGTGGTCATGGGGAAACGTTCAGCGGTTCCAGAGACGAGCTGTTTCCCATACCTGGCCTCCCTGGCTCAGGACTTGGTAAGCAGGAAGGGTGCAGGGCCAGGGGGTCTCTGGTACGGAGACCAGTGTCCTGAGCACTGTCCGTTGCCTGAAGCTGGTGGCGGTGATTGGGGGCCTGGCTGGGACTCAGCGTGTGCAGTCTTCTCTGAAGTTAATGAGTCCCAGAGGTTGGGTCTGGCTTCCTGTGGATGCCATCACTCTGCCCATGCCATGGGAAGTTGCCAGCCAGCTCCCATACTCTGGTCGAGTGATTGTTTTGTCCTGGGTCTGGCTGTGTCTGGGCTTTCCTGGAGCACCTTCGTGCCTCGAGCTGGTGACCAGAGGGACACGCTTTCTCTGTCTGACCATGGCCCTGAGATCGAAGCCATGGAGATGAGTCTGATTTCTCCTTGGAAAATATCACTTACTCTGTCAGTGGTGCTGTCCGCCACAGCAGTGTGTGCAAAGCTCATCGACTCAACGGAAAGGGGATTTCATTGTTGAGTTGGGTCCTGATGGACTTCTGGGGTTCAGGCTGATAGGCACTGGAGGAGGAAGAGAAGAAGCATCTTGGCTCGGTTTTGTGTCAGGTAGGATGAGCCTGTCTCCCTATCTACTCTGCCTCCTGAAATGCTAACTCCAGTTTCCAGTGTCTCCAAACCATACCACACACAGGGGGGCCACACAGCATATCAGTGATTGTAAGCGGGGATCGTATGCTCTGGAATTTGATGAGAGTCCACAGGAGGTAGAAGTTAAGAAGGTTCGTGGAAAGAATGATGTGCTTGCTTAAATAAAGTTTCCCAGACTGGGTCACCGCCGAGCTGACTGCACGGCAGTGTGGTCGTATTCCCAGTCTCTGTGCGTGAAGATTCTCAGACAGACAACCTTGGTGCGGGTAGCCACTGTTTTACCCCTTCTGTGACTGTCCTTCTAAGGTTTATGGATGATGCATGAGGCAATACCCATGGGATAGAAAATGTTGAGGAAGGGGCATGGGTTACAGAGCTGACTTGTCAGGACGTTGCCAGAGGAGGGGTGTGATTTAAGGCCTGTCGAAGCCTGCAGGCACCAATGCCCCTTTGTCTGTGGCAAGCTGACACCTATGCCCCCAAGGATTGCTAGGTGTTCTTTGGTTCTGAGATCCACCTCTTCCACGGAACCCTGAGTTAGGGACGATTTTGAGCAAAGGTTAAAGATTTGACTGCCTCGTGCCCAAAATAGCTGTGTGTCTGCTTTGTAAAAGATTTCATGGATGCTTCAAATATGTCCTGATCTCAGACTGTTTAGAAAGAAACACAAAAACAAGCCTCTGATGGAATACAGTGAATGGCATGTAGTGTCCTCTGGTGTGCCCTTTGTCCCCAACCCTTGGCTGCAGGGTGTAGCCCCCAGGAGATAAGACGGAGACAGAACACTGTAGACACGAATGGAATGGTACTTTCAAGAAGGGAGAAGGTAGTCAGCTCTGTAGATGTTCGGAGATAAAGTAGCAAGACCCAAGGGTCTTGCAGACAGTAGCTCCCATAGTATAGGATCAATGAGGGATATGGGTGGGCCAGGGTGTGGTCTTGGGCAGGCAGCCCCCGGGCTCAGGAGGATCAGGACCCTGCCGGATTATGCTCGGCTGGGGCCAGGCCTGGGTAGGAGCAGCTCCTCTTGAAAATCGCGTGATCCCCTACCTGCTGGCTTCTCTCTTTGTCTTTACTACTGTGCCTCTTGCTGGCTTTCTCTGGGCCTCTCTCTCCATCTCTCTCTTGCTCTCACGTTTGTTTGCATTTTGATGTGTGTTTAGACTCACTGGTCTTGACTGGTTGTAGATGGAAGAAGTGGGATACCGTGGGGCTTCCACAGCCCAGCCCTGGCGCAGAGGCCATTCTGGAGCCCCTCCTGACGCTTAGGCAGCCGCTGGGGCTGACTGTCTTCCCACCACACAGCAGAGGCCCTCCCAGTGGAGGGAGCCCTCTAGGGTCGGGGTTAGAGGAGCGGGGATCCGCCTGACGCCAGCCCACTGGCCGCGGGCCTGAGTGAGGGTGTGAGCTGGTTCGCAGCGGGACCGAGGTGCTCAAGTCTCCATAGGGTGGGCGTGGTCCTGCTCAGGCCCTCCCTCACTGGACAAAGAAGGGCCGCCATGGTGGGGTGCACTTCCGTGGAGGGGAAGCCCTTAAGCCCTCAAACATGTGGCTCGGCCTCTTGTGATTCTGTGTGCAGATAAGCAAGTAGGAAATCTCAGAATGTATTTTGTTTGCACAGAAATTGCTAGATTTGCACATAACCTGATTCCAGGTTGCAACGCTGTAGTGGTTCAGGGCTCTGGGTTATTTCGCTTTGGGTTTTATTGTGTATATGTTGGTCTCTTCTTTCTTTTGTCTTCCCTCCCCTTCCCTCCTTCCTTGTTTCCTCCCTTCCTTACTTCTTGATTCAACATGTAACCAAGCTACCCAGACCCCAGTCAGGCTGGCCCTGACCACCCCAGCTCTGCCAGGGGAGCCACTCTCCCCAGTCACTGTGGGTGACCATCAGGTTCACACTTGTAGTTTTCTCCTCAACCAGCAGAGGACTTTTTGCTCTAATTTCGTTTTATTCTGCTTTGTTCTCACCAGTTTCGTTTTTTTGAGGATCTTTTGCAGTCCCCAAAGAATGCATGCTTCAGCAGCAGATTCTAATGTGAGGGAACTTTTTAGGAGGTTTTATTTCCTCCAATTAGCGCTAATGATCCTTGTGGAAGAACCAAGAAACCTTTCACCTAGTATGGCATCCACAGTCTGAATAGAATTACAATTTGCAGTCTCTTACTCCTTCTGCCCTCTTGCCAATAGTCTGTATGCATTGTTTTACAAAAGAGTAAGGTTTCATATAATAGACTGTGAAATAATAATAACATGAACCTCAGTTTCTTGGGTGCTCACTATGTCCTAAAGAGTGTTCTAAGTGTTTTATACACTGCCTCACCTATCACCAAACTCATAACATAAACATTTAACCCTAATGCCACCCCTCTGATTGTAGGTGCCATGATCATGCCCATTTTGCAGCTGCTAAAACTGAGGCTTGAAGAGTTTATATCATTTGATTAAGGGTGCACAGCTAGGAGATTTGGAAGCCAAATTATGCGGCAGTAGTAATAATGTTAAATAGATGCATGCATGTGTGCATGCTGAGTCGCTTCAGTCATGTCGGACTCTCTGTGACTCTGTGATCCTTAGCCGGCCAGGTTCTTCTGTCTGTGGGATTCTCCAGGCAAGTATACTGGAGTGGGTTACCTTTTCCTACTCCAAAATAAATGCATAGTACTATCAGTTACTGGTCAGTTACTCACAATGAATCCTCACAACAACTCTCTGAAATAGGTGTAATAATCTATTACATGCCAAATTATAAGCCCCAAGTCTCCAGTTTGGGCTTCCCAGGTGGCGGTACTAGTTGTAAAGAATCCGCTAATAAAGGAGACGTAAGAGACGCGTGTTCGATTCCTGAGTCAGGAAGATCTCCTGGAGGTGGGCAAGGCAACCCACTCCAGTATTCTTGCCTGGAAAATTCCATGGACAGAGGAGCCTGGTCGGCTACAGTCCACGGGGTCAGAAAGAGTCAGACACGATTGAAGTGACTTCAGCACGCACGCATGCATCTCCATTTTATAGATGAGGACGCTGAGACGCAGAGAGGGGAGTTTACCTCAGATCACACGTTAGTGAGTGGCCCAGCTGGAATGCCGAGTCCTTGACTTTGCAGGATGAGCTTTCCCCAGCGCGTCCTATGCTTTCCTGATGACTCTTCTCAAGCGCTCGGTGTCTCTCCACTCATTTTCTATCTTGCTCTGTCTTGCAGTGTCATTCATCTCCCTTTCCCCTCTCCTTGTGATTGGGGAGCAGCGAGCTCTTGGAAGCAGGGATCCTGTTTGTTGTGCCGAGAGCGCCGTGTGCTCCCAGATGTCTATTGAACAGATGAGATGACTAAAAACAAAACAAAACAAAATATCCCCCAGTCTCCATACAACTGTGGTCCAGCCCAGATGTGTGGAATGGTCTTTGCTTGAAGGACATGAGCTGAGTGTTGGGTATGGAAAGGCTTGAGGCTGAGGCTTCCCACCCCAGGACCTTGGGTCCAGCTCACAAGGCTGGGCTGTGGGTGCAGAGGTCGAAGAGGTCATCAGCTGTGGAGGACGTTGTGTCCATTAATGGGTGGGTGAACAGTATCCTCTTCCCAGTGGACAGGACTGTGCTGCTCTGATGGGAGCAGAGGAGCCTGCGGTATCAGCTGTGTGGCTCTCATTAATTAGACCATCACTAAATGTCACCATGTCACTTGACAACTTTGATGAATGCGTGTCACGTTTTCCTAGATTCCCCAAATGAGGCAACTGGTGAAGTCAGTTGTCTCCTTGGGTGACATCTGGTAAGTGGGTATCAGAGCTGAACTATACTTTCTGTCATATCCCTAGACTCTAGGCTTTGCCACTGTGGGATGTTGCTTCTTTATTAAAAAAAATAAAAGTGAGTTAAGAATAAAAAGTCTGAGGAATTTACAGGACGGAACTTGGGTTTCATATAGCAGTTCCAGGGGATGGCAGAGAACAATGTGGTTTCCATACTTGAGGAACCCTGTGAGGCCTCTTCCGCTGCTGGAGACTACAGCATGTTCCTCAGGTTTGGAAAGCCTTTAACATTTCATTCCTGAAGCTGCTGGGTCCTCTGTTAGTCTCTCCAGCTACTGTATGGCCTCTTGAAGCCAGAATTATGTCACCTTCAGGTTTCTGTCCCTAGTTCCTAGTGCATGACTTGGACCAGGGTTTTTGCTAATAAAGCCTAACTTCCTTCCCTCGCTGTGCTGTGGACACCCTGACCTTCTTTCTGTTTCTTGAACACAGAAAGGTTACTCTTGCTAGCGAGCCTTCCCACGTGTGGCTCCCTTTGTGGTGGTGCTTCTCTTTCAGCTCTTCCCACGGCGGGAAGAACTTCATCATTTTGGCCTCAGCTCAGATGGAATCCCCTCCCTCTAACTTGACACCCAGATAAATGTGATTCCCTAACACTTCCACCAGGCTTGGGCTGGCATGTCATCCTGGATTATTTTCAGAGCTGCTTTTCCATCCGTTTGTCTGATTATGTGTTCAGGGGTCTGTCGTCTCCAACTGGGTTGTAACTTCCTTGAAGATCAGTGTCTTCTCTGTCTTTTCCTGTCTTATCCTGTGCAGTGTCTGGGAGATGCTAGGTGCTCAGGATGTAGCTCTTGCATGAGTGGAGGAAGACATGAGAGTCTGAGATCACCATCTCCACCTTGCCCTCTCTGCCCTTTGTCCTCAATTGTCCAGTGTTGTCCTTGGCCTGGGCGTGTTCCTGGCTCAGTGTCATTTCTGTCTGGGTCGTGCTGTTTTGGGCATGAGGATGCTCTTGAGGAGGGCACAGCTACACATAAGTAATTGAACTGATGTCCTTCCGTCCAGATCGCAGATGGTCTGCGTCACTTGTCTGCTATTTCATAACTGCGCCCACAACACGTGCTATCTTTCTGCCAGATTGCTTTCCTGCCCAGTCCTTAAGCTTTTGAAGAGCTGCTAGTCTCTGAGAATGTACTCAGCCCAGATAGATCTCAGGGAAATGAGCATTTTCAAGATAAAGAGGAGCACAGAAAGGCACCTCTCTGCCCATCCTTCTTTCTGTCTGTTTGGAGTCTGCTGTCAGTGGGTGTCTGATCGTGTAACTATTGATTTGTTGCTTTTGAGTTCACTCTTGCAGAATAGCAATGCCACTTGAGAAGCGGGTGCTGCCCTGACCCCTCCCAGGATGGACCTCTGTGCACCCCTTTTACCAGACATCCTGCAGGGGGACTGAGGCTCAGAAGAGCCTGGACAGATGGGGCTGTGGAGGGAGGCTCCTGGAAGCACACTCAGCCTGTTAGGGAGCCAAAAACTAAAACGGGAAAGCTGAAAACCCAGCCAAATGCTGGACAGAAGGAAAAGGACATGTGAGTTCACACGAGAACCTGAAGAAGGTACAGAGGGACAGCCTGGTTCTCAGGGACTCCTCACCTGTAAGTTTAGGTGGTTTGCAGAAATGCTCCTCTTTCCTTTTGAGAAAGAATGGCAGAGACCAGGGAGTTCAGCCATCTAGTTTTCCAGATAGTGAGACTGGTGGCCATCAGCTCACACAAGGAGGGCTCCCTGCGAGTGAGGAGGAGCTGACGCCCAGCCCACACTGGATGACAGATTGTGAGCCCTTGCTCACCTGTGTGCCTGAGACAAGGTCACCTTGTACTCCTAAGTGCACAGGCCTCACGCCACCACAGATGCCTCTGACAGACCTGGCTAACATTTACCACCAAGCTCTTTCCTAACTGCTTCTCCCCCCAGCCACTAAAGTCAGCATTCTTAGCCTGCATCAGCTCTGCCTGCAACTCTGTGGGACATGTGTAGGCAGGCGCTGAGCACCCTACCAGTGGAGACGTACTGAACACTCAGAGCTGCTCCACGAGACAGATCCAGTTATTATTCCAGTTTTACACATCAGGAAAGCAAAGGACTGGAAAGCAGAGCGAGCCATTTCCCAGCCATTTCTGCACAGTCGGATGGAGGCAGTGCCTGGGACTTGGGACTGGTTTTGTCTGATTTCTAGGCTTCTCTTTTTGTAACAGAGGACTTTCCTCATTCTGTTCCTTTCCTTCGTCGTCAGTTTCGTCTCCTCCCAGAAATCAAGTGTATTTTTTGTTCTTCCTTGTCCTGGCACAAGAACCCCCCTTTCTCAAAGTGTTTTAGGAATTGGATATGGGGGGGCGTGTACAGTTTGGTGTGGTCTGTGGCATGATGGAGTGTGTAAGGTTTGGTGTGGTCTGTGACATGATAGAGTGTGTAAGGTTTGGTGTAGTCTGTGGCATCATGGTAGTGTGAAGTGTTTGGTGCGGTCTGTGGCATCATGGTAGTGTGAAGGGTTTGGTGTAGTCTGTGGCATCATGGTAGTGTGAAGGGTTTGGTGCGGTCTGTGGCATCATGGTAGTGTGAAGGGTTTGGTGCGGTCTGTGGCATCATGGGAGTGTGTAGGGTTTGGTGCAGCCTGTGGCATCATGGGAGTGTGAAGGGTTTGGTGCGGTCTGTGGCATCATGGGAGTGTGTAGGGTTTGGTGCAGCCTGTGGCATCATGGGAGTGTGTAGGGTTTGGTGCGGTCTGTGGCATCATGGGAGTGTGTAGGGTTTGGTGTGGTCTGTGGCATCATGGGAGTGTGTAGGGTTTGGTGTGGTCTGTGGCATCATGGGAGTGTGTAGGGTTTGGTGTGACATGGAGGCACAAGGGATCACCCAGCTGGCCTCTAGAGGTCCCTTCTCATCAGAGAATCATAGAATCTCCATAGATTGTTCCGAATAAGAATTTTATTCCAGGTTCTTCCACCAGCCTTTTGCTTCAGATATCAGCAATCTTGGGCTCTCTCACAGAGAGTTCACCCTGAACACATTTAGATGGAAACATGAGTCTGTGAGGACTCCATGAGCCAGTCTATCTGGATGCCTGGGCAGTGGGAGGTGAATAGCTGACAGCTCAACCTATTAATGTCCTTCTTTGTTGTACTAGAAATAAGGCCATTGGCATCTTCCCTGGGGAAACTTGAAAAAAATTTAAGCAATATGAACATCATATTTCTTAAAGTTCAAAGTCTCCACTGAAGGGTAAAATGTAACATTAGTCTTGCATTCTTTGAGATTATTTTGCTTCTTCAGGAGCGGGTTGATGGACTACTGCTATAATAAATAAATAATACCATTAACATCTTGTAAATGGCCAAGAAATAGTATTTTTAGGAAAGGAAGAATTAGTTGGGGTTAAGATGAAATTTCAAATCACAGGTGGGAACCAAAGGCAGGGAAGAAACAGTAGGAATGTTTAAGGGGAGTGCAACTGAAGAAGACAAAGCTCTTCACAAGACAAGATCTTTCTAATTCGTATTCCTGCAGGAGTGGTGTGCCAGAGAGAAAATCGCTAACTCTGACTTTCTCTGTGTCATCTTGGGCAGTTTTTACAAATTCTTCTGTATAAGAAAGACAGCCACTCCTTACCTCAAAGGATGGCTTTGGGTTAAAATGAAATAATGTATACAAAGTTTAGTCTAGAATTATGGCTCTCTTTCTGTGTGTGTGTGTGTGTGTGTGTGTGTGTGTGTGTGTGTGTGTGTGTGTGTATGTAAACATATAAGTATATAAATGCATGTGTATACATAATAGTATCACACATAGCAATTTTCATTAAAACTTACTGCAGCTTAAACACTCCTGTGGCCACACTTTGATGGATGAGCTATGACTGGCTTCTGGAAGATCTATGAGGAGAAGAATGCCTCTTCATCCAGCTCTAATTATACTTCTCTGGATGTTTCTCCTGCACAATTGCTTACATCCTAGGAATCTTCTGTTCACATGCTTTCTTGAGCTATTTTATATCAGAGATGGAGTGAAGAGGAAGGTCTTTATTTTTCATCACAGATTCTTGGATAGCAAGTTATGACAGTTCATGGCTCTCAAGATGAATTTCCTACCAAAACAAGAAAATTATGCTAAACGATTTTTGGATCCCAGTTCAGTTCAGTTCAGTTGCTCAGTCATGTCTGAGTCTTTGCAACACAGTGGACTGCAGCACACCAGGCCTCCCTGTCCATCACCAACTCCCGGAATTTACTCAGACTCATGGCCATTGAGTCGGTGATGCCATCCAACCATCTCATCCTCTGTCATCCCCTTCTCCTCCTGCCTTCAGTTTTTTCCAGCATCAGGGTCTTTTCCAATGAGTCAGTTCTTCATGTCAGGTGGCCAAAGTATTGGAGCTTCAGCTTCAGCATTAGTCCTTCCAATGAATATTCAGGACTGATTTCCTTTAGGACGGACTGGTTGGATCTCCTTTCTGTCCAGCTGACCTGGCACAGGTTGCCTGGCACAAATAGTGGGGTCAGGAATTGATGTACAGATTTAGGATTAGTAGACCTTTTTACCATGGAAGACTGATTCTTCCATGACAGGTCCACTGGAGTCAGCTTGAAAAGCAAGGTAAGAATGACATTGAAGTGGAGTGGAGAGGTTAAGCTCTTCCAGCTTTGAAGCCTTGAGATTGCATTTCCCCTCATCCTCACCTCTTCACTGAGAGGCCATCTCAAGACCCCAAAATAATGTTGAAAATAGAAAAAGGTCTCTCTGCACTTGGAAGTTTTTCTCTAGTATAGTTCTGGGATAAGACTGGTGTGCCTAGCTTGAGAAACTGATCTTAAAAGTGTCAGTCACTCAGTCGTGTCCAACTCTTTGCAACCCCATAGACTGTGGCCTGCTGGGCTCCTCTGTCCATGGGATTTTCCAGGCAAGAACACTGGAGTTGGTTGCCATTCCCTTCTCCAGGGGGTCTTCCCAACCCAGGGGTAGAACCGGGGTCTCCCGCACTGCAGGCAGATTCTTCTTCCACAGGGAAGCCCATAGGAACTGATGTTAGAATTCACTAAAGGAATCACAGAAGCCATCTGTCTCACTGCAACCCTGTGCCACAGGGCTTAAAGTAGTTTAAATTATAGATAGCAGTCTGGGTTGTTCATGATCTGTTTCTCCCAAATCTCATTGATTCATGTGGTTGAGTTATTTGGGCTGATTTGGCTGTATTTGACCAACTTGCTGCCTTGTCAGTGTGAGATGTTTTGGCTTAGAACGCTTTAGAGAGGTTAGATTTGTCTTGTACTATGTACATATGAATTAATCTTACCATCTTGCTGATGGATTTTTAAAAATAATAGAATTTTTAATGAAAACAGCGCAACCATGAGACTGATGGAAAATGACAAAACTGACATCAGCCTTCAGATAAAGCTTTGTTGGCCTCACAGAGGAAAGTGAGATATGTTTGTGTGAAATAAGTTCTTGATCTTCTCTGGCTTTCAAACAGGCTGTAATGTAGTGGATGAGCAGAAAAGTGCTCTTGCACTCAGAATAATCATCTTTGGACAAATTTACTTATCAGGAAAGCTCAATCCAAAACAATTCTATCTGGTCAGAACCCACGAGGAAGAAAGTAAGAAAGAGAATATATGCAAAATATTTTTAATTGGGTTCAGCAGTCATACATGAAAACTGGAATAAAAAGAGCACTTTGGTGTCGTGAATTGAATTGCATCACTCTGTCCCAGCCAAAAGTTCTATTGAAGTCCTCACATCCAGAACTTCAGACTGTGACCTGCTTTGGAAGTAGTTATAAAGAAGAGTTCGCACTGGAGTCCAATGGGAACCCAATGCAGAGCAACTGGTGTCCTGATGGGAAGATGACCTGTGGAGACATGGTAGACACACAGGGAGCTAACTATGTTATGATGAAGACAGATTGGAACAAAGGGGCTGCAAGCCAAGGAATGCCAGAGGTTGCCTGGAAGCAGCAGAGCTCTGGAGAAGGGAATGGCAACCCACTCCAGTATTCTTGCCTGAAGAATCCCATGGACAGAGGAGCCTGGCAGGCTATGGTCCACAGGATCACAAAGAGTCAGACACGACTGAACAACCAACACTTTACAGAATCAGACCAGTGGTGGTTGTTTTTTATTCCCATGTCCTTGTTTCCATGAGTCTGAAATTTGAAGAGACGTTCTCCTTGCTCTTCATCATGGCTTATGGGTATTTCTTCTCCCATCTCTCAGAATCCCGTTACATTGCAGCACCCGCTGCGTACCATCCTCCTGTTTCTTGTTGGCGTGTCTGCTGTCTGTCTTGACCAGTCTTCCTCACTCTGGAGCTCCAGGCTGTTCATCCAAGTGTTAATCCATGCATCAACTTTCATGACTCAGATGTTTCAAGCTTTGCCCCAAGTGGTGTTCTCGATACGAGCCCCATGTGACTCGCTTGCCAGCCACCAACAACTTGATCTTCCTTCGGTCTGCCCCATTTTGGGCACAGACACCACCATTCATCCAGCTGTTCTGTCCAAACACCTAAGAGATATGATGTCTTTTCTTTTTCTCCTATGTGATATCAGTCCATCAGTAAATCCTGTGTCTTTACTTTAAGACACATCCTGAGTTAGAGCCCTTTCCCCATCTGGAACATGGCAGCCCTAGTGAGAGCCACTAGCAGCTCTCTCCAGGACCATTCCAGGGGCATCTCATCTGGTCTTCCTGCCTCTATGTCTGTTCTCCCAGAGCCCATTCTCATCTAGAAGGCCAAGGTATCATTTCAGAACATAAATGAAAACATGTCCCTCTGTTTAAAGTCCTATAGTGGCTTCCACTTATGTGGAGAATGAAATGCGTGTAAAAGACTGCATTACCTGGTGTGTGCCTATCCCTCTGTCCTCCCTGCCCCGCTCACCAACCTTCCCTTCTGTTCCTTGAACCCAGCAAGTCCATTCTTGCTGAGGACACGTTCTTTCCTCTCCCAGGACGGCACTCACATGTCTGCTCCAGTCTCCCATTCTCAGAGAGGACCTTCCAGACCACGCTATATGAAATAGTTATGCCCCAGCCCTCACATCACTCCATCCCCCTACCTAACTTCAGTTTTCTCTATAGGCCTAAACACTTAGGAAATTCTGTTTTTTATTTATCTGATAGTTATTTATTGCCTCTTCCACTAAAATGTGCGATCCCCAAGGCCATTGGTTTTATTACTCTCATTTATAGGGGCTAAATTACCGCCTGGAACACGGCATAGATCAAGGAGTACTTTTCGAGTGAATGAGAACTTTATTAGGAATCCTAGTAAGCTGCTAATAGTGAGAAGTATTTATCTTTTATTGGAAAGAGGTGGCTCAGGAGGAACTCTTTCTTGGCCTAGGTTTGGGGTGTTTACACAGAGCTCAGAGGGGTGTATGGGACTCAGCCTCGCTTTCTAGCAGGCGGGTCAGGCCTTGCGGATGGAGTCTTGGGGTAGCGTTGACACACTTCATGAAGTCTACATACCCAGAATCCAGAGGACCTTTACAACTCCAGCTTCACAAGAGGTTTTATAGAAAATCTAATAAACACTTGAAAATTGGGATTAGTTTCTAGCTTAAAGCCTATAAACTTGGGGTGGGGAGGAGGGAAGGAAGTGGCAGTCAGGCAGAAAGCAGCCTGTGAGCCTGAAAGTTAACACATTGTTCAATGTCCATTATTTTGTTTGACACTTTCCTGAAGACGGGAATTGTACCTTGAGTCTGTGGAGCACGTGGATGGAGTGCAGAGGCTGGGGCCAGACTGCTCTCTGGGTTCCAGTCCTGGTTCTACCCCACTCTGCAGCTGTGTGACCTTCGGCACGTTGATCAACCTCCCTGAGCCTCCGTTTTGTCATCCTTTAAGGGAACTAATCACAGGAATGCTGACCCCTGAGTGGAGTGTGGGGCATTGTGAGCAGCGTCCTGCACATAGGAAGTGTTAGCATCGTTTTGTTTGGGAAGGATGAAGCACGAAACGTCTCCGCTGTGGGCACAGCATGCTGATGTGTCCTGTGACCCCGGGGGTGCTGCCAAGAGACACATGGAACAAGAATTGGGTCACCGAAGCCCAGGCTGGCGTTGGTTGGTGCAGACCTGCCTTTTCAGGGGCATCTTTGTAGTGGAGGATTTTGAAGAATCTTAGCAAATTTTGTTGTTTTGGAAATGTGAGCGGTGGTTTGGGGATAGGGTGACCTGGGTTTTAGTTGAGGCTCTGTCACAACCCACCATGGGATGCTGCTAAGAAAATCAGGGTTCCCCCTCCCACCCCTTTCCCGTGTGGGAAGTGGGGACAGATCCATTCTGCTCCGTTCAGTTTCTCACATCTGAGGAAGAGATTCTTAGCTGTTGACAAATATCTAAGTTGTAGAGACTGATTATGTCTTTTTCTAAAAAGATTTTTTATTGGAATATAGCTGCTTCCCTGGTGGCTCAGATGGTCAAGAATCCGCCTGCCATGTGGGAGACCTGGGTTCAATCCCTGGAGGAGGGAATGGCTGCCCACTCCAGTATTCTGGCCTGGGAAATTCCATGGACAGAGGAGCCTGGTGGGCTATAGTCCATAGCATTGCGAAGAGTTGGACATGACTGAGCAACTAAGCACAGCTCGGCACATACATATATAATATATATATTATAATATATACATATAATATATGTATATAAAGTTTTTTACCCACTTTCTGGCACAAAGCTTGACTGTGTTTCCCAGCCTTTTTAGAATTTAGGTGTGGCCAGATGACAGAGTTCTACCCAATGGTGAGCAAAAGTGATGTTGGATTGGCCCCTAAAAAGCACCCATGTGAAATACTTTGGGCTGTTTTGCCTTGCACCATCTGGATATTGGTGCCCAAAATTACCTTGGGAACCATGGCCTATTTGGCAGATGGTTCATGAGCCAAGTCATCGAATGTTCTCATAGAGAGGGCTTCAGCCCCCACCCCACCAGCTGACCCAGGACCCCACTCCTTAGATTAGTGGGTGAAGGAAAAAAGCACTAAAATACACTTCCTTTGTGATAAGCTTCTGTGATTCTGGAGTTCATTTGTTACTGTAGGTAGCATTACTCTAATTCAACTCGGCTGTTGTAAGTCATATTGTCTGATTTCAGCAGCATAGAAATTCACGGATCTATTTTTTTAATCCGAACTTAAGCACTTATTAAAATTTCTCAGCCAGGCTTTTGGTGGTTTTTGCCTGTGTCTGAAAGGAGGAACTGTGGCCTTTTCAAATTGAAGCTGCAAATGTTTGATTTCCCTTTGCTTGAGTCTTTACATCTCTGAACCAAGTCACATGTCTGCTTTACTCTACAAGTTTGTGAAAACCAGTGACAAAGAAAAAGTTCTACCTTGAAGTAAATTAGCACATGTCTGTAATGGCTGTGTTGAGATACGCTGTAATTAGTGGAAATACCTTTTAGATGACAAATTGCTCATTAATGGCTGGAGGTGTCTTATTTAGAGTAACCTTTTGTGCTGGAGATACTCTAACATTCAGTGTTTTAATTGACACACAAAAAAGAGACAGATGGGATGATTTCTAGGCTTGTTCTTTAAAATGTTGAAGAGGAAGGAGAGAATTGCTGTCAGAGGGCAGATTTTAAAAGAGCAGCCCGTGGTGGGGCCGTCACCTATGGCTTTGGGGACAGAGAAAAGGGAAGAGAGAAAGGTGTTATGTGGGCAGGTCTGCAGGAAACAGAGGCCGAGCAGAGACTGCGGGTGTGAAGTGGTTCCACTCCAGGATTTTGCTGTCAGGAGGCAGGATCCTTTTGCTTTCATTGTTGTTTCAGGATGATACACAGTGGCTGGCACAGGATAGGAGCTTGCTGTTGTTGTTTAGTCACTAAGACCTGTTCAACTCTTTGCGACCCGATAGACAGTAGCCTGCAAGGCTCCTCTGCCCATGGGATTTCTCAGGCAAGAATACTGGTGTGGATTACCATTTTCTTCTCCAGGGAATCTCCCCACCCCAGGGATTGAACCCACATCTCCTGCAGAGAAGGCAGATTCTTTACCACTGTGTCACTATGAGTTTCCTGAATCTGTACTATATCCATGTGTCACTTGGGCACCACTTACTGTGCATCTCTTGTGGGCCAGGCATTGTTCTAGGTCCCAGTCCCTCTCCCCTCACAGGGGAAGAGAATAGGAGCTACAGGTTATACAGAGTGAAGGAGAGTAATTTTCTCCAAGCGTGCAACTTGCACCGACCAGTTAGCTATAGGTGCTCTTCTTCCAGCCTGATGCATTCACTAGGACTCCCATTTGGAGAGACAGACCTGCTCTAATGCAACTTTTACTTGGTGCTCTTTGAGCAGTGTACAACCTACACAACTGTACCAGACGGGCACCAGCTGTCAACACGGAAATAAGGAGGCAAACAATACGCTGCGTGGTAAAAAATTAAATATGGGTGGGGTGCAGGGGCAGGGGCGTTTGCAGGGTGGTCCAGGGCCTAATAGTGGGGACAGCTCTATGGGGATCAGCATGAAAGACATTCTAAGCAGAGGAATTGGCAAATTTCATGATCTAGTATAAGAAGAGCAGGGCAAGAAGGAGGCAGTCTCAAAAGTAAGGCATGAGAAAAGGCAGATTTAGGATGTTTAGTGTCTTCAGGAAATAGAATACCATCAGAATGAAGGAGCACATGATGAAAGCATCTTCAGCTTTAGGAGATGAGAAAATAAATAAAAATCCCACCTGAACAAATCCAGCACCTGTGTTGATGTTACTTCCCATGTGAAGTTTCCTGGTGGAGACTGTCCAGCCTCTCATAGCGTCTGTGGGTGGGTAGCAGCTGGTACTTGCTGTCTGGATCCCGCCTCACACATGTCTAGTCGTGTGAGTCTCATGTTTTTTAGCTGGAATGTCATCTTTCTTGGGTTCGTTATCCTTTGTCATCTTCATTTATCACATACGAAAAGTATAAACATTTAAAATCTGCCCAATATCTGATCTGACTTCTTACCTGTTGCCATTTTCAGGATATTACATCATGAAATTAAGCCGGCGTTTTACGACCGTGTGTGAATGTGTATATGTATAGCAGACACATATTTGGAATTAATGGACTCGTAGAAATCAGAGATGGATTAGGCCTAATGAGCTGTTGAGAAGAATTATTTAGCACATATTTCATATCTCTGGTCGGTAATCAAGCCTACACACTGAGTATGCTAAGAAGGTGAGGCCTTTGCATCTCTTCTCTCCTTGGATCATCTCCGTGTGTGCCTGAGAATTTAACATCAGACCTCTAGAGCGTTTTGCACCAACTTTATTAACCATCCAGTTTGACATTTCCCTGCCCTTAGGGTGATCTTGGTATTGAAAAAATAGTTGCTTAGCTTGTTACCGTTTATATGGAAAATAACTGTTGCCTGGCTCCAAGGAGCCCCCAGGGCTGCTGGACTGGCTCCGACCAGGTGGCGAGAGTCTTCAGAGGCCAGGTCCTTCTCCCTGCCCAAGTGCCCCCTAGTCTGTAGGACACACAGGCCTGACCTTCGAGTGTGCTGGTTGGAAGACCTGGAGAATCAGCCTAGATGAGAGGCTTAGATATATAATGTTTTGCATTTGTACTCAAAACAGATGATTTCTCTACTGCCTTCTGTTTTCACCTAAGGTATGTCAGAGCCGGTGCCCATCTGTCCAGTTGGACCAAATGCACTTGGCTGAGGCTCACTCTGTTTGTACTGTCCCTTCAAGCCTACATTTTCAACAGACCTTCAAAATCCTATTCACAACAAAATCCTATTCACAGCCTATTCAGCTTTTCCTGACTAACAAAAAGGAAAGCATTACGAAAGGTGGGCCCCTTGATAGTGTGGAATTTGACCCTGAGAAGGGCTGACTGTTTGAAGCTGTAACAGAGACAAGAAATTATAGGACTTAAAGGAGATGGGTTGACACAGGTCAGCTTCTGATAGTCAGATGCCTGCCCTGTGGGTTTTCTTTAGAGCCTGGTTAGGTATAATACATAAACGCAGAGCCTCAACATAGAGGCTTCTCAATTCTTGTCTGTCTGCATAAAACATGCTCATTGAGAATGTGTTCTGTAGTGGAAAAAAGATGGAATCCACAGAGGTTTTTGTAAATCAACTATACTTCAATAAAAAACATTGAAAATGAGTGAAAAAGAAAGTTGGGCAAAAATGGGGAAACTAAATGGAAAGCAAAATGAAAATTACAAATGGGAAAAAGAAGATGGACTCAGAGTTGGGTAGCTGTGTGCTAATCTGAGACACACTGGTTGGAGAATTTTCTGAGACAGGACCTTTGAGTGAGAACTGAGCTAGTGAAGGGAGTGTGTGTGTGTAGACGTGGGGAGGATATTCACGACAGAAACACCTCCCATACTCAGATACACAGGTGGGGGCATCCTTGACTCCAGCAGACAGAGGAGAGGAGGCTGGAGCCAAGATCTTAGCCACGCTGATCTCAGGGTCCACAGTGACCACTTCCCAGTTTGGCCTTAGTGTTTTGGAAGCCACCGGCGTAGTTTGATCATTTTGGTTGCTGCATGTTAATGCATTTTTCTAACTTTATTTTATGATTGTTTTCATCTCCCACCCTTGTTCAGCTGTAAGGCCAAGCCCGTGTATGACATGTATCCTTGTGTTAGGGACTGGCCAGAGCCCATACCAGGCTTAGTGAGCTCCTGCAGTCCCTAAATCACCTGAGCCCTTGTCATATCAGCTCTTTTCCTGCATCTCTGTCTTTGGTTTGACTCACAATGATTCACAAAGTAAGAAGCCACTTCCAGCTGTTACATTGTGAGGATGTCCTTGAATTGATCAAGAAATTCCCCCAAGTTCAAGGCCACTGGTTTCTTGGGTGAGTAAACAGTGTGCCGTCACTAGATTTTCACTCTCATTTATGATCAAAGCCTTGGCCACCTCACCAGGCCCCTGTTGCTCATGGTCTTATGATGGTTGAAGTTCATGAAATGTCCTGGAAGAATGATTTGTGATGAATGCTTCAGCAGAAAGGCCATAAATCCGCTATTCTTATTTTATTATTTTAATTGAAAATTTTTTTCATTAGTTAAAAAAAAGATAATTATTGTTTATTTTGCTTTGTAACTATTACCTTGGCTGATGCTGGATTGTTGATTAACTCTACAGTGTGCATTGATGGTATTTTTGGTCTGGATTTCACAATAATGCTGCTGAGTTGATGATAAAATATTAATTAAACATACTCTTGTTTTTTATCTTTTTACATATAGTTCCTATCAGAAATATATTTTTAACTATTCCATTAATTCTATGAGTGCTAAGTTGCTTCAGTCGTGGCTGGCTTTTTGCAACTCTGTAGCCCACCAGGTCCATCTGTCCATGATATACTCCATGCAAGAATACTGGCGTGGATTGCCATGCTTTCCCCAGGGGAATCTTCTTGATCCAGGGATCAAAGTCGAGTCTCATAAATTTCCTGCATTGGCAGGTGGAATCTTTACCACTAGTGCCATGTGGAAAGTATCATTAATTCTATAATTTCTATCAATTCTGCAATTTGTTCTTTATTCTCTATTAATTGTTTTAAATGGTAGATTATATTATAGAATTAAAAAATACATTTTATTGGCCACACCACACGGCATGTGGGATCTTAGTTCTCTGACCAGGGATTGAACCTGTGCTCCTTGAATTGGAAACTTAGAGTCTTTACCACTGGACTGATAGGAAAGTCCCTCTAAGTTCTTTTCTGCTAGAAAGTGGGAATTGGGAACATCCCCTGGAGAAGGGATAGGCTACCTACTCCAGTATTCTTGCCTGGAACATACCATGGACAGAGGAGCTGGCAGACTACCATCCATGGGGTCGCAAAGAGTTGGACACGACTGAGTGACTAAGGGTGGGTCATAGACCAAGCAGGTGGATATGATGAAGGATGCATCACTCCTTGACCTGAGGTTGGTCCTCCTTCCTCCATATTCATTTTGGAGTCTGCTAGCCCCTCACAATGGGCCTGGTTTATGACAGGCCCTTAGTAATGGTTTGATGAAATGTTTACTTGGGTGGCACAATATTTCATGATTTCTGGGAGCTGAACATGAATTATTTTCCTTTTTATTATGAAACATTTTATATGTCAAGTGCATTATCATATCTGTGTTTTAAAAACATAACCAGTTGTTCACTTATGTGCCCTCCCCCCCATTCTTTCAAAAGCTGTAAAACCTCCTATGTTCCCACTATTTTGTACCTTGTCTCTGAGGAGCTGACCACAGCCCTGAACTTTTAGATCATTTCATTCCTTTTTTTAAAGTTTTACAAAATCTGTAAATATCCTTAAACAGTATATTGTTTTGGATACAGTTTTTTTTTCTTTATGTAAAAATAAATTTTATTTATTATCCTGAAAGTGTTTTTCATTTAACATTAGATATTTTTTAATAATTTGAAATTAATATCATCTGAGTGTGGATAAAGGCAGACCTCTAAGTCATTTCAGATAATTAACTAGTCTATAGTTCATCAATCAAAAATGATTCAAAGCCCTGGAATGTGAGTGTATACACACAAATGCCTGCAAAAAATAGTAAGCACTGGAAGGCCTTTCTACCATCATGATGATGCTCATAAAGCTTCAGAGTTGGGGAATTATAAGTGACTTGTGATTTTCTTTTTGTGTTTTCTGTACTTGTTAAATTAAAACAAATTAAATTTCAGTTTTCCAAAATTGGAAAAAGGCCAATATTGTAAAATCGAATAAAAGTAAAAATAGCCTACACTTTGAGCCCATGCTGCTCTCTCTGGGTCTTAGGGCTTTTTGCACACATGGTGGGGTTTTGCTGGGACACGTGTGGTCTACCAGGATAAATAGGGCATGGTGCCTTTCCCCGACAAGCCTCCAGCCTCACCAGAACCAGGGCATGGGAAGACTTGGAGAAGGACCCCACCGCTGGTTTGGGAGCCAGCTGTGACGTGGGTTGTGGGAGGGGATGTTGTGGGGCACAGAAGGGGACTTGGGACATCAGGGAGGAGACCAGAAGGGGCTGCCGATGGCTGGGTTGTGAGCCGCCAGGGCACGGCACTGCCTTGAATAGCAACAGAACGTGACTCACTGAAGCTAGTCCTCTCCTGGAGAGGATCTGGGCTTTCTGGGCTGCTGGGTCTGTTCCCCACAGCCGTGACTTGGCCCATTTCACACCTGAGTCAGGGTCTGGGGTCTGTCCAGACACAGACTAAGCAGTGGATGCTGTGTGTGGCCACGTCACCTTTGATTTTATTCAGCAGATATTGATTGTCTGCCAGCCACCTGCCAGGCAGAATTCTAGCCACTGTGGAATTTGCTAGTTAACCAGACAGTCCCTGCCCTCGTGGAGCTTTCTTCTGGGAGAAGGAGACAAACAGAAACAAGATCCAGTAAGTAGTCTACATACAAACAAGTTCCACTCTGAGAGCGCATTTGTTAAGACCAATCTGTTGCAAGTCCAATACAGTTAGCCTAGGTACCCAACTAACACGACTGACTGTGTCGGACTGTACTCTAATAGGTCTATAATACTTTTTGCACACATAATACATAAAAAAACAAAGACAAAAATAAAGCATTTTAAATCTTACAGTACCTGAAAAATACACTAGTACATACAGCAGCAGGCACACAAGGGCTGGCCTCCAGGGAACAGAGAAGAAGAGCTACTGACTGGAGAAGGGAAGGAGATGGGAGATGGTAGAGCTGAAGGATCGTCGGCAATGGGAGATGGTGGGCAGCCTGCCGTTTCACCCACATCTGACAGTGATGGAAAACGTGTTCATGTCTTTGAAAGTTTGTGACTTGAAGGTTTATATGTAGGGGACCTACTGTACATACAAAATCTGGGCTCTATCAATATTAGCTGGTGCTGCGGAGAAGATGGGATGTGGGGAGCTAGGGAAGGGGTGAAGGCCATAATTTCAAGTGCGATGTCAGACAAGGCTATGGGGTTACTCTTCATGTACCTGTATATTTTAAGTGGTCAATGAAAGCACATTATTTTGACATCAGGAGAAATGCATTAGGACAAAAGTGAAAGACACCATTTAAGGCAGTGCATACTTTTTTCAGCCTTTGCGGAAAGGCTGTTGTGCATGTGTATCAGAAATACGTCCCAGTGTCTAACTGATACTCACTTGTCAGCCACGCTCTTCTTCCTCTGTCTTGATTGCTGTTGCCAGAAAGAATAAAAAATGGAAGAGCTTTGTCTGGCTTCATCATGGGAAACCTGTCTCTGATCAGTACACGAGGAGTAATGAGACAGTGCTGATGATGAGATTATTCACGACTTCACAAGCATCCACGTCTCGTTGGTGGGTGGGCGCTGCAGAGAACTAGCTGGAGATGCACAGCTGTCCTCAGGAAGCTTTCTGGAAGCTTCTGAGGCTGGTCTGGGCCGGTGCAGACCCAGTCCATCCTCAGGGCAGCATTTAGCCCAGGGGCTTTTAGAACCACTTTGCATGGGGCAGTTTAACTGCTGGGACACCTTATAGCCTCTTGAAAGCAATGGCAGGGGAGTAAGGCAGGAGTTGTAAATAGATAAACCAGCCAGCAGATAAAGGCGTTAATAAGTGGATAGGGGAGCAGAACCCGAGCTGTGAGCACCCGCCAGATCAAGAAATGTCAGCTTTCCTCTCAGCTTTTCCTCCACGGCGCCAACTGTCAGCAATTTAACTAACATTTTGTAAATAAATGTGGCACTCGGACAGCTGTCAGCGCGCCTGCTATAAACACTCCTTTTGTCACCGAGAGCTGGCAGGGCCCTGCTGTTTCTCTGTGACTTCAGTGGCCACTGCCAGTTGGCTCCCTGGCCTTGGACTGACTATCGGGGGGCTCGAGGAAGCCTGTGAGCCCAAGTCCCCATGTCCCTGTGTCCCACGCAGCCCCGATTCTGTGGCCCCACAGCTTCCTGCAGGCTCAGCACTTCCGATTGTGTTACCGACCAGGGTTCTTGGCCTGGCCCAATCAATAGGAATTGACCAGAGGCCAGACAGGAAATTCAAGCTAGGCTTTATTGGGGCATCTGCTCCAGCAGAGGGGAGCAATAACAAACAACAGGTTCCCTGCCTGCTCCCTGCGGTGCGGTGAGCTTGTTCCACATATGGGGTGAGGGTAGGGGTAGGTCCAGGAGTCGGTTGGGCTGGAGGGTGACCTAGGTGATCTGCCCACTCCTCTGGTGGTATGGAGTGCAGGGGGCATGTGCAGTGCCCTGCTTTTGCTCCCGACACTCTGTTTTTGCTTCAGGCTACTCAGAAGTGACAGTTGGGTTTTTTGGTCTCTTTGTATCTTTGGGGTACAGAATTTGCTGCAACCGTGCACAGTCCATGGGGTCATCGCAAAGGGTCAGGTACGACTGAGTGACTGAGCATCATGCACTCACATGCACATGTTGTTTCTGGTCCCATACAGCTTCTTTGCATTTCGTAGCTCGAGGAGAGGTGTGTCCACGTGCATGTATTGCAGCCAAGGATCCCAGGTCCCAGCCTGTCTCCGTTGTACTCGTATGATTGGAGGAGGCCTTGCTCCTTCCTGCCCATTCTGCATCCCAGGTTAAAAACCCAGGCTGCGGTTTTCCAGACACCTAGTGTGTTAGGTAGGAATTCCAGGTCCCTGATCCTTTGGTTTCCCCCAGTGGCTTTGCTCTTGCTAAGGAAGAGACATTTATTTATCTAGGCCCAAGATACCGAACTTGCTGTTTTCCGCTCCGGCTGCCCGATGATTATTTAATATTATGCAGACAGATTCCTCCTCCAGAGCATAAGACAAATGGTTCAGGACTGTGCATGGATTCGTCCAGGTCTCATCACTGATCTTTATTAAACAGTTAACGCTTCTCTGTGCACTGCCACCCAGCTTCAGGCTTCTTAACCTACACCCAAGCAAAAGCAGAGGGAGAGGAAGGACCTGTCTTAATAGGAAAGTGCCATGGGCAAAAAGTACATGGAGGTTATTGTAATCTAGGTGATGGAGCTCGGTGAGCATGAGGATGGACTGGGTGATTAAGTAGGCAGAGATGTGTTTAGTAATAATAAAATTTCTAGCAAACATCCGTGAAGTCTTGCTGTTTTTTGGTCCTGCTCTGTCCATCTGCCATACATAGTACCTCACTTAACACTCAACAGCTGTGTGTCCATCCCTGTTTTACAAATGAGAGTCAGAAGTACAGACACTTCTGGAAGCTGCTCAAGGCCTAATGCCTACAGCCTGGAGGAAGGGGTTTGATGGCCAACCATTGATTCCTGGTGCTCCTGGCAACTGCCTTAGGCTTCTGCAATTGTAGGTTCCATGGGTGCTGGGTATGAAGTCACCAATTTTAAAGAAGTTGTATATGTGCATGCCTGCATATTAAATCACTTCAGTTGTTTCTGACTCTTGGCGACCCCATGGACTGTAGCCCACCAGGCTCCTCTGTCTATGCGATTCTCCAGGCAAGAATACTGGAGTGGGTTGTCATGCCCTCCTCCAGGGCATCTTCCTAACCCAGGGATGGAACCTGCAGCTCTTCTGTCTCCTGCATTGGCAGATGGTTTCTTTACCACTAGTGCTACCTGGGAGGCCCTTAAAGAAGTTAGAACACTGTAAAATAAATCCCACACTAAAACCAAGGAACTAGCTTTGATCTTTTTCCAGTGAAGGGAAAGGCTTTTTATAGTATTGGGGAGACCCTGAGGGACATTATTCCCTAGAGCAGGGGTCCACAAACCTCTAGGATCTAATGCCTGATGATTTGAGGTGGAGCAGATGTAATGATAATAGAAATAAATTGCACTATAAATGCAATATGTTTGAGTCACCTTGAAATCATCCCCCTACCCCCAGCCCAGAGCAAAATTGTCTTCCATAAAACCAGTCCCTGGTGCAAAAAAGTAGGAGAGCTGCTGCTCTAGAGGATATTATAGTTAATATAGGGAGAATATAGAGGAATGATTATGAGAATGGACTCGGGTGTCAGCTGGGAAATTTACTTAACCTCTCTGGTAACACAAGAATAGTAATTAATAGAAACTACCTTGTAGGGATGTCCTAAGGATTAAATAAAATAGTCCATATAAAGTATTTAGCAGTACCTGGTGCAAAATAAACATTCATTCTCTCATTGAAATATTTATTACACGCATGTGGTGTGGATTATGCAGTGACTAGAAGACATAATATGTTGTTGGAGCTTCTGTTCTCTTGAGGAAACCAACAAACAGACCTATACAAACATATGAGCTCCTAGGAAGTACTATGATCTGGGCCACCTGAGTGGCTGCTGTAGGTTGGTGGGTTAGTGACAGTCTCTTGAGAGGAAGTGCCATTTGAGATGAGATCCAATGGGGATCCAATGGTGTGGGAATGGACCCCTCCAGGCATGGAGGATGGGCTTCATGTGCTGGAGGAAGAGAAAAGAGATCGCTGTGCCTGGAGTGGAGTGGACAGTAGGGAGGGATGCAAGATGAGTTGGGAGGGGTCAGATGGGCAAGGCTCTGAAAGTTAGGCACTGGATTTCTTTCTCGTTTCTTTAAATGACAGCATGCCATGGGAGCATTTTCTTTTATTCTTAAGATATTTTTTTTTTTAATGTGGGCCATTTTAGAAAAGTCTTTACTGGAGTTTTTACAATATTGCTTCTGTTTCATGTTTTATTTTTTGACTGCAAGGCATGTAGGGTCTTAGTTCCCCAACCAGGGATCGAACCTGCATTTCCTGCATTGGAAGGTGAAGTCTCCCAGTGAACCACTCTACCTTCAGGGGAGTCCCTGCTGTGGGAGCACTTTAAATAGAGTTATAGCAAGATGGTGCTGGCAGCCATTTGAAGGTTGGCCTATTAGGCTGAGAATTGGAAACTCTGATACCTGTAGAGGTTATGAGAAATCCAGGTGAGAGCTGGCAGCAGATATGACAGTGGGGAGGCATTAAGATTGAGAGAGACTACAGATATGTTTGATGGTTAAGCAGACTAGGTTGATGGAGTAAGTCTAAGGGTGTGACTGACTACGATACTTGTACTCTGTGTTACTTTAAAATAACAGAACACTGTGGTTTTATTGGACTTTCATTATTGTGGTGTTTCCGTGATGAATTACTTACATTTTGAGATACACCCAGAAAATGATTTGCCATATCACTGCTTTGAATCAAACGTGGATGTTCTGATTTAGAAAGCATTGCCCCACTTCCCCTACTTAAAACCCATTCAGGGGCACCTATTTTTGGTTTTCACTCCCTTTCCTCTACTTTACTTATGAAATTGAGATTCTTTTTCTTCTTTTTCTTCTAACTGGAGGCTAATTACTTTACAATATTGTGGTGGTTTTGCCATACATTCACATGAATCAGCCATGGTTGTACATGTATTCCCCATCCTGACCCTCCCCATCCCATCTCTCAGGGTCATCCCAGTTAAATATTTTCCCAAAAGTCATTTGGTGATTTGGTGTCCTAAGTCCATATCCACATTTCCTGACAGAGTTATTTTGGAATTGGAGTGGTATGAGTGTGTGTGTGTATGCTGACCACAGATAATTAAGGGAAATAGGAAGAGGGTGCATACAAGCCAAGACACTTCAGTTATGTCCAACTCTTTGTGAACCCATGGACTGTAGCCCCTCAGGCTCCTCTGTCCATGACATTCTCCAGACAAGAATATTGGAGTGGGCTGCCATGCCCTCCTCCAGGGGATCTTCCTGATACAGGGATCGAACCCACCTTTCTTACGTCTCCTGCATTGGCAAGCGGGTTCTTTACTAGTAGCACCACCCGGGAAGCCCAAGAAGAGGATACAGTAGGGATTTGGTGAGGAGGGGAAGGAAAGGGAAGAATTCCCTGTCCTATTTCATCAAATTCCCTCTGCAGCCCTCCTGTTAACTCCCAGGGTCAGATTTATTTTCTGTGGACCTGGTTTAGTCTTACATAGAATAATAGAGTTTACTTAGGGTCTCTTTCTCGAGTCTCCTTACCTGTAGAGTTTTGGTCCAGGAGGACAGAGGAAACTCAGTCCTGGGTGCAAGCCCCATCTCCTGTAGAACAAAGAGCAAACGGTGTGCAGAGGAAGACTGGGACAAGCTCACATTTTAATAAAATACTGGCATTCACTGTCATTAATTCTGATATTTTGTTCTTATGTGGAATCAGTGTTAAAGTACTAGAATGGTAATTTTGCTCAGGTATTGCAATAACTAGGAGTGGTAAAAAGAGAAGAATCAAGGAAATCACAGCTGTACTTGTATATAGAGAGCAGATTCTTAAATATCTCATTAACTCCTAAAAGTATCAATATAAAAATTGGTGTTCGGAATGAAGAACCCGAGACATCAACACTTTAAAATATATTAAATTACATTCAGCCTACTTGGTCTCCCGAGGCATTGAAGGGAGTCATATATTTTCAGCAATTTGTCATCAAAGTCGGTTAAAATTAAGGTGATCATTTCAGTGCATATAGAATTAAACTTCAGTTTGTCTCAACATTCATTTATATGATACATTGCATTCCTCTACAAGATACCAGCAAACTGAGGTATTGCTGGAAAATGCATGTTTTTAATCTCTTTTAGGTTTGAGCATCTTTTAAGCAAGTTGTTCCCTTGAGTGTCTTTTTCTCAAGCCTTAGATATGCTAAGTGGTGGATTATCAAACCACTGGCCAGAAGGAATTAGCTCTCAAGATCAGTCATTGCTGAAAAAGAGACCCTACCTGTAATGCGTCAGTACTGGAACCAAGGAGCATGTAGATCTTATGCAGAGTTAACACCCGCATTTGTCAGTCACTTTCCACGTACCAGTTAGAGTTCTGGTGTTTACATCTATCTCATGACAATCTGTACAATAGATTCTACTATTATTACCACCCTGTAGTTAAGGAGGGGCTTCCCTGTTGGCTGAGTGGTAAAGAATCCGCGTGCAATGCAGGAGATGCGGGTTCGATCCTTGGGTTGGAAGATCCCCTGGAGAAGGAAATGACAACCCACTCCAGTCTTCATGCCTGGAGAATCCCATGGACAGAGGAGCCTGGCAGGCTGCAGTCTGGTATTGCAAGAGAGTGGGACACAGCTTGGTGACTGCACAACAACAATAGGTAAGGAAATGGAAGCTCGGAGAAGTCAAATAACGTGACCCCCTTTCCACCCCAGTGACCAAGTTTCCTTTATAGTTCCAGAGGAGATTCTTGTCTTAGGTCATAAGGAAAGCGTCCATCCTACTATTTTAACTCTCTAGGTTTCCGCTGTGAAAATGAAGAGAGGCAGGAAGAGGTCTGGTGAGTGCCTGTCTGTGACTGTATCCAGTGCCTCCGCTGTTACTCCTGCCGAGGCAGAAGCTCTGCACTTTCACTTGGGACTGAAGTCAGCAGTTTACGTGTTTCTTTTTAATACTATCTTAGCAATTAATTATTCCTTTTAATAAACGCCATGAAAAAGAAGAATTATTGGGCTACTCCTTTAATTGGATTAATAATTTATTATGGCTATTAATGTTTTTTTTCATTTTCTGTGTATTATTTCTTGTTCTATTAGAGAGGTATGACAGGGAGAAAGAGTGTGAGGTTCTGTCGGCATCCAAGGATGGAGTCTTCTGAAAGGCACAGGCTGACAGTGGTCTGTGTTCCCTGGGTGCGTGCAGCAGGGAGATGGTGTGAGATGCGCTGAGACCTTCCCATCACTGCAAACGTGATTGAGGTCTTCTGGGTAGAGGTGAATGAAATCACAGGGTCATTCACGGATACTGCAGACTTCTTCTTCTGAAAGTGACTTCTCAATTGGTCCATTCCCATTTCTCTAGTTATCGACTGACCTAGGCAAGGGGATGCTTTGCAGTTAATAGCATGATAATCTGGTTCTGGGTCTCACTGTAGAAAAAAATGATACTTTCTTTATAACTGGCATTCCATTTAGAGAGATGACCCCTGTGTTGGAGTTATAATAAAGGGTGCGAGGTGTGGATTAAGGTTATTTTCTAGGGGGTATTCAGCAAAATGTTTCAATGGGCAGAGAAAAGCTGAAAAATTCTTTTGGTTTGTACATAGTCTGTCCTCTATACTTGACTGCTTCTTGTCTAAGATTGGGTGTTGTGTTATGCTTAGTCTCTCAGTTGTGTCTGACTCTTTTCGACCCCATGGACTGTAGCCTGGCAGGCTCCTCTGTCCGTGGAATTCTCCAGGCAAGAATACTGAAATGGGTTGCCATGCCCTCCTCCAGGGGATCTTCCCAACCGGATTGAACCTAGGTCTTCTGCATTGCAGGCAGATTCTCCACCATCTGAGCCACCAGGGAATAATCAAAACTAGGCTCTTCGTTATGTCTCAGTGAAGATAGGCATCTTGCTATCAGTTTAGCTGATACACATGGTTCCTTCCTTCATTTGCTCACTTACCTAACACTCACTGAGGGCTTACTGTGCGCTGGCTTTCATCCACGTGGTGGGAGTACACAGATGATCAAGATACACAGCCGGAAAGCCCTCACCTTCACAAAGGCGCACATCTTAGCATCTTCATGGAAAAGCCAATGATAAGCACAGAATTAAACAAGGGCTGAGAAGAAGAGGAGCCAGTGATGTGACAGGAAATAAGTGGATCAGGGTGGCTTGGAATGGACTCTGATGGTGGGAGTTGTTGAAGTGAGCCTTGAGGGGTGGGAAGGAGCTGCCCAGGCAGAGATCCTGGAAGGAAGGATGGAATTCTAATGAGAAGCAAAGAAGTATTGAGCTTGTGTGTCTGTACTTTAGTGTCTTATTTTGGGGGAAGACAGAAGATGTCACTGTGGCCAAGCACAGTTACAAGAGTGAAAGTGCAGTAAGAGAGGCCGGGCAGGCACCAGCTCCCGCCCTGCCCTGCTGGCCAGGGAGGAGTCTCTGCATTTTCTTGGGGTGCAGTGGAAATAAGTAGAGGTGTTAAGCCAAAAAGAACAAGGTGTTTTCTGAAACACCTTGGCTGCTCTTCATTTAATGCAAAGTGGGAGGGAGCAAGGATAAATCATCACTGTGGAGGCTCTGTGGTCATGCCAACGAGAGGGAGAGGTGGTGGCTTGGACCAAGGATGTGGCAGTGAATATAGAGAAAGGAAGATGTGGAAATATATGTTTCGGGGGAGAGTTGTAGGGCACTAAGCTGGAATTTGCAATGAGAAAATAGAAGGAGTCAAGGATGACTTCCAGCTGCTTGACTGGAGCATTTGATGGATTGTGATTCCTTTACCGACGTGGACAAGATGAGAAGACGTAGGCACGGGGAGGAGAGGAGGAAGTGAGAGGGCCATCTGAGTTCTGCTCAGCGCAAGATTTAGAATCAAGAGCTGTTTTCAAGTGAATTTATGACCGTGGAACTTGGGGAAAAAGATGAGAGTAGGGCATATAAATTTGGGAGAGATCAACTTCTATTTGTTGTTAAAAACTTGAAGCTGGATAAAACCATCAAAATAAGGAGAGGGTGTCTCTGGAGTGAACGATCAAGGATTAGAGCCTGAGAGAGGAAGAGAAAAGAAAACATACAGAGTCAGCAGCCAGTCAGGCAGGGAGAAACCCATGAGAGTGTGGAATCAAAGGGACAGGAGCAGAAGATGTTCTAATAGGGAGTTACTAACCTTGTGGGATGCTTCCACAACCGGGAGTCCGAAAAGTGGGAAAATGGACACATCCATGGGATTGTGTAATATGGAAGGACAAATCTGACTCCCCATACTGGATCTTTTCCTTTTCCTTTAAACTTTGCATTCTGTTCCTTTTGCTGCAGATTAATCATTAAAAGAATGTTGCTTAGAGCCTGTAATATGTGAGGTAGCCCATTCCCAAAGCTTGACCTTTAAGGGGATTAACACTTTTCCATTCATTGAGAGATAAAAGTTATAGAATGGAGAATCATTTGTGTTGCTGGATGTTTATAGGAACAGTGACCAGACCTACATGGACAGCTGCAAGAACAAGGGGTTCTGACACCAAGGAGTTTGCAACAACCAACCCTACTACCTCCCCTCTTATTATAAAAGAAGCCTGAATTCTCACTCATGGAAGATGGTTCTTTGGAACGTGAGAACACCATCTTCTGAGTAAACTCGCTGGTTTCCATATAAACTCGCTATTTCTTGCACCAACAACTCATCCCTCTGGCCTGTCGTGTGGCAAGTAGAACGAGCTTGAGGACTCTGCAGCAATTAAATGAGATGACGGCTTGGTGATGGTGGCAATAGGGATTCGGGTGAGCAGTAGGTCAGGAATGTAAAAACAGATGGTGGTAATTGGAGAAGTAAATCAAATAAAAGTTATTGTGTGTATGTGTCCAGACACAAGAGTTTAATTGCCTGCAGGTGAGGAAGTTACAGTAGAGATGGGGTAATTGCGGTGCAGGAGGGCAGAGGTGAGAGGCAGAGTATAAGTAGAGGGCAGGCCTTTGAGAGAAGCTAGGGTGCACCCTCAGGGCAACAATACTTCTGGTACTGGCTTCCTAATTTCCTCTCTCAGGATCTCCACCCCTATTCTTCTCTTTAGATTCTTTCTTTCTTTTTTTCTTTATTTTTGGCTGAGCTGGGTCTCTGTTGCTGAGCACGGGCTTGCTCTACTTTCGGCCAGCAGGGACTCCTCCAGCTGTGGTGTGCGAGCTTCTCATTGTGGTGGCTTCTCTAGTTTTGGCACAAGGCTCTTGAGCACAGGCTCAGTAGTGGAGGGTTTAGTTGGCATGTGGCCTGTGGACTCTGCCCAGAGGAGGGGTTGAATCCACACCCCCCTGCCTTGACAGGTGGATTCTTAACCACTGGACCACCAGGGAAGCCCTCACATTCTTATAAACAACTTAGCTGGGACAATTTCACTACATCTTTTTACCCATTTGCCAGTGAGATAGTTGGGAGTATGAAGAATTTCACATACAAAGTGGGTTTTCAAGATTCCTCTTTTACTCCCTTGCATGCATGATGCAATGCTTTGTGGACATAGGGGCAACTTAAGACAGTAAGAGGGTTGGGTACCACATTGCAGTAGGGTGGGTGTGACTTGGTGATGTAGATGTGTGAGGATAGTAGAATCTTCCATTTGTGTCCGTGGATGTGAAACCTGTAGATAAGAAGGGCTGAGGAGGGGATTTAGAAGCATCTTTGGATTTTTATATCTGTGGAGGTTCTGGAACCTGTGCCCTGTGGGTACCAAGGGGCGACTTACCAAGTATGATTCAAGGAGAGCCACCGTGGGCTACTTCATTACTGTTGAGAGTTTTACCTGTATTTTCTCTTCTTGTTTGAATAGTTTGGTGTACAAATCTGAGCTGGACCAAAAGAAGGCTGTTTTAAACTGTGTGCAGAACATCTCACTTCAGAAAACTTTCCTCCCTGATTTTAACTTTGTTGATCCCAATTTAGGATGGACAAATTTGAAGAGATCTGATGTGTCTTATATTCACTCTTGAAAGTGAAACTCTCACCAGACACTGATTGAGTATGGTTTCTTGGTTTCAGTTTTGACCTAATGCAAAGTGTCATCTGCAGCCGCTGTGCAGTTTTATGATTGTATAATCTAATATAATGTAACATAACGTAGCACTGATGGTATAATGGATTAGCAACATAATATCGTAGGCTATTCCCAGGAATGGTTGATTGCGGAAGGAAGGGTATGGGGAATGCTTGTTGGAGCTTAAACAAGTAAAAACATTAATTGGTGTAATTTACTGGATAAATTTACTGGATGGGGGCCTGTGTTTACTTGGTTGTCCCTAGTGTTTTCCAGATAACACCAAGTATATATGGGAGCAGATTTCCATGCTTTGTGTATACACTGTTATCTATCATTCCATTTACTGGGTAGCATCTTACAGACATAGTTCACTAACTTGAGTCTCAGATGTTTACAGACACTGAATCTCAGACGTTTACAGACACTTTTATCCCAAATGATTGTCCCAAAGCTTTCAGCAATGTTTCCTTATTTTATCTCTTTAAATAATCTTTGTGATTCTTAGAGACAGAATGCCTTCTTTCTGATTCTGGTTAAGTTTACTGGAATATTTGAGCGCCTCATGCCAAACACAGGTTCAATCACTCTTTGTACCCAACAAATGTTATTAATGAGTGTGAAAGAGAGATTTGATGCTGAATCTTGCATGTTATCCTAGTGTTGCCGCATCCTTGAAGCATGAAAATTATTTAAATAAATTGACTGACCTTATTTTGATGACATAATCAGTTTATGAGTTGGCACAGTGATTTTTTTTGAAGATGTCATTTATGAATATGGATGCAAGTTACCAAAATATTTTATCAAGGTGAACCCATCCCATCAATACATTAAAATTTTATTTTTAGTTGCTTCTGTTGACCAGAAAGATAAGGTCACACGATGGGATGAATACAGCATGTGGATGGGGTCAAGAGTAGAGGGGAAGAATACCCTAGAGCAGGGGTCCCCAACCTTTTTGGCTCCAGGGACTAGTTTCTTGAAAGACAATTTTTTCCATAGTCTGGGTTGGCGGGGGGAGGTTTGGGGATGATTCAAGCACATTACATTTATTGTGCATATTATCTCTATTATGATTACATCAGTTCCACCTCAGATCATCAGGCATTAGATCTCAGAGTCTGGAGACCCCTGCCCTAGAGGCTAAAGAGAGGAGAGATACATTTGACAGTTTCTCGCACATTGTATTTGTATTTGCATATTTTTTAAAGGGCAGTCACTCATACATCTGTCGCTCTGATTCCACTCACAGTCTGGCATTTTTCCAGTTTGTATTTATGGGCAGCGTAGCATCCGCTTGGCCCAGAGCTGGGGCTGCATCTCTGACCACTCCTCTCTTTCCGCCCCAGCTCCTTTGAGGATTCAGAAGAGCACATGGATAAGAGCCCAGGGGTAGGGATTCAGGTCCTGTCTCTAACTGGTAGGGACCTGGGTTTTGAATCCAAGCCTACCTGAACCCTGGACCCCTGCTCGTTTCCACTAAACCATTCTGGGTCCCCAAGCTGGACATGGGCTAGTGGCTTCCTGCATCTGTGCAGTGCTTTCCAGGATGTGAAGCATCTCTGCAGAGTCCCTTTGCTTATCTCTCCCCACTGAGACTGTTAGCACCTGGAGAACAGGGAGTGCATGTCTGGTCTCTGCATCTCCAGAGCGCGCAGGGCTCCTGGCCCCCAGCACTGTGGGACAGAGGCAGGTTCAGGTGTGTTGGACTCCATTTCACTCCAGCCACAAGTCTGAGAGGTGTCAGGAGGAATAGGGTAAAGCTTGGCAAGCACCCAACACAACTCAACAAACACAGGTTCCTACTGTTAGTACTGGGGAGCTGGTCTTATTTACTCAGAGTGATCAAAATGAAATAAAAAACCCCGCATAATGGATTTGAACTCTCAACTCACTTCTTGTGTTTCCACTCGACTCCGTTGCCCTTCAATCTAAGTGAAGTGTAGTCTATTCAAATGGGCAGGTGTTGGCTGCATACAAATCCACATTAAGGAACACACTTATAGTTCCTGAGCGTCATCCCATTGTATATGGCTGATTTTCCTTCCTTTACTTGTTTCCTTTTCCCGACATCTTCTCTTCCCTTCTGCACATATTTATTAATGATCTATTTTATGCCAGGGTTTTATTGTTTGCTGGCGATGAAAAAAAAAGTAAAGAAACCTATAATTTTATGGGAAGATGGGCACTTTAAAAACTAACCATAATGTAAATGGGAAGTGAGAGAGCAGAGGCAGGTACAAACTGCTTGGCAGGAATGGAAGGGAGGGTTGATTAGTGTGTAACTATTACTAGCTGCTGTATAAACAACTTCCAAATCCTAGTGAGCTAGCACAGTGCAAATTAATTACTTCCTCTTGCAGTGTCCACTGCAGGTGACATGGGTCCCCCGGGTGGCCTCTTCCAGGTGATGACTCAGGGACCTGGGCTCTTTCCATAGAGTGACTCATTTATGTTGGCTCCCTCACTTCCTTGCAGGTGGACACAGGAGAGAGGAGAGGGGATTATGCATCCCTTTTGGGTCCAGGACTGAAAGAGGAGCCCAGAACTGTAACATGTCCCCACTTTGATGCAAAGGGACTGGAAAAAGGCATTCTGGCTGTGGGCCCAGGAGGAAAGTGATTGTGGTTTGGTGGACATGTAACAGTGTCTGTGCCCAGGGAATGTTGTATCCGCTGAGAGCAAAAGCAGGAGCCTGGAGTCTCAGAAAGACTCTATGGGGCCATGTTTTCCCCAGCTCTTGAGGGATACACAGGCTTCAGCCATGAGAGAGAGTGGCTGCGCATCCCAGGCAGCACAGGAACTGGGCCTGGGCCTTCGCCACTTTGACACAGTTGGGGTGGGGTCCTCAGGGCAAGGGGCCTTTCAGGAGCATCCTTGAGTCCTCTTTCTGAACCTTCCTGCCACCATCCTGCCTCGTGGTGGGTATTTACCAGTTTGGTCACCCAGCATCCAGACTCCTCTCCTGTTGGAGAGTCTCTGTGATGTGTGCTCTGGACCAGCCATGGGTCCATCTCCCCTCTGTACGCCCACTCCTGTACTTGTCCTGCTCATTCCCTGGCACCTTGGGTGTGGACACATGATCTAGGCTTATCATAGCCAAAGCCTTGTCCAAGATGTCAACTCTGGGCTGTGACCCAGAGGAAGAGCCGGGTAGCTGGATGCCAGGAGCTCTCCAGAGTGGGCAGGCAGGGGGATAGCTAAGGACTCTGCGTCGTAGCAAACCCTTCAGGTGCATCTGATGGATGCTGCAGTGTGAGAATCACTGTGAATCACCGCTTTACCCCTTTCTCCCTGCTGAGTTCACCCTCAGAGTTTCTGATTCAGTAGGCCTGGGGGCAGGGATGAGGCTGGGAATTTGCATCTTTGACAGGTTCCCAGATGATGCTGGGTGCTGCTGGTTCAGGGACCACACGTGGAGAGCCTCTGTGCCACCTCATTACCTCAAAAACATAAAGAATAGAAAGAGAGGGAGGAGGGACATAAATGTGTAGACTCTCATCCAGGGTGGTCCAGGGAGGCCAGTGAGGGGCCTGCAGGCTGCGGCTGGGCTGCCTCTCTTGTTTCCCTCTGCCCCCTGAGCTCAGGCCTCTTGTCTCTGCCCCATCCTTTCCCATCACATTGGCCCCCTTAGCAGGGCTAAAACCATTGAGAAATGCAAGTTTATGTCTTTCTTTTTCTCTACAGATGCCAGTTCTGTCATTAGAAATGTCTTGCCAAATTAGATCACAAATAAGCCAAGAATATCCTTCAAACTGCGGATAATCAAAAGCGCAGCCTCAGAATCTGATCATTCGATCACACATCCATGGTGACGGCCCAGAGCTGCTCCCTTTACTGCCTGGCAAGACATTCTAATTCTGACTTGCTTTTTTTTTTTCCTAAAAGGGAAAAAACAATCACCTCTTAGACCGATATTCCCTAAAGAAGATTCTTTCTTGGAGGAAAAATCATAAAAATCATATTTTAACATTACTTGTAAGTGAAAATTGAACTCATCCTGCTCATAAACTTTTCTGAAACAAGTTTTCTCCCCTCTCCTTGGCTTTGTAAAAGCTTAGAAAAGGCCTGGTGATTTTCAAACGTATGTGACAGTGATATGCTTTTGGTAGCAGATAAATGCCCCTGTCTGGGGTGAAGACAATTTGCCTGGAAAATATGAAGGGCTATATATCCAGAATTACTAGGCATCGAGTAAAATTCTCCATTTGTTAAGAAGAAGGAAAAATATCGCCTGACACGGACTTGAGGTAGTTGAATCTGTTCTCTGCCTTATTAATCCTTTGTTCATCTTGCATTAGACATGGGAGGAAGGGGCTGCTGGTGAGAGGTGAATTCTTAATGAACTGTGTTTGGGTCACCAAATAACCTGTGTTGCGGGCTGAGAGCTTGAGCAGTTCTCTGGTCCATGCAGGAGACGTCGGAAATGCACCCGGTGATTTGAACTTCCACATCCCATCCTTGCCCTAGCCTTGCTTCCACTCAAGGAGCGATGCTATCAGCTTGTAATCTGAGTATTTTGCCCTTGAAATAAAATCCCGCCTGCTGCTCTTGATATCCAGTAGCTCACTCCTCACTAATTTGAAATGGGTCCCCATGGGTTGGCATCTCCTCTATCTGAATTGCATCATGCACTTCATCTCCTCCTGTTTAAGATGAGCATGAGCGTGCTCACTGAGCTTAAGAGTTGGAAGCTGCTCAGGGATAGGTATTTGCAGTGTCATGAATTATTTATGTAAGCAAATGTATACAGAGCGTTTATGTGTTGGGGTGTATGCCTGATCAAGTCAAAGGGGTGTCTTGGAAATGCATCATTCCACAGCATCACCATGTTGACACATGTAGCGTGTAGAATCAAAACACTGTTACTGGGAGAGAATGGGATTAGCTGAGTTTGGAGTCATTTGGCTCTTGTGATGCAGGACTAAGTACATGCATTTTATCACCCCCCTTGTTGTGTAAGGACAAAGCCCAGCCTGCATCTATTTGGGCTGCATGCCTGGAGTTTTGAACTAAACACAGTCCCTTGGTGTGTTGCAGGATTTCATTGTTTTTGTTTGGTTTTCTCCTATCTCCAAGTACAAATCCAGGAAGACAGCAGGATGTGTTTTCTAGGGTTATAGCGTCTTCCTTATAGAGAGACTCACAAAATAGTATAAATTGAGCCTGATTTTTAAATACGTGTGCAAGGCAAAGTCTGTTCTTGCCCTATTTCCTCAGCATCTCCTCTCTCACAGGTACACAACATGGGCACACAGCCGGAGGTCTGCTGTGACACTTCACGATGTATCAGGTGTTTAATTTGAAGCAGTGCCAGAAGCCAGAACCTGAGTATCCTCACATATCTGAGCATATCCATCCTGGAGCTCACTTAGAACCCTTCATTCCACCAGGCCTGGTTGGGGGCAGCTTCTTGACCCCCTCGGCATCTTCAGCTGTCCTTTCTGGTCCATTGGCAATTAAAGTGAAGTTAGAGAGTCTAGAATGAGGCCTTAAACTCATGTAAGCAGGTACTGCTCTTTACACATAGTAAGAGCTGAAAGCCCAAGAGGAAAAGGTTAAACGGGTGTTCCAAGTTTTTTTGCCTCAATATTTCCAAAATAATTTGAGGAATTAACCTCAGAGGGAATTATCAGCCAGCCAATGTTTGTCAAAAAGAAAAGGCAAATAGGGTCCATTACCTGGTTAATTGCCCCTGAGAGGTAGCCTCTGAATCATGCAGTGACCTCCTGATATCCTCCTGAAGTCCCACACAGAAGGGTAAATATGATCACTAGCTGTGATGCGTCCACCCTGAAATCTCCAGGAGACAGAAGTATTAAAATGAATAGATGGCGTCTGGCAGATCGCTCGCTGCCAGCGATAAGCAATCTTGCCTATTAAGTGTCTCCCACTGCAGGCAGATGCTTACATTCCAGGCACGGCCACCGGCGTGGCGTGGGGTGATGGATGGAACGTATCTGTACTTTGTATACAGCTAATGAACTGGCGATGCTTGCTTAAAAGGAAGACGGATAGAACCCAGAAGTCGCAGCCAGACTCCGGCCAGAAGGAGAATGAGAAAGCCGTCCAGGGAATCGGGCTGGAGGAGAGACAAATCAGATGGAAGGAGGTTATAAACAGGCCTGGGAGGCTGGGGCTTGCCGGCAGCATGAGAGATCTCAGGAAACAGGGTGAAACGAGGGAGCGGACCACTGATGGATGCTACACAGCTTTCCATCCTCCGCAGACTTGGGCGGGGCAGCCATATGTGCTTTTTAGAAGGGCATCTTCTTTCTGAATCCTAGAAACAGTCGCCTGAAAAGATGGGAAAAGTCGTACCAAGTCCCTTGTTTCATTTTTTATTTATTTTTATTATTTACTTAAATAAACCACCCTTGATTTTTTTCTGAGACTTTAAACTTTTTTATTTTATATTGGGGTATAGCTGATTAACAATGCCATAATAGTTTCAGGTGAGCAGCCAAGGGGCTCAGCCACACATACGCATGTAGCCATTCTCCCCCTACCACTCCTCCTATCCAGGCTGCCACAGAACATTAGAGCAGAGTTCCCTGTGCTCTACAGTAGTCCTTGGCGGTCACCCCCTTTACATACAGCAGTGTGCACATGTCCATCCCAAACTCCCTATCTCTCTCTCCCCCTCAGCCTCCTGCCCCCCACCCCCGCAACCCTAAGTTCATTCTCCAAGTCTGTGAATCGGTTTCTGTTTTGTAAGTAAATTCATTTTTGTATCCTTTCCCTTTTTCACATTTAAGGGATGTCCTATGATATTTCTCCTTCTCTGACTCATTTCAGTCAATATGACAATCCCTAGGTCCATTCATGTTGCAGATGCCAAGGCGGATATTTTAGATAGAAAGCACCTAGTGAAAATAAATTGTCTCAAAAGTCAAACGGGCATATTTCCTCACCTTTGTTGCTTCTAAAGTGAAAAGAAAAATGTTTACTATTATTGTTTAAAAGAAGGAACAGAAGAAGAAAGGGAGAAAAGGACTTATGCTCATTATGAAAACCTAAACAGTATTTTAAGAATCAGGGAAGGTTTGCTTAGAGAGGTCTTTTTCCTCCTTTTCAGAGGAGTCTAAGTTTGCATGTATTTTCACATTAATTTCTACCCAGTATGGTGAATACGTTATGAATCATATACAGTGATATGTATTGTATGTATTGATCTGTGGTTTCTTTCATTTACAAACAGGAGTTTGACTGTATACATCCTTGCCAGCGTGAATAAATTAACCTTACTTCTTTGACCTTGATGAGCAATGTGCTATTTTCTAAGGTGCCGTCTTATATTTCACGAGTTCCTTATAAATTCACATGCAAGTCATTTCTCTTTCCTCTGCTCTGCCAAACAAGGCCACTGCAAGCATCCAGGTGGATACATGTGTCTATATAAGGAAAAAGTCTAGATATGGATTTTCTGAGATCAATGGTATGCAAATTAAAAGTTTAAGAAATATTGTAAAATTTCAAAAAGAGAGGTTGTTGTAATGTGCAATCCCACCGACTGTGTATGAAAGTTTCCAGAAAATATAGCTTTTTACATTCACCAGACTGGTAGGTGATAAATGGCTAATTCATATTTCTTTAACTATAAAGTTAAATGTCTTTTCATAGAGTTACTGGGCATTTTTATTTCATTATCTTTGCTTGTTTATATTGTTTGCCTACTTATCTGTTTTTTCATCTTTTTAATATTGATTTGTAAGAGTACATAATATGTTAAGGTAATTTGATAATTGACATGTATATTATAAATTACCATTTTCTACATAAACTACTTTATTTCTACGTAGTCAAAATACTTTGCCTTTATGACTTCTGAGTTCATGGGATCTTTTCCTTCTCCTCCTCAAGATATTGAACAATATGAATTATAATCATTTCCTAATGGTCTTTACTGATTTAATTTTATATTTAAATTGTTGGTCCATCTGAAATGTATCTTGTATTAGGAGGCGGGTCAAGCTTTTCTTTTGTATAAATGGGCTCATTGCCCCAACATCATTTATTAAATAATCTCCTCAGATTGGAATTGATACATCTCAATTGTATCAAAATGACTGTGTGTGTCTGGGACAAATTCTGGACTCTCTTTTATTTCACTGGGCTGCCAGACTGTCGCCGGGCAGTTCTGTGCTGCGTTGTTCTTTAAGAGGAAACTCTGTTTTGCGGCTTCTCTGCTGCCTCTGGACTCGGTGTACAGCTGCCGCCTTTCTTTGCTTTTCTATTCGATGCTTTCCCATGATTTCCTCCCATACCTGACCCTGATGAGCTGGGTGTCTCAGACCTGATTTCTATTTTCCATCCTCACTGCACACATTAAGTGTGGGATAACCTCATGGTCTGCTGGAGGAATTTTCTTTGCCCTGTGGGTCTGATCTCTACCTTCATGGTCTGTAGGGTCTGCCTTCCTGTCTTCAGCACTGCATCTGTCCACCTTCACTGGATCCCTGCACCTGGCAGAGAGCCTGGCAAATAGAAGCCCTCAGGAAGTGGTGGGTGAGGGAAGAAAGACTAAAGGGAGAGGGGAGATAGAAGCAGTGATGCTCCAAGGATGCACCAAGCATTTGGAATGCACGTAACATCTGTGGGATGCTGGGACGCCAAGGGCTCTTCTTGATTCTAACTTGGTGGTCTTGTTCGAGTGTATCAGCACCCCAGACTATGTCCCCTCATAGCCTGATCCATTCAGTTACCCACATTGGGGGAAGCTGGCATACCCCTTAATCACATGGGCTTTGACAGCAGTCAGATCTGAGTGTGACTCATGGCCAGACCACGTATTACTTATTAGTTGAATTTACCTTTTTAAGCCTCAGTTTTCCTCCTTAGGTTGATAGTGAGGTTGAAATGGCAGAATGTATTTAAAGCCTGGTGTGAAATAAGCATCTGATTAATGTCAACCTCTACTAGTAGGATTTCTGTGTGTGTGTGTTTTTTTTTTTTTTGCTTTTATTTCCTCCAGCAGTCTTTATTAAAGCTAACCAACAATTCTTAAAAAACACAACATATTGAAATTAACGTTTCTATGAGTGTGTTCTCAAGGATTTCTGTTATTTTTATTATTACTATCTTACTATTAATAAGTGGCAAGATGATAAATGCAATTTTGCCTCTGGCCTTAAGGCTATAAGGTGCTGCACTGGGCAAGATATAATATCACTTCCCTTTAACCTCATCCCTTTCTTTGCATAGTTAGGTCCTCTTTTTGTGTTAGTTGCTCAGTCATGCTGACTCTTTGTGGCCCCATGGACTGTAGCTCACCAGGCTCCTCTGTCCATGGAATTCTCCAGGCAAGAATACTGGAGTGGGTTGCCATTCCCTTCTCCAGGAGTTTTCCAGACCCAGGGATTGAATCTGGGTCTCCTGCATTGCAGGCAGATTCTTTACAGTCTGGGCCATCAGGGAAGCCAACAATTACAATTAGGTTGCTCAAATAAGACTTTTGTTTTTCTTTACATTTTTAAAATGATCTCATAATTTTAGAAGAATAAATGCTGGTAACCTGCTTAGAAAATATGTGAAAAAAAGAGTAGGGAGACTGATTAGCCCTAGCAGATATCAGAAAATGCTATTGTTGTTGTTCAGTCACTAAATCCTGTCCGACTGTTTGCGACCCCATAGACTGCAGCACGCCAGGCCTCCCTGTCTTTCACTGTCTACTGGAGTTTGCTCAAACTCATGTCCAGCTTAAAAAGAACTTAGAATCTGGTCAAGCCCTGTGTCTGCTTGGCCAGTGGCTAACTCTTCCCTGAGCTTTTGTTTAGTTTAAAAATCTGTCAAAGGGCAGGGAATAAAGGTATCTGTCTTAGCAGGATATTGGAAAGTAAAATCTTCTGTATGAATGGTTTGGCATAGAAGCAGTCCCATAAATATAGGATATTATTTCTCTTCAAAGCCAAATTCAAAAAATTCTGCTCTGTCAACTCTCCCCTCCAATCTTCCCAGACATGTCCTCTCTCCTTCCTTGCTGTCCTCTTGGAAGTTATGGCAATGGTGGCTTTGGATTAGAACTCTTCCGATACACACTCTGTTCCCTCCTGTCCATCTAAGATGAGAAACGCCTTGAAGTCAGGGATCCTGTCTTGTGTTCCCTATGACACTCTGAACATTGCATTTGCTCCATATATATATATATTTTTAATGGACTGAATCATTTTGCTGCTACCCAGGCTTTTTTTCTATCACAATATCCTGCAGATTAGGTAAAGATAGCCTATTTTCCACTGCGGTAATGGCTCAGCAGCTAGGCCCTGATTTTGAGCTCTTAATATGGTACCAGGAAAATCACTAGCTTTGAAAGAAAAAAGATCAGAGGGTGAATAAAAAGGCATTTGATGAGGCTCTCAGTATAACAGTATGTCTGGCTCATCTTTTTTCCTTAGTCTTTGAAATAGACAATGGCCTGGAGCCTTCTCGGCAGATGGACTATGTTTGTGCCTTAGCCACTTAACAGCCATTAGCCTAATTCCATACACTGCAGCCAAATTAAATGATAAGTAAGAGGCTATGAAAAGCTGGTTTGGAGACAACATTACTGCCTTTCACTCGACGGCCTCCTCTGAAGCAGATGCTCCCTCTCCACCCCGTTAACCTGGTCCAGAAATAAGGAGCCTTCCACGTGGAGAGAGCTGTCTGGACTCTGGAGAGAGGGGTGGGCCCAATGGTCAAAGTCCAGCTTCCTCCCATGCCTGCCTCCTCCACGGCACCTACCTGGAAGACAAGGACTTCAACCCAGATGCACAAGGATATGTCTGCTTTGATGGATCGGAACTCCCTCTTAGTTCTAATGCAGGTGCAGTACCTATACGAGCTCAGAACAAGGAAGCAGAATCCCCATCTTGCTCCTAACAAGTCTGATTCACTTTTGTTACCCCATGTTCTTTTTTATTTTTTATTTTATACTGGAGTATAGCTGATCAACAATGTCATGGATGAGGGCAAGGGTGGGATGATATGGGAGAATGGCATTGAAACATGTTAATTATCATATGTGAAATCAATCGCCAGCCCAGGATTGATGCTCTGGGCTGGTGCACCGAGATTTCCCAGGGGGAGGGAATCGGGAGGCGGGGGAGGGGGGTTCTGGAGGGGGAGCATGTGTAAACCCATGGTGGTTTCATGTCATTGTATGGCAAAAACAACACAGTAAAGTAAAGAAAATTAAAAAAAAAAAAAAAAACCAGGCAGGAGAACCGAAATAATTTGAAAAGAATACAAAAACCTTTCACTTGCATTTATTAAACATCTGAAAAGTACACAAAAATCATTAAAATTCTTTCTTAAAAAAATATAGCAGTGTGGACATGTCCATCCCAAACTATCCCTTCCCCTGTCCGTCCCCTCTGGCAATCATAAACTCATGCTCTAAGTCTGTGAGTCTGTTTATGTTTTGTAGGTAAGTTCATTTGTATCATTTCTTCTTAGATTCTGCATATAAGGGATGTCATATGACATTTCTCTTTCTCTGTCACCTCCCTTTTCTTGCATTTATGTCCTCATTTATGAATTCCTCCTCCAGAAATGCCTCCCTGCTAACCCACAAATCCTACACACTATTCAAGGGCCAGCCTAAGTGCCCCTGCCCCTGTGCAAACGTGTCAGACTCTCCACATTACTCTCTATTGCTAGTGACCCAGCACATCCTCCTCTGAGCGCCCACACTCTGAATCTCATCATAATTTTAATGGTACTTTCCACCTTCCCACTTGTATTATGAATTATTTGTATGTGCCTTCCTTCTAACATCTAGGTTCTTGAAAAGCATCTTTCGACTTCCTACAAGTTTAACCTGAATTGTAGTTTATCTGTGAGCATACATATCAGTACCCACAAATACAGTAAATATTTTTTAAACCAATGCATGCAAACTCACAGACATTTTAACTGTATCCTCCAATACCTGCCCCAAAAGGAACTTAAATTCTTTCTGTATATAGCCAAACAGGTGTCTGTACTTGTGAAGCATCTCCATCACCTGTCACTGCTCATTATCTGGTTGTCAAGGATTAGATTCCGTTATCTTCTAGAAAGCGTGGCTACATTTTTCAACTCAGATTTTGGCAGAACACAAAAGCGGTGAACTCAATTTTCATTAAAAAACAGGACATCCCTTATTCTACTGAGAAGATCCTTATTGCAAGTTATACTCCATCAGTAGGCCCACCTATTCACAGGTGTGATACCTCTGACTGCAGGTTGGTGCTTCGCTGTTGTTCTCTCTTCTTACCTTTGCTGAAGATCCTCCAGGGTAAAGGGGAGAAAGACAAAGTTGTGTTTCTGCTAAGTGAGATAGCATGTAATTCTAAGGTCCCTGATCCTAGTAACTCACGCCAACTTGTTTGGGGTCGGCTTAATCAATTTTTCAAAGGCAGAACATAGTCCATCATCATGGTTCCCAGAAGGAGTTCAGATTCCTGTTCAGGTTCCTCCAGCTGCTGGCAAGGATGAGCCTGAGGTGGAGAAGTCAGATCCTGGCTGGTTTCAGGCATCAGGAAGACTGGTTGGTCTGTTGTCCTGGCAACATTTCTTTGATGTTGCAATAAGCATGGAAGATGAGGGGCTAAGTTGTCCAAAAATAGAGGCATAATATATCCCGTTTTTCTCCATTTTTTTGGTAAGATATTTTTACCCCATATCTTAGGAGTAAAAATTGAGATCATTTTTCCTGGTTGTGAGTGAGGGGGGCGGTGGAGGATGTGATAGCCAGGGCATTTAGAATGGCCGAAGCCAAGTCCGTGTGGCATGAGTGTGAGCGTGTGTGAGTGTGTGTGCACTTAGTACTGAAATGGACTCTACAGACCACTGCATCTACCTAGGGGCATGAAGTAAAGTGAAGTGTGCATTAAAATCATGTTAAATTTTGGGGCAAGTGGCTAGTTCTGCCTCCTAACCCAAGGGAAGGTACTTCTCTAGGTAAGTGATTCCATTGACTTGGAGGCTCTGTGTGGTTGGTTTTCTGTGGTGTTGCTAGACTGGTCTGGCTTCCCTGATAGCTTAGTTGGTAAAGAATCGCCTGCAATGCAGGAGACCCCGGTTTGATTCCTATGTTGGGAAGATCTGCTGGAGAAGACATAGCCTACTCACTCCAGTATTCTTAGGCTTCTCTTGTGGCTCAGATGGTAAAGAATCTGCCCACAATGCAGGAGACCCGGGTTTGGTCCCTGGGTTGGGAAGATCCCCTGGAGAAGGGAAAGGCTACCCACTTCAGTATTCTGTCCTGGAGAATTCCACGGACTGTATAGTCCATGGGGTCACAAAGGGTTGAACACAACTGAGCGTCTTTCACTTTCACTGGTCTGATCGGCCCTAGGTCTGATTGAGGCTCAGTGATGGACAAACTACAAAACGGCCCCAGGAGTCTGGACTTAATGTAAAATAGTCAATTCTGTAGCCATTCCGATTTTAATGAAAAAGAAGGCAGAAAGCATATAAAGCGCGTGGTGTGCCCTGAAGAGAAGCAAGCCCCATGTGGGGTGTCTGGTTCACCAAGGCGCTCTTGAGAGGGGACAAGTCCAGGGCATTCCTTGCTCTCTGGAGCCACCAGGTCCTTCCGTTCTCTCTGTCAGTATGTCAGGACAGAGAAGTGAGTTCCTTTTATTTAAAGACTTATAATTAAATTAGTCAAATCAGAGGGATGCAGCAGCATCTTCCGGCAGCATTCTAAGGGCTGAAGTGCTGTGAGAGCTGTGATTTAAGAGGACCTCCTTGCCTTAAGACAGCCACTTGAAGGATGCTTCCTGGCACAAACGGGAGCCTGGGACTCAGAGGTCAGCAGTTTGGGGAACGGGAGTGACACAGACGTTGCAAACTGAACTGGGACCCCCGGTAGACTTATGGGGGGCAGGAGGGGCAGGACCATCCTGCTGTCCTCTGACCCCTGCTGAGGCTCCACAGCACCCAGGCTGCTGGCCAGGCCTTCCCTGGACGTGGGTGGAAGCCCCAGCTGTGCAGGGAGGGGGTGACCTCGCTGTTCCTGTGTACTTCATGAGGTTCACGTTCAGCCAGCCAGTGGCTGGCTTAGGGCTTGGGGTGCTGTGGGAGCATGCTGCGGGTCCCTCTATCAGGACCTCCCACGCCTGCTCGCCTGATAGAAATAATTTCTCCCTGTCTTGCCTGAAACTATGTGCGTGCTCAGTCAGCTTTTCTAGAGTAAATTGGAGTAAACTGTGTGGGTTTTTTTTTTTTTTTTAACAAATCACTATATGTTTTTGGTGGGAAGTTTTAGGGAACACTGATAAGAAAACAGACACACACGCTCTTATACAATTAAAACTATCTGTATTTATCCTCCACAGTTCATCACCATTAAATAGTCATGTGTATGCTTTCAGTCTTTATGCAGTTATATATCTAATCATAATTTTCATTTATAAAAATTAATCTCTACCTTACATAATCTTTTGTTACATATATAGAGTATATATCATATAACATAACATTATATATTGATGAATGCTTTACATATATGCTAGTATATAATATATAACATGTAATATATGCAATAAGATATATAACACCTGTTATATATGATATGTACATGTATTATACATTATACATGTATTACATTATAATTATATATTATGTGTATGTAATATATAATATACAATGTATTTATATATCATGTATAACATATATTTATATAAAATATAATTATATGTGTTATATAGAATTATACATATGTTATATTTACAATATAATATATAAAATATTTCTGTTATTGAATATTTTATAAATTATATCTCATGGCCACAAAATTCCCGTTTTATGAATGGGTCATCATTTATTTAACTAATAATCCTCATGGTTGGACAGTTCGGTTATTTCCTATGGTTTTGCTGTTGTAAATACCACTCAAATGAACATCTTTGCTTTTGAGTCTGTTCACAACCAGAGTTCTGGCCAGGATGCAGTCTTCCCGGTGGGGTTGTAGCAGAGAGTATGCAGACCCCCAGAACTTCTTGGTGTCTGCTGTCAGGCTGCGCAGGGGGGTGTTGCTGTGCCCTGCTAGCGGCAGGACCTCTCATGCCCACACCTTCACTCGATCCCCACCCCATCCGTGCTTGCGGACTGCTGTCCTCATTTTGTTGACATTGCTAGTTTGTTAGGTAGACGTGCCAGGTCATTGCTTCAGATTGCGTTTCTTTTCATAGTCATGAGTTTGCACTTTACTCCACTTGTTGATCGAAGCGCTGATCTTTGTGCCTAGCTACCTGCACAGGTAGACCCTGGCTTGGCTCCTGACTGGAGCTATAGCAACCATTTTGCTTTCCCTCTCCTTGGTGAGAGGTCAGGTAGCAAGGATGCCTCATGTGTTCAAGAAAATATTTTAAAGTATGTGAAAAATAGAGAGGCAAATGACAAACGGAGGGCCATTCTCCTAGTTCTCTGGAAGGCAACAGCTCAAAAGACACACGAAAAATGGAAAGAACAGATTGTCTGGGAAATCCACTCATTAGATCGTCCGCTCATCAGATGATCAAGAAAAACACGCTCTCCCATCCTCCCAGCCAACCCCACGTTCAGTGTGCCACCATGCGCACGGACGTGCGACTTCAGGGCAGAGTGGTTTTGTGCTAGTGGCCCCAACAGTGGCACGTCCTCTCCTAAGTCACTGGTACCAAAACATCCTTCTCCTAAATATACAGTCCATGCTTTAGCTTTTAGAAATAACGGCAGAAAATTACCAAAGCAGCGCTCGGTGACGTCTAAAAATCCTGGGGCAAATCAGCTTGATCGTAAGATAGCTCTGTCCTTGTCTTGCTGAATTATTTACAAAACCTGTGGGGCAGGGGCTGTGTGAAGGAGTTTCCTGTCTGAACACCGTGCTCCAGAACACTCAGGGCCTGGTGGGGAAGCCAGTGTCTCATACCTGGAGTCGGGGAGTCTGCCATTGATTTTCTCCAGAATGAACCTCTCTGCAAATGCCACAAACCTGCATTAGCCAGCCCTCCAGAGACCTGCCCAGAGGCAGGCAGAGAGGATAGGGAACCCCACATGCTAATTTCACCTCTGCTGTGGACGGTTGCTTCTTCTCACTTCTGTGTCTGAATGGTGGGGAGAAGACACATACTCACACACCTCAATCTGACCAGTGACCCCAGAGCATCTGAAAGTCCTGGCTGTTAAAGACACACTTATATCCATCTGCATTAAAAAGGCATTTGGGAATGAGGGGAGGGAGATGGGAAAAGATGATGGGCTTGATGTTTGAATTGATTTCTTCTCAACAGTGATGCTTTCAGAGGGCTTTCTCAGATAATTTAAGATATTCTTTCATTACTTTGGGTCTCTGGCCAGATTTTTCACTTTTGCCAAGTGGGGAGAATCTTAGGAGAAGGAAATCTGGAGAAGCCTCCTGGCCTTCAGGCACCATCAGGCACAGCTTCCTCTCAACAGCTGTATCCTTGTGGTTGGGCCACAGTGCAGAGGAGGCTCCATGCAGGGTAGTCCTTCCAGCTCAGGAACCATGCTCTCTCTTTATGTCACAAGCTTCCCTTGCATTCCTTTAACATTTGCATTTCTCTCCTAGTATCTTTTCTTTAACTGAGGGAAGATAGGTACAAGTACCTGGCCTTCCCCCTTCTCGGCAAGGTCAGCCCACACATGTGTGAGGCTCAGACTTGAATCCCAGGGACTGCAGCTAAGTAGCTCTGTATCATTAATCATATCCCCTAACTCTTCAAAAGGATGGATGTGTGCACTTTTATTCCTCAGGTGTCTCTTTTGCACTGTCTACTTTATGACAAACCTAGAGAGCATATTAAAAAGTAGAGACATTACTTTGCCAACAAAGGTCTGTATAGTCAAAGCTATGGTTTCTCCAGTAGTTATGGATGGGTATAAGAGTTGGACCATAAAGAAAGCTGAGTGGTGAAGAATTGATGGTTTTGAACTGTGGTGTTAGTTAAGACTTTTGAGAGTCTCCTGGACTCCAAGGAGATCAAACCAGTCAGTCATAAAGGAAATCAACTGTGAATATTCATTGGAAGGACTGATGCTGAAGCTGAAACTCCAGTACTTTGGCCACCTGATGCAAAGAGCTGACACACTGGAAAAGACCTTGATGCTTGGAAAGATGAAAGGCAGGAAGAGAAGGGGATGACAGAGGATGAGATGGTTGGATGGCATCACTGACTCAATGGACATGAGTTTGGGTAGGCTCTGGGAGATGGTGAAGGGCAAGGAGGCCCTGGTGTGCTGCAGTCATGGAGTCCCAAAGAGTCGGACACGACTGAGGGACTGAACAACAATAACTTTATGCCTTGTGTGTGTTAGTCACTCAGTCTTGTTGGACTTCTTGGGACTCCATGAACTATATAGCCTGCCAAACTCCTGTCCATGGGAGTCTCCAGGCAAGAGTACTGGAGTGGGTTGCCTTTCTCTTCTCCAGAGGATCTTCCTGACCCAGGGATTGAACCCAGGTATCCTGCATTAAAGGCAGATTCGTTACCTTCTGAGCCACCAGGGAAGCCCTGTAAGTTATGCCCTGTAAATTATCTCATTTAATCTTGGTCATCTTTCTTATGTTAAATAGGGAATAGCATCACTAATTTACATACTGGGTAACTGAGGTTTGTAGAGGCCTATGGTCACAGGAGCTATGAGGTGGCCATGTAGGAATTAAACAAATACCAGTTTTTATTTTAGCACAGCTTTTATTTTCTTTTCAAGGTACTGTGGTTGCATTATTTCACAGGGCTGTTTTGAGGAGTAGATGATTGTAATATATATGAAGATAAAAGAAAACAGTCTGGCCATTGTTGGGGACTGTTTTGATTTCATTGTATTCTAGTTGCCTGTCTGTTATGAAAAGGCAAATTTTCAGAGACCCTGGCTTTGAAGGAAAGCAATAGGAGAAATAAGGGGAGGGGAAGTTAGAGTTTCTTTTTTCATCCCAGGAGACCAGTTCCACTCTGGCCTCATTCCACAGGTCCACTTGTCAGACTGGATCTTTGGCCACAACCCTTCTCTGACTACAGAGGGCCAATCTCTCCTGGCTGGGCTCAGCTTCTCTTTAGCTTATGATTGTTTGTGTTAAAATCACTCTCAATTATCTTATTTCATCATTTCAGGGTTCATGCATCCTCAGACCCTGGACACTACTTCTTACTCTTGAATTCTTTTTATTTATTGTTGAAACAACCCAAATAAGAATAAGGCTAATAAATGTAAGAGTATTTTGATGGCCATCCCACTTATCTTAAATACCCACCCTTTCTATTCTTCTGCCACTCTGGAACATTTTGAAATATGGAAGTTTATTTTATCATCTTATCCTCTTTTCTTAATCTGAAATCAGAGGGTATGAAGTTTTAATATTAATGTAGTTTTTTAGAGACGGACTTTTTCCAAAGGATGATGTAGAAGATGAATGATGGATGGATAGACAGGTTGAGACACACACACACACACACACTCCTGTGGCTTCATGTAAAGTGTTTAAAGATCTTGGAAATTTTGCCGTAGGAATGGAACCAGGAGAAGCCTCAGGCTTCATGGTTGATTGCTTTTCTGATTGGTGCCATAAAAAAAATGCATTAGAGGGAATGTTTGATTTAAAGAGCGCCTAGATGCCGACACCACCTCTGTTTGTTTTCCTTCCTTTAGCAGAAACCTTGTAAAATTTTTATGAAGCATTAATGGATCTGAGATTTTCTCAAGCAAATTTTATGAGGTGAGCTTAATCCCACACATCCGACCCAATTTAGCAGTCTTTAGAGACACAGAACATAAAAAGCACTTGGAAAGCATCCTGGGAGCCTCAGTGCCACAGGGAAAAAGGAGCATTGGGCAGGGGACCCGTCTTTGCTCGCCCACAGCAACTGTGATAGGAAGTTCCAGGCCCCGCTGAGTGGTAAGAGTAGTGACCATTCGGGTTGGAAATGAGCCTCCCTGGCCACAAAGACTGCCCACAGGTAAGCCAGCACTGCAGGAATTTGACCTGAGTTCATTATTTAGCACTGACTGCAACAACTCCCCCATATACCTCTGCTCATCAAGGAGAAAATCACATTAGAAGAAACAAAATGTATTTGTATCAAGAACTTCTGCAACGTCAACCTGAAATCAGTGGCTTTGATCTCAGAGACAAACACACACACGTGCACACACACAAACACGCATACAGACAGCTTGCCCTCCACCCTGATTTGTTTTCTGTATCAGAAACAAAAGATCTTTGAAGATGATAAGTTAAATTTGGATGAGTGGAGTTCTGTTCTGTAGTGTGAAGTCAAGCGCCTCAGCATGTATTCAGAGGCTCAGGGAGGGAAGCCCCAGAACTTTGCCTGCTTACATTGCTTTTGTCCTGCTCTAGGGAATCCTTGTCCTTTACCGCGGACATTCGGTCAGATTTATGGTCAGATTTATGTTGCTGGGAGAATGGAATCTTCTGGAGGACAAACAGAAACCCTCCCCTACAAAGACAAGGTATCCTACCCGAGTCTCCTGGATGCTGACAGGGGACTCGAGACCCCTGGGTCAGAGACTAAGGATGTCACGACTCTTGGCACAGTGAGCAGCTTGCCCTTCAAGTTCCCATCAATGCTGTTTGTTTTTTAAGTCTTCGGAGGGCGATGTGTGTGGCCCACGTGGATGTACAGGCAGTTTGCATGACTTTGGGAGAGGGGTAGGGAGACAGAGTGGTGTTGACAGGTATGTAGTGAGGGCCTTGCAGGAGCAGCACTATCGCCTGCCATCCTGAGAAACTTTTCAGAAGGTTCCAGGGAGTATCAATCAAGCTGTGGTCAGGGCCATTGGATGTGATGGCAGTTTGGTAGTCAGTGGAATTAAGGTATTGACAGCAGTTTAGGAGAGTTGCGCTGGGTCATTTTCCTTGTGAAGAAGCCTCTGTGGGTGGCTTTATTTTTTTACTAGTGTAATTTTTATGTATTTGTCTTTTATTTTTGGCGGTGCTGGGTCTTTGTTGCTGCACCTGGACTTTCTCTAGTTGTGGCGAGCACAGACTACTCTCTATTTGCAGGGTGCAAGCTCGCTGTTGTGGTGGCTTCTCTTATTGTGGAGCTTGGGCTCTAGGGCCTCAGGAGCTGTGGCTTCTGGGCTCTAGAGCACGGGCTCAGTAGTTGTGGCGCCAGGTTAAGCTACCTCGTGACAGATGGGATCTTCCAAGACCAGGAATTGAACCTTAGTTCCCTGCATTGGCAGGCAGATTCTTAACCACTGGACTCCCAGGGAAGTCCTCCACTGGTGGCTTAAAAAGACAAGCAGGTGACTTGTGTTGCTTCTTCACTGTCCTTCCCAGGAGGGCCTGGGGTGTCCTGTCCCAGGTGCCTGGGTTTTTGTTCCGTGCCTCCAAAAAATTGGAATGTCATATCCAGCAGCTATAACTTCACCTTTTCCAGTCATCACCTGTCTGCACCTAGGTCTTTCATTTGCAAGAGTCAGGTGTAAGAGCATGGGGGACATCATTATAAAAGTTACAAAGATGCACTGTGTCCCCATGTTAACCCATGTGAGCTGCGGTGGAAGGATTCAGGCGAGAGAATTATGGAGCCATGTGGCCATTTTCCGTTTGATCCCGGACCTTGTCAGTCCAACAGGAGAACCAGGAGGTTGACCAGAATCGAGTCTTAATCCTCTAGATTCCCTTTGGTCAAACTGCTGCCAGATGATGGACCCATAGGCTGCCCTGGGCTTGCTGCTCTAGGAAGGAGAGATGCCATGGTCGGGAATGGTCAGAGTACCATCTTGAATTCTCAGGAGGGCTTATATAAAGCCTCATTCATTTTGTCCTACTCGTTGTCTGATAAATGGTTGGAAAGGGATGGTATCTTTCCTGGAAGAGCCACAGGCTGTTGTCAGGAACTATGAGGGTCTGGGAATTTAACTTTCAAACTAACAGCGAAGCCAGCCACAGGCTCATGGATGCTGATGGGAGACATGAGACCCCTGGGCCAGAGGCAGAGGACTTCATTCTTCTACCACGGCAAGCACACAAGCCTCCCACTCACACCAGCTTTCCATGCTTCCCAAGTCCACAACTGTGACACAGAGCAGCCAGCCGGGGTATTGTGCATCCAGGGTATTGCATCACAGCTGTGTAACCCCAAGCTCAGGGAACCTGGGTCTCTTGCCCTAAAAGCAAACCCCCCTAACATATACCTAGGAGGGAAACCTTGTCTTTATTATATTGGACAGCAAATCATATATTTACTCTGCTCTGGAGGAAGGTACCAGCTCTGTCTTCCAAGGTTATTCACTCTGCAAACATCTGTGAAAAGACTTTTGGGGCCTCTGTTTGTAAAGATGTGCAGAAATGTAAGTGACCATGTCAGTTTTCTTTTTTCCTGAAAAGTTGTAAAAGGATTCAAGCCAGAGGCACTGGGCAGGTGACTGTTGAAGTGCTCGTCCTAACTTGAGAGCATCCTTTCATTCAATGGCTAGTTACTAGGATGTTGTAGGCTCTAGAAGAGGCACAGAATCTATGATAAATAGCTTGCATGTGTCCATGCTCAGTCACATCTGACTCTTTGCAACCCTATGGTCTGTTGTCCACCAGGCTCCTCTGTCCATGGGATTCTCCAGGCAAGAATACTGGAGTGGGCCACCATTCCCTTCTCCAGGGGATCTTCCCTACCCAGGGATCAAACCGGCATCTCCTGTGTCCTGCATTGCAGGCAGACTCTTTACCCACTGAGTCGCCTGGGAAGCCCAATAGATAGCATGGCTCTGTTTTTCCCATGGTAGAGCTTCTGCAGGCAAAATAACAATGGTGCCAGCTGCACTTTCACAGTACGAATTATGTCCCAGGCCTTTTGTAAATATTGTACATTTTACTCATTTTTAAATGACACTTTCAGGTGGCAACTACTATTATTATTCTTCTGTGTACAGACGAGACAGTTGAAACACTGAGATGGAATCACGATTCAGACCACGCAGTGTCTTGAGTCTGGGTGTCTGATCACTTGGTCTTCTGCTCCTTCTGGTGAAATTGTCACATGGTATCATGAATTGTGATTTATGGCTCATTTAGGAGGAGCTTCTGGGCCAGACTGAAGGGCCTCCCAGAGGAGCGACCTGTAAGAGCATGGTTGGAGGATGATTAGGTACTGACCAGGTGGAGGTGGGAGGAGAGATTTTCCATTAGGGAAACGGCATGTGCAAAAGTATTGGCGGTGAGCTGAGATGGTTCGTGATAATAACCTTTGCTTTGATGGGTCAATTATTCTAAACTGCAGGTTTCTTTAGAATGAGTCCAGTTGATGAGATTTTCCCCAGAATTCTAACTCATTGCTCTTTGTTTTATATGTATTTTTAACTAAAATTATCCATACATTTATTTTATTTTTAGGGAAGCTTTATTTTCTCTTTTAAAACATTTTATTTTATATTTAAGTAGAGTTGATCAAGGGGCTTCCTTGGTGGCTCAGTGGTAAAGAACCCAACTGCCAATGCAGGAGACATAGATTCCAACCGTGGGTCAGGAAGATCCCCTGGAGGAAGGAATGGTAAACCACTCCAGTATTCTTGCCTGGAGAATTCCATGGACAGAGGAGCCTGGCAGGCTACAGTCCATGGGGTTGCAAAGAGTCAGACCCGGTTGAGTGAATTAGCAACAACAACAATAGTTAACTGACAATATTGTGATAGTTTCAGGTATACAGTGAAGTGATTCAGTTATACGTATGCATGTATCTATTCTTCTTCAAATTTTTTTCCCATTTAGATAGTTATATATTAATAATATTGAACAGAGTGCTATACATTTATTGTTGAGATGGCCCAGGAGCCTTTAAAATGTCAGCAAAATAAGCCATGGCATGGTGGAAATGACAAACAAAATCCACCATTTTCCGAGTTTATTTTGATTTATGAAGGACTCATAATTATTTTGGGGTTTCCTTGGTGGCTCATACGGTAAAGAATCCACCTGCAATGCAGGAGACCTGGGTTCCATCCCTGGTTCAGAAAGATTCTCTGGAGGAGGAAATGGCTACCCACTCCAGTATGCTTGCCTAGAGAATCCCATAGACAGAGGAGCCTGGCAGGCTACAGTCTGTGGGGTCACAAAGAATCAGAAGCAACTGAGCGATTAACAGTTTCACACTTTCATAATTATTTAGTGACCAGAGAAATTAAGGTGAGCCACGCATGGGGTTATGGGAGAGAGGAAAACTGTCCAAATCCCAGGAGACTGGGCGTTAAGAGCTTCTTTGGTGGCCTCTCTTCCCATGACCATTGGTAGACCTTACGTTGATGTCCACTTCCTGGCTCACTGTTGGGTCCCCAGGGTGTGACACTAGCTGGATCCTCTGATCTTCCACACCCTAACCTTCCCTGTGATCTTTCGTCCTTTTCCCAGCCGGCTGCCCCAGGTGGCGAGTGCCCTGTGATCTGACAACTCTGAATAATTGATACCCCGCACACAGAAGTCAGGTTTAGGTCCTGTGGTTCAGCATGATGCTTTATTCTTGTTGACCTTAACCTTCAGAGGCACTCGGGCATTAAAGAGAGATCAATAAAACTTCCCCTGGCTGGTCTGAGCGGACAGGAGGAGCCTGACAGAGAGTGATGACCAGGGGGAGAGGGAAGGGAAGGTTGTGATGCAGCCTGGGGAACCGGAGAAGGGAGAGGGCAGGAGGCGGTGATAGGGGAGTGATGGGTCCAGGGCGAGCACCTAGAGAGACAGGGAGAGAGAATTTTTAGGTTCCATGAAATGAATAATAAAGTGATGAGAAAAGGGGTTTGGCAAAGAGTGAAGGCAGTTGAAAGGATATAGAAACACAAGGATAATGCAGGATGGATAGGAGATTTATTTATTTTTTTAAAAAAATTTGGAGTATAATTGCTTTACAGTGTTGTGTTAATTTCTACTGTGCAACAATGTGAATCAGCTATATGTATACATAGATTCCGTCCTTCTTGAGCCTCCCTCCCACGCCACCCCCATCTCACCCCTCGTCATCACAGAGCCCTGAGCTGAGCTTCCTGTGCTGTGCAGCAGCTTCCCACTAACTAAAACTGTTGTTCACATGTAGTGTATATATATCAGTGTCACGCTCTCAATTTGTCCCACCCTCTCCTTCTCCACTGAGCCCACAAGTCCATTCTTAACCCTCATGAAGTCTACAGCATACAAAGCTCTGTACTTTGGGGATGTCTGAAGTTACTCACACCTCATGGGAAACAGATAGCTAAATACTATAGCATTAGTCTCTCAGTCATGTCCAACTCTTTGCCACCCCATGGACTGGCGTCTTCCAGGCTCTTCCGTCCATAGGATTTCCCAGGCAAGAATACTGGAGTGGGTTGGCGTTTCCTTCTCCAGTGGATCTTCCTGACCCAGAACTTGAACCCAGGTCTCCTGCATTGCAGACAGACTCTTTACCGTCAAAGCCATCAGAGAGTGAGGGAAATAAAATAAGGTCATGACACAGAAGTGAGGTAACTGCCTGGCATTGGGGGAAGGGAAGGGCCTTAATGCTTGACTATCAACTCTGCAAGGCTCCAAGGGCATCTGATACTATTCAGTTTCATTATCTGACATTAATTATATTATTACATAGTATAAGATATGCTGCATTTATTTATTGATTGTTATTTAAATTATCTAGATGGAATCATAACCCTCACCTTAAATGTGTAGAAATGTAAGGCTAGAAAGGTTGGATGTCCTGCATAATAAGCTGGTTGATAAATGCCAGAGCTGGAATATGCTCTCGGTTTCTCCTGACCTCTAAGACTGTGTGTTCCCTTCACCATCGCAGGCTGCCACCCACCAAGTGGAGCTTCAGAGTGATTTATTCATCCGGAATCATTGGAGAAATCTTTAGTGAACTGTAAGCTCATTAAAAGTGGACTGTCTGATTTTTAAAAATATCTACCTTGTCTATACCATCATATATACTGCATAAAGTATGCTAAAATATTTGTAGAAGGAAGGAGGAGATGGAGGGAGGCAGGGAGGAGGTGAAGGATGAAGGGAGGAAAAAAGGGAGGAAGGGAAGGAATTGTGCTTGAGCTGAATCTAAAAGAATAAATTATATTTTTCTGGGGATGATGGTGGGAGGAAGAGTTATTTGAGGCTGAGTAACATCCTCAAAAGGGCGGGGTGTGTGTTTATATGATAAAAGAATGACAAGTAATTCATTCTAGTTAGACTCTAGAGGGAAGAGAATAGTGGAAGGTAAGGTTGCTAAAACAGAATGGGGACTTGTGTTCATTCATTCATTCAATGAAAATCTACAGAGTGACTGCTATGGAGGGCATTGCTAAAGGGGATTAGGGCATGACAGTGAATGAAACACCTGACCTATGGATCTTATCTTCTACTGAAGAGAAGCAGGGGGTAAACATGATACATAAATAAATTATACAGAATGTGAGAAGTACTAAGGTGCTTAGGGGTGGAAAATGTTAGTTGCTCAGTCATGTCCGACTCTTTGCGAACCACAGACTGTAGAAAATCCCACCAGGGTCCTCTGTCCATGGGATTTCCCAGGCAAGATTACTGGAGTGGGCTGCCATTTCCTTCTCAAGGGGAACTTCCAGACCCAGGGATCAAACCTGGGTCTCCTGCTGCATTGCAGGCAGATTGTTTACCATCTGAGCCATGAGGGATGCCCTCTGGGGCAGTGTGGGAGGGGAGGTGGGTGGAGAAGAGAACAGCAAATAGAACAGACCCAGACAGCGCATTGAAGGTAAGTTATTAGGAAGGTGATGAATCCCAGGCAGCGAGAACAGGCTGCCTGAGAACTCGAGAGCAGAAGGCCAGTGTGGTGAGCGTGTCTCTGGTGCTCTGGGTGAGGCAGGAGGTTGGAGAGGGTCCAGGAGTCCAGAGCATGTCAAGCCTTGAGGGAAACAGGGAGCACTGGCCGGTTTGAAGCAGAAGAGTGGCTCGTGTCTGGAAAAGGTTAGTCTGGCCGCTGTGTGGGGGCAGGTGTGGGGTTAGTTGGGGAGGTATTACAGTGGCTCTCGAGCAGCCGACAGTGGTAAGGAAGGTGGCTCCAGGGGGCTCTGCTACCCATGACCGGATTCTGGGTATGCTTAGAAGGGAGAGCTAGTAAAGATTTTCTGATGCAGAATGTGAGAGAAACATGGGGGTCAAAGGTAACTCTAGGCTTTTTTTGTTCAAGTTTCCAGTATCCGGGGTGGAAATATTGTGGACGACTTGAGTTTGTTGGCAAGGCTTTGGAGCTATTTTGAGCAGGATCCTTTGGCACCCAAGTGGAGATGTCAAGTGGGCAGATGAATATAAAGAGGCTGGACCTTAGGTAGAGGACCCTGTGGGAAGCTTCCAGTGCGGAGTCATAAGCACGTAGAAGGGATTTAAAACCATGAAATGAAGAGAGGCAGCCAGAGAGAGGAGAGAGGTCCGCACATCACGGATGGGCTCATCTGCCGTGCCAATGGCTGAAACTTTATTTTGGATCGATAGGGAGCTATTGATATTTTTTGAGATTAGGAGTCACAGAATCTCAGCAGGGCTTGTTTCCTTGGCGCTTTTGTTTGCCTGTTTTATACAGATGCTGTGCTAGTGGTCCCATGGGGATGCCCCGGGGAGGGGCAGAAGTGAGTCTGTGCAGTAGCCACATGCAGAGGCAGCGGGGACCTGCAGCAGACCAGGACAGGGCGGGGATGGAGGGGCGAGATAAAGGGGAGAAGCGAAAAGGCGGCAAAACCAATTTTCCCTTCCACCCAGTTCAAAACAGAAATCACCAGATCAATAGAATAGAAAACATAATTTGAGCCTAAAAAAGGGTTTCATGTGTTTTCTCTCTCTCTCTTAACTGCTTGAGGCATGGCTGTGGTTTCTAATGCTTTGCTTCCTGGGGGTATAGCTGACAGCAGCCGGAAAGGAAAAGAGAGTTTTCAATGTCTCAGAAAATTTCTGTCTGAACCAGGAGCATGAGAAGCTTGCTGTTTCCATGAACTGTTTCTCGTTCAGGGAAAACTTGTGAGACAGAGAGAGCTGAGTCCATCCTGTTAGAAAGATGGGATTGCTATATCGCCTAGGCCCCTCCAGCCTTTAAATAATTGTAGTTGTCTCACCTTGTATGGGAACAGATGGGAAAGAGCACAGTGTAGTATCTAGCTTTGTACCTAACACATGCTAGATGCTATTTGACCAAGAAGAATGCTTTATGGTTTAAAATCACATTTTAAAGTTTTTATTATTGAAGTATAATTGATTTACAATGTTGCGTTAGTTTCTGTTGCACAGCAACATGAATCAGCTATAAGTATATATATATCGGCTCCTTCTTAAGCCTCCTCCGCACTCCCCGCTCCGCCCCATCCATCCCCTAGGTCACAAAGAGCACCAAGCTGAGCTCCCTGGTACTATATACAATGAAATGTTCAGTCAGCTCAGTCACTCAGTTGTATCTGACTCTTTGCGACCCCATGAACCACAGCACGCCAGGTCTCCCTGTCCATTACCAACTCCCAGAGTCCACCCAAACCCATGTCCATTGAGTCAGTGATGCCATCCAACCATCTCATCCTCTGTCATGCCCTTCTTCTCCTGCCCTCAATCTTTCCCAGCATCAGGGTCTTTTCCAATGAGTCAGCTCTTTGCATCACATGGCCACAGTATTGAAGTTTCAGCTCCAACATCAATCCTTCCAACAAACACCCAGGACTGATCTCCTTTAGGATGGACTTGTTGGATCTCCTTGCAGTCCAAGGGACTCTCAAGAGTCTTCTCCAACACCACAGTTCAAAAGCATCAATTCTTTGGCTCTCAGCTTTCTTCACCATCCAACTCTCACATCCATACATGACTACTGGAAAAACCATAGCCTTGACTAGACAGACCTTTGTTGGCAAAGTAATGTCTCTGCTTTTCAATATGCTATCTAGATTGGTCATAACTTTCCTTCCAAGGAGTAAGCGTCTTTTAATTTCATGGTTGCAATCACCATCTGCAGTGATTTTGGAGCCCTCAAAAATAAATTCAGCCACTGTTTCCCCATCTATTTGCCATGAAGTGATGGGATCAGATGCCATGATCTTAGTTTACTGAATGTTGAGCTTTAAGCCAACTTTTTCACTCTCCTCTTTCACTTTTATCAAGAGGCTCTTTAGTTCTTCTTCACTTTCTACCATAAGGGTGGTGTCAACTGCATATCTGAGGTTATTGACATTTCTCCCGGCAGTCTTGATTCCAGCTTGTATTTCCTCCAGCCCAGCGTTTCTCATGATGTACTCTGCATATAAGTTAAATAAGTAGAGTGACAATATACAGCCTTGACACACTCCTTTTCCTATTTGGAACCAGTCTGTTGTTCCATGTCCAGTTCTAACTGTTGCTACCTGACCTGCATACAGATTTCTCAGGAGGCAGGTCAGGTGGTCTGGTATTCCTATCTCTTTCAGACTTTTCCACAGTTTATTGTGATCCAGACAGTCAAAGGCTTTGCATAGTCAATAAAGCAGAAATAGATGTTTTTCTGTAACTTTCTAGCTCTTTCAATGATTCAGCGGATGTTGAGAATTTGATCTCTATTTCCTCTGCCTTTTCTAAAACGAGCTTGAACATCTAGAAGTTCACAGTTCATGTATTGCTGAAGCCTGGCTTGGAGACTTTTGAGCATTACTTTACTAACGTGTGACATGAGTGCAATTGTGTGGTAATTTGAGCATTCTTTGGCATTGCCTTTCTTTGGGATTGGAATGAAAACTGACCTTTTCCAGTCCTGTGGCCACGGCTGAGTTTTCCAAATTTGCTGGCATATTGAGTGCAGCACTTTCGCATCATCTTTCAGGATTTGAAATAGCTCAACTGGAATTCCATTACCTCTGCTAGCTTTGTTCATAGTGATGCTTTCTAAGGCCCACTTGACTTCACATTCCAGGTTGTCTGGCCCTAGGTGAGTGATCACACTATTGTGATTATCTGGGTTGTGAAGATCTTTTTTGTACAGTTCTTCTGTGTATTCTTGCCACCTCTTCTTAATATCTTCTGCTTCTGTTAGGTCCCTACCATTTCTGTCCTACTCAACCAATAAAAAGGAACAGAATTGAGTCGTTTGTATTGATGTAGACAGTCTTAGAGTCTGTCATACAGAGTGAAGTAAGTCAGAAAGAGAAATACAAGTATGGTATATTAATGCATAGATGTGATGATCTAGATGAACTCTAGAATCTGCACACCTATTTGTAGGGCAGGAATAGAGACACAGGCATCAAATCACTTTTATATACCTTATCTCAATGAAGAATCACAATGATCCTTTGACATAAATAAGGAAGGTTTCCCTCTTTTACTGAGAACAGAGAAAGTCGGTCCTAACCAGGTGAAGTGACTTACTTGCATCACAGAGAAACAGACCTGGGAACCAACCCAATTTGCAAAGCTGAGATCTGCTTTTCCAGAGCATGTGCTGCCTGTGGAGGGTTCACGACACTGAGTATACCAGGCCTGGTGTTTCAGCATCGTCAGGCTAGAGGGTGCATAATCCTCTACTCCCAGCTCCATGCTTGACAACTGTTCCTTGAAAATTTAACACTGAGGTGTGGCTGGTCATTGCTATTGTCCACAAATGCTCCTGCAAAGTCAAGCTCCAAGCCTAAAAGGGGGCTAAACATGGCCCCCGTGTTGATCAAATAGCAGTTGCCAGGTGTCAGATCCAAGGGTAGGAATTACATTGTGTTCTTATCCACACATGCCCTGTCTCCTGGTTACATCCATGTCTTCCCCATGCTGTGCATTTTGCTGCCAGGTCTTCCTGGCTGGCCAGGTGGTGTAGTGAGAGAACAGTGGCCTTTCCCACTGGAATTTTTTTCCTGTTTAGTCACTAAGACATGTCCCACTCTTTTGCAATGCCATGGACTGTTGGCCATCAGCCTCCTCAGACCTTTAATAGTGCCTGGGGGTGGAATTCCTTTTTCATTGTCCTGAATCACACATGTGCATGTGTGTGCAAGCTCAGTCGCCTCAGTCGTGTCTGAGTCTTTGTGACCCTATGGACCACAGCCCACCGGGCTCCTCTGTCCATGGGATTCTCCAGGCAGGAATACTGGAGTGAGTTGCCATGTCCTTCTCCAGGGGGTCTTCCCGATGCAGGGATTGAACCCACATCTCTTTTGTCTCCTCCATTGGTAGGTGGGCTTTTTACCACTAGCGCCACCTAGGAAGCCCAAATCATGCACATCCTCCCCAGAGGCGTTTTGAATAGAGAATTTAGGTGAACACAAGCAACCTTCCACCCCCTTGATTCTCAGGATGGGGATTTCAGCTGCTTCCCTGACTCTCTCCACTGCACTTTGTCCCTGTTGAGACCAGTGATGTTGGAGACCCACCTGATGGATTTGTTTGTCATCAAGCAAGGAGACTCCACCTCTGCCCCTGAAACATTGTGATCAAACACAGTTAATTATAGGGCAAAGGCAGTACAGCAGCAGGGCTTTTAGAAATCAATTAGCATGCAGTTCAAGATTGAAAAAAGAAGAGGACTAATTCTGTTTTCCATTTGGGTGGTAGGCCGCTTAAGGAATAGCAGGACAAAGGCCAGAGTCTTTACAGGAGAATTTAATCAGAAGCGAAGTAAGTAGCCAGGTGTCTTTGTTGGGTTCCCTGAAAGGGCTCAGTGGTTGAAGGCAGGCTTCATTCCCCAGGACCTTTCAAGGCTTTTGTCTTTCTAACCTCAACTCCACTCCATTCTTTTAGCTCTACTCTGTGTGAGTTATGTGTACTTGCTCATGTGTTGTTGTTGGTTTTTTTTTTTTTTTTGTCCCTGTAATTATTCAAAACTATGTCTTTTTGACCTGTACCATTTGCCCATCAGCTCTAGAGAGCAGGGTCCTTTAATCTGCTGACTTCCGGAAGCTGGGGAGGGGCAGGGTACATCTTGCATGCCTTTTACTATGGATTAGAGGCCCATAATGAATGTCAGGGGTTCATTGTTTGGGGTTTAGTGGCAAAGGATGTGAAGAGAAGTACTTTAGACACTGGCAGATCTATGCCTTTGAAGTCCTCCTATTATGTCTAATTTCAAGCACTACACAGAGTGGACACTCTTTACCTTTTGAAAATGATAAGCTATTCTAGACTGAAATTTCTCTCTAACCCCAGGATCCTCCCTCCTCTCTCTCCTTCCTATGTTTTCATCTTAGTATAAGGAGAGAATGGAGGAGGAAATGGCTACTCACTCCAGTATTCTTGCCTGGAGAATCCCATGGACAGGAGCCTCGCAGGCTACATCCATGGGGTTGCAAAGAGTCAGATACAACTGAGTGTCTGAACGCACATAAGGAAAAAAACGATAATTCATATATAAAGGCTATGAAAGTAATGCAGGTAGACTTCACCCATGCCTTATCACAACTAGATCATAATTGTGCTCCTGAGTCCAGGTCAGGAAAGACTGATAAAGTGTTACCAAATGCACGTTTGTGGGCCTGACAACACAGTGAGGCAAAACAAACCGAAATGTTGGAGTTAGGAGCAAAGAAAGGCTTATTGCAGGGTCCTTCAAGGAAAGGAGTGGCTTGTACCCCCCAAACTTCTGGAGAGTTTCAGCAAAGCATCTTTCAAGGCCTTGTGAGGGAGTGGTGTGGTTAGTTGTTTCAAACTTCTTGGTGTTAGACTCTTGTTTTTGCAGCCATCCACATAGGTAAACCTCCAACAAGAAAAATGTCATTTTCTATTCTGCAGCTTTTTATCTCTATGGGAATGGTAAAGAGTTATCCCCTTAAAGGCCAAAGTCTTGAGAATGAGCTATCCCTTTGTTTCAAGCTGTGCGTGGGTGCTAAGTTGCTTCAGTTGGGTCCGACGTTTTGTGACCCTGTGTACTGTAGCCCACCAGGCTCCTGTGTCCAAGGGATTCTGTACGCAAAAATACTGGAGTGGGTTGCCATGCATTCTCCAGGGGATCTTCCCGACCCAGGGGTCGAACCTGCTTCTCTTTTGTCTCCTGCATTGGCAGATGAATTCTTTACTGCTGGTGCCACCTGGGAAGCCCCGTTTCAGGCTAAAGGCAACACTCTTTCGCAAAAAGTGTAGACCCAGCATGGCTAAGCACAGGAAAAGAAACAGATCTATTGCAGAGTCAGATTTGTTCTTCCCTGTCACAGAAAGACATTCCCAGTGTTCTTTGTGTTTCTGTTTAGCTCTGCTCATATCGGTCTTGAGATTCGACTGTGTGTTTCCTGTCTGCTTCCCTGTTCTAGCTGCCAGTGAGCTTGGAGTGAAGTTTATTTCCTCTGGGCCTCTCCCCAGTTCTGCGCAGAGTAAACTCCGACTCCACACAGACCTTCCAGTTCTCTCACCCCGGGTGTCATTCACCTGTCGTGCCTGATGTCGTCATCGCTTTCCTATGGACTTTATCCTTCCCCAGCTGGGCTGCTTGATTTCTACCTGTCTGCTCCCAGTTCCCAAGACTCCTGGGTGAAGACAGCAGCTCCATCCCTAACCCGCTCATGAGTCTTTTATATTGATGTATAATGGACACAACATTTTATTCATTCTAGGTGTACAGCTTAGTGCTTCCATATATCTATATATTGCTAAATAATCACCAGGGTAAGCCCAGTGAACACTGGTCACCGAACATAGTTACACATTTTTTTTTCTTGCCCTGAGAACTTTTAAGATCTACTCTATTAGCATCTTTCAAATATGCAAAATAGTGTTATTAACTATCGGCACCAAGCCGCAGGTTACCTTGTCCTCTCATTATTCTTCATTGTTTACATACAGATTCCGGGTGGCTGAGGGCTGAGCTAATCTCATTCCTCAGTACACAGCACACTTTCATTCCTGAAAAGGGGTTGGTTGACCCCTGAAAAGCACTTCCTTATTTCCTCTTCATCTCCAGTTTCACTCCTGTTCTCCTTCTCCCGTAGTGTTCCCCACGTGAATGTGTTCCGTAAATCTCAATAAATGTGCATGAATGCGCACGAAGCATGATGTGTCCTGCATGCACATGGCCCTGATGGATCCATTCCTCTCCTTCTTCAGGGCTCTTTCCAACTTCCTTGTATCCCACACAGTTCAATGACAGGCACCCCCTTACACACACTCTGCTTCCCCAGAACCGGTGATGGCATGGCTGGGTGACGGGACTCCACAGGCTGACCTGTAGTAAGAGCTGCCGTACTGCGTTTCCACGAGGCCTTACCCATCGACACTGTGAGTTCCCATCTGCCACATTCTCACCAACACTTACTCTTACCTCCTTCCTGATTCCTGCTTTTTTATATCGTGCTCATGGGCACAGAGATAGCTCATCATTACTTGCTTTTGCAATTCTCAGTTTACTGCCAAGTAGGAGCCTTTCTTCATGGACTTGTTTGCTTTATGGCTTTTTCTTCGGTATAAGGAAGAGATTCTTTTGCTTATTTTGTTTAACTTTGCTGCCTTTTTCTTTGAGATCTGTAAGAATTTTTTTTTGTTATTCCAGATATTAATTTCTTGAGCTTTAAATGTTAAGAAAAATATATATGTATATATGTGTGTGTGTGTTAGTTGTTCAGTTGTGTCCAACTCTGTGACCCCATAGACTGTAGCTTCCCAGGCTCCTCTGTCCATGTGATTTCCCAGGCAAGAGTTCTGGAGTGGGCAGCCATTCCTTTCGCCAGGGGATCTTCCTCACCCAGGGATCAAACCTGGGTCACACGCACACACACACACACACACACATATATATATATATATGTTACTTTTGTCCACGGTGCCTTGAATGGTGATTAAGAGTATAAAGACTGTATATGCTGTAACCCAACTGCCTAGGTTCAAATCCTAACTATGTGGCTTTAGTGATGTTCCTCAGTTTTCTGTCTATAAAATGGGCATACTAAGGTTACACTCTTTATTGGACTTTGGGATTAAATGATTTTAAATTTGTAAAGAAAAAAATTCTGTGTGTGTATTTTTCCACTGAAAGCAAATATATTTTTTCTTGGCGTTATACTGTTCCCATTTAGGTAATTAATATGAAGCCCACCTTAACATAATATAACCTTGATGTAACAAAAGGTAAGGATCTAGCTTTGTTTTTCCCTGTGTTGTGAACCAGTTTTCTTTCTCAGATCATCTACTAAACAGTCATCCTGTTGCTTTGTGGGGCTCCTATTCCTATGCTGAGTTGCTGCATGTACTCGGTTATTTTTCCGAGCTCTCTCGCCTGTTACATCTGTCTGTTTTTCCTGGGCTTGTACTGCACTGTACCCTCACCACCTGGGAGGATGTTTTTCCTCTTCCTCTGCATTCTTTCTGCTGGATCCCTATATAGATTTTTTCTGTCCACCTGTGCTGATGGTGCACATGGCACACATCTCATGGTATTCCCTGAGATTCTCAGAAGCTCTCCTGGACCAAAACACTCTTAACCATATTTTCTTCCTCTGTTGTTAGACTGTAAACTGGTTCATCTTTTGTTCTTGTGGAAATTTCCAGGCATAGTATCAGGGGCAGTCAATTAAGATCTTTTTAAGGATTAAAAATAAGCACCACTTAACAATTTCACCGTATCATTCTAAATGAAAGAATGCCTAATGATTTTCATGCACTGTTGAGTGAATTGTGAGTCAGCTTTGTCATTCTGAGTTTTTCTGTTTGAGGCAGAGAGTCGTTTTTAAAACCAACGCTTTCAGAGAGGCCTAAACCATCATGCACTCTCTAAGCTGAGCCGATTCAAAACAACGAATGATCTGACAGATAAACATATAGCAAACAAATTAATGTGGAATAAATGCTGTGTATTTACCAGTCTGCTGGGTCATCAGGACCCGAGAAGAACTTTAAGTTTGTTAAAATGGACTCCAGGTTTCCTAGAGGGCTGGCCTGGCCAGGTTACCTCTCTCCTCTGTTCCTGTCTATAATAAGTCAGTAGAACGGAAGTGGTAAAGAACCCACACCAGAGACTCGGGTTCGATCCCTGGGTTGGGAAGATCCCCTGGAGAAGGAAATGGTAACCCACTCCAGTATTCTTGCCTGGGAAATCCCATGGACAGAGGAGCCTGGTGGGCTGTAGTCCACGGGGTTGCAAGAGTTAGACACAACTGTGCTACTGAGTATACACACACTGTCATCAGGAAAGGGGAAAAGTTCTGCCCAGAATTTCCTGTCATTTATCATGGAGAGCTTTGCGGTGTTCTCTGTGCGGGATGAGGGATGAAATGCCCTAGGCCAGCAACCCCATGGCTGCTTCCTCAGAGTCCCACGCTGCCAGCCCCAACAGCCAGGTATCCTTAGGAGGCCCTGGCCTGTGTCCATGGGGTCTTGTTACCTTTGCAAAAATAATTAAGTGGCCTTAATGTATTTAGAGCGTATCATTGGTGCAGTTTAATTGGTGATTTTTTTCATTTTTGTAATTTTGGAGAATCTTGAATGCATATATTGGCTTTTGATATAATGGCATAAAGTCAAAGCAGTGAGAGCAGGGTTGTGGGTGGGCTTGGACATGGAAACGGATGAGTGGAGGTGATGAATTGTTCTGATCCTTATTGTTCCTTTCCTGTCTCCACTGCCAGCTGGCCTGGTGGGAGGGAGTCTGGTCTGCTGGGCAGCCGTCAGTCAGTTCTTGCCTAGAAGCTGCCATTTACACCTCATGGTTTTCAGTGTTCTCCTTGCATTCAGAAGAGAAATCATCTGATACATTCAGTTTTCTAAATTCTTCCTTTCTTGTTCCTGGTTTCTGGCTCTATGAAATGGGCATACAGGTAACTCGGAAGGATGTGGCAGAAGCATCCACTTTGCTCTAGCCCCTCCTGGCTGAGGGGTAACCGCATTCACTACCCATGGATCCAATCACTAGTGTAAATAACCAAGTTCATATGCACTCTGCAGCTCCAGGGTCTGTAGTTTGAGGGCATACTCTCAGACTTCAAAGTCTTCCCCCATGCCTCTGTTTCTGATTTACAGAGGAAAACAAGCCAATGTAGGGAGTAGTTAAAAAAAAAAAAAAATTCTGGCAAAGATGCCCACGTGCTAATACAGCTCCTGTTTCCCTGACTCTGCTCCTTCTGAGCACAAGCGCGTTAAATTTCCCACAACTGTTACCTAAATGAAGAGCAGCAGGAGTGATACACCTCGGATGAGGCTCTGAGTGTGTGGGTAGCACACGGCCGCTAATCTCTGCTGACATTTACTTCCACTCCTGTGCAGGGGGTGACCAGCCCCGCTGGTCCTCCTGCAGAAGATAAATGTCAGCCCCATCCGTTGGATGCTTTCTATGCATGCATGCATATTGGAAATCAAACCTATTTGGCATATAACACACGGAGGCCCCGGTGCCCAGCCCTCAGAAGCACATTGATTGTTCTTGGCCATCCCTCTCACCACCATGTTTGATAGAACTAGAGAACAGCGGATGAGTTTGCTGCATGTTTAATGGAAGAACAAAAAAGCCGACTAAGCTTAACAGTTTCTGCCTCTTGTGCCTTCAGGGCTAGGCTTTGTCTCCCCACGTGTTGTGCTTTTCCAGGAGCATCTGCTTGTCCTTGTGTGAAGGCAGTGAGCTGGTGCGTGTCCAGCCAGGGCTTTCTGTTCCTGTCTGGTAGTTCTGTGTGTTTTGATTGCCCTCAGAGTGGGCCCTACCCATCACTCAGGTGCAGCCTGCTTGCTTCTTCATCCCTGGGCAGTGGAAGTCGGTAGCGTTCTTGAGCAGTTGCTTTCTTCACATAAAGGAAAAAGGGGGGTTGGTTTTAAGGTCCGGCAAGTTCATTAATGAGCTTACTCTTTAAAAAAAAAGAAAAAAGAAAATAAACTTTTATTGGAGTGTAGTTGATTTACAGTGTTGTGTTAGTTTCAGGTGTACAGCAATGTGAATCTGTTATCTATACACACAGAGCTCCACTCTTTTTAAATTTTTTTCACCTATAGATCATTACAGAGTATTGAATAGAGCTCCCTGTGCTATATAGTTGGTCCTTGTTAGTTACCTATTTTATATATAGTGGTGTGTATATGTCAATCTCCATCTCCCAGTTAATACCCACCCCCACTCTTTCCCTTTGGTGACCACGCGTTTGTCTTTTAGGTCAGTGGCTCTATTTCTGTTTTGCAAATAAGTTCATTTGTATCCCGTTTTTTTTATTCCACATGTAAATGATGTCCTATGCCATGTTTACTTTTAACTTTGAGTATCTAAAGCCATTTGCACACAGTGTTAGTATGAGATGGTAAATGGCTGATATAAATATATCCAGTAAGGGCTGGCCTCATAAAATAGTCACACACAGGAGATTTTGTTTCTTTTGGCTTCATCCCATAAAAATAGGGTGTCCCATGGAGATCTGAAGTGTAAACCTTGGTCACTCAATGCAATGAGAGTTGTTTTCAAGAAAGAAAGTGGAGAGGGTGGCGCTCAATCTCCATTCTCAAGGAGCAGTTAACAGTGCAGCATAATGTGGCCGCTGATAGGCAGGAATAGCACCAAAAAATTTTTGGAGAAAATCAGTCATGAGCCAAAGAGAAGAGAAAGTTGCCCAGAATTGTTGCAGAGTCAGAAGAGGGTGACTGGAGGGGGCTGGACTGATACCCAGGGGCTCAGGAGGAAAGCACGGGTGCGTGGAGTCAGGCTCCCATGTACCTTCTGGAATGTTAAGAATGAAAATGCACATCATTTCTGCAGCTGAGATAAAAAGCCTGCTTCAAAAGTAAAGCAGAATTTATACTTTGGAATAGAAGGTGTGACCTTGGAAGAAGCAGTTGTGGAGGCGGGATTACTTGGAACAAAATAGTAATATTTTGAGTCCAGAGAACTCCAGGAAGTTAGTCATTTGGGTATTTTGTTATCACATATCTTTCTGCAAAACAGAGAGAGCTTCCCAGGTGGCGCAGTTTTAAAGAATCTGCCTGCCAGTGCAAGAGATGTAAGAGTTGCGGGTTCAATCTCTGAGTCAGGAAGATACCCTGGAGGAGGAAATGGCAACCTGCTCCAGTATTCTTGCCTGGAAAATTCCATGAGGAGTCTGGCAATAGTCCAAGGGGTCGAAAAGAATCAGACACGACTGAGCACAGCACACACACTCCTTCAAAACAGTGATAGGCTCATAGAATGTTTGCAGTGGGGCAGACTTTAGAACCTCTGGCCCAGTGATATTCAAAGAAGTTTGGTCAGAGAATCTGTTCTTATGAACTATCTTATCTAATATTAAGAAGTGAAAGCTAACAAAATCAGAAGAGAAAAAGCATAGTAGCCCCGTGGTGGCTAACGGGAAGGTGCAGTTCAAGGCCTTCCTTCTTCATCTGACCCTGTCCTGGAGGCCACCCTCACCCCCAACAGAACCCGAGGGATTTATGGAACAGATCTGGAACCCTATTATTTCTGGTATTAGTTCCCCAACCAGCCTCACATGTGCTCTATCAGAATAGGTTTCCTTAGGTAATTAAGTTTTCAGAAGCTGCTTATACAACCAGCGCCCAGAGAATGGCAGGGCACATTAGTGCATGGAAGGCTGTGTGGGATCCTTTGGTTCTGAGGTGCATTCATGCAGGTTTGACCAAGTTTTCATCAGAAATACCTATTAACATTGGGGGCCTGGAATGAGGTTTAGGAAACACGCCTCCTGTCAGGGTTCTGGTCTAACTCCCTCATTTTTCAAATGGGGGCTCTGAGGCTCAGAGAGATGGTGACATGCCAGGGTAACACATTGGAATATAGTTAGGAAGCACGTGGATCTGTGAAGCTAAGGGGCTTTCCAGATATTCTTTTGTTTTTAGTATTTCTTCATGTCTCTCGCAAGGTTGGGGCTTTCCTGTGGCTTGGCAGTGAAGAATCCACATGCAATGCAGAAGATGCAGGAAACGTGGATTTGATCCCTGGGTCAGGAGGATCCTCTGGAGGAGGAAATGGCAACCCACTCCAGTATTCTTGCCTGGAGAATCCCATGGACATAGGAGCCTGGCAGGCTGCGGTCCATGGAGTCGCAAAGAGTCAGACATGACTGAGCAACAGTACGCCTGGCAGGTTGCAGTCCTATTCTGTTCTGTCCGGGCTGCACCCCAAAACACAGAAAGTCAAGATTTCCCAGCTGGACTTGACTATGAGACTCCCTACTCTGCCCCAGTTTACTTACTGGGTACTCAACCAGCCAATCTCCCTGATGAAGAGCAGAGGTAAGGCCGCCCGTTTCTTAGATTTCAGGCCATGCTAAGACTGAGATTTCAACTGAAGCAGATGTGCAATGGCACCATTAGCAAGTGGCATGGTAATTTCTTAAGGTTTCAAGAAACCAGTGGTCATTGCCAACCCTCTGCAGGGATCTAGGTGTTTTGCTCTGTTGGCATCAGGAAACTGGGCAAATCTCTGACCAAAGTAAAGGGCAGCCCACAAGAATTATGGAGGTGCGATGAAAGAGAGCTACAGAACCCTGTCAACCACCCTGCTTAATTAAGATTTGATCGGGCAGGCTCTCTGTGGCCATTAATTCATTATCTGGTAATCCAATAAGGGGTGATTGTTTGAGGCTGTTTGAGAGACACTTGCCTCATTATAAACTCAAAAGCGGCCAGAAAGCAGCAGGCACTAAGATGTCATTCTTTCTACCCAGAAGACGGTGTGACATTGAAAGATATTTGACATTCATTTTTGACAGGGCTTTTACTTTCAGATTTTATGGCTCAAACATTCAAAAATCTGTGGATATGATAATGGAGCTGGTGACATCTAATTACTAATGGCAATTAATGATAATAGCCCTTCGTGAATATAAGGGCCATTCTGAACAAGGAGGTCACTGCTCTTTGCCCATGCTAATTAATAAAGACAAGCACATAGGACCAGAAAGGCAACTTTCTGACTTTACTGCTGCTGAGGAAACTGAGTCATATTTGAGCTTCCTCTTACTAAGATACAACAACTTATTACTTGCTTATTAGAAACCACACAGACTATAGTTTAAACATTAATTGAAGAGGAAAAAGGATCAAAGATAAGGAAGTAGAAGCAATGGATGTCAGGAGGAAATTTGGTATTATTAGAATATATGGATGCCTTGGTTCCTTCTATTCATGTAGTTTTGAAATAAGAGTTGGTCATTTGTAAGGGCTTCACTGAAAGCTCAGTTGGTAAAGAATCTGCCTGCAATGCCGGAGACCTGGATTTGGTCCCTGGGTTGAGGAGATCCTTTGGAGAAGGGAAAGGCTACCCACTCCAGTATTCTGGCCTGGAGAATTCCATGGACTATATAGTCCATTGGATTGCAAAGAATCAGGCAGGGCTGGACAATTTTCACTAGATTGGCAGCCAGACCTTATCCTGTAGACAAGCTGTTGGCAAAGTGATGTCTTGCATGTGTGTCCAGAGCAGGATGAATTTATTAACTTCCTGTAAAACCCCTAAGATGCTGGGTTCTGCTGTGAAGTCAAATTCAACCTGAGTGGTGGTGCATTATTGGCCCTGGTAGATGTAACCAATGTCTGTTTGCCAAACACCTATTTGAAAATGGAAATTTTAATTAAAAGCAGGAAACTGAATTGCATGATCTCTATTGATTTCCTCTAACCTCCCCCAAATTATCTTATGATGACTTACTTATAGAATATCAAACAAAGAATCATCTTTAAAAATGAATTTACCATAAGATCCAGGAGTCCCACTCCTAGGCATAGATCTGGAAAAGACAAAGCTCTAATTTGAAAAGATATGCATACCCCAGTGTTCATAACACTATTTACAATAGCCAAGACATGGAAGTAGCCTAAACGTCCATTGATAGGTGAATGGATAAGGAAGGTGTGATTACATATACACAATGGAGTGCTACTCAGTCATAAAGGATGAAATAATGCCATTTGCAGCAACATGGATGGATGTAGAGATTATGATACTAAGTGAAGCTGTTGCTGCTGCTGCTAAGTCGCTTCAGTCGTGTCCGACTCTGTGTGACCCCACAGACGGCAGGCCACCAGGCTCCCCTGTCCCTGGGATTCTCCAGGCAAGAACACTGGACTGGGTTGCCATTTCCTTCTCCAAAGCATGAAAGTGAAAAGTGAAAGTGAAGTCGCTCAGTCGTGAGTGACTCTTAGCGACCCCATGGACTGTAGTCTACCAGGCTCCCCTGTCCACGGGATTGTCCAGGCAAGAGTACTGGAGTGGGCTGCCATTGCCTTCTCCATAAGTGAAGTTAGAGAAAGGCAAATATCATATGATGTCACTTATATGTGGACTTTTTTTAAAAAGTACAAATAAATTTATTTACAAAACAGAAACGAACTCACAGGCATAAAAAGAAAACTTATAGTTACCAAAGGGGAAAGGGAGTGGAGGAGGGATAAATTTGGAGTATGGGGTTAGTAGACACAAACTACTATACTCAGAGTAGATAAACAGCAAGGATTTTCTTTATAGCACACGAAAGTGTGGGAAAGAATTAAAAAGCACACACACCCATTATATATATATATAATGTATATGTATAGAGCTTCACAAGTGGGTCAGTGGTAAAGAACCCACTTGCCAGTGCAAGAGATATAAGAGACTTGGGTTTGATCCCTGGGTCAGGAAGAGCCCTTGGAGGAAGAAATGGCAACCTACTTGAGTATTCTTGTGTAGGAAATCCCATCGACAGAGGAGCCTGGAAGGCTACAGTCCATGGGGATGCAAAGAGTTGGACGTGATTGAGCACACGTGAACATACCTGAATAGCATTACTGTATACCTGAAACTAACACAATATTGTAAATCAACTATACTTCAATTGAAAATGTTTTAAAAATAAAATTAAAAGGAATAATCACTCAAATTTCACAATGTTCCATATAGAAATGAAGTGACTTTTCAATGTACTCTCAAAAACAAATGGGAGACCACACCATCATTTTATATATTATTTTAATTCCCAAATAGTTAATGAAGGACCTCCTAGGTGCCAAGCACTGTGCTGAGTCTCTGATTTATTAACAGAAAAAGCTTTGACTGTGGCCCTTAAGACACTCAGTTCAATGATAGAAAAGAAGATAAAACCAATATAATCCAGTGTGATAAATCCTACAACAGAGGCATGAGCAAGCTGTGCCCAACTGGGGGACAGAGTAGAGCAAGAGTCAGCCTTGCAGGTAGCCCGATGTGTATTCAAGGGCTAGAGTTTGAATTAGAACCTGTTATCACTAGTAAGATGAATACTTGTTCTACGAACCTCTTCCTGCCTGTTACTTAAAGTGGATTTCATAGCACTGCAGTTTGGAAGGGTAGTGAGCCTGTCATGTGTTTACAGTAAGTTAAAATCTCCTGGTTATTTTACAGCCTCACTACTAATCCCTATTGGGATCTATTTGTTTTGATGTAGGGAGGGAAGTGAGATTTGGCATGTAGGGCATTCAGTAAATATGATTTCGGATGTAAGACTAAGGTGGACTGTGTCCTGAACAATTGCGGCAGTTTATTAATGCTCTGTATCTTTTCGCTCCAGATTTTTTAAGGCTACCTGTTGAGGCCCAAGGAAGAGAAGAATAAAATTGTTTCAGGTTGCATAGCTATTAAATAGGCACAGTTTTTCCACCTGGGAACCTCGAGTATGTCTCTGATGGGCCAGGAACTCTCTGGAAGCCCCCTGCAGTCCCTCCCTCCCTCTCTCCAATCACAGGCTGGAGTGGTCTTGATGAATCTCTCTGCAGGCATTTCTTCCTCCACTGAGGAGTGATTCATTGGCATGAAGCTGTTTGAGCAATTACAATAAAACACTTTTATGGAAATGTTCTGCCTTCTCTGTGTTTCTGGTACCTCTGCAGTGTCTCTGGGGCAAGAGAAGGCCAGAGCAGACACACAGCATCCTTGTTTCTTTTCTCTTGTTAGAATATTCAGTATTTTATTCTGGGATAGGGTTTGGAAATTGTTCTAGCTCGTTTCAGATCACTTTACATGTGCTCAAGGGTTTTGGAAAAGAGAGGATATAAACCCTCAAAACCACAGCTTGAAATTGGGTCTGAGACTGCCCATCCACCTCGAGGGCCAAGAAGAGGATGAGACTCGACTGCGGATGAATGGCACTGGGCAGCCAACAGCAGCCTTACCAGGCAAAGGAGGGCTTTCTGTCCTCCTTTTTATCATTTATACAAAGGAACTCACCCTGATTACCACTGAGCCACCTGGGAAGCCTAAGAATCCGCCTGCCAATGCAGGAGACATGGATTCGATCCCTCATTCAGAAAGATCCCCTGGAGAAGGAAATGGCTACCTACTCCAGTATTTTCCCTGGAGAATCCCTTGGACAGAGAAGCCTGGCGGGCTACAGTCCACGGGGTCTCAAAGAGTTGGACACGACGACTGACTCAGCATGCACCCACGCAGGCACGCACACATGGGCTTGCCCTGATTGGAGAAGAGTTTGTGATGCTCACCAGTGTGGGGTTTCTTTGTTAACAGAAGGCACAGAGGGTGAGAGTGTAAAGAGGAGGAAGGAGTACAGACAAAGATAAAAGGAACCAGAGGATGGAAAGCGAAAGGAGGAAAGGGAAGGGGAAGGGGGGGAAACAGATGAGGGAATGGATTAGATACAACTGCTTCTCAGATTGCAGGAGCAGCTGCGACCATGCAAGGGGATCTGCCCAGAGGAGAGGGTCCTTCCAGAAGGGAGCTATCCTGTGAAAAACAGAGTATCTGCTTCTCTAATATGTACCCTTCAAAGCCAGCAACACTGGGGATGTATACAATGAAAGGAAGGGAGGGTGGAAAAAAGAGGGAAATTATTATACTTCTTACATAGATGATTTTAAAAAGCAATGATTTGGGTCCTTTTATTCATGGCACATCATAAAGGACCCAGACTGTGTTGCCCATGGCTTTAGAATCTAGGGCCCTATTAAAACCTTTTCTTGTTAGTAACTCAGTCCTTTGGAAACTAAGGAAAAAAGCCAATTTAATCAAGGGAAGGTTTAATACAAAGAAAGGACCTGATCTTGCCTTTCTGCTGAAAAACTTTCAGGATCAAATGGCTTAATGTGTGCATTTACTTAAAGAATCCTTGTGGAATCAGAGGTTGAGGGGAGGGGATTCTTTCATTAGCATGTAGGGCTCACCCAGATTTTGTTTTTCTTTTTCTTTTTGTTTCCACACTGAGTCCTGACCATCTCCTTACTGACTGAGTGAAAAATAGTGTTTTTGTTTCCAGTAATTCTTGGAAGAAAACTCATGTCCTAAGCAGGAGATGAAAACAAACCTACCTAACATCTAAAGGTGGGGAAAGGTTGGTTTATCTTGACCCCGATAGACCCTTTTCTTAGTGACTGATAGTGAATCTGCAGTCTCTGGATGATTGTGGGTGCACGGAGAGGAGATGCTGAGCTGGGAAGACAGAAATGGGTGGTTATCAGGATTATGTTCAGTGCTTAAATAGCATCAAGCTACTGGTTTTACAATTTTGTCAGTCTTTGCCTCAGTGGATAAAGAACCCAGCTGCCAATGCAAGAGACATGAGAGACATGGGTTCCATCTCTGGAGTAGGAAATGGCAACTCACTCCAGTATTCTTGCCTGGAGAATCCCATGGTCAGAGGAGCCTGGTGGGCTACATTCCATGGGGTCTCAAAGAGTTGGACAGGACTGAAGCGAGTGAGCACACATCCACTTGGTCTGAAATCACTGTTTCTGGTTGTTGATGAGGAGAGAGCTTCTACTCCTCACTCTTGGGAACGCAGGCTGAGAAGGCTCAGCTGCTATGAGCTTGTGAAATTTAAGGTTGGCCTTCCAGCCAGACTCAGAGGAGGCACACAGAGAACTACATGTTGGAGATTCTCAAGGGTCATGATATTACAGATCTTTTTTTTTTTTTTTTTTTTTCACATTTCTTTAGCTAAAGTGCAGTCACTGACTGCAGAGCCTGAGGAAAGGAGTCTAGCCTAATGCCAAGAAAAAATGGGAAATGTATTTTGGTGTGTAGGAGCTGGTCATCGTAGCTCCAGTATTTTAACCAAACATCCATCAGCACCCTCATTCACGTACTGAGAACACACAGCCCCAATCCAGCTATTGCACCCAGCTCAAAGTCCAAGCTCACTTGGTCAAATTTACTCCCTCTCTTCATGACTAGACACAGCTTTTCATGAAGAAGTGACCCATGACCTGTGGACATGAATTTGAGGAAACTCCGGGAGACAGTGAAGAACAGGGGAGCCTGGTGTGCTGCAGTCCATAGGGTCGCAAAGAGTTGGACAGCACCTAGCGACTGAACAACAGTGACAAGAGTGATAAAGGTTGCTACCACTTAATATAGCATCCTGTTTAATGGCTTGCAGGAGAGCATCCTCACAATGGACTTTTAGGGGTTTTGGAATTTGGAAAGGAGGAGAATCGGAGATACGGAGCAGTTACTGGTCCGTGGTGGTGGTGACACCCAAGTCCTGGCACTTGGAGACACTCCATTCTCAGATGCTGTTCCCTAGAGGAATTTCTTGGTCTTGCACCCTGGAAATCTCACCCCTCTGGGAGGTTCTTCTTTGTGCCATGTTCTCCATGACTGCATCTGTAGTGAACACTGTGGAGCACCTTCTTGGGGCTGAGGGGTTTACGTAGCTTCTTTCCTGTTAGGACGTGTTGAGGAGCTTGGCAGCTATTTTACAGTCGTGGGCTCTTTCAGAGTAGACCCAAGTTTTCTTTGGCTACACAATTGCTTCAGAAGTGCCATAAATATTGCTGTTTGTTTTCAGGCAGATCCATTTGCCATGTGAAGAAATATCAAAGGCATAACAATATCACTTTCAAACCAAGGTTCTTTCCTTCCTTCTGTGCCCCCATGCTCCTCTCTTTCAACTTAATGTGGTTGCATTAAGGTCATTGTAGAGTCTCTCTCTCATTTCAATATCTTCTTGAAACTGGTACATTCTTTCCTGAGCTGGTCTCCTTCTTGTAATCATTGGTGAAAACAGGGAGGAGTGATGAATACACATGGATATTTTGGCATTTTCAATCCATTTCTCTATAGTTACCAGCTCAGCAAGCAGTGAGTTTGCCTTTGAAGTTATCTAGAGTGACAATTGTACCAAATGTCCCGCTCTTGCAAAACAGGGTTCCCCAGCCTTCTCACCCACTCTGTCTGTTTCATTGACAACCACAGCCCAGCTTCAAGGTGGTGCTTCTGGTTGTAAAGTGTGGGAGGCTCTACCTTTTGGGGTCACTCAGGGATGCTGCATAGTGAGCTGTTGCCATTTAATATGTGACTTCCAAGTTTGCAGAGCTTCCTAGGTGGCTCTAGTGGTAAAGAACCCACCTGCCAATGCAGGTTAGATGTAAGAGACCCAGGTTTGATGCCAGGGTTGGGAAGAACCCCTGGAGAAGGGAATGGCAACCCACTCCAGCATTCTTGCATGGAGAATCCCATGGACCTAGGAGTCTTGCAGGCTCCTGGCAGTTACTCAAGTTAGCCCTCAAAGTACTCAATAACCACTTAATAAGCACAGGATAAATGAATCACTATTCTTGGTTATTTCTCCTTGGAGTCAGGGGCCTTTGAAATCTGACCCTGTTTTGGATTGAACTATGCTGAATCTCTTTGGGTCTGATTTTTGTCTGAATTAAAAAGATCTCTCAGGAAACCTAGACTCTTTTCCAAAGAACCCCATCTGGTCTATTGGAAACTATTTCAAAGTTGAAACATCAACCCTGACAGGTCCTTTGGCCACTAAAGATGTAGCCTCCAAGGACATGTCTGTGCTGGCTGTTAACATAAAATAGCATAGCAAAAATCAGATGAAAGTCATCTGCTATGATGGATTTGGCATCCTTCTTAAACACACCTGCTTTTATATATACTCCTCACAGAAGCTTGGTTTTACTTTCCCCAGATTTTAAGTCATATTTCAGACCACAGAAAGAATAATAAAGGACTTGTTTTGTTCCTTTCCATTTCTATACTTGTTTATAGTGTTTACTTCTTTCCCCCTCCATTCACTTTATTTTTTTCAGTTGATTAAACTTTTTTCCAACATTATTGAGGTATTATTGACAAATAAAATTGTAACACATTTAAACTGTGCAGTGTGATTGCTTTACATGCATATACATTGTGCTTTCGAACTGTGAGATTGGAGAAGACTCTTGAGAGTACCTTGGATTGCAAGGAGATCCAACCAGTCAGTCTTAAAGGAAATCAGTCCTGGCTACTCTTTGGAAGGACTGATGCTGAAACTGAAGCTCTACTACTTTGGCCATCTGATGCAAACATCTGACTCGCTGGAAAAGATCCTGATGCTGGGAAAGATTGAGGTGGAAGGAGAAGAGGGTGACGGAGGATGAAGTGGTTAGGTGGCATCACCGATTCAATGGACATGAACTTGGACAAACTCCGGGAGGTGGTGAGGGACAGGGAAGCCTGGTGTGCTACAGTTCATGGGGTCACAAGGAGTTAGACACGACTTGGCGACTGAAAAATAACAACAACAGAAAAATACATTAAGAAAAGATTCTCCCTATTCAGTTACTTAACATATCCATCATCTCACATATTTGCCTCAAGTTCTGCTCTCACTGCAAATTTCAATTAAACAACACAGCGTTACGAACATGTAAGTGGTCACCAACTTACACATTAGACTGTCAGACTTTATTTATCTTGTACCTAGAAAGCTTATTTCTTTTTCCAGCTTCTCCCTATTTCTCCTATCATCCCTCCACGCCCCCACACCCCCACCTTCAGCCCCCAGCAACAATTTTTGATTCTATGTTTCTGTGAGATTTTTTGGTTGGAGACCTGGGTTTGATCCTGGGTTGGGAAGATCGCCTGGTGAAGGAAAAGGCTACCCACTCCGGTATTCTGGCCTGGAGAATTCCATGGATGACATAGTGAGTGACCTTCACTTTCATTTATATTTTAGATTTCACATCTAAGTCATGCCATGTGGTACTTGTTTTTCTCTGTGTGACTTATTTCACTTAACAAAATGCCTTCCAAGTTCACCCATGTTGTCACTAATGACAGGATTTCACTTCTTTTTGAAGGTTGAATATATATATATATATATATATATATATATATATGAATATATATATATATTTATATATATGGATATAAATATAGTGGAATATCATATCTAAAATTATGTATAAAATGGGCTTCCCTGGTGGCTCAGATAGTGAAGAATCTGCCTGCAATGCGGGAGACCTGGGTTCAATCCCTTGGTTGGGAAGATCCCCTAGAGGAGGGCATGGCAACCCACTCTATTATTCTTGCCTGGAGAATCCCTACGGACAGAGGAGCCTCATCCATGGGGTTGCAAAGAGTGGGATACACACACACACACATACACACATATATATATACACATAGAAATATATTTAATATATATTAAATATATAAATATATATTTATATTTAGTGAAATGTCACATATTAAATTATATAACATATATATACACACATATATATGTGCATATATATAGGGTTAACCAAAAAGTTCATTTTCTATAACATCATATGGAAAAACCAGAGCAAAGTTTTTGGCCAACCCTATGTATATATATTTCTCATATTCCTGATCCATTCGACAGGCACTTAGGTTGTTTCTGTTACAGAAGGCAAGTTCCTGTCGCCAGTGCCTAGTGAAGCCAAACAAGTGTAAACATCAGAGTTTAAATCAGAGGAAAGTTTATTGCAGGGTTCTGCAAAGAGAGGAGTTACTTGTACCCTAAGAAACCCAACTCCCTGAATATTTTCAGCAAGCATCTTTAAAGACAAGATGAGGAAGGTGAGTGGCTGCTTGTTGAAAACTTCTTCATATGGAAATCCTTTGTTCTTACAGCAGAGGTCAGTTCATGAGGTTCCTGTAAACCTCCAACAAAACAAATGTTATTCTCTGTTCTGCTCTATGTTTTTTTTTTTTTTAATCTCTTTATGAATGGAAAAGTGTTATACCCTTAAAGGGCAGAGCCTTGGGAGTGGACTTCCCTGTATATTTCAGGCTGCAGGCAACATTCTTTTACAAAAGCTGTAGAGTCAGCACAACTAAGCACAGGTACAAAGCACAAGGCTTACAGTAAAAAGAACAGACCCGATATGGAGTCAGAGTTGTTCTTCCCTGTTACATTTCCATGCCTGGACTGTTGTGAATAATGCTTGAATGGACATGGAAATACAAGTGTCTCTTGCAGATAATGATTTCCTTGGGTATCTACTCAGAAGTGGGATTGATAGCTGCTATGGTAGCTTTCTGGTTCCTCTGCCTTGGAATCAGAGATCAAATTGCTAACATCCCTTGGATCATTGAAAAAGCAAAAGGGTTCCAGAGAAACATCTACTTCTGCTTTATATTCTTGCCTGGAGAATCCCCCGACAGAGGAGCCTGGTTGGCTACAGTCCATGGGGTTGCAAAGAGTCGGCCATGACTGAGCACATCAGCATCAGCTGTGAGGTGGTATCTCATCGTGACTTAGATTTGTATTTTTCTGATGGTTAGTAATGTTGAGCACCTTTTTATGTGCCTGTTGGCCAACTGTATGTCTTCTTTGGAAAAAAATGTCTGTTCTAGTCCTTTGCCCAAGTCTTAATTTGATTATTGTTTTTTCAGTTTGAATTATATATATTTTGTCTTGTACAGTTTTTATATTAATCCCTTATCAGATGCATGGCTTGCAAATATTTTCTCAGTTCCATAGGTTGCTTTTTTATTTTGTTAAGAGTTTCTTTTGCTGTGTCCCAGTTACTTTAGTTTGATATAATCTTACTCGTTTATTTGTAATTATTTGCCTTTGATTTTTGGTGTCAGATCTAAAAACTCATTGCCAAGACCAATGTCAAGAGTTTACTTTCTATGTTTTATTCTAGGGCCTTTACAGTTTTTAAGTGTATTTTCAAGTCTTTAATCCATTTTAAGTTGATTTTTGTGTATGATGTAAGATTGGTCCAGTGTTATTCTTTTGCAAGCTGATTCATTTAATATTTGTTGTGTCATGAATTACATGGGACACATATGTACATAACTTCCCCAGAGTGAAACTTTTCCTAACCATCCTAAAATAACAATTCCTTCCACTGAGCACTTTCTGGCCTTCACTTATGTTTTGACGTTTTCTTTAACATGTTAGCTGGGGCTCCCTTGCTGTCTCAGCGGTAAAGAATCTGCCGGCCAAAGCAGGAGATGTGGATTTGATCTCTGGGTCTGGAAGATCCCCTGGTGAATGAAATGGCAATCCACACCAATATTCTTGCCTCAGAAACCCAATGGATAGAGAAGCCTAGTGGGCTACCATCCATGGGGTCACAAGGAATTAAATAGGACATAGCGACTCACTTCAGTTCAGTCACTCAGTCGTGTCTGACTCTTTGCAACCTCATGAACCACAGCATGCCAGGCCTCCCTGTCCATCACCAACTCCCGGAGTCTGCCCAAACCCATTACTGAGTCAGTGATGCCATCCATCCATCTCATCCTCTGTCGTCCCCTTCTCCTCCTGCCCTCAGTCTTTCCCAGCATCAGGGTCTTTTCCAGTGAATCAGCTTTTTGCATCACGTTGCCAAAGTATTGGAGTTTCAGCTTCAAGATCAGTCCTTCCAATGAACACCCATGACTGATCTCCTTTAGGATAGACTGGTTGGATCTCCTTGCAGTCCAAGGGACTCTCAAGGGTCTTCAACACCACAGTTCAAAAGCATCAATTCTTCTGTGCTCAGCTTTCTTTATAGTCCAACTCTCATATCTGTACATGACCACTGGAAAAATCATAGCCTCGGCTAGACGGACCTTTCTTGGCAAAGTAATGTCTCTGCTTTTTAATATTCTGTCTAGGTTGGTCATAACTTTCCTTCCAAGGAGTAAGCGTCTTTTAATTTCATGGCTGCAATCACCATCTGCAGTGATTTTGGAGCCCCCCCAAAATAAAGTCAGCCACTGTTTCCACTGTCTCCCCATCTATTTGCCACGAAGTTATGGGATCACTTTTCTGAATGTTGAGCTTTAGGCCAACTTTTTCACTCTCCTCTTTCACTTTCATCAGGAGGCTCTTTAGTTCTTCACTTTCTACCATAAGAGTGGTGTCATCAGCATATCTGAGATTATTGATATTTCTCCCAGCAGTCTCGATTCCAGCTTGTGCTTCCTCCAGCCCAGCATTTCTCATGATGTACTCGGCATATAAGTTAAATAAGCAGGGTGACAGTATACAGCCTTGACACACTCCTTTTCCTATTTGGAATCAGTCTGTTGTTCCATGTCCAGTTCTAACTGTTGCTTCCTGACCCGCATACAGATTTCTCAAGAGGCAGGTCAGGTGGTCTGGTATTCCCATCTCTTTCAGAATTTTCCACAGTTTATTGTGATCCAGACAGTCAAAGGCTTTGCATAGTCAATGAAGCAGAAATAGATGTTTTTCTGGAACTCTCTTGCTTTTTCTATGATCCAGCAGATGTTGAGAATTTGATCTCTGGTTCCTCTGCCTTTTCTAAAACCAACTTGAACATCTGAAAGTTCACAGTTCATGTATTGCTGAAGCCTGACTTGGAGAATTTTGAGCATTACTTTACTAGCGTGTGAGATGAGTGCAATTGTGCAGTAGTTTGAGCATTCTTTGGCATTGCCTTTCTTTGGGACTGGAATGAAAACTGACCTTTTCCAGTCCTGTGGCCACGGCTGAGTTTTCCAAATTTGCTGGCATATTGAGTGCAGCACTTTCGCAGCATCATCTTTCAGGATTTGAAATAGCTTAACTGGAATTCCATCACCTACACTAGCTTTGTTCATAGTGATGCTTCCTAAGGCCCACTTGACTTCACATTCCAGAATGTCTGGCTCTAGGTGTGAGTGATCACACCATCTTGATTATCTGGATCATGAAGATCTTTTTTGTACAGTTCTTCTGTGTATTCTTGCCACCTCTTCTTAATATCTTCTGCTTCTGTTAGGTTTATACCATTTCTGTCCTTTATCGAGCCCATCTTTGCAAGAAATGTTCCCATGGTATCTCTAATTTTCTTGAAAAAATCTCTAGTGTTTCCCATTCTATTGTTTTCCTCTATTTCTTTGCACTGATCACTGAGGAAGGCTTTTTTTTATCTCTCCTTGCTATTCTTTGGAACTCTGCATTCAAATGGGTATATCTTTTCCTTTTCTCCTTTGCTTTCACTTCTCTTCTTTTCACAGCTATTTGCAAGGCCTCCTCAGACAGCCATTTTGCGTTTCTGCATTTCTTTTTCTTGGGGATGGTCTTGATTCCTGTACAGTGTCACGAGCCTACATCCATAGTTCATCAGGCACTCTGTGTATCAGATCTTAACAACAACAATTAACGTGTTATCTACCAGCATATTACTTCTTTGTGTTTTGCTCATCTTCCTCATCTAGAATTAAAACTCCATGAAGTCCAGGACTTTTTACTGCTTGTGTTAACAGCTGTCTTCCTGTTGCCTAGATCAGTGTCTGACTGTAAAAGGGGTTCAATAAGTATTCATTGAATTAATAAATGATTCTTATTTGTTGCTTTAAAAAAAAACCTTAAATACTCTAAAGCAGAAATCTGCTAGTAAGCACATACTCAGATAATTAATAAGGAAAAAATGACTATACTAACTACCTTTAAAAGTTGCAGTGTTCAAGGTAAATCAAGAAGAAATAAGGGAGAAAAAACTTTTGCTAAAGCACTAGTATGGCATATGAACCTCACTTACATTATTTTATTTATTTTAATCCATAGAGTAATATTGGAAAATAAGTGGCTGATCTCCCATTTTATAGATGAGGAAACTGATGCTCCAAAAGGCAGAGTCATTTGTTCAAAGTTACAACTAGTGGAGACAAGATATTACTACACTCTACCTGGCTTTTGTTTTCTTTTTAATCTTCAGCAGTGATTTACAAAATTCTTTCTATCCACCCATAGAAATAAGCATATTCTAATTATAATGCTGTGCAGATAAACACTCACACCTAGACAATCAGAAGTATTTACTTTATATGTGAATCTTGGTAACATACTTCTAGTCTATTCTATTCTGTTCTATCCTTCTACTCTATTCTATTCCATTCCACCCCATTCCCTGTTTTTTTCTTTTTCATCCTATCCTTTTCTACCCTGTTTCTTAATTTGATTTTGACTTATTAAAGTATTATTACAGCAAAACCTATGGGTTGCAAAATAGAATTTGAAAATACTTACTCTTGTCAGTGTTGAAAGAGACTGGAGCCCTAGACCACAAGCTGAGGAACAGGAAAGTCTTTATTGAGGAGGTGACCTTTGAGCTATGCGTTGAATGATGGGTTGGGTATAAGGAAACTATTACAATACAAATTTCACCCATTCAGGCAATAGAATACTTATATAATTTAGGCTTCTATCAAATCATCCAGATGCTTGACATTTTATGGTAAGGCTGAAAAATCAAGGTACTCTGATATCTTGCTTTATTCACTTGGATATTCAATCCATCAGGCGCTGGTTGCTATATGTAGGGAGTAATTACTGAGCACTAGTTACATGTCAGGCAGTGAGTTCAGCACTGGAAACCTGTAGACGTCTCCCGGGTGGCTTCTGCCCTTCAGGAGAGTGTGTGCACATCTCACTTTCCTCAAGCTGACCTGGCAGGGCACGCTTTGCACTGAGCATGTCAAGCTCTAGTCCACTGTCCCCAGAGAGCTGGTGTTCTTCGTGTTTGGCTTTCTACTGGGCAATTCTGGGGATATGGCGTTGTCCTTTCCTTTCTTCCATCTTGAAATGGGATTCTGAGTTAAAAATGGAGCTATTCCTTGTGGCCTGATGACATATTGATTGGCAATGGCTTTTCTTTGTGAAAGCATTTCACGTGAATGATGTTTCTAGACATCGTGAGGTAGGGTTATGGGTTTTGTCAGTACCTCTTTTGCCTGAAATCAGATTTTTATCCCCCCAAGTCAGAAAAAATGAAAGTTGACTCATCCATTTAAATCAGGGATTCTCTAGAGAAACTGATGTGTGGTCTCATGGGCAGTGCCTTCATTTTAACAGTTTTTAGGGTCTGATGAATTGATTGGCAGTGGAGGCAGTTAGACAGCTGGTCTTTGGCAAAAAGTGCTCTGACAAGGAGGCTTCTAGCAAAAGTCCTCTATTCTATGTAGGCTTTCAATAACAATCATTACACCAAAAACATTAATGCATTTCCTTATTTTAAGCCTGTTGTAATGCGCTTGCATTATTTTGGAATGAATAAATAAACAGAGATGTAGAAACATGAAATAAAATAAAAAGAGGCACCATCTTCCTGACCCTACTAATGCAGATAAAGTGGGGCTGGAACATTCTATACCATTTTTTTGTTTGTTTGTTTTGTTTTAATGGACACAGTGGTGTTTATTGGTACTAGGCTCAGTTACTGAGATATGTTGCTGGATAAGATGCTGGTTTCCTTTTACAATATTCTGGGCTAAAGTCCTTTGAAATTAGTTCTGTGTTATATTCTTCGTGTTATTCCCAGCATGGTGTCTTACAAAGAGTATGCTCAAAAACATGCTAATTGACAAATTGATATCAACTCATATATCAGCATGGCAATTTGTAATTTATAAATACTTTCATATACGTTTTACTGTTTGATTTTTAAAAACTCAACAGCAATGTATAGTGATTTGTTTTTATCAAGTCTTAACAATGTACTGAACTTACACGTCATAGAATGAAATTGCAGTATGAAATTATAGTAGTTCTACATAGTAAAAAGAAATTGATTCTTGGAAATTATTTGCTTAACTTGTAGGACCAGAAAAGTGCTAATATATTAAATATATATATATTAAATATTAGTCTAATAACTTTGGACTTTCAGTATGTTTTGCAGAGGAAATAGAGAGCATCAGTTAATCTGATGGGGTACTTAGATGAAAATTAGTTGAGAGAGGTACTAATGTGTATTAGTCAGCTTTGGCTAAGTTATGCTGCAGTAACAAATATTCCCAACATGTCAGTGGCTTACAACAACTATGATGGCTAACAACTCTGTGTACATTCTCTATCTGCCTGCTCATACAGAAGCATGCAGATGGGATAGATATATATGTGTAGGTATATTTTTATACGTATTCACAAATACTCCTCCATCGTCCCTTCCCTTTCTCTGCCTCTACCCCCATCCAGTTTTTTCTTTAATTACTGGACTGCAGTTTGAAGGAGTAGGTTTATTTGGGACATGCAGTATGACTCCAGAAAAGAATATCAGAATCACACGATGGCTCTTAAAGCTTTCATTTCATAGACACAAGAGATTTCTATTCCCACTGCATTGACCAAAGCAAGTCGGATGGCCTGGACTGAGGTCCTTGTCAGAGGTGAAATATATGATCCTTTCCTACAGAGAAGCTGAAGATACTTGGAACAATATAAGTCATTGCTCCCTGCTGTTAGTATATGTAGCTAGAATGATAATTTAGATCCTCACATTAATTTCAATCCTTATAAGTAACCATACATCCAACAAAATATGTCTTATTCACTATATTGTATAGACAAAAAAAAAACCCTAAGGCTATTTTTACAACAATTTTAAGTTTTATAGCTGGTAAATGGCAAATTCTAAATTTGAACTGAAAACTGAATCTGACTCACTTCCTAACCTAAATCTAAAGCTGATGCTCTTCGTGGACGTACTGCATATGTGAATGTCTGTAACTAGAATGAATAGAGAATGTTTCAGCGATAGTATTAGAATGTGGGTTTAAATTTCCATTTATCTCTTTGATACTTTTTTAAGGTGACCAAAATTTGACCAAGGTATTCTTTCTGTCAGTAGATATACTCAATTATTTTAGATTATTTTTGTTAAGATTCTAACTTTTGGTGCATGAGTGTGTTTCTCTGTGTGTGTTCTGTATGTATGTGTATGTGTAGTAAAATCAGGTCCCTTCAATCCTCTGCAGGACCTTGACAAAAGATTCTTACAGACCCTGCTAAAACTGCTGAGTTTCAAATCAGGAATTAGTTCTGATTCTGTTGATGTAAACCTGAAAAGAGAGAAGAAATAGAATCCACCTTCCTGTGTTATTAAGATTTCAGATATACAGTTTTGATAAAAGCTTGCAAGTACAAAATTTGCTATCAAGCCTAATGTAGCATGGAGGATTTTGTCTGAGCTAGCAGAGGATCACATTTTCATCTCCTATGAGGCAGAGACTGAGCTCTAAAAACTATTTTCCACATGCACGCTTTACTCAAAAAGAAGAAAAAGAATATTTTGTTGTGAATCTTTGTCTGATTTTAGAGTGTGTGGGGGGCTGCATCCTAGACCCAGTTACCTGATAGATCACATTCTATAGGTGTAGTGTGTGTGTGTGTGTGAGTCGCTCAGTTGTGTCCTACTTTTTGAGACCCCATGGACTGTAGCCTGCCAGGCTCCTCTATCCATGGGGATTCTCCAGGCTAGAATACTGGAGTGGGTTGCCCTGCCCTTCTCCAGGTGTGATGCACACACTGCCTAAACTGAGCAAAAACATTGGCCTCAGTTACCAGGAAAATCAATACTGCAGAAAAAAATGGGCCAAGTGACCCGTTCAGCTCTATTCATGCATGTGCTGCAACTAGGGCTGGAGTGTGTGCCCCAGAGAAGATGTAGCATCCTCCCAGATGCTGAGGAGTCCTCCCTGAAGAGATGAGTTACACTGTCTTGGGGCAATGCTCTGAAATCAAGTTTTAAAAGAGTCTTTTTCCTTCTGACCTGCCTTTTTCCTCTCTAAGATTGAAACATGGTCATGTCCTCTGCTGCCTAGTTGAGAGCAATAGTTCCAGATCAAGAGAATCTGGTTTAGAAGTCAGATAGTGAGTCGTTACTGTCTGTAGACAGTCATTTTTCTGACCTTTTCTTCATTTGGCACCCTCTTCTGATTATTTAGTAGCTAATAACTGATTTGTTAATGAAATCAGTTCAGCCCTTCATTTAATAAACATTAAATAAGGCCATTCTCTTGAGTCCAGAGCTGTGCTAAATGACAGAGAGCTAAGGTTGTCAGCAGGCCCCTTACCCTTCATTTTCAAGTCCTTGAGGGAAAACAGACAAGTCAACCAACGTTTCTAAATGCCATGTGACAAAAACTGTGTTGGATATGAGCACAAGTGTTTCTAAGACACTGGAAAAGAATAACTTTTCTAGTTTTAAACATCCTGGTAGGGGGTTTCTAGAGGAGGTGGTCCTTGAAATGAATCTTCTTGGATGAAAAGCTTAATTGCCCAGATCAAGAATGTAGAGGGAGGGGACTGTAGACCTGTATCACATGGTAGCACACACAGGAGAATCAGCAAGGTACCAGTGGTCGTGACGAGGAGTTAAGGATGGTGGAACTGGAGGGGGTTGGGGAGGAGGAGAAGAGTTGGGGATGATGGTGGTCAAGTAAGATAGAAGTCGACTTCAGGAAGCACTCAAAGTCCATGGTTATTAATCTGTACTATTTTGAATTTGTGTGTAGAAACCAATTCAGGAAGAAAGGAAGGACACTTGCTTAGAAACACTGAATATTTTCCTGGAGTACATGTGAGGCTAGAACATGGCCTCAAAAACAGGGCAGGGATACCACCAGGGGCCTTCACTCCATTCTTCTGTCCTCTTTGTGGGTTTTCATTGCCCTCATTCTGCAGAATTGCTCATCTCATTTTTTTTACTGCAGTGATTGACACAGAGGGTAAGGCCATCACCTGAGATCTTACATCTTACACTTAGATCCACCTGGAAAGACTGAGTGCCCCTCTCTGTGCATACGAATTCTTTCCGAAAGGAAGTCACTTTGGTCAGCTTGAGCCTGGTACCTCCTCTTGTACCACTTAGTGATGAGAAGGCAAGTTGTGTTGCATGAGCTTTGTTTCTGGGACCAAGATAAGCCAGGGGACTGGTTGCCTTGGAACTTCCCAAGGAAAGAGACTGGGAATTTTACAAATAAATGGATTATCTATGTGGGTTTCAAATGACAGTCCACTGATAAGGTACCTCATGATAGCTTCTGGAGTTTTAGAAACAGGCAGCAGCATATAACTGGGGTGTACCTGCTCAACTTTCTGAGTCAGTAGATCTGAAGTGGGGTCTATGGGGCAGCATTTAAAAATTCAGTAATTGATGCTAATGCTCTGATAGAGTCAGAATCCTTTTAAGGGATTTTCACTTTATCTCAAACAAGAGAGGAAACCTCAGGAGGAAGAAGGGGAGGCCATGGGGTAGGTTTGTATCATGGTACACTGGAGTGGGCAGGTGATTTGAAAAAGACAAGAGGATGTAGTGACTTTGTAGCACTCTATGACATTCATGCAGTGTAAGCACTCACTGAAGGCAGGAGTCTTGCAGGAGAGAGACAGGTGCTTAGATGGGAGAGCTGACAACTTGTTGTCATCGGTTCTGTCTAGGGGGCAGTGGGTCAAGGAGTGTGACCGAGCAGGATCCTAGGAGACCTTCCCCCGTATCCTCTGCTTCAGCTCATCTCTGAAGTACCCAGATACAGTGTTTGATGCACGTTTCCTGAGTTGTTTTGTAGATGTGCACCCCCTCCCCCAAATGGAAGATGTTAACTACTTGATGACCATGAGCACATTGCCCCAGGCCTCCTGGAGCCTAAGGACTGATGAAGTTAACCCCTGTGACCCTGCCCTGTTCCCTCACCAGCAGCCAACCACAGAATCATGCACAAGCTGATCACACACCCCTCTCCATCATCTGCCCTTTAAAAATTCTTTGCTGAAATCCTTCCAGGGGGGCTTTTTAGGTCCTGAGCCAATGGTATCCTTGCGTGGCCCCTGCAGTAAGCCTTCCCCTGCTCCACACTCGACGTTTCAGTTTGTTTGGACTCATTGTGCATTGGGCAGAGGAACTTGCACTAACAGGAGTGCATCTTCAGCAACTCGCATATTTTGGGCATGGGTAATGAGGTAACTAGGGCTTCTCTGGTGGCTCAGTGAAGAATCCACCTGCAATGCAGGAGACCCAGGTTTGATTCCTGAGTTCCGAAGATTCTCTAGTATTCTTGTCTGGAGAATTCCATGGACAGAGAGGGATGGTGGGCTATATAGTCTATGGGGTTACAAAGAGTCGGACACAACTGAGCAATTAACACTTCCACTTTTTTTTTTCCAATGAGATAATTAGTTGATACAGGAGGAGACATGGGACTTAGGACAGGATGGAAGATGACACAAGACCAGAAGGGAGCTGAGTGCAGGGGAGTTCTGAGCTGAAGATGATGCTCTTGTAATCATTGCTTGCAAATGACAGATGAGGACTCTGTGTGCCGATTTCCTAGGGTGGGTGTGATTAAGGACCGATAAGTCTCTGGATTTGGGGGGCATCAAAAATTAAGTAGGAGAGGAGGTGAGAAGGTTGAGAAGGAGACACATCAATGGAAGGAGAATATAAGTCAAGAGAGACTGGTGTCCGTAAAACATGGGGAGAGGTTTTAAAGAAGACAGTTAACCATATGAAGTTAGCCAGATTTTCAGTGTCAAAGACATACTGTGAGTCTGACTAGTAGCAAGTGAATTATGACCTTGAGGAGAGCAGTTTTATCCTTTAAAGTTATTTTTACCTATCTTTCCTCCCTATCTGATGGTAAACTTCACTCATGCGTTCATTGAATAAACACTCTGTAGGCAGGGCTAGACATCCTGAAATCCATAATTTTTGACTCAAGGAGCTCATAATTTAATGAAAAGACAAATAAAGAGACTGTAGTAGACAGTGATGAGCTCCAGTGAAGGTACACAGAGTACTGTGGGCGTCCCCAGGAAGGAGAGCCAACCCCTTAACTAAGTAGGCACTCAATAAAATTATATTAAATTAGCATATTTATTAAATTTTCTGGTGCAAAAATGAATAATATTATCAATAAGTGAACAGACACAGGGCCAGCTAATGAGGGCTGGTATGTTGGCAGAAGTTTAAGGAAGGCAGTTATTCCTCTCTGGTTTCTTTAAAGGCTTATATTTTTCAGAGTTTTGTCACAAACCCGCTGGTCTCTTCTGGCTCTGCATGGACACCAAGGACTGTTTCCTTCCACTTCAGTGATTTTAGCCTTTGGACCGCTAACTCCCCAATTTATGTGTCTGGCCTTTCCAGGAAACCAGTCTAATCTCTAGCTGCCTGCACGACTTTTCCACCTGTGTGTCTCACACACACTTCTATTTAACAGGAGCACACATTGGATTCCATTTCCAGCTTCATATTCTGAATTCTTTTTTTTTTTTTGTCCTAAGCCCATCATCTACCTGGCCACCAGACCTGGGATCATCCTAGACTCTTCCTTCTTTGTTTCCCATCACTGCTGAGTTTATTTTTTGAATGGCTTTGTGTCTCATCTGCATTCACACTGCCCCTGTGGCAGGTCGGACTTCTTTCTTCCCCACCTGGCTGAAGTCAACAGGAACCCTGTTCTCTGTACACCCTCCTCCCTGCCATCTTTCTAGGTCTTTAAACTAAGGCTTCCAGCATTGGTGGCTCCGTGTTAGCAATAGTTGGCCATCTAAACCACTTAGGTGGTCAAGCAACACAGTCTGTCTCCAGGCTAGGTCAATTCAGCAATTTAATAGAATTTTATTTTTTCATATCATTTGCCAGGCACTGTGCTAACAGTGTGGATGACAAAAATGGAACTTGGAATTGAGAGTCCAGTGAGTGAAAGAAATAACTGGAGAGGTGGGACAGTGTGGCTGTGGGTCTTGGTTAGTCCCAGGGACGTGGTGGCGTTGGGGCCAGCCAAGGAGGCTTCTCGGGGGAAACCACATCTAGGCTGAGGCTGGGGAATGAAAGGGAGGTGGGTAGGTACAAGTTGAGCTTGCAGACATCATGGGTCAGAGGAAGATGGGGTGTGCATAGAGCCAGCAGACGGAACAGCCAAGGCTATAGGCGATCCTGGTTGGACCTCTATAGGGGCCAGGTCAGGGAAGACCATAGAGGACTTCATCGGGGGACTTGGACTTTCTCTTATGGGCTATGTTTTGTGCTTGAGAAGGCAGCTCTGGGCTGCTCAAGAGGAATGGATTGGGTGGGGCCAAACGTCAAGGCAGGAAATGCAGCCACCTTGCTGGTCTCACACCAGCTCTCGTCTCCTGGGCTTGCTGACCAGCATCTTCCATGCCCAGCACAGCTCCTGGCACACTTGTTCAGCCAATGACTTAACACATGACGCTTCCCTACAAGGAGCTGATGTTCTCGGCAGAGTAGCTGCCTACCTTGACCTCTGCATCAGGGCTACCTTCACCAGGAACTTCCTTCTCCTTCAGCACCAAAAACTCATACCTACCTGTTAGACAGCTGTTCAAACCCCGCTTCCATTTCTTCTCTAATCCTTGTAACAGCCACATGAGGAGCTGTATGGTCTCTACTTTGTTGTGGTTGTTGTTTGGTTGCTAAGTCCTGTCCAATTCTTTGCGACCCAATGGACTGCAGCATGCCAGGCTTCCCTGTCCGCCGCTGTCTTCCAGAGCTTGCTCAAATTCATGACCGTTAGGTTGGTGACGCCATCCAACATCTCATCCTCTGTTGCCTCCTTCTCCTGTTGCCTTCAGTCTTTCCCAGCATCAGGATCTTTTCCAATGAGTAGTTCTTCGCATCAGGTGGTGACAGTATTGGAACTTCAGCTTTAGAATCTAGTGAATATTCAGGATTGATCTCCTTTAAGATTGACTGGTGAGGTCTCCTTGCTATCCATGGGACTCTCAAGAGTCTCCTCTACCACAGCTTGAAAGCATCAATTCTTTAGTGCTCAGCCATTTTATGATCCAATTTTTACATCCATACACGACTACTGGAAAAACTGTAGCTTTGATTATATGGACCTTTGTCAGCAAAGTGATGTCTTTGCTTTTCAGTATGCTGTCTAGGTTTGTTACCTCCACTTTACAAAGAAGGAAAAGGAGGCTCACAAAGGTTAGGACTTGTCTGAAGTCATATGGTGGGGTCTGGGGCTTTACAGCTAAGTCTTCTTGTCTTCATACCTGTTTCACACCTGATCAAGACTCCTGGGAATGTGAGTAATGGAAGAGGAAGTCCACCCACTGGGGTCTCCCCCCTGAGGTGAGCCACGCCCCCTGGGTGTGCCTGTGTGTCCTCTTCCAGGACTTCCTGACCTCGCCCTCTGACTCACCTGCACCCTTGCTTGGTCCCTCTGGTCGGAGGGACCCACCCCACACAGCAGTCACTCGCCTGTCACTCGCTGTCCTGTCTATCTGCCTTCTCCAACCTGGAAAACCCAAGGCCTCCTGGGTCACCCTTTAGGGCCACTGTCAGCTTCATCCTGGTCCTCACGGACCTGGACACTCTGGGGACAAAGCCTCTGTGTCTGGGGTATTCCGTGTGCTCTGAGGTCAGCCTCTATCACTTCTGTCTTGCTCAGGTTCTGTGTGTGGATGCCCGCGGGTCAGAGTGAACCCATCAGCCAGTCTGTCCCCCCTGCTCCGCCCTGAGTGCTCCCACCAGGAGCACCCACACTGCACCCCAGCCCTGGCCCCAACTCTGCTGGGTGATCCTGGCTCTTCGTGGGAATGTGTAAAGCACACAGCCTGGCTAGCATGTTTAGATGATTGAAGATTCCAGATGTGGGCACAGGATGAGGTTGTCTCAGCCACAGGGATTCAGAAGGGGCCGATGGGCATGAGCTACATTCGTGCCCCAGCTGAGGAGTGAAGCCTGCAGGGTTTGCAGCACCAGGCGGGCTCCAGCTGGGCAGAGGTATTCTCACCTGAGTGGGCAAGTTTCTCTGAACTGCATGGAACACTTAAATTGCCCTGGGCTGGCTTTCTGGCCCCTCTTCTTTCTCTCTCTCTGTTTTTTTTTTTTTTTCTGTAATGCAGGTGTCATAATGATGGGAACATGTCCTTGAAGAAGTGCTATGGAGCCTGTGGTTCCCTGGTGGCTTCATTTTTTATCTTTGCACTGAAGGCGCTTTCCTGCTCAGCCCCTGTTAGTTATGGGTCTGTCTGCAGAACCTCAGCTCCCTCTGTGTTTGGTGAATAGTGTTGGGATGTGGCATATTGGTGCACTTGTGTGCTGAAGACTGCAACACCACATTCACGTGCATCTCTCCCGCCTCCCTCCTCCCCCCCTTCCATGCCTCCTGTCACCCTCCATCCTTCCATCTCACCCACACCTGCCTTTGCTCAAGGCAGACCCCCAGCGGTGCTTCCTCCATCTTTCCTGGAGGCCTTGTAAATGCACAGACCATTTAGACTTTAAGACGGTGGGGCCACTTTTCATCTCAGGCCAGGCTGCTGCCTGGTTTTACGGGGTCATAAAAGTCCTGACAGGAGTCATAAAAGCCTCCAATTGCACTGCAGAAGCCCTTGGAGTATATTTTAAGGGCCCCTGAGTTTTCATTTTGCTGCTTTTATGGGGACTCGTAAAAGCTGCGTGGAGGGAGCCCTCTGATTGGCTGTTCGGCACGGAGGTAGTTAAAATTACAGCTTTAGACAAATTGTTCCAGTCCCGATAAATCAGCAGTGGGCATGTGGCAGGGGACTGGCTTCCAGCTCTGCCGCATTCCCCGTGGCCTCCCGTCCCACCTCAGGGACCGGCAAGGCTGCGCTCGGGGCCATGGTTCTCCAAGCCATTCCTGCTAAGAGAGCTCTGGTTAATCAACCAGCTGTTCATATGCATTTTACCAGAGAGCTGGTTGAATTTTTTTTATTTCCATAAACCTGGTTGTTTGAATGCTGATTGATTTATTTTTGAATCATCGTGGAGTTAGAGAGCCACGGTCTCAGACTGTCCATTTGGATGGTCACGGCATCCCCCACCCCCACCCCTCAGCATCACCTACTGTCTCCGTGCAGATCCCCTGGCTTCCTGCCTCCCCATAAGCCCTTCCTTCCTCCCCACAAGCCCTTCCTTCCTCCACCTTCTACCTACTGTTGTGCTGGTGCATCGTTATCACCCAATGATGGGCCAGTGTGGAGCCACTATCATCGGTGGGAATGCCATTCTCTGGCCCCATCCCAACTATTCTCTGGTTGTGACTGGCAGAGAACAGAACGACAGTGGATATTATGGGATGCTGTTTTGTGCCATCATCAACTTTTCACAAGCTTTTGGTCAAGTACATCACCAGTCAAACAAGCTGAGGCTGTCAGCCTCTTAACTGAAATTTGAACGTTAGGCTGGACTCACCTTTCACAATTTTGGACTTCTCTCTTTTCAGGCAAGGAAAGTTTTCAGAGAGGCTGGGAAGGTGCTTGAAGCAAGGAGGCTCAACTCAGCACCCCCTGGGAGGAATGCGCTACTCCTGTTTGTGTGGCCCGCCTATGTTCCCATGGCAACCACCTCTCTCCCCTGCTATTTCTGAAGAGCACGTGCTTGTGGGAGTATCATTCTGAAAAAAAAAAAAAAATGATCTCTCTCCTCCTTCTCTGGAGATCAGCCAAGTCAGCGCCTCCAGTAGCATGAAGCTTCTCATTACTTAGGAGACAGCCAGCTAGGTGGAGATGGGTGGGGGAACTGAGTGAAGGAGGGTCACAAGCTTGGGGTAGGGCAGGGATGAGGGGCCTGCTGCCAGGCAGTGGATTAACTTGAGAAATCAGACCAAGACACATGTGAGGAGAGCTCTACCACCATCAGTTTCCTTTCAGAGCCATCGGCTGGTAGATCGGCCCATCCGAAACGGGAGAAAAAGGAACACAGGCATTGCATAAGTCAGGGGAGAAAACAGGCTCTCTGCTGACACATGCCTCTGTTTGAAGGGACTTATTCTTTTCTTAAATAAATGAACCAATCACAAAGGTTACAGGCTACGTGAGAGAAAAGCTCATCCTATTTCTGTCTTGCTCCAGTTTTATATAATTATTATATCAACTGTGGCTGATCAAAGCATTCATTAAAGAGAAACTATCTCTCCTATGCTTTTGTTACAGTTTGGAGAGAGCTGACAGGCTTTCTATGTCTCTGGCTATATTTCCCTTTTCCTTTTTCATGGTTGATTTCTCTCTTCTTCCTCTCCTCCTCCCCTTTTTCTATACCGGTGATTTTTAACACATTTTTTCTTTTTTCTCCACCTGGCTTAATCACATCTCTTTTAAGGCATCAAGGGAACCATGAGCCCAGGCAGCTCCTGGTTGTGTCTGTGGTCTGGAGAGTGTGCGGGTCCCCAGTTTGAGAGAATGGAGCCTGCTCTTCACTAGGCATGGCCCTCACCCCAATCATCCCTCTCTGGCATCTTTCCTGTGACTCATTTTGGTGTCAAGCTTACTGCCCTGTCCTAGTATCTTTCTCCCAAAGACAGGCACAGACTTGACATCCCTTTGTCAAAATTAGGAGAATCCTATGCCAATAAGGAGTTCCATATGGTCAACTTCCTGTCTTTGCAAACTCTCACCTTTCAGCATTGTTTTTCGCTTCTCCTCTTTTCCTTATTCCAGTGCTATTGCTCCTGTGGAGGCTGCTCCAACTTACCCTAGAGGGTTTTCCTCCAGGGATTTCAGCAGCCCAATCAATTATGGGAGGATATGACTTGAACCTGGAGCGCACTGGGCGTGAGTGTGTGAAAGTACATTTTTCATATTAGCGTGTGCCTCTATATCCCATGGTGTGGCACAGTTTTATCTCACTCTCCACTGGGCTAGCTAATGACAGACTCCTTCACAAATTTATGAAAGAGCTTTGGTCTTCAGTCTATATTTCATCCTTTATTTGTTCACTGGTTCAACACACAAAGCACAGACTGTGCGCCAGGTACCATGTGCAGGAAAGTGGCGATAAATAAAAACAATTCAGTCTTCTTGCAGTTCCTAAACAAACAAGGCAGGAAGAAAGCACAGTTACCTGCTAACCACTGTGGAAAATGCAGTGATACACAAGGAAGAGGTAGGGATAAGCAGTGAGACTCTGGCAGTTTTTCTTCAAGAGGATGAAATAAGGCAAGGGCATTCCAGGTAGAGAGAGCAGCATGGGAAACTCCCAGAAACACATGATAGCATGTGTGTAGTGTTCATGGTTTTGTGCTGGGGAACAGGTGAGAGAAACATTGGACAACACAGAAGCTGGAGAGGAAATCAGGGATTGGATCTGGAGGGTATTTGTGTAATAGGATGAAAACGTGCATTTAGATGACTAAAGACAAAAACATCTCTGTAGGTTGCCATACCAACTGGGGCATTTGGCAACCCACTCCAGTATTCTTGCCTGGAGAATCCCATGGGCAGAGGAGTCTGGCGGGCTACAGTCTGTGGGGTCCCAAAGAGTCTGACATGACTAAAGTGATTTAATACACACACACACACACGCACACACCCTTCAATGTAGCAAACCCTTTTTGAGTGTCTGCTGTGTACAAAGTAGCATAGCAGGTGTGGCAGAGATGCAGTGAGACTATAAAGATGTATCTTAGTACCAGCCTTCTAATGATCAGAAAAACAGGACTTCGCAGCTGATGTATGGCACCTCCCCAACACACACACCAGACATCAGTGGATAGAGAGATGACAAGATAGTACATGAGTAACTGTCAAGTAATCTTAAGGACAATTATGGAAGTGGAGGAGAGGGTAACCACATAGATATGAATGGCTGAGGAAGGCAGTGTAGAGGAGACGAATTTGAACCCAGGATGGGAAAGATTCGGGAAGGTGGAATCTACATGGGTAGAAAGATTTGATGGAAAGCGTAGTGGCAGGACAATCCAGATGTCCATTAGATAGAGCGGACACATGAAATGTGCTGGGAGGGGAGCTGATGGCAGTGCCGGCTGACTGGGGCCGGAAGTGAGCTGCCTTCAGACCCTGCAGGGTCTTCACATGTCAGCTTGAAGCCTGTTGGACTTCTCCCTTTGGCGACAGGGATCCACTGCAGGTGTGAGTGGGAAGGTGACATAGGCTAGGCCAGACTCTCCTTATGGGCAGTTCCTGGCACCTTTATTGTAGGGAAGCCATCACCTTTAATAATTCTTCAGTTATCTGGAACATTACTATAGCAAGATATCATATCTTTTAATGGGAATTCAGGAATGGGAGTTTACTGATAAGCAGCTGAATTAGAAGGATATCAGGAGGGAAAATTTTGGGCAAAGAGGACAAGAAGGTGAGTTTTGAGTGGCAATGGTCCAAGATAAACCCTACTGTATCAATTTCTTCTAAGGAAATGCAATTAATACTGTTGACCATGGGCAGAGAAATGAAGTGGTACCTTTGGGCTTGTGGCCAAAACGAGGCAGTTTCTGACCATTGCTTGTGTAACTTTCTGCCATTAGTGGGCACAGATTTATGTCTTTTTCTTTCCGTTTGTTCTTTTAATACCCCCAATTCTCCTGAATCATTTCTCTACTCAAGAATCTCCGTCAATCTATATAAATTTTATGGCAGCAGATTGCCTGGGTTTGGATCCAAGTTCTGCCACTTCCTTGCTCTGTGATCGGGGGTGAGTTATTTAAACTTTCAGTGACTATATCAACTCATGTGGAAACAGGTAAAAATACTAGTAATAGTTTCATCAAGTTAAGGAATAAGTACACCTTATTCGTAAGAAGTACTTAGATCGAGTCCTTCACTTATTAGCAAGCTCCTTTCTCAGATCTGCTTGCAGAGCTGGCCTCACTAAAATGTTTCTTGTTCAGGATTTGTTTTTCAGCCACACAGATTCTCTGTGAGTTCAGAGTTCTCTTGTGACCTTTTTTTCTGGAATATCCGTTAGCCCCTGGTGGCCCAGACCTCCTCTCTTTATTTTTCTGGCCCAATAGCCTTCTTAATCAAACATTAGCATAAAGTATTAGCATATCGATAGCACAATTACATTTTGATTACTCTAGTCCCAATCAGACTAAAAGATGTCTTCAATCTAGATATAAATAATTTAGACTGGTTACACTGAGGGCAATTACAGAGTAGGGAAGGAGAGACAGAGAATTTGTGTGTATGGGGTTTGGTGGGTGTCAGGGTTGTGATGGTGGCAAAAGACCCGTTAGACCTTGGAACTCCACCTCATCCTGTACTCTTGTCTGTACTGTTCTCTGTGAGGAGGGGTGTGTGTGTGTGTGTGTGTGTGTGTGTGTGTGTGTGTGTGTGTGTGAGTGATTGTGAGTGTGTGTGTATGTGTGTGTATGAGAGAGAGAGTGTTAATCTCTCAGTAGTGTCCAACTCTTTGCGACCCCATGGACTGTAGCCCACCAGGCTCCTCTGACCGTGGGATTCTCTAGACAAGAGTACTGGAGTGGGTTGCCATGCCCTCTTCCAGGGGATCTTCCCGACCCAGGGATCGAGAGAGAGAGAGAAAAAATATTTAAAATACAAACAACATTTTGAAATTGCTTCAAATCCTCTCCTTCCTTTTAGTGTCATTAAATCTATCAAAACTGTGTCTTATTTATCAAGTCAAGATGGTGATTTTGACTTCTGTTTGTTCCCTGGGGCCTAGGATTTGTTTCTGAAAGCTCCCTCTTCCTTTGTGCACTTAACTTCCTCACCTCATCATTGATGTCACTTGCCTTTGTCACTGTCGAAACCTGATTCCCCTTGATTGGAGTCCTCTGTAACCAGCTACAATAAATCTTACTACATTTTGGCTCTAAGGAAGTTTCACTCATGAGCATGTGTGTGTGTGTGTGTGTGCGCGCGCGTGCACACACACACACAGGCACATTGTATCAGCTGGAGCCTGGACATATCTGTGGTAGAATCACAATCGCTCAATGTCTGTGAAGTTCAGGCTGCCTCGGAGATTGATTCAGCTTTCAAGTATCTGTGGATGGTAAGATAAAAGGACTTCTTTCCTGGGGGACTTCTAAGTGGTGACATTATTGGTTGTCCTCTGAGCAGCGTGGAGAGAAATTTAAGGTCTGAAGTGGAGATGACTTTTAAAGTTACATTTAGAATGAGTTATGTATATATATAAACCCATCCCTGAAAATTGTCCCTCTCGTACCTTCCCACCCGGAATGACTGCTGGAGGCTTTAGAGAAGCAGATTCTTTTTTTGTTTTTGTTTTTAAATGTGCTGTTGATGATGGCTGAAATGGTGTGGGGGCTAAAAAAGCAGGGATGACACTGTGGAGTGACATCACTGGTGTGGCTGATCATATGATTAGGTTCACCAAGGGTGTTTAAAAAAAAAAAATTACTGGTTTCTAGACCCAAACTTGGAGGTTCTACACCTTTGGAGCTAGAAGCCCATCAACTGGTTGGCAGCCCGCCAGACTGGGTTAATGTGGGTTTAGATGTGTCAGAAACACCTAAGCCTGAATCTAGACAAGCTCAGGCAAGAGCACCTCCCTACATCTCAGTTTTCTCACACTGTGGTCTCCGTGTTCCAACCCAGCTCCTCACCGGAAGAGAAATGACTCAATGGCAGCAGGTCTATTTTTTTCATTGGCATCAGTTCTTTGCGTAGCACCATACAGAGAGTAGGAAGCCAATGTTAATTCTTTTAGAATGCTTGAATGAGTGAATGAGTGAGTGTTGGAAGAAAGGAAGGGCTGCTTGAGTGAGACTCAAACATGCATTGTGCATGTAAAATGAGTGGTCGTGTGTAATGCTCCTGTGTCCAGTGGGGATTCAAATTTCCTTCCCCTATTTTTACTTGCATTTTCTACAGTCCAGTAAATTATTGCGTTGTTTTTGTTTTCATATCCCTTTACCTTTCCCTCTCTTTTTATTTATTTAAACATTTTTAAATAGATTATTTTATTTATTACTTATAAATTTTATTTATTATTAAATAAAATAATTGTGGCATGCGAACTTCATGTTGTGGCTTATGGGATCTAGTTCCCTGACCAGGGATTGGACCCAGGTCCCCTGCTTTGGGAGCATAGAGTCTTAACCACTGGACCTCCAGGGAAGTTCCCCATTGTCCCTTTTTTAAAAGGGGGAAGGTGCTAAGACGTTGTCTTCCCCTCATCTATTTCACTCACCTCGATCCTTAGCATACATTATTAGCACACCTAGATTTACAGACTATCTTTCTGACTCAAATCTTTCTTCTTTCCTTAAAGAGAACAAATGCATCTTTTCCTTCGAAATTGTAAAATAACTTTAAATAAGAAAGACATCTTTTGAAGAAATGGAAAATAAAGGATTGTAACTCCGTCTGTGTGTTTGAATTTCCAGTGTTCACCTTACCCCATTGATGCAGATGAGTGAGGTATCTGTGTTATTTTTTTATCTTACTGCCAGAAACACAACGCCTTTCCTTGCTCTTTCCTGGTCAGCGGTTCCCATCTTTCCGAAGCCTCGTTTCAGTTGGCTAATGCATCCTGACACCTCCTTTAATAAGAGTGCTTGGTGTTAGCATTCAGGGAGGTGTAGGAGTTGACAGAAACCTACCTTGCAATCTTTTCCTGGCTCGAAAATAAACCAGTCACCCAGGGAGACCTAGCACCTGCATCTCTCAACCCAAAATGGTAAGAAAGCATAAGGGGAGAGGAATGGCCAAGGATTTAACAGAGACAGTTTGATGTGCTTGCATTTCTTTTCTTCCTAGTGAAAAGGCTGGAGGCAGGAAGAGAAATTCGGGAAGTAGAACCTGTTTCAACTTACCCCCCACCCCCAAAAAAAGAGAGAACTGCTAACAAGACCCAAGAGAATGTGAAGGAAATAGCCGCCCTTTGAAATATATTAGAGCTCTTATTGCAAGAACATCATCGGATACGGGAATTTCTGTAGGATTGGAAACCCCAGCAAGGCACCTGAGATCTGGAGCTCACACCTCGGGAGAGCCCTGGAGGGGGCGTCCCGCAGGGCAGGTGTGCCCAGGTACCCTGCTGAATTCAGGACAGCTCTGCAATCTTTTCCTTTGCGGACAAGGCTTAAGGGGCTGGTCTAATCAGTGATATACTATCAATAGGGCTCTTTCTCCCTCAGAACAAGCATGTCCAGGTTCATCTGGAACTCACTTCATGCATCTCTCCCCCAGGCGCCCAGATTCTGTGGTCAAAGGATAATCTTGGAAGCCCCACTGTGGGTCGCCAGGGAACACCAGTACTGTACCAGTGGGGCTCTTTTCATACTGCCCACATCCTTGGGAAGGACTATAATCCTCTCCTGTCCAGGAGGGATGTGCCATTCATCCTGGCCAGTGGGAGGCAAGCAGAAATGACCTGAATCATCTGGCTGATGGTTTCAACATCTCCTTTCCAATGTGTGGTCTCACAGAGCTCTCCCTTCACCCTATCATGGCAAATAATGGCTTTCAAGGTTGTGGCTGGTCCATCAGCCTGGGTCCCTGAATGAGAGGACAGAATGAGCCCCACCCCACTGTGTCCCATGTGCTGACCTATGATGGAATCTAGTGTAAAATACAAATATACTTGTGTTGTTTCAACCACTGAGACTTTCCAGTTGTTTGTGGTGTTGGCATGACCTGACATATCCTGACTCATACAGACAGGCTCCGATACTAAAGCAGAAGATAATCAGGAGTTGAAGCCTGGCTCTACAACGTGCCTACTTAGTTGTGAGGCTCTGCATTCTGCAGGGTAGTTTGTCGTTGTCAGTCACTAAGTCCTGTCTGACTCTTGGCCACCTCATGAACTGCAGCATGCCAGATTTCCCTGTCCATCACCAACTCCCGGAGTTTGCTCAAACTCATGTCCATTGAGTTGGTGATGCCATCCAACCATCTTATCCTCTGCCATCTCCTTCTCTTCCTGCACTCAGTCTTTCTCAGCATCAGAGTCTTTTCCAATGAGTTGGCTCTTTGCATCAGGTGGCCAAGGTATTGGAGCTTCAGCTTCAACATCAGTCCTTCCAATGAGTACTCTGGGTACCTTGATGAAATGGAAGTAAGGGAATAGAGACAGTTCCTACCAGGGTTGCTCATGAGTACAGATAGACTGGCACCCGATGCCAGGTTGTGAATAGAAGCAGGCTCCCAGGACAGTCAGTGGGGCCTGCCTCTCGCTAAATATTAGGAAAAATAAGAGGTTTGGGCGAGAGCTCAGTGCTCGGTGAATAAGCCCTTGAAGTGAGGTCTCCAGGCAGATGCTTTCAGTGCTCCCTTTCACTGCAGCTTGCTTTGCTTTGTGCAAAGGATATATCCCTGGGGGAAAATCAAGTCATAACGCAAGTGCATCGAGAAGCTTGCTATTTCAGGAAAGCCGTGGTGAAGCCTTTTGTGAAGGAATGGTCACCCACTCTGATTTGCATTCACTTTGTACATGTCAGGGTGTCTTGGTATGTGCTTCGGGTTTAATGACTTTGGGGGCACATTGTAATGCATGTCAGGCATAGAGTCCAACAGAGCTGGATTTTATCCTTAGGTCCTCTAAAGCGCTCAATTTGAGTTTATAATGGGAGGAGGACAACTTCTTCCTAAAAAGCTCTTCCTCATGGAAGGTAGGGATGAGGCAGATGGTGGGAATAGTCCTGGTGGGGTTAGGCTGGATGTGAAGGAGGCAAAAGAGAAATGAAATAGGGGGAGTGGAAAAGAAAGCATTGAGCAGCCTGAACTTGGATTTTAGAGTCTGCTTTAGTCTTTGGAATGTGGAAATTGTGAAAACTCCACCCAGCCCTGGAGTCAGGAGGCAAGAGGGCTCATCTGAATGTACTAAGGGAGAATAGAGAGGACACTGGGATTTGATTCATTCAGTGAGCAGGAACATGAAATAATGGGAAGAGCGTGGACTATGGTCTGAGATTGATGGGAGGTTAAATTTCAACTTTGACACTTACCACTTCCTTGAAAGGATCTCTTTGGGCAAGACTTATATATTTTAATTTTATTACCATTATTTCTATCTTTCTGTGCCTTGGTTTCCTACCCATGTGCTGAATGTCATAACCTCTTCTTGCAGGACTGTTATGTGGATCAAGGGCCTGTGGATATCTAGTGCTAATATTATAGCTGACCCTGAACAGGATGCAGGAAATTAAAACTATTAATATTGTTGACTGCATATTTATTTTTCCCCCAAATCCTGTTAAAGTGTTAATCATGGTGTGGAGTCCATGGTAGGGCTTTTCTTTAGCAATTTATTTATTTATTTATTTATTTTTGGTTGTGCCGTGTCTTTGTTGCAGTTGACAATCTCTAGCTGAGGTGTAATGACTTAATTGCCCTGCAGCATAGAGGATCTTAGCTTCCCGTGTGTGTGTGTGTGTGTGTGTGTGTGTGTGTGTAAGTTGTGTCCGACTCTTTGTGACTCTATGGACTGTAGCCCGCCAGGCTCCTCTCTCTGTGTGATTTTCCAGGCAAGAATACTGGAACAAGTTGCCATTTTCTCCTCTAGGGTATCTTCCCAACCCAGGGGTTGAAATCTCCTGCACCTTCTGCACTGCAGTGGATTCTTTACCACTGAGCTACTGTGGAAGCCCACCTTAGCTCCCTGATGAGGGATCAAACGCACATCTCCTGCATTGCAAGGTGGATTCTTAACCATCGGACCACCAGAGAAGTCTCACGGTAGAGCTTTGATAAGTATTTGTTGAGAGACAGCCACAGTGCTGGTGTAGGAACCATGCAGGGTGGAAACCAGAGGAGGGGGCCTGGGGCAGTGGACTGCTCTGGCTAACCTTCTGCTCTTCCTTCTAGCAATTCTGACGCCCCCATTCATGCTTGGATGCTAAGTTGCTTCAGTCGTGTCCAATTCTTTGTGACCCCAGGGACCGTAGCTTGCCAGGTTCCTCTGTCCACGGGATTTCCCAGGCAAGAGTACTAGAGTCAGTTGCCATGCCTCCTCCAGGTGATCTTCCCTACCCAGGGATCAAACCTGCGTCTCTTATGTCTCCTGCACTGGCAGGCAGGTTCTTTACCTGCCTTTGGCCCTATTTCCCCCTAAAAACATGTCTATTTCACAGAATCCATGTTGCTTAGAAAGATGAAACCGTTTTCAGCAACTCCATGTTCTTTTCATCCCTTCTCACTTGCCCTGTCAGGCTCCGACCCTTTGATTCCATCAACTCAAAGAGCACTCCATTTTCTTTTCCTTTTTCCTTTCCTTTTCTTTCTTTCCTTGTTTCTTTCCCCCTTGTTGTCAGAGCCCTAGGAGTTTCTTTTCCCTTTTTAATTAAGAGCAAATGAAGGTAGATGAGTGTTTTATCACTGGAGAGAATTCCGCAGTGGGACACCGTGGTGGAAATCTGCATGGTGAGAGAAAGGCGGGCAGCTGCATCTTGGCGTGGAGGGGAGGTGCCCGCCACGGGGTCTGTGTCCCGCTGTCCCGTGGCCCATCCCTCCCTCTGCCTGGCAGCTTGGAAACTTTACCTCAGGTGAAAGTCCCCCCATCTTTTGTTAGGAAAAGCTGCAATTGGAAGCGTGTTTCTGAAAAGCATTTTTAAACACACAGTGTGTGCTCCTGAAATACGCCTGTGCCTGCAAGGGTCCTGCAAGTTAATTCTTGCCTCCCAGGGAAATGTCCTAATTTTTCCTGCCTTCACTCACCTGCTCCTCATGGTGTACTTGGCTGTCTTTAAACACAGGTATGGTTTGGGGTTGGAACAGCAGGTCCGGTGGAAGCGTCTGCCAGGTGTGTATGCGTATGCTGATGTGAAGCACGGAGAGAAGGCTAAGAGGACGCCTGTAAGCAGGGAGAGGGAGGATCAGGTCCTGTTGCAGAGAGACGCTTTCCACCCTGATGCTGTGGCCAGGCCAGGTCTGTCTTGCTGTCCTGGTGACTCTGGAGGGAGAAGGGGCCAAGTGCAAGCTCTCAGTGACTTCTCAGGAGCCTTGGGTCTGATCCATTGCTTTCCTGAACTGTGGTCCGGATTCCACATTTGGAAGATGGCGTTATGAGATTCCTAATGAGGAATGCGTGCTTTTATTAAACTCCTGGACCAAACCGCCTCCCTGTTGCCCTCTTTCTTTTTCCATGAGACATGATGGGTTATTACATTTGTGATTAAAACAATCCGTCATCGGTGTGTTTTGCCCATTCAGTTTTGTAAGAAGGTGATCATGATGTCAGTTCTTAGAGGAACAGAATGATGGCACAGAACAGGAGAGTTTGGACATATAAGGAAATGCAGCCATAGAGAGAGGTGAGCCTTTTTTTCGACATTCACTGCTAGCCAGCTGACTCAGTGGCTGTGAAGGGTCACTGAGCTGACCACAGGCACGCTGTACCAGTTCTGCATGGTGAGTGAAGTCAAGGGATGGGCTGGCTTCTCAAATCAAGATGAGACTATAAGTGTCCATACAGATGATTCTGGAATTTTTAGATCATCCAAATAAGTGCTTGTTCTTGCCATGGCTTTCACATGGTACCTAATCATGCCAGTTTTGTACTTACTCTCTGTTTGGATGTGAATGTTTCAGAAATGACTGTTTCCTTTAAAAGATATTGAACACAAAATTGAGCATTTGAAATTCAAACAGTGTCTAATACAGCAGCAGTCCCAAACGTCCAGCTCACCTCAATCACTTAGATATGAAAGGAGGAAGAAGGTAAGCGTTCCGTTTCTCTGTGGTTGGACCACCTGCTTACGGATCTAGTTCTGAAGTTACCAGATGGTGGATGCAGTACAAAGGTCGAGTTCCTTCTTCAGAAGGCCCCACTGCTCTTCCCGGCGACTTGACTCCTCCTTGGAATTGGTAGGATGGAGTCTTAACTCATGTCTTCATTTCTAGTCTCAAACCTCCCATTTGTTCTGTGTCTGGGTATAGTCCTTTGTGCTGAAAGAATGCCTTGATCCTGTCTAGTCTCTCCTTGAGCAAACTTCAATGAGTTTCCCCTTCAATGGCCATCCTGTCTCATCTTGGCATTTGAGGCTCCCTGTTAAGTTCCCACTTGTGTTTCTTCTTGTCTTCCACTCGACTGCACTTCATGGCAGCTGGGTGGTACTCTCAGCAATGAGGAAGGGGCCTCATGCAGTTCTCCCAGCCTGGGACTTTACCAGCATCTTTTTGTCTCCTCATAAGTAAACCTTCCCCCTCCCTTATTTTTATCTATCAAAACTGCACAGTTTTCTCAAAAGCATGGCTGCTTGCTGACCCTCTTAAGATTTCCAGATGAAAGTAGCATTTACTTGATGCCGGGAGACTTGGGTTCCACTTTAGCTCTTGAGAAAGACTCTTAGACTTTTCTTAGTTTCAGTCACTTGTCTAATTTTTTTTTTAAGATTTTTTAATTTTTTTTTGATGTGGACCATTTTCAAGTCTTTTACTGAGTTTGTTACAGCATCGTTTCTGTTTTATGTTTCGGTATTTTTGGCCGTGATATGTGTCAGACCTTACCTCCTTGTGTGCATGTCTGCTTAGTTACTCAGTCGTGTCTGACTCTCTGTGGCTCCATGGCCTGTAGTCCTCCAGGCTCCTCTGTCCATGGGATTCTCAGGCAAGAATACTGGAGTGGGTTGCCATTCCTGTCTCCAGGGGATCTTCCTGCCCCAGGGGTCGAACACATCTTTTGCATCATCTTGCATCTCCTGCTCTGGCAGGCAGATTCTTTACCTCTGAGCCATTTGGGAACCTCTTAGCTCCTTGACCAGGGATCAACCTTGAACCCCCTGCACTGGAAGGTGAGGTCTTAACTACTGGACTGCCAGGGAAGTCCCTACTTGTCTAATATAATCTCTAAACGATCTTGGTCTTCATTCTGTAATGCAAAGTGACCTAATACTCATGTATCTCATGTGGGCATTGCCACTATGTATATTACCTGGCAGGGAGTCATTTGTATACCTGATTAATTATAAACCTCAACAAGCATGGGACCATTTCTTATATGGCTGGTATCCTATCATAAGAAGTAGTTCTTATATCATAAAAGCAATTTGTTGTATGATTTGTATAATTTGTCCCATAAAGTGAAGAGCTGAGTGAAATCACCTCTAGTGAAACCTCTGTAATGATCCTGTGACTTGAAAAAAACAAAGGCATGCATGGAGATGAGGAACTCCATGTATGAGACAGCAGTTTCTCACAGTATGTCTAACATTTTCTTGAATTATAAGTAAATGGATTTTAATAAGTTGACCTCTCTTTGAAGTGACCCGAGTGCTGGCAGTGCTCTGGAACGGAAGGAATCAAGCATCTCTGGTAAGGAATAGAAAGCAGATGCTTGCAAGGTCAAATCGGTGCCTCACCATGAACTAGGTGAGCGATACCTATGCGCCTGTCCAGTTATTTCTTCAGCAGGGGTATTTATAGTTGACATGGCCTTTTTACTTTTAAGAAAAGGATATTTGCATGGATGATTTACATTTTCCTTATTTACAACGTCCCTGAACTTTATGAGCATTATTCCAATTAATACTCATAATAATGCTATGATCCATATATTATGATACACATTGCAAAGCTGAGGAAAAAATAAAACTAGGACTCAGGGAGTGTAAGTAACTTGGCCAAAGTTACGCAGTTAGTAAGTGGCAGAGCCACTGTTCCAAACCAGACACATCTGATTTCAGAGCTCATGGTCTTTCTCGGGTAGCAGGGTTTCGAGGCAGGCCCCTCCAGTTTCCTGCTTCTGTATATTTGTGCAGACTTCTTCCCAAGCTTGCACTGCAATCTTCCCATCTGCATCTCTACAGGTGTCTTCTCTTATCCCTAAGCCCTGTTCTCCATCAGTTAGGAAGTAATTACTCTTTTCTTGGGAATTCTCTCAGCACTTAAGTTTTTTATCTAAAACTCCTTAAAAAAATTAATCACTTTCATCCACATAATATAGTCATTTATGTACTGATTTCATCTTCCTTGCTGAGCAGAATGCTTCATGAGGGAGAACTGATGTCCTTTGATTCATTTGGTTTCTTCAGTTAATGCACTGTGTAGTCACCCCATACACGAATGTGGAAGAAAGGGTTGGGGAAGGAAGGAGATAGAGAGAAAGGAAGAAAAGAAGGAATTAGAGAACAATGGAAGCTGGTATATAATTAAGTGTTAAATTGTGTGGTTCAGACTAATTATAAAGCCTTTTAAAAGAAACGGGGGTTTTATTACTTTCAAGAACATAAAGTTAATTAATGGCTAACACAGTGTTGTCAAGGCACTGTCTTGTCATTTCCACTGTAATTAATCAATGCTTTTTTTGCATAAATGCAAAAGTGGACTTAAACCCAGCCCATTTCCAGGTTACTGAGAATTTTAAGGTAGCACAGTTTGAAATACTGAGTTTCTTAGAGGGTAAGATAGAGGACTAACGATGAAAGTGTATGTTGATAAAGACAGCATAGGACACTTCTAAATATTTTTTTCTCTTTAAACACTACTAGCCAAGTGAAAGTTACGCAGTCATGTCCAACGCTTTTTGACTCCATGGACTATACAGTCCATGGAATTCTCCAGGCCAGAATACTAGAGTGGGTGGCCATTCCCTTCTCCAAGGGATCTTCCCAACCCAGGGATCGAACACAGGTTTCCCACATTGCAGGCGAATTCTTTACCAGCTCAGCCATCAAGGAAGCCCCAATTTTGTTAAAGCACATATAGGACTTTACTTGAGCCGACATTATAGCTCATTTGCTTAGAATTTTGACTTCTTTCTTCTCTATCAAAGGTTCAGAAATAAGAAAAGTAATACCAGTAAATACCAAAGTGATAATTAATAATAGTTTACTGTGCACACAATAAACAGACAGCTTGTAAACCAGGATTGCAAAGCCTAAAACGTGGAATGGGGCTCAGGGGTATATTGTTATAAAGCAGCTTATATAGTGAGAAAGCAGTGACTGTGTAAAGGTGACTGGTTATCCTGTTCAAAATTTCTTAAATGATAGGGAATTGGCTAGTAGTTACCTGATAACAACTTTGAGAAACAGTTTAAGTTTTGCATAGAGGCATGAGCAAGGAATGGCCCATGTCAAATTCATCTTGCAAAATAAGCTAGGGAGTTTTCAAGGCTGGTCTCTCTTTTGTTTGTTCATTTATTTTAACATCTCCTTCTTTTGATTAATTGGTTTATTAATTTTAAAAAAGAGATTCCTGTCAATGTATGGCAAAACCACTACAAACTGTAATTAGCCTCCAGTTAACACAAATAAATTAATTAATAAAAAGATAAAAAGAGATCTAAAATGGCTACTTTTTAAACAATGCTAAAATGATGCAATAATAAGGACAATGAATCCAGTAGTATGGGAGAGTGGAAAGGAGAAGATAGAATCAAAATCTAAAAACGATAGGCTAGGACTGGGGAACAGTCTAGTATAGGGATCAGAGAGAGAGAAAGGGCTGCTAAGCAGCTTCTAGATTTCTTCTTCAACAACAATTTGGCAAAGGTTCACAGATGCAGAAGAAAGGGATTTGCAGGGAACAGTGTGGGATTAAGTCTTGGACCTACTGTGTTTAGAGTGATTATGAGATTCAAATTATTCAGAGAGCAGGTGACCAATAGACCTGAAACTCAGAAGAGAGGGTTACCTAGAGATAACCTGTTTGGAGTCATCAGATATGGTAGGTGAAGCTTTTCAACAAGGAGGCTGTGTCAGGTCAGTTGAGAATGGACCAAGGAAGGAGCCACAAAGACCTATGGTAAGACTCAAAGAAGTTTATCCAACTAATGGCTTTGAAAGTCAGAGAAAAGCCCAGAGAGAGTGAGGTTGACAGACAGAGAAGAGAGTGTTTATAAGAAGGGATTATTAAAGAAAAGCCTACAAAGCATCTACAAGCTATCCTGTTTAGAGTGTCGTGGACCAGAGGAATCTTACTCTCATGGTGGAGGAGGAGCCCCACTGGAGCCAACCGTGGGACGAGGACTGGGAAATGGCCATGTCTCTCACAGACCATTCTTCTAAGACATGTAGCAATAAAGGGGAGAAGCTAGTGGAGGACTTGGGAATAACAGAGAGGTGGGAATAAATAGGATCCAGGAAAAAAAAAAATGATGGAGGTCCTTTAGATCAGGACCAGCATCCCCACCTCCACTCAGGCAGAGAGGAATAGTCACCGAGGTCTGACTTTGGCAGACAGCTTAGTGAAAGTTTCAGCTTGCTGGTGTGTTGTTGTTCTTTGTGAGAGCTTTGTTAAGATATAACTTAAATAGCATAGAATTCACCCACTTTAGCGTAAAACTTGATTATTTGGGGGTAAATTTATTGAGTTTTGTTACCATCATCACAGTTCAGTTTTTAGAACATTTCTAATCACTGCAGGAAGTTCCTTTGTTCCTGTGTGTTTAGTTCAGTTCAGTTCAGTTGCTCAGTTATGTCCAATTCTTTGACCCCCATGGACTGCAGACGACAGGCTTCCCTGTCCAGCACCAACTCCCGCAGCCTGCTCAAACTCATGTCCATCGAGTCGGTGATGCCATCCAACCATCTCATCCTCTATCGTCGTCTTCTCCCGCCTTCAGTCTTTCCCAGCATCAGGGTCTTTTCCAATGAGTCAGTTCTTTGCATCAGGTGGTCAAAGTATTGGAGTATTTCAGCTTCAGCATCAGTCCTTCCAATGAATAGTCAGGACTGATTCCTTTAGGATGGACTGGTTGCATATCCTTGCAGTCCAAGGTACTCTCAAGAGTCTTCTCCAACACCGCTGTTCAAAAGCATCAGTTCTTCAGTGCTCAGCTTTCTTTATGGTTCAATTCTCACATCCATACATGACTACTAGAGAAGCCATAGCTTTGACTATGTGGACTTTTGTTGGCAAAGTAATGTCTCTGCTTTTTAATATGCTATCTAGGTTGGTCATATCTTTTCTTCCACGGAGCAAGCGCCTTTTAATTTCATGGCTGCAGTCACCATCTGCAGTGATTTTGGAGCCCAAGAAAATAAAGTCTGTCACTGTTTCCATTGTTCCCCCATCTATATCCTGTGAAGTGATGGGACCAGATGCCGTGATCTTGGTTTTCTGAATGTTGAGTTTTAAGCCAGGTTTTTCACTCTCCTCTTTCACTTTCATCAAGAGGCTTTTCAGTTCCTCTTCACTTTTTGCCTTAAGAGTGTTGTCATCTATGTATCTGAGGTTATTGATATTTCTCCCAATAATCTTAATTCCAGCTTGTGCTTCATCCAGTACATCCATTTCATATGATGTACTCTGCATATAAGTTAAATAAGTAGGGTGACAATATACAGCCTTGATGTACTCCTTTCCCAATTTGGAACCAGTCTGTTGTTCCATGTCTGGTTTTAACTACTGCTTCTTGACTTGCATACCTATTTCTCAGAAGGCAGGTAAGGTGGTCTGGTATTCTCATCTGTTTAAGAATTTTCCACAATTTGTTGTGATCCACACAGTCAAAGGCTTTGGCATAGTCAATATAGCAGAAGTAGGTGTTTTTCTGAAACTCTTTTGGTTTTTTGATGATCCAACAGATATTGGCGATTTGATCTCTGATTCCTCTGCCTTTTCTAAATCCAGCTTGAACATCTGGAAGTTCTCAGTTCATGTACTGTTGAAGCCTCAATTGAAGAATTTTGAGCATTACTTTGCTAGTGTATGAGATGAGTGCAATTGTGCAGTAGTTTGCACATTCTTTGGCATTGCCTTTCTTTGGGATTGGAATGAAAACTGACCTTTTCCAGTCCTGTGGCCACTGCTTTTTCCAAATTTGCTGACATATTGAATGTAACACTTTAACAGCATCATCTTTCAGGATTTGAAATAACTCAGCTGGAATTCCATCACCTCCTCTAGCTTTGTTTGTAGTGATGCTTCCTAAGGCCCACTTGACCTCAGACTCTAGGATGTCTGGCTCTAGGTGAGTGATCACACCATCATGGTTATCTGGGTCATTAAGATCTTTTCTGGATACTTCTTCTGTGTATTCTTCCGTGTTCCTGTGTGTAGTTAATCCCTTTTGTCTACCTCTGCCCTAATTCAGGGCAGCCACTAGTTTACATTCTGTACGTATACATTTTTTCCCTTTTCTAGATATTCTATATACATGGAGTTATAGAATATATAGCTTTTGCATCTGGCTTCTTTCAAGATGTTTTTGAGGTTTGTTCCCATAATTCATTCTTTTTCATTGCTTAATAATATGCTATTGTAGATATAACATGCTTTCTTCATTTACTCACCAGTTGTTAGCTCCTTGGATTGTCTCCAGATTTGGGCTGTCCTGGATAATGTTATTACGAACATTCACCTTCCTGGCTCTATGTGAACATATGTTTTCATTTCTCTTGAAAAGATTCCTAGAAGTGGTATCACTGGGTCATTTAGTAAGTTTACTTTTAACTTTAAAAGAACCTGCCAAATGTTTTTCCAAAGTGGTTACAACATTTTACATTTCCAGCAGCAATTTGTAAGTTTTCCATCTTCTCCCCATCCTCACCAACACTTGCTTTTATCTCTTTTTGATTATAGCCATTCCAGGGGGTGTATAAACCACTTGAGATGTCTCCTTGTGATTTTAATTTAAATTTCTTTAATGACTGATATTGAACATCTTTGCATGGCTTAATGCTTTTCATATATCTTCTTGTGTGATGTGTTTATCCAAAATCTTTTGGCAATTTCTTCTTCATGCTGTTTTTGTTCTTAAGTTATAGAAATACTTTATACACTGTAGATACACGTTCTTTATTAAGTGTATGATTAGCAAATATTTTCTCCCAGTCTCTGACTTGTCTTTTCATTTCCTAAGTAGTGTTTTTTTAAAAAAAGGCAGTAATTTTAATTTTTATGAAACAAAATTTATCATTTTTGTCTTTTCTAGATCTTTCTTTTGCTATTATTTCTAAAAACTTTTTGCCCAATTCAAGGTCATGAAGAATTTCTCCTACGTTTTCATTTAGAAGTATTATAAGATGTTGTTTCTTATATTTAGATCCATGATCCAACTTGAGTTGTTTTCTGTGTATGATATGAAGTAAGGATTTACATTCATTTGTGTTCACATGAATATTCAACTGTTCTGGATCCATGTGGTGAAAATACTCTTTCTCCCATTGAATTATTTTAGCATTTTTGTCAAAATTCAACTGATCTTATATGGAAGTTATGCCTCTTCTTTTCTTCCTGTGAATAAGATTTATTTCTGGAATCTCAGTTCTATTCCCCTGATCTAAATGCTTGTCCTTGCACCAATAATATGCATCATTGATTTCTCTGGTTTACAGTGAGTTTGAGATCTGCTAGTGTGAGTCCTCCAACGCTGATCTTCTCTTTTCAAATTACTTTCGCTCTTCTATATCCTTTGCATTTCCATATATAGTTGAGAAACAGATTGTCAATATACACCAGCCTGCTGAGATTTTTATAGGGATTACATTGAATTTATAGATCAATTTGGGGAGAATTGCCATTATGACAATATTGAGTCTTCAAATCCATGAACATAGAATGTCTCTCCATTTATTGAGATCTGTTTTAATTTCTTTCCACATGGTTTTGTCATTTTCAGGGTAAACTAAGTATTTCATTCTTTTTTATACTGTTGGGAATGAAATTATTATCTGAGTTTCATACTTGGCTTGCTTTGGTTATTGATACATAGAAATACAATTCATATTTGTTTATCCATGCTATTTCTTCCAACTTTGGAAAATTGTTTATTAGTTCTAATAGTTTCTTTGTGAATTTTTTAGCATATGTATATTCAGGATTCTATCACAGGATAATAGAGACTTTTATATTTCTTCCTTTTCAATCTAGATGTCTTTTTTTTTTAATTTTCTTTACTTTATTGTGTTGGTTTTGCCATACATTGACATGAATCCGCCATGGGTATACATATGTTCCCCCTCCAGAACCCCCCTCCCTTCTCCCTCTCAATTCCCTCTCCCTGGGTCATCCCGGTGCACCAGCCCCGAGCATCAAACCTGGGCTGGCGATTGACTTCACATATGATAATTAACATGTTTCAGTGCCATTCTCCCATATCATCCCACCCCTGCCCTCTTCCACAGAGTCCACGAGACTGTTCTATACATCTGCGTTTCTTTTGCTGTCTCACATGCAGGGTTCTCGTTACCATCTTTCTAAATTCCATATATATCTAGATATCTTTCATCTCTTTCTCTTTCTTTTCTTCTTTCTCTTTGCAGTGAGTAGAACTTCTGGCTCAGTGTTGAACAGAAGTGTCAGAATTGGATGTCCTGCCTCCTTCCTGATCTTAGGAGAGAAACATTGTCTTTCATCATTACTGAATGATCTTAGCTGTGGATTTTTCATAGATTGAGGATGTTTCTTTGTAATACTCTTGGTTGAGAATTTTTTCTTTTTGTCACGATTGGGTGTTAGATTTTATCAAATATGTTTTCATTATTTGTTAAGACAACCATGTGGCCTTTCTTTTTATTCTGTTACATGATATGTTTCATTATTTGCTTTTTAATATTATATCAAGCTTCCATTTCTGTGATAAGTCCTAGTTGGTGCTGGTGTATAATTATCTTTATATGTTGCTTGATTCAGCCAACTAAATATTTTGTTAAAGGTTTTTTATTTATTTATTTATTTATTTTGGAGGGGCGTGAGTCTAAAGTTAATATAGGTAATACTAGCCTCAAAACATGAGTTGGGAAGTATTTATCTTTCTATATTTTAAAAGAGTTTATGAAAAATTAGTATTTTTCTTTTAAAAATATTTGATAGAATGCACCTATGAAATCATGAATTTCCCTAGTGGCTTAGGTGGTAAAGAATCTGCCTACAATGCAGGAGACCCAGGTTCAATCCCTGGGTCTAAGAAGATACTCTGGAGAAGGAAATAGCAAATCATTCCAATATTCTTGCCTGGAGAATCCCATGGACAGAGGAGCCTGGCAGGCTACAGTCCATGGGGTCTCACAGAGTCGGACATGATAGAAGCAACTTAGGGTGCACACATGACAACTGTGAAATCACGGGGCTATTTTGTGGGGAGAGTTTACTTATTTACTTATTTGTTCAATTTAGTTCTATTCACATTTTTTCATGTCTTCTTGAGTCAGTTTGGTAACTTGTATCTTTCTAGGAATTTGTCCATTTTATCTAAATTGGCTAATTTGTTGACATAAAATTGTTAATAAGATTTCCTTCTAATCTATTTATAGTCATATAATCTTAGGGTCTGTAGACCATGTCTTTTTGGTATTTTTTTCTTAGTTACTGTACCTAAAGATTTGTTCATTTTGTTGATCTTTCAGATACCTAATTTTTGTTTAACTGGCTCTATTATTTTTCTCATTCTATTTCATTGACTTTTCTCCAAATCACTGTTATTTCTTTTCTGCTGTTTAATTTTGATTTAGTTTTCTAAACTAGAAGTTTCTTAAGATATAAACTTTGGTTATTTATTTGAGACTTTTCTTCTTTTCTAACACAGGTGGTTACAGCTATAAATTTTTCTCCAAGGATTGCTTTTGCTGTGTCCCATAAATTTTGATGTCTTGTATTTTTGTTTTCATTCACCTCAAAATATTTCCTATTTCTTTTTGTCATTCCTTCTTTGATCCATGCATTATGTATATTTCTTACTCTCAAAGTATCTGGGGATTTCCCAGATTTCTTTCTGTTATTGATTTACAGTTTAATTATGTCTTTATTGAGAATGTGATTCAACTTTCTTATTTTTATTTTGCAACAGATTTTTTTTTTTCTTTTAGATATAGACCATTTTTAAAGTCTTTATTGGATTTGTTACAATATTGCATCTGTTTTATGTTTTGGTTCTTTGGTCAGAAGGCATATGAATCTAGCTCCCTGACCAGAGATCCAACCCCCACCCCTTCATTGAAAGGTGAAGTCTTAACCTCTGGACTGCCAGGAAGTCCCCAGTACTTTCAAATGTTGAGACTTCTCTTGGCTCAGCACATATTGAGTCCTGGAGAATATTCCATGCACATTTGAAGTAAACATATCTGCTACGGACGTTGATTGGAGCCTTCAAACATATCTTTAGCTCAGTTTGGTTGATAGTGTTGCTTAAGATTTTTGGCTGTTCTATAGTTATACAGGGTAAAGTATTGGAATATCCAACTTTAAATGTTGATTAGTCTATTTCCTTTTTTCTTGCAATTTTGTCAGTTTTTGCTTGCTGTGTTTTGAGGTTCTCTTTTTAGATACATCTATAAGTTTTATAGTGACTTCCCTGGTGACTTAGATGGTAAAGAATCCACCTGCAGTATGGGAGACCTGGGTGCGATCCCTGGGTGAGGAAGATCCCTTTGAGAAGGAAATGGCAACCCACTCCAGTTTTCTTGCCTGGAGAATTATATGGACAGAGGAGCCTAGCAGTCTACAGTCCATGGGATTGCAAAGAGTGGACACAGCTGAGTGACTAATACCTTCACTTTTCATAAGTTTTATATCCTCCTGATATGTGGACCATTCATGAACTACATCTTATATGAACTTTTTTTTAAAATTTTAATTGGAGGCTAATTACTTTACAGTATTGTGGTGGTTTTTGCCATACATTCACATGAGAAATGTTCCTTTAGGTCTTTGAATGTTTCTAGTCTTAAAATCTGTTTTGCCTCATATTAAAATTCTTCCTCACCAATTTGGATGCCTTCTTTTTATGGCTACTGTTTGCATAATACATTTTTATCCTTTTACTTTTGGCCTAATTATAGCCTGAATCTAAGGTGTATCTAAGGTGTTTGTCTTAATTTTATCCAGTCTGATCATCTCTGACTTTTGATTGGACTATTTTTGCCATTCAATTTTAATTATAACTTTTTTTTGCATTTGGATTCATATTTGACATTTTGCTCTTTGATTTCTTTATAAGTCCTATCTTTCAAGTTCCTGTTTCTTTTAAATTGGCTTCTTTGTACTAAATAAATATTTTAATGTATTATTTTGGCTCTTTTATTGACATTTTATCTATATATTTGAGTTGTGTTTTAATGGTTGGCCTAATGATTTTATGATCCAGATTAGCTTATTATGATCTACTTCAGATTAATGTTAAAAAACTGATAAAATATAGAAAACTTGCTCTATTAAATCCCTATTTTCTTACTTCCTTTTTTTGCTATACTATTGTCAGATATAGTGGGTTGGCCAAAACATTTGAGTTTTTCCATAAGAGGTTATGGAAAAATCTGAATGAAGTTTGTGGCCAACTCAATATTATATCTGTATATGTTGTAGGCCCAGTGAAATATAATAATTTTTCTTTATTCATTTTTGTATTTTAGTTATATTAGAGAAGAAATGAGAAACTATTTATAGAGATATTTATATGATTCTATGTTTATAGCATGTTTGTATGTATTATTTCTTGTGTTCTTCATTTCTTCCTGTATATTCAAGACATAATCTGGTCATTTCATCCTGAAGGACCTTTTTTAGTAATGCTTGTAAGCTAGATCAACTAACAACAAGTTATTTATCTGAGAATGGTTATATTTCACCTTAATGTTCTGCTGGATAGAGAATTCTTGGTTAACAGTCTCTATATTTTTTCCTTTCAGTACTTTGAATATGTCACACCCCTATCCTGGCCTCCATCATTTCAAAGGAGAAGCCAGTGTCTGCTTATCACTGCTCTGCTCTTCTTTTCCTGCTGTCATGATCTTCTGTTTCTCTTTGGTTGCAGTAGTTTGATTATTATGTGTCTAGATGTGGATCTTTTTGGAGTTATTCCACTTTGGATCTATTGAATTTCTTAGATATGTAGATTAATGTTTTTCATCAGCTGTCAGAAGTTTTCTGTTATTTCTTCTTTTTTTATTATATAATGGCTATTTCTTCTTCATTTTTTGGCCAGGCAGTATGGCTTGCAGAATCCAAGTTCCCCAATCAGGAACTGAACCCAGACCCTCAGCAGTGAAAGTGCTGAGTCCTAATCACAGGGAATTCCCTGCCAGTTACTTCCTTGAATATGTTTTCTGTTTCTTTCTCTTTTCTCCTGAGACTCCTATTAAGTGTATGGTGTTACTCTAGGCTCAGTTTTTCATGTTTCCTCAATCTTTTGTCCTTTCTATTTTTCAGTTTGGATATTTTCTATTGATCTCTTTCTAAGTTCATGTATTCTTTTTCTGTCCTCTCAAATCTGCTCAGTTAAATTTTCATTTTCTTGTTATATACTTTTCTATTCCAGAGTTTGCATTTGGTTCTTTGTAATTTCAGTTTCTGCTTTGAAAATCTATTTACTAATTTATGTTTGTCAAACTTTAATTGTAGAAACATGGTTTCTTTACTTTTTTAAACATATGATAAAAATTGCTTGGAAGTTTTGACTGCTAAACCCAACATACAGGGACACTTAGGAGTTTCTATCGCCTACTTTTTTGTGAGTATGGATCACAATTTCCTGTTTCTTCCTGCATCTCATAACTTTTTTAGTGGACATTTTGGAAGACACATCATGGCCAATCTGGATCATGTGGCCTCTTGAAAGTTCCTGTTTTGACTATTTTGCATTTGTTTCTTTAACCACCTGGAGTAACCTGTGAAATCTGTCTTCTCTGCTGGGCAGAGTGCAGTCACTCATATGTCTCCTCAGCTATTTAAAAAATTTGTATTTTAATATTGGAGTCTAACCTCCTACAGTTGCTTCTGGCTCTGTGGGGCTGAGTTGTTAGCCAGTGAGGCAACAAAGGCTGTGTTCCAATAGCTGAAGCCCGATTTGTGTGGGGGTAGGGAGCACATTCAGAGACCAGGCTATTTTCAAATCTGTCTTGGTTTTATCTCCTGCTGGAGTCCTGGGTGTCCCTTTTGTTTGTCCTCACAGCTCAGAGTCAGTGATGGGTGAATAGCTGACTGGAGTGCTTTTGCAGGCTGTATTTGCTCAGCCCCAACCAAAACCTCATGCCCATACTTGTCCTCCCTCCAGCCATTGAAGGTGTCATTTCTACCAACAGCAGCAACAGCAGCGTCACCCACAGCTCCAGCTCATGGGAACCCCTTACCCTGGGAGGGGAGCTGCCTGTCCTCAGGATGTACCCTGCTCTGGAAGAACCTCCACATGGCCGGGCAGTAGTTGCAGCCAGAACACCCCAGAGTCCACAGGTCTTCGCCAAGTTCAGCAGCTTCTCATGGGGGTGTTCTCAGATGGTTGTCTTTGTTCAATTTCCCTCACTTTTATGGTTGTTTCTGCCAGTTGTGTTAAACTTTATAATCTCTCTTGGGCTTCCCTGTGAAATCTGTCTTCCCTGGTGATGGACAGGGAAGCCTGGCATGTTGCAGTCCATGAGTTTGCAAAAAAATTGGACACGACTGAGCGACTGAACCCAACTGGGCTTCCCAGGTGGCTCAGTGATAAAGAATCTACCTACCAATGCAGAAGCTGCAGGAGATGTGGGTTCGATCCCTGGGGCAGGAAATGGCAACCCATTCTAGTATTCTTGCCTGGAACATTTCACGGACTGAGGACCCTGGGGGACTACAGTCCATGGGGTCACAAAGAGTCAGACATGACTGATCACACAGCACACAGCACACACGATCCCTCTTGCTGTGGACAAAGTCCAGTCTCTCTTCTGAGCCATGGCGGGAGTCACTGGGTTTTGTTTAATACAGATCTCAGACCTTTATATTTGTCACTTTGGGTGATGTTTCTTCAGGAACCACATGACATTTGTTATCACATTCTCAAAATTTGTAAGCAAGCTTCTAGTCCCAGGAGCCCCTGCAGGAGACACTGCCTCCCCTGTCTGTCAGTCTCCATGAAGTCACCTAAGAGACTTACTCCGCTGAGCTTCCAACATGCCACTTTCAACTGTGACATTAACTCAGAGGCTTGCATTCGTTGAGTAGGATGGAGTCACTAGCAGACCCCAGTCCAAGCATCTCTTGAATTCACTGATTCGATTCAGGATGAACGTACCATAGGCAGCTTTAGCCCCGAACTCGTCATGAAGACAGGATGCCAGGACTGTACTGAGTCACGTATCACGGGAAGAATCTCAGAAAATGTGCAGCGTGGTCCTTTAAGATTTGAAAGCTGCAATTCAGGGGCTGTTAAGACCTTCAGCTGGTGATAATTGGATTTGTGAGACAGTGCAACATGTGATAAAAGCGCTCCTGCTGGATGAGATCCCAGTTTTCCTCTACCCTTCCTATTAATGTGATAAATGCTGCTGTCTCAGCTGATAGGGCCGTGTTGGATAATCAGACTGGAATCAAGTTTGAGTTCCTTGGGCTTGCTCCGTGGGAAGCTCGTGGGAAGACTTGGGGGAAAAAGGCGGTAGAAAATGAAAGGGGGACCTGGGTTTGCAGAGAGGAAGTCTTATCATGAAGACTCTGTGGGCGAGTTGCTAACCAGAGACTGGAGTAGGGGTAGAGCCTCTGCCCATATGTCCCTGGGGTGGGAGGGGTAGGGGAGCATCTCCTATGTTACTTACTGGGCATGTGCCTACCGGGTGCTGGGGAGCGGGGCGGAGGCGGGCAGGCGGGAAACAGCAGCGTCTCTTGATGTGGGTGTTGGGCCAGGGAGGAGCCAAAATAATGTTGGAAAATTAAACCTCTCTTAATTAAAGCTGATGGCAAACAAACGCAAGTAATATGGCACTACAGCTGGGAAACAGAAGTACGATTTGAAACTGAACAGCTGTGAAATTGGCCACTCTGGTCACAGCTGGGCCTGAGAAAAGGACAGACGCCCTGGCAAAGGCACTCACCCTGGCTGGACTGGGCTGCGGACTAGCAGCCAGACTGCCACCCTCCACCCCCGACTGTTTCTGCTGCAGCAGACCCCACCCAGATACCCGCTCTCTCTGAGTCTCCAGACTCCTGGGAGCTGCTTGCCAATAGCACCTGTCTATCCCACAGGCTGGTTTAGGACATTTTTCTGAAGTGAACGGCATCATGATTGCCGGTATGGGAATTGAAGAGACTCAGAGAGGGGAGAAGAGATTGTGTTTTGAAACACTGTGATCTAGTCATTTTCCCACTGACCACCCAGGCTGTGCCCTTCACTGTTGGTGTGGTCCACTAGTCAGCTCCTGCCTCCTGTTTCCAGCCTGGGCTGCAGCAGACTGTCTGGATGTGGTCTGGCCGCATACTCGCTGGGATGGGGGTGTTCAAGGCCTCCCTAAAGTTGTCACCTTCTGACTCAGTAACATCCTCTTCCTTGTAGGCACATGGCTATCTCTTTCTTCTGCATATTTTCCTTAGTCCTCTTTCTCGCGTTAAGAACAACCACAACAGTGTATACTGATCATCATGTGTGGGTCAGAATGGGCCAGGCTGTGCTGCTGAGATAAATAAGCCCTGAAATCTTAGAGGCTAAATTGAAGACAGTCAGTTCTCACCCTGTTTGCTGCTTGCATCAGGTTGCACAGACCCACCCATGTCTCTTAGCTAACTGGTAACTCCTGGACCACAGTTCTTTCTCTTGGGTAACACTTCTGTCTCAGAATTCCACAGCATCTGGCCATAAATGAGAGAAAGCAGAGCTCGGAGACTGGGCAATGGGAGGGCAGGGCAGTGGAATAGGACGTTTCAGGGTGTTTCTCCCCTCATTCCATGGTCTGGTTCATTAGTACCTTCAGCCTCCCTGTAAGGGGACTGGAGCAGGGAGCCTTGCCCTGTGCTCAGGATTTGGCCAGTCTCAACCATGCCATAAATGCTAACATCCATCTGTCTGGTTGTCCACTACTTATTGCCTGGGCTTGAAGGCATCTTCGGAAGCAATTTGAAAGTTTTTCTATCTGCATCTGAAACACCTTAGCCCAGAGCTTCCAAGAGTGTGCCCCTGGGACAGGGCAGTCCTCAGCATCACCTGGCAACTTGTTGGATGCAAATTCTGGGGCTCTCCTTCTGACACACTGTATTGAAAATTGTGTGGCTGGGGCTAGGCTGATGGTCAGTGCTTTCATAAGCTCTCCAGGTGATTCTGATACCCCCTGAAGTTTGGACCCATTTTCCTAGGGTAGCAGTTTTTCTCAACCAAGGCCACCCTCTGGGATTTTCCAGATGGCCAATCTGAAGGGTCAAATTCATAGTCAGAAAGCATGTTGGTAAATGCCAGGGGTCGGCGGATAGGGAGGTGAGGAGGGAGGATGGGGAGTTAGTGTTCAATGGGGACAGAGTTTCAGTTTAGGAAGGTGAAGAATTCGGGACCTGGGTGATGGTGAGAATTGTACTACAATGTGAATGTACTGAGTGCCACTGAACCATACAGTTGAATATGGTTAAAACAGTATGTATGTTTTATATTATGTGACCACAATAAAAAGCAAGGTATTTAATAAAAATATAAAGTCCTTGTAGGACCATAAATGAGTACTGAATACTGGGTCCACATCCAGAAGACTCTGAATTGACTGGGATTGTGGCTTGAGTCAGGGTGAGAACTATTGACCTAGGACAATTTCTTTTTTTAAAAAAAATTTTTTTTTTCAGTTGTTTACTTGGCTGTGCCTGGTATTGATTGTAGAACATGGGATCTTTGATGTGGCATGTGGTGTCTAGCTCCCTGACCAGGGGTCAAACCCAGGCCCCCTGCACTGAGTCTTAGCCACAAGGGAAGTCCCGCCTAGGAGGATTTCTGATGAATGCTTTTCACCCTGAAGATTTTCATGAAAGTCAATTCCATGCAGCTTCTGTGGCACCTAATAGCCAGTCAAAGGCTATGGGAGTGATGGCGTTTCATGTCCTAGGCACTCCCCTTTCGTTTTTAACTGGAAGCACCACCCAGCTTTGTACTGAGTGAAGACAGAAGCAGAGGACTGGGGACTTAGAAATGGAATCCTGATTGTGTTGTGGACTCATCACGTGGCCGTGGGCCAGTCGATTCATTTCTCTATGTCTTGTGTCTGTGAAACAGGAATAGTAAGTTGCCAGCATTATTTAATTAATGAGCAGAGTGTGTCTGGGAAATACAGAGTGCTGTACAAATGCTAATCATTATGATGAATGCAGTGCATTTTGCTGATACAAAAGTGCTGTGTATATATGCTCATAATTATTATAATTACTGCTCTTACCAATAATATTGCTACTACTGAGACTACATTCCCCTTGCAGGGGGAGCTCAAGTGTGTCCTTTGGGTTCACATCTTCCCCACATTGTTAGGGAGTCTTGCTAAGCAGCTGTCGATGACATTGCTCCCCGTCTCCTGGGAAAGTGTCATTCATTGGAGGTGCAAATAATCATGTGTGCAAACCATTCTGGAGTCCACTTAGGAGAGGTCCCTGACTCTTAGGTCATTGTTAGCTCATGTTACAGACACTCTTCTTTAGGTTAAGGAGCGTCCGGAATAGACAGTTCAATGATTGCCTTTACTATTTTCATCCAAGGAAATTCTGTGCTCCTTCTCCTGCTGGTCTTTTATCCACAGTAGCTTTGCCATCCGCTTTCCTTAGGTGGTAAATGTGCTGAAGAGAATCCTAGTGTGTGTGGCAGAGTAAGACTAGGATCTGGTGCTGCCAGTTCACAGATATTATCGGCAGCGATTGGTGTTGAGAACAGTGTAACTATTTTTCTATGGTTTTGCTTTGTTCAGTTTTAGCTTGGATTGTGATCGGGCAGAAGGGCCATGGGGGCAGGCAGTTGTGCCTCTGCTTCTGAAGAAGGAAATGGTACTGGGAACTGTGGAGCTGATCTGGGTAAAGCAGGTCGGGGAACAACATTGGTAGGTGATACGAGGATACAGTCAGCAACGTCAAGGCCTTTCTTTGCCCTGTATCCATGATCATTCTGACTCCCGTTTTCTGCTTATAAGATGTGGAAGTCCGAGTTGCTTGGGCTTCATCCACACTTGTGCTTCCTGATGGGGATGAAGCTTACAACACAAAGTCATCCAGAGAATTATTCCAATCTAGTCCAAGGCCTTGGAACAGATATGGAGTTGCCCAGTTGTCCCTGCCAGAGACCTCTACAGGCCCTCCAGGTATCATCACAATTTCAGAGCCCTGATGGCTGTTTTCTCTGCCTCTTGCTGAGGACACATATGAAACCGACGTGTAAAGCTTCTTTATTTTCAGCTGGAACAGTACCAACTGGATTAGTGCTGATTGTCTCATGCTGATCAGAATCTCTGATTAAATAAGAGATGTGAATAAATAAGAAATGTGAAAACAAAATTATTATGACTTTAGATGAATTGGATCCAAGTTTCTGACCTGCATCATTTTTCTTTTCTTCAAAGAACTTCTTTTGACATTTCTTGCAAAGCCCTTTTACTGAACACCAGTTCCCCCAGTTCTTAATTTTTTGAGGAAGTCTTTATTTCTCTTTCACATTTGAAAACTAATTTTGCTAGGTACAGGATTCGAGGTTGGTGGATCTTTACTTTTAACACATGAAATAATTCATTCCACTCTTCTCATTTGTGTGTTTTCTGAAGAGAAGTCTGATGTCAGTCTTACCCTTGTTCCTCTGTAGGTGAGTCCCTCTTCCACTAGTTTCTTTAAAACACTTGTTTTGGGACTTTCTGTGTATATGTTCCACATCTTCTTTTTCCATTCATCTGTTGATGGACACTGAGTTTGCTTTTGTGTCTTGGCAACTGGAAATAAGGCTGCTGTGAACATTGGGATGCTTGTATCTTTTCAAATTAGTTAGTTTGTTTGTTTTTTTCCTGATACATTTGCAGGTATAGAATTGGTGGGAATGTAAATTGATGCAGCTCCTATGGAAAACAATAAACATTTCTTAAAAATCTAAACACAGAACTAATAATCATAGTTGTCTATTAAATTCCCAAGATAATACCTTCAATATCTCTGCCATGTCTGAGTCTGGTTCTAATGCTTGCTGTGTTTCTTGAAACTATCTTTTTTTTCCTTTGGTATGTCTTGTGATTTTTTGGTGAGAGCCATAAAAGATGTGTGAGGTAAAGGGAACTGAGTTAAATAGGTGTTCAGTGTATGGCTCTATGTTTATCTGGCTAGAGTTTAGGCACTCTTTACTCTTTGCCTTATCTATATGTGTCAAAGGCTGAGACTTTCCCTTGGTGTCCTTGTTTTTGTATGCCTGTTATCTTTGGGTTTCCCTAGAGACTTCTCCCATAGCATCTGAGAAAATGCACCATTATTTTAGCTGTGATCTCCTGTTATTATATACAGGACCCCTTTTGGTGTGTGAGATGTGAAGGAGAGAAAGCATCCAGAGTCCTGTGATTAGGTCTCAGCACTGTAATGAGCCCGGGTCCTTGGACTGAGACCTTTACAATCATTTCTCGGTTTTGTTTTCTCTTCTTCCTTAGGTGAGTGGGGTGCAGTTTGGCATTTTCTTTTGCCTGGTCATTTAGCTGATGGTGAAATAATTTCTCTTATGATCACGCCTTGTTCAGAAGAACAAGATGCCCTGGATGGATTTTACTGTGGCCCTGTTTTCTCTCTTCCTACTGGAAGTAAGGGGGTTTTTCCTGATCTTCACTGTGAAAACCTGGTGGGGCTTCTGGAGGTAACGTGACAAATGTGTGTAGAAGCATCACTAAGACAGGAGCCCCTGGAGTTGTTAACCTTCCAACTTGTCCACACTGCTCCTTCAGTGATTCCTGGATAACAGTGTAAGTTTTTCTCTCCCAATGTTGATTCTCATGAAATTACTTCCTCCTGTGATTCTGCCCCTGTGGGTTTGGACCCTCTGTATCCACCTGTCTGTCTCTTCGGTTTTGGGGCAGCAGATTTCCCTGTGATCTTAGTTCTCTGATGGGTCCAAGGAGAGCTGCAGGGTTTCAGTTTGCTCAACTTCTTTCTTGTAGTATTACAGGAGCAGTAACTTCTCTGCTGAACTGGAAATTAGACATACTGTTTGCTCTAATAACTATCACTCAAGATACTCAGTCCATGTAGTTCATCAGGCAGAAAATAATCATCTGGGCCTTTAGCAGGGAAAAGGTGGAAAGAGACTGTAATTCATAACTACTAGTGTTTGTTTTCACAAACTGCCTTTTTAAGAGAAAAAGAAGAAAGCTGCCTAAGGTCAGAGAAGAGGAGTGGGTAAAAAATCAATTCTTCCCATTATTCATGGAAAAGAATAATCAGCAAGCTCATTTCAGATCCTGATGTTTATAGAACAAAGTCTTGTTTATGAAGCACCCGCAGTGTTCCACATGAATGAATTTGTCATATAGCTGAGCTGTCGTCCTTTAAATTAAACTTAAAACATTACAATCCTTTTTGATAGAGTTCTTTTTCTAAAATATTTATATTATTGTTCTGTCTTATTGAACAAAGCGTGGAGAATTCCATTTATCTTATTTTGTTAATCAGGTCATGACTATAAACATCAGTCACAGAGCCGCTCCCAATGGCTCTCGAGGTGACTGGAATCATGGGCCCCTGAGAACCGTACCTGCCTCCTTCCTGACGCTTCTCACCGGTGACTTGTCAAGCCCCCAGCTCATCTGTTCAACCTCAGTAAAATTAAATATAGTTTATTTGTTTAAAAGCTGTCCATTTATCTCATAGAGCATTCCACATTTCACTTCATGGTACACATACAGCAGCTGGAAAACCACTGCTCTGTAGGGTATGGAGAATTGAAAGTCAGCAGGGGAACCTAAATTTATGTCTGTTTGGTTACTGAGCAGACTGCGTGTATGAAAGTAAGTTATAGGCTCTGGCCTATTGGCTAAAAAAATAAATAAACAAACGTTTAACATGTCCATTGTATCATGGAGTACCGTGGAGAAAAATAAACCAAGGCAAAGTGTCAGAGAGAAGTTGAGACAGAGGCCCTGGAAAACCTCTTTGTGAAGACGATATTGAATAGAGACCTGAAGGAAGTAAAGGAGACCATTTGGGTATTGTGGAGTAGGAAGCGGTAGCTACAGGTACAGAAGGCCTGTGGCAGGAGGATCCTGAATCAGGAAAGAGAAGAAGCGGCTGTCTAGGTAGAGTGGGACGGGGGGACACGACTGATTGTTGAGAGGCAATGCAGTGCTGCAAGCAGAATTCAGAGACATACAGCAGCATCTTTGCCCCTCACTTTTGGATTTGTGAGTTGACTGCAGTGGATGTAGACTGCAAATGAGGCTCCAGCTTCTTTCACACGTGTTCATGCTGGGCACCAGGCGGAAGAGCCAGCCAGAAGCTACCCATCCACCTCCAGTCTCTTCTCCAGGGAGACCACCAGAGTGCAAGAGGAAAGCCTGACCACCCGAGCACTTTGCAAGCTTCAGGCCTGAGCATGTTCTGTCTACAAACCTCCCAGGGGCCAAAGAGAGTCACACGGCCAAGCCCCAGCATCAACAGGCAGGAAAGTACACCCCAGGCACATGGGGAGGGGAAAGAAGAAGACCCGACCCCAGTAATTCAATCCACTACCCCCAGGAGGAAGTTGTAGACCACTGAGAGTCTTTGATGTTTACTCTTTATGTAAAGGGAAGACACTGAAGAGTTGAGCCAAGTAGTGATTTGTTCTGACTTTTGTTTTCAAAGAGTAACTCTGGGAACCTGAGAATAGACTGTAAGGGACTAGCTGGACGCAAGAACAGTGAAGAATAAGTAATGTAAGTGTCGCTGTATTCCAGAGAAGCGGTGATGGTGGCTTTGGGATGATGTGGAAGGGTCCTTTTCTGCATCTGTTTCCTGAGACTGCTTGGCAGATTGGATTTGGGTACAAGAGGAAGAGAGTGGACAGGAAAGACTCCACAGTTTTTGGCTGGAGGACCTGGAGTGAAGTAGGAAGACAGGACAAGGAACAGGTTTGGGAGCTGGAGGTGGGGAATCTGAAGTTCCAATTTGATCACATACGGTTTTGATGTGCATTGGACTTTCAAGTAGAGGCGCCAAGCAGGCAATTGCATGTATGAACCTAGAGCTCAGGAGGGAGGTCCAGGCTGGAGACAGAGTTCCCTGAAAGCTTATAATAGACTTAGGCCTATGTTTGTCGTGGTATTGAAAATACTGTTTCACTTAGAACTGAGCTCCGCTATGTCATCTCTTGTGGGTGGAAGTCCCTAAATCTTTGTGTTCTCTACTGGCTTTTTCCCCCAAAACACAACTGAAGCTCAAGTCCTCTACTCCCTCTCTCTTTTCCTGTTCATTTATTTCATTCTTAAGTGGAATTTTTGGAGTAAAATCTACTTCCTCATTTCTGTTCATTCCTTAGTATTCTCACAGCTACCTCTATGAAAACAGCTCTGACAAACTTCCCAAACTCTGCACACATCCGAGTAGTTCTTTCATCACTGCATTCAAATCATCCCTTCCTGAGCCCCTGTTCAGCGGTGACTTCAGCAATCCAGCTTCCTTGCTTGGTTTTCATCATGCCACTTTAGATATTCTGGCTTTGTCTCCTTGGGTGCACTTTTCTATCTCTGCTTAAACCCGTTAAACATTGGCTCTGTCCCCGATCCAAAGCTGCTGGCCATCTCTGTGGGAAATCTCATGCATTTCCTAGGTTTTCACTGTCACTTATGTGTAGGGGCTGCACATGGGGCCCTCTCTGACTACAATCCCTTACTTGAATGCAGTCAAAGTACTTCTAGTTTTAGGTTGCCACACTCAAATCCATGACCAATAGGTACTTCAACGCCAGTTTATCCAACATAAAACATCACCTGGTAGTTGGAGAGGTAGAGGCTGCCATTCTTTCTTTAAATGCTAGTGACTCAGACTTCCTTACCAGTCCCGACTTAACACCCATCTACCTCTGAATGTCCCTGTGATGCTCCCATAAGGGGATGTCTTCTGAATACTCCTTTCCTTTATTTCAAGTGGCTCTGCTTCAGGACATCTGATTCAAATGGTATTTCCTCTGAGAAGGGTGCCCTGAATTCATAACCAGGAGGTAGTGTTTGTCCTTGGTCCTCTGCCAGCTGTTCACCTGTCTCATCACACTGTATAGACATGCTGTGTATATCTTTTTGCCTCACTTTATTAGTTTAGCTTCTCCAGGGAGGAATGCTGTATTCATCAGCACCCCTCAAGTACCTAGATCAGTACTCAGAACCTGATAGGATCTCAGGAAATGTTCCTAAATTTAACAGAAATGACATGTCAGTGTATCCCAGTAAAGATAAGCCAAGCCTTGATACAGAGATAGACACATAGTCTTTTAGACCTCAGAGCTTCACCTCTGGAATTCATGATCACTCTGGTCTATGCCAAAGCTTATTCTTCATGCCCGTTGTACACACAGAATGAGGGTGTGCTCATGACTATAGGCAAGAGCCTGGATGATTTACATGAGTTCTGACAACTCCTTAGAAAGAGAAAGTAGCCCAGTCATCTCTGGCTGGGTGATGAGTGTGTCTCATGTTATTTCCAGGCAATGTAAGGTTTTATTTTTGTCGTGCACCAAATGGACTTGGTGTCAGGCAGTCAAATGCCTGGCAATCTGCCCAGCTGAAGGGATAACACGAGTAGTGAATAGAACATTATTGTGTGATAATGATTTCCAGCAGCTATTGAAGATAAATTCCAATGCAAAGTAGAAAGCTTTATTTCCAGGGAAGGAGATATCGATCCTGTGGCCACTGTAAATAACATCAAGTTGCTGGTGGGGGGAGACGTCCTGTCCTGTCATGGGCGTTGAAATCTGACCAGGGGAAGAAATCGCGACCAGAAGTCGGTGCAGACCCACGTGTTGGGGGGCAGTTGGACTTTCCCCTGATGCTGCTGTTCCCTGCAGGGACATGTCCTGGAGATCAGATGCATCATGTGAAATGTAGCTTCCTCCACAGTGTTGCCAGGATGTTCCTAAATGCATACCCTGAGACTTCTGTGGATCTACCATGATTTGTCATAGTGTAGCCCTGGGATCTTGCTTGGTTCTCTGAGAGAAAATAGTGTATGAGCTAGAGATAGGTTAGGAGCCTAGGTGACTGAATTATTTTATAGCCTTAACAGTTGGTTTAAACGTGAGTCTCTTTATCAGCATCTTGAGATTGAGACTGTGATTATTCTTGATTAACTGTTGAAAAACTGATTGTTACAGCCCTTCTAGTTCATAGAATGCTCAATCTTGGGTGGACCTGAAGGACCATATCGCCCAACCTCTTTCTTTTTTAGCAAGGAAATGACAGCCCAAAGATAAGTAATACACAAGGTCATATGGTCACTTAGACTTTTGTTTTGAAAGCATTATCAAAATGTGCCACTCTTTTTAATCTTACTAGGATTCTGGTAGTTGTAGAAAATGTCTTCTTTGGGATAGCACTGATCCATTCCAGGAAAAGAAAATCTCCACTGACATCTTTCTAGTTATTAAGGGTCTAGAGGAGGTGCAGACTCCCCCTAGTTTCAGAGTCTAGAAGATATATCTTTACAGTTCTTCCATGGAGAAGTGCAGACTACCTGGGGCCCTCATTTTCCTTAGCATTACCCAGAGACCAACTACCAGTGGGCCCTAGAGTTTAAGGTTTCCGTCTCCAAGGTCTCTGGGGGCCCTGAACTTCAGTGTCACTAACTTCAGGATCTATACTGAGTGAGTCTGTGCACCTCACAGGTCAGTGAAGAACGTTTACAGGGTAAATGTTGTAGATCTGTGGCTAGAAGTTCAGCCAGTCAAAAGTCTGCTCAAGTGCCAATCACATGATGGCAAATGGGTTTCCATTAAATCCAGAGAAAACCCAAGAGGCCATTTTGATTAACCTTCAGCAGTAGCTCTATAGTAATTCTGTCATGTCACTACTCCCTGGACGGCCGATTAGGAATAGTGATTGGAAGTTAGGACATTTAGGGGCCAAGGAACCTGGAGAGGGGAGGCTCTTTGTTTCTTGGAGAAATACCCTCATTGATCCCCAATAACTCGTGCCCTGTATTAACTGGACACTTTGATTAAAGCTTTTGTACTTTGTCAACTTGACAATTGCATTTCTACCTGTCTCAGACAAGTGTCTGAGTCCTTTGGTTGATCAACAAGCGTTCCTACTGCTGTGGATATAATAACACCCAAGTTATAAACATGTCCTCAAATACTAAAGGGACACTCAAGTTCTTAGTATGTATTTGGTCTCCTCGCACCTCGACTATACACAGCTTTAAATTTGTTTATGCTTATATTTTTGACATTTTCCTTCTCAAGGTTTCTGTTTTTCCTTAATTCAAAAAATGAACTTATTTACAAAACAGAAATAGACTCCCAGACTTAAAGAAGAAACTGATGGTGTCCATTGGGGAAGGATGAGGGGAGGGGATAGTTAGGGAGTTTGGGATGGACATGTGATACACTGCTGTATTTAATGTATAATTGACAAGGTCCTGCTGTGTAAAGGTCTTACTGTGTAACACAGGGACCTCTGCTCAATGTTCTGTGGCCGCCTGGATGGGAGAGTTTGGGGGAGAATGGATACATTTATGTGTATGGTTGAGTCCCTTTGCTGTCCACCTGATTTTATCACAACATTGTTCATCAGCTCTACCCAATACAAGACAAAAAGTTTTTAAAAGAAATTCTGTTTTTTTGTTTTCTTTAGTCATTGTTGTTGGTTTGCTCTTGGAGAACCGAAACGACTGTGGATGTAGAGAGATGTGAACAGTCTCTTTCTAACAGACCTTGAGTGAATGTGGTATTTCAGCTCTCTTACGTGTTCATTTCAATCTGTAAGAAGCTATGGTTATGATTATACCACCCTAAAGTGTGTTTCCTCTTTCTGTTATTTCTGTAGTTCTTGTGTCTGTAACAGTCATTTGGCAGATGATTATACATTGCCTGTGGAGTTATAATTTAACTTTTTATGTATTTATGTTATCTGTGTAAGTGGACGTAGATACTTGGGGGTGGGGAGAATTGAGTATTATTCGTCTTTGTTTCCTCTCTGACACCTAGCAGAATGCAATATGCACAGTCGGCTGTCAAACAATATTTGCTGAATAATCTACCACACAGAATTTCTTAATGCCTCTGCAAAATGGTCCCAGAGAGTATGTTGCATAAAAAGAGACAATATTCTTCACAGTATTAAAATATTTGGTGAAATGTTATAATAGTGATGTTTCAGAAGTCTGCAGATTAAATGTTCCAGGCAGTGTAAATTAGCTGTTGGTATGTGTGTGTGCACCCATGCACACGTGAGCATTTTTGTGTGCGTGTATTGGGGAGCCTTTGCATTTTGTCTCTAATTTGGGGAACCTTCATCAGTCCCTCTGATGTGAAGGATGGAGAACGCTACCTGGATAATGGATGTCTTGCTATGGATGGTGAGGCAGTCGTGTCTTACCCAGCAAATCATTAAATCCCAGATTTCAGCCTGTCTGTCTATCACCTGTCATCAGCAGCAAATCTGCTTTAGCAGCCAAGAATTCCCTTATCTCTCAGTGACTATGGACCATGCGCTGCCGCTTTCTGTAGATGTGAGATAGAGCCGTATCGTTCCCCGGAGGTGACAAGGATGTAATTTACAGTCTCAATCTGCTCTCATTACCATGTAATTACAGAGTTATTACATGGTCGTTTGTTCCTGATGGACACCAGCAATCTCTTCCCCTGTTCTCCTGGGGTCTGTTTCTTGTCTTATGCAACTAAGGATGTTCAGTCTCTTCGGCCTGGAGTGTTAAATGTATATTGGGGAGGAAGGACAAGGGATGGTGCGGGATGAGATGTTGATTATCCATTCGTCTTCCTGAATGGGCCTGGTGTTTATAACAGCATCCTGAGCCTTCCCTCCCCTTGGCTCCAAGTTCGCATTTTCTCCTTAAGAAAGATGGAGACAGTATTTGATGGTGTGGGGGGCGGGGTGGGTATAAGGAATATTCTGTCCAGTCCCACCCAGGAAGAAGTGGCAATATCAACCTCGAGGTTATGTCGCCACCTCTTGTCATTTGAGGCTCATGTTAACACAGTACCTCTTGGAAGAAAGATTTCTTTTCATAATGAAGAGGAGAGGAAAGCATTTGAGTGTGTAATTCAGTATCACAGAGAAGTCAGGAGAAGGTTCGGTCACCTGCCGAGCATCACCCAGGGAAGGCTGTGTCTGGAACTCAGATGACAGGCCTTGGTTCCTTCCACTCGAATGAATCTCAGTGAACTCCTGCCTTCAGTTGCCAGCACACTGTTAAAAGCACAAGTACTAGGAACCATGTGAAGAAATTTTAAGATTACTACACACGTGTTTGAACGACTTAGGACAGGCTCCTCAACTCTGGACTTGTATGTATTCATTACCAGCGAATTGTGCTATGCCGCTTCATTTTCTGAGGGTGTCTAATATGTGTGAAATTTTAATTTAGGAGAAAATGGTCCTCGTGGGGCATTTCAAGAAGTGTGACGGACGATGCATTCGGATGTGGGTGGTACGCTTCACAATAGCTCAGGCAGGCAGGTCAGGAGACTTGAGTTCTGGTCTCAGGTTTCCCCCCTAAACTGCATCATTCAGAGCCACCCCCTTGCCTGCCCGGACCTCAGTCATCCTCTCTGACTGGTGAACAGTGGGTCAGACCAGGGCTGAGGTCCCTTCCAGCTCTGACAGTTGTCTGACTCCATGTTTGATGGCCTGCAGATGAGTCTTTGAAAGCAGGTGACATCTTGGGTCCAAGGTCACATAGAGACAATACCCACTGTTGTCAGCAGGTGAGCATTGCCCCTCCTGAGAGGCAAGAAGATGCTGGCATGCCCATCCCATTTCAGTTGATGGAGTGCTATGAATCATTAAGCTCTCTGCCGCTTCTGTCTGCTCAAAACACCTTGCTGATTTAATTAAAATACTTTTTTTTTTCACCTTTAAATGGCTGAAAACCAGCACTAATTATAATGTAACTGCTATGTAACTAATATGTGCAGGTAATATTGTGATTATATATAGACAGCCATATGCTACGAGGCAGCCATTCTCCTTGCCGTTAAACTGCTGAAGCGGATGACTCCGTGTCCGCGCACAACGTAATTGCACCAAACTAATTTGTGTTTGCAAACAGATCCCAAATTAACTATGTAAATAGGCAGATCTGCAAACAAAATATTAATGTGTGCATGTGTGCTCATGCATTTGGCCAGTGGGTGATTTTCTACCTGCACAAGTGATGTTGGGGAGAAGAACCAGGGTCTGTCTGTGCTGTGAGTTCCCTTCCCAGCTTGAGATTCTCTGAATTCTTCTCCCATGTCACTCTGTTTGAATGTGGTAATGAAGGGCAGTCTGAGTTTGTTTTTGCTAAGCATAAAGCATCATTTCCATCAATCTACCTTTCTTGACCTCCCTTGCTATCCCTATGCACTCTTTGGCCAATGATGCTTACAGCATACCCATCTCTGGCTAAGGGTTTAATGCAGAGTGAAGTTTTTTTCACTGGTAAGAGAGAAGTCGGTTCTCCGACCTGGCATTTATTATTGTCCCAAGGACTGCACACGGTCTTTTGAGTCAAACAGGTCAATTTGCAATCATGATCCACCTTGGGCGAGTCCCTGGACTTCTCTAAATCTGTTTCCTTGTGTAAAAGGACGGGTGAGGTGTTGGGACTTGCCTCCTAGGGCTGTTTGGAGGAGGAAGTAAGTGTGTGGGTGTAGCGTTAGCCCAGGATCCTTCGGTGCCTGATGCCACTTGGGCACAGTCCTCCCTGGCTGTCCCAGCACAAGTTCCTGGAAGTCCTGTTGGCAGAGGAAAGACTGATTTCAGGCAGGTTCCTGAGAAGGAAGCCCATGGTAGTCGCCGAGGTTCTCCAGAGGAAACAGAACCAGTAGGATTTATAGAGAAGAGAATAGTTGTCCTAGGAATCTGCTCTGGAGGTCCTGGAGGCCGAGGGCGTGCTGCTGTGATCTACCTTCGGATGCTGGAGATCCAGGGATGCTGATGACGTAACTTGTTCTCAGTCTGAAGACCCGAGAACCAGGAGCTCCAGTTCTGTGGGCAGGGGAAGACAGACGTCCTAGTTCAAGGTGTGCTTAGTACCTTTTGTCCACTCTGGACCCTTGCTGGATGGATGATGCCTGTCCGCATTGGTGTATGGGGTCCTCCTGACTCAACCTACTGATGGGAAAGCTCACCTCCCCTGGAAACACCTGGCAAGACACACCTGGCAGAGCTGCTATCTGGGTGATCTGGGTGATGCAATTAGCTATCTGGACTTCCCTTAGCCCAGTCAAATTGACACATAAAATTACACATCACACCCCTAAAGACAGGCCCTGAAAGGTCACACCTGCATGCTTTCTGTGTCCTCTGTACCCTCCACCAGGTCTAATACCTTCTCCAGGGAGGAGCTCCGGGCTCATGGTGATGCTCCACCAGGCAAGCCCCCATCCTTCACCTTCCTGACCTGCTCCTTGTTCTGTCCAAGCCTGGTTCCTGGGGCCCGGCTCTGCAGACTTGCCCTGCCCCTGGGCATTTGTGCTGTGGAAGGTGTTTGTGGGCACAGTGGCTGGGCTGGTCTCTGGGGGACCCTTGCTCTAGCTGCTTCCCCCTCCTCAGGTCTTATCTGACCCCACTTTCCCCAGTGTCCTCCCCACACACAGGATGGCAGAGCAGCCCTTACTCCCACTCACAGTCTCCATTCTTTTTCTTTCCCTGTCCTAGTTTTTCTTTTTTTTCCCAGCCGTCATCACCTTCTAATATTTTGTGTTTTACTGATTTGTATTGTTTGTCATCCGTTTCTCCTCACTTGCTTATGAGCTCCTTCCAAGTAGGGTCTTTGTTTTGTTCATTAATGTTTGTGAAAGAGCTTGGTCTGTGCCTGACAGTAGAAGGGTCCCTTGTAAGACTTATCCCAGCTTTGCCAGCTATCTGACCATGGACACATCACCTAAGCACCCAGTGTCATTATACGTATAAAAAAAGGTAACAGCGAGTCCCATGGTTGTCGCAAAGACTTAATCAGTTGGTTACCTGACATAATTCCTGGCACATTTTAGGAATGCATGTTTATTTTGCCCTTCTGTTCATCAATCAGATTAGCTGGAGTCTTCCACACCCAGTATTTAAAAAGAAAGGGGGTTCAGTTACATTCATCTAGATGAGCGCCTTTCTTTGTTTAAAATGCACACGTCAGCTTGTGTTTTTGTTCTTCATTTTATGGTGTGTGTGCGCATATCTATGTGTATGCGTGTGTCTCGCGGTGGCTTGTTTTTAGGGGAACTATTTTTGTTTTGTTTTGTTTCAATTTGTAGTCAAGGCAATGGAGAGAACCAGAGGAGAATCAGGTGGAATTGATGATGGGAACATGGAAACAAAGGACGTTCACTAGGCTCAGCCTGAAGTGCCGATAGCAGAGGACGTTCATTTGTCAAATCCACTCACATGTATTCAGAATAACCTGATGCATATTTGGACAGGCATGCATTTTATTTTTGTCTCTCGGCCTTAATGTGCTGACTTGTAGGATTATTAAACTATAATTCCCGGCAATAGATTGCTGTCACTCAGTGGGCATGATGTGCAATCACCAGCAAGCTCGAGGTTCAGGAGTCTTGATTCTCTGTTCAGTGGGAACAGAAGAAGGAGCGTTATTGATGCCGGGAGCTGGGGCAAACTCCCACTGTGTTCCTAGATCACTGGAAGGTTCTAAGTGATAATGGATTTGGAACCAGAAGACATAGGAACCAATTCCAGCGGTATGACTTTGAGAAGCCCACTGGGCCTCTCTGAACCTTAATTTCCTCATCTGTAAGATGGGGAGAATATTGTTGTATTGTGGAGATCAAGTAAATTACATCTATTGGCAGATTAATAAACTGTAAAATGATAACTATGGTATTGTTATTTGACATTAGCCATCCTGAGTTAGTACTCAGTTTTCCAACTTGGGAAATGAGTACCAGATGGTGATAGTGGTAAGAACCCATCTGCCAATGCAAGAGACAAAAGAGACATGGGTTTGATCCCTGGGTCCGAAAGATCCCCTGGAGCAGGGCACAGCAAGCCACACTAGTATTGCTGCCTGGAGAATCCCGTGGACAGAGGAGATTGGCGGGCTATATAATCCATAGGCTCGCAAAGAGTCATACATGACTGAAGCATGCACTCAGCATGCACGCACACAGCATTTCTGCAGGACTGGAAAGTGGTCACCCATTATGGGTGCTGGCTGTAGCAGTGAGGTCAATTCAAGCACATGACTGCGTTACTCTCCCCATAGCTGAATGCCGGGAAAAAACCAGACCCAGCACCGGATAGTCAGGAAAAGCTGGGATCACTGGTGTCCTAGCAGCATCCGCTGGAGTCTGAGAGAAGAAGAGAGCATTTAAATTGAAGAATTGTGCAAAGATTAAAAGTGCTGATTGAATAGCATTGACACATATGCACTACCGTGTGTAAAATAGGTACCTAGTGGGATGTTGCTGTATAGCACAGGGAGCTCAGTTTTCTGCTCTGTGGCTATCTAGAGAGGTAGGATGGAGGGTGGGAGGGAGGCCCAAGAGGGAGGGATATATGTATACATATAGCTGATTCACTTTGTCGTACAGCAGAAACTAATAAAACATTATAAAATAATCATACTCCAATAAAAAAAAATCACCAAAGATCTCTACTCTGCATCTTCTCCAGATCAAAATTTTGTCTACTTTCTGTGTCCTCCTGGCACTCCACAACTGTGTGAGAAGATGAACAATACAGGACAAAAGGGCTGGAAAAGGAGAGAGAACCAGGCTTTCCTGCTTGCTGTTGTGAGTGTTTCCTGGGGCAGGAGGTTAATCAGTCTCCTTGAATCAGTTCTCTTAGTCGTTCAGTTGTGTCTGACTCTCTGCAATCCCTATGGACTGTAGCCTGCCAAGCTCCTCCGTCCATGGGATTCTCCAGGCAAGAATTACTGGAGTGGGTTGCCATTTCCTTATCCAGGGGATCTTCCCGACCCTGGGATGGAAGCTGCATCTTCTGCATTGGCAGATGGATTCTTTACCACTGAGCTACCTGGGAAGCCCCTTCAGTCTTCATAGGGTTGTAGACGGTGAGAGTCACCTAAAGAGATCCAATTCCAGCACCGCCTCTGCTTCCCTGAGTGTGCCTCCAGGGAGCAAGCCTAGAGGAAGGGGCTGCAGTCAGATGGGGAGAAGAGGGCTTTTCTTGTCGGATCAGCTTGCTAATTGGGTTTGTGGTCCTGTGATAAGCAGGTTCACATCTCTGCAGGCAGAAAAGGGTTAAGCTCTGGCACTGTGCGGGAGGCTGCAGATCTGAAGGGAATGGAAGTTGATGCTGAAAGTGTTGCTGGAAGGAAGGGAAGTGGAGAAGGACTTGGAGAGAGAGGAGTGGACCAGGCAGAGTCATGGGCCAGCCCTCACAGATGCAGTGGGAATGAGATGACTCTCTTAAAAAACTGATAACACTTCTTTTTTCAGTTTATAATTCTATACCTAGAGTTGTCTGGAGTTATCCTTCGGGTGCATTTCCTTATATTTAGCTTCTTTTGCAAACATAATATGATTTTCTATGTGAGCAGTTATTGTTCAGACATGTGATTTCAATGACTATTTAATATTCTAGTCTATGATTAGTCCACCAATTCCTTAAATACAACTCAGCAGGAAAGGCATGGAGGGTCCTCAACTCCCAAGTTTGAGTGCTACTAAGTCAGAGCTGGGGTTTCTTCTGAGCATGTTTCTTGGTGTGGATCAGTTAGCAGTGGGGTTGCCTTCTGTTCTGGGATTTCTCCATCCCTGGTGCAGGAAGCAGGCCTGGTTCTCAGTGTTCACAGTCACCAGCTCACTTTTTTTGACCTGGAAGAGCTGACCATTTTTTCCTGAGCTCTTGCTGAACTTCCACTGTCTCTGGACACCTACAGGTGGGTCCCCAGCAGTGTTTGGATGGGAAATAAAGAGGTGAGAGAATCCTGCTGTCCTGGTTGTGTATAGAAAAGTAGTTGCTTATATACATTAAGAAACTGCAACATATTTTATCTATGCAGCTGCCTGTCTCTCCCACCGGACTGTGAACATCTTTTACTGCATGACCTTGGACGAGTTATTCGACATACTCAACCCTCCTTTTCCACAAAATGGAGATAAAAAGAGCGTCTACTTCATGGGGTGGTTTTGGGAATTAAATGAGATAAATAAGATCCTGTGCTTAGCATAGAGGCTGGCAACCAGTAAATGTGCAAGAAATGATGACAATTCTTGCATTTTTGTCATTGTTGCTATCATCCTGACCTTTTCTACAGCAGAGACTGTATTGTATTTATCTTTGTCAGAGACATTCAATAAATATTTGTTAAATTGAGCTAACTGTTCTAAGTAAAAATAAATAAGTAAGAAAAAGAAAAAAAACTATCCCTTTATATTAACAGTGTAGCACTTCCACTGACCAGTGGAGAAAACACACATCCTTACTGTGAGGATGTGAGTTATTATCTCTGAATAAACATAAGCCTTTCATATGACCTCATGATTAATGACTGAGGCAAGGAAATTTTAATACCATTAATAAAAAATTAAGCAGCAAGTGTTCACCACTCTTTTGACAGTGCCAGGCTTTCACCTGTTCTCCTGGGGACAACAGGTTTCCGGGAACATGCTGAGTACAGAAAATAGATCATCCCCAGACAGTGCTCCCCATGTTCTCTGTGTCTTTCTGATCATTACGTGGGATGGAGACAAGACACTCTACAAAGAGAAGAAAGGGCCATGAAGCAGAGGGAGCAGCTGAGTGTTCTGTCTGCCTCCCATCTGTCCTTTATTCATCCAGTCATCCATTTATGCATCTGTCCATCTACCTGTCCATCCATCCATCTGTCTATACATCCATCCTTTCATTCATACATTGTTTATCCATCCATCCATCAGTCTGCTGCTGCTGCTCAGTCACCTAAGTCATGTTTGACTCTGTGCGACCCCATAGACGGCAGCCCACCAGGCTCCTCTGTCCTTGGGATTCTCCAGGCAAGAATACTAGAGTGGGTTGCCATTTCCTTCTCAGTCTATCCATTCGTTAATTCATCCATCTATCCATCCATCCATCCATCCACCCACCCACCAAGCCACCCATCCATCTAGTATCCTTTAATCTCCTTTGCTAGGTATTCTATGCTCTTATAAACTAGGATCTGAAATAACATCAGTCATTCAAGCAAGGATGTACATGATTCTGGCACTGAATGCCCAGGAAGGGAGTCTTATTCAGTTATCTAAACAATCTTTTAGTGTTGAGGCCAGATTTCAGCCAGGACATCCAGGCCAGCCTGATGCTAATTCCTGGATATCCCTTATGCATACTTTGTCTACAAGCTCTTGAACAGCAGTGTTTCCACATCAGATGCCATTTTTCTTTCCTTGCAAGGCATGATTTCAAAGCATCATTTGAAAGCAAACAAATCCCAAATTTCTAAAACCAGAATTCTCAAACTTCAAAACTAAGGGAATCTGCCAGAACCTCGCCATCACTGAAATTTCTGAGAAGATGTGAGCTCCCTAGCCTCAGCTCCATCCCTGACCCTCATGGACTGGCTGGACGATGTGCACCCTCACATCTTTGACATCCTTGCTGTCCCTCAGGCCCCCATTTTCTCACATTACTGTTCTGAGGCCAAGAGAAGAGAACTCTTTCCCAGCGAACTGCTCCTCAGCATGGTCTTGAGGACTCCATCCTGCTCTTGACCCATATGAGAGTCCTTTCCAAGGTCAGAGCTGAGCGGGTTGACTGCGTGCTGTCTTGAGCGTGTGGTCTGGTCGCCTGTGTAGCCCCAACTCCCTCATTCTCTATACTGACCTAACTTTTCATCCTCAGTTAGCTGCATATCGTTCTTTGCAGCCGTGTGCAACTGTGCGTGTGCACCTAAGTTTATGCTCACACCTATTCTTCTCACTACACTGAACTTTTAAGAGGAAGATGCTATTCGTTCTTTATCAGCTTTTTGGATGAGCCCAGAGTATAGGGATGAACTTGAGCGTCTCAAACACATTACTGCTTGGTAGATCACAGGCGATCTCTTCTGCTGAATCTGCAGGCATGCTTATGGAGCAGCAGTGACCCCACCCTCATGCCTACACCCCTCACCTCTCCCTCCAGCTCAAAGCAGAGCCCAGGCGTTTCCCTGGAAGATCAGATTGCCTTCTGTGCTGTGTAACGATCTCTGGGTCCATACCAAACAGAACCTGGCAGTGAGTGTGCCCTTCTTTGCTACCAAGGACGGAGGGGCTGATATTATCTCTTGGGGGGTGAAAGGCAGGGCCATCGAAGCTCATGAATCTTTGCTTGTATTCCCTCTGGAAACAGAAGAACAGACTCTTCTCACACATCAAAGTGGAAAGAGTCCTGTGTTTCTTGTCATGGTTCCAGAGTCCCTCTGAAGCCTTGTGTGAGAAAACTGGGTGACTGTGGTAGACATCGGTGGATGGTTGGTCCCAGCTGGCAGTGACAGCGGCTCAGGGACCCAGAGTCAAGAAACCCCAGTAGAAGTCACCTTGGTTTCAGAATTAGCATCCTGACGTTCCTGGAACAGATAAACAGGGGAACCAGACCAAACCAAGCAGCAGCAGCGACAACATCAACACACAGAACTAACCAGAACTGTGATCTCGGTAACCCAAGGGCTACAACTGCTGAAACACACGACAGCCACCGGCTTGTGCCTGGGCCCGGGCGGAAACACGTCCCAAGAGTCAGCCATTGTCCTATAAGAGATGCCAGGTAACTAACCCCGGAGGAAAAGACTCCTGGATTATGACCCAGGATTTTTGTTTGTATTTTGCTAATTATAAGCCCCAAAGAAAGGAAATGCAGTTTTTCAGGTATGACCAAGCCACAAGACATGCACTGGAAGGAAAATAGAGCTGCAAGGTGATGTGCCTTCCTGACTTCAGGGATGCACACCTCACATGCCTACTGATGAGGAGCAACAAAAGGAACAACGCAATCATGCGTCACAGAAGAGAGAAATCCGAGCATAAAGTGTGTCTGCAAAATCTCACAAGCGACCCCTAGAGGAAGACGTTGGCAGATGACCCAGGAATGGAGACTGTAGTGGGTCACGTGGGCATGAAACATTTCTAAGGAGATGGGAGAGTGAGTTTTCTCCCCTTTGTCACCGCTGTTGGGACTGGTTACTCCTGAGAAGGTTTGCTGGGTCCTTCTATCCAGTCAGCGTCCTGCCTGCAAGCAGAGCTGGGAGAGATGGAGATGGCAAAGAACAAGAGGCAGGAGGTGGCACCCCCCAGTGAACAGAGGAGCCGTCCCCAAAAAACATAGCTTCTGAAGTCATCAAAGGCTCTGTTGAAGCCGCAGTTGGTGGGAGGAGTGGGCGTTTCACCTGTAGCCTTTAAAGTTCTTGTGTGTTTGATGTACCGGCTACCTGAAGGAGATGGAGCTCCAGCTTAGGGGAACCTTGATAGCCAGTTTCTGAATTTCCAAGTCCCTTTCTGTGAGGCTCTCCAACAGGGCTCACAGGACCCCCACTCCACCCCACCCCGCCTATCTCCAGGTTATTTGGAAAGATGCCATCCATGTCTTCCTCCCAGCTTTTGCACTGACCTTTCTCTGAATTTCTGGGTTGGACCATCCCAAAGGTGACCAGAAATATGCTCAGTGGCATTTACCTAGCTGAGGCCACTGGCAGTGTGACAGAGATGGGTGATCTAGGGTTTAAAGAAAAAACACTGGCGGGATAATGGGGAGGGCAGGAAGGCTAGAAGGGAGGCAGAGGTGTCCCTTTCCTGTAGTGTTGGGTGATGCTTGAACGCCAGCTGTTTGGCTAATAAGTCTCCATCCAGGGAAGTGACGGGAGACCCACTGCCCACCTTGGGGTGTTAGAAAGGCGGAGCCTGGACCTGAAGCTGATGGGCTCCTAGAGCTGCCTCCTTCGCCCTGTCTTCTGGAGCCGCAGGACAGTCCACAGTTGGTCCTCATGGCCATCGTGGGTGAGCACATCTCTTCATGATATGTCCTCTCTGGAGATTCCTGAAATAGGTTCACAGGAGACAAAGGAGGGGACGGAGAAGCCAGGCAGTCGTGTCCCTGTAGTCAGTAATCCTTCACTATATACCTGGCGTTGCATGTGGTCAGACCATGGAGAAACCACCCTTGCCTCCATGGGTATTATTCTCAAGTGAGGAGACAGACATCAGCACAGCACAGGACATCTGAGCTTCAGGAGGGAGTGTGTGCAGTGGAGGGTTTACAGGAAATGGACTCAAGACTGCAGAGGCCAGGAGCTCCACGCCGAAGAGCCATTGCATCAGGCACTTCAAGAATGGAGAGGAGGCGGTTAGGCAAGAGGGAGGGCACAGCTTCATCAGGGACAAAACCTCCCAAGACCAGAGCAGCTGAGCACACTCATCTGAAAGGCCATTGACTCCAGGGCAGAGCACAGGATGCTGCATAGGTGATGGGGCTGTTTCCCTTTTGTCCTTATTTGCCTGTTCCTGCTGTTTGTCTTTTCACAGTTACATGGGATTCCTTCTTACAGATAAGGAAGCAACTTTACCACCTCTTCTGCATCACTGTATCTAACTGGTAGTAGGAACTCCATGAGTAGGACTTGATGCGTCAGAGCCAAACCCCGTGTCAGGAGGTGGGAAGGATGTCTTGGTGCCCACTGCTTGGATAACCTTGACCAAGAGAGGTGTCTTGCTTCTTGGTCAAGCATTTCCCCTCCGGAGTCAGATATATGTCAGTTTGAATCCTAGCTCTGTGACTACATTATCTAAGTCTCAGTCACATCTGTAGAAAAATACAAATAACATCTGTCTTCATTCACCTGCAAATAATGATGATGGTGATAATAACACTTTTATGCTGGGCACAGTCTTGAGTGTTTCACAGGTATTAACTCATTCAGCGCTTACCGTGGCTCTGTAAGGAAGGGAATATTATTATTATTCCCATTGTACAGGTGAGTAAACTGAGGCCCTGGGGAGTTATTACACATTGACTGTGGGTTGGAGCCAGAGTGTGGATCCATGGTCTTTGGATCTTGATTCTGCATACTCAGCTACCATTTTCAGTCTGTTTGGAATTGCGAATAATGCTGTGTCCCGAGAGACTAGACGGGGAGGAAGTGAAGCAGCCACAATGAGCCAAGATTCCCTCTTACCCCTCCCTCAGTATATCATTTTTTATTAGTATTAATAAAATACTAATTTTAGTATTAGTATTATTTTTTATGTATTGGTTATGCTGGGTCTTTGTTGCTGTGTGTAGGCTTTCTCTAACTGCAGTGAGCTGGGGCTCCTCTCTAGTTGCGTGTATGGGATTCTCATTGTGGTGGCTTCTCTTGTGAGCGTAAGCTCTAGGGAGCACAGGCTTCGAGGCTTGTGGGCTTCAGTATTTGCAGCTCTTGGGCTCCAGAACACAGGCTCAGTAGTTGTGGTGTGCAAACTTAGATGCTTCAACGCATGTGGGATCTTCCCAGACCAGGCATCAAACCCATGTCCCCTTCTCTGGTAGGCAGATTCTTAATCACTGGACCACCAGGGAAGTCCCTGTATCATTCATTTGTGGGAGACTATTATTTATCTGTGATGTTGGTCTCTGGTCCCTGACCAAGTCCCTGGTAGTGGAGGACTGACAGATTGCCAGCTGGATGGGCCAGGTGCTCCCTTTTCCCCTGATCGTCCTTGAAGAGTCCCCGCTAAGCCCCACTACCCTGGATTGTTCCCCCAGCCACTCCATCTACAGTTTTGATCCAGAACGCACAGGGCAAAGCCATGTAAAAGCTTTCTCAAGTGCTGAGTCCATTTCAGAAATGATTGTCAGGAACTCAGGAATGCAGGCAGCTTATTGCACTGTGATCCCCGCAGATTGGATTCAGTGCTGTGTGAGCTGACCGAGTGATGGGCCAACCCTGCTGGTGGGGTCACCTGCTGATTGTGCCCCCTGGCCCTGGTGCTCCTCTCCCTGGCTACGGAGAGACTGGAGGCAAGAGGATCAATTAAATTGGTGGAGGAGGTTTCACCTTTAAAATGTGGGGGTGGGGGGGGAATCAGGCTTTGTATATAGAACTTGATGTCATTATTAAAAAATATAAATAAAAATATTGGCATGTTAAGAAAATACCCAACTGGTTTAGAAAAAAATGTTTTCTAAATCCTCAACAGACATTTATCCAGAGGAGGAATATTCACTAAGCCAAATTTGCTCTTAATCCTTAATCCACAAGGCTATGATCCCTGATTTCACCAAGTAAGAGCTGGCATGAATGCTAATTAGAATCCCGGACTCTCTCCCTGCCCCATCTCTTTTGTTTTTGGAGGCCAGCATTTTATGTTTGGAGGTCCTGCCTTGTTTTCCCTCCGGGGGGCCTTGTGTTTGAATGACACACCCCACTATTCCCTTTGCCATTTGTAGTGTAAATGATACTTTGCTGGTGAAAATAGGAATCTTGTCAACAGCCCCCAGCTCAACCAGGCTTATCAGGGAACCAGAGAGGGAGAATGAGATTCAGAGAGATGTACCTGGCCTGGTTCATTCCAGAAGAGTGATAGATGGTAACATTTCCGGGCAAGACATGGCAGGAAAGCTGACAGACAGGAATTAAGGCACCAAATGGAAAAGTCAATCGCTTATTCACTCCAAGTTTCATAGTTGAAGGAAATGTTATTTGATTCCAAGGCTCCCTCCTTCCTCTCTTTCAGCAAGGCAGGAAGTATAGAAGAATTAATTCTCTGTCTTCACTATCATTTTCCAGGCTCAGTGAGTCTGTGTTGGTGTGTGTGTAAATTCTCATTTAAACTTGTACTAATGTTTAGCATATGTGTGTTTCTCAACAACATTAGGTCTTTCAAAGCCGCATGTAAGTAAAAGGCTGTGATTCCTTTTCTCAGAATGTCCTCTGTCGCTTCCAGGATAGACCCAAAGCAAGAGTGAAAATAATAAAAATTTTAAAAATACCAATACTACTTTTCTGTATTATTCATCTTATTTGTACACCGTTTGACAGTTTTCTATGATACTTGCATTGCATTTGATGGAAATTGCTAACGGTAATGGTATACCATTGACACAAATACTTATCAACTAAACACTGGGTATACATGTTATAAAATGTTGCTTGCGCTGACCCTGGGACCAAGTTGCTGCCATGTTCCTCGTTTACCAGTGAGAAGCTCGGGCTTGGAGAGTTGATTCATGTCCCCAAGATCCCCCACCAACTAAGGGGTAGAAATGAAGTTTGGTCTAAGCCACATTGACACTGGAACCTGACCTCTCAAAAGGTTTGTTCTCCCCGTGTTCAAAGTGAGGATAGGGCCAAAAAATGAAGGACAGACCCAGGCACTAAATTCATGTCTTGTTAACTCTTACAGCTGGTCTTCTCGCCCTGTTGAGGCTAAGGATAAGGATAATCTTGGCACCGATACAGGAATTCCTGTAGGGTGCCTTCCAGTCACCCTCTCAATGCAAGAGCAAAGGGTTGTGAGATTCTGGGCCAACCAATTCATGGTCCCTTGGGATGTGAGAAGGGAGAGAGGGTTAGTGAGGGCGGAGGCTGACCTTCTTAGCATGAAATAATATGAAACAAAGAAGAAACACTCTTTCTCCCCGACCCCAACCTTCCAAATAAAATTCTTACAAAATTAAGCAAATGCTTGCTTCAAAACCTCAGAGCATTCATCATCTCTAAAGCTGTCCAGGTGTTCCCAGAAACGGAAGGCATGTAGTGACTGTGCTCTCTCTTTTCCTCAGACTGATGACTCTGATCGGTGGGTTCCCTGCCAGTAGCCATTGGCTTCCCTGGGGGCTCAGATGGTAAAGTGTCTGCCTTCAATGCAAGAGACCCAGTTTCTATCCCTGGGACAGGAGGATCCCCTGTCTCAGGGGATAGCAACCCACACCAGTATTCTTGCATGAAGAATTCCATGGACAGAGAAGCCTGGAAGGCTGTAGCCCATGGGGTCCCCAAGAGTTGGACACAACTGAGTAACTAACACTTTCACTTCACTTCCAGTAACAGCTGTCAGCTCCCCACCAGAATTACTGCTGTTGATCAGTGACTAAGTTGTGTCCAAGTCTTTGGGACCCCGTGAACTGCAGCACTCCAGGCTTCCCTCCTTCACCATCTCCCAGAGTAGTTGTACTTATTCTTGGGGTCTACTTACAGTAGCACTGATACGGTTACCCAACAAAATTCAACCAAGAAATAAAATTAAAATAAAATAGTGTGCCTTGGCTTCCGCTGCCCAAGGGGCCTGACTTTGATCTACAGCTGTGTACATTCCATAGAAGAGTCAGGATTACCACCTTATAATTTTGATTTACTTTTTTTCTTTAAACAAATCTATCAATTTAGTTACAAAGCCGTTGTCTACATTATCTGTGAATGAAAGCAAGTGATTCCTGTTAGGGTCATAGTCACTGAAAATTGCCAAATATTTTTAAATTAATTTTTATTGGAGTATAATTGCTTTGGGCTTCCCTGGTGGCTCAGACAATAAAGAATCCACCTGGAATACAGGAGACCCAGGTTTGATTCCTGGGTCAAGAAGATCCCCTGGAAGAGGGCATGGCAACCCACTCCTGTATTCTTGCCTGGAGAATCCCATGGTCATGTACCCCTAACTAAGTTTGTTGTTGTTCAGTCCCTAAGGTGTATCCAACTTTTTCTGACAGCATACCAGGCTTCCCTGTCCTTCACTATCTCCTGGAGTTTGCTCAAACTCATGTCCGTTGAGTTGGTGGTGCCTTCCAGCCATCTTATCCTCTGCATGTCCATCCCATGGACATGTAGCCCTCAAAGAGTTGGATGTGACTGAGTGATTGCCATTTTTATTTTTCTATAGTTGCTTTACAGTGCTGTGTTAGTTTATATTGCACAGCAAAGTGAATTGGAAAAGGCTGAGGGCAGGAGGAGAAGGGGGCACCAGAGATCGAGATGGTTGGAAGGCATCACCGACTCAATGGACATGAGTTTGAGCAAACTCTGGGAGACGGTGAAGAACAGGGAAGCCTGATATGGTGCAGTCCATAGGGTCGCAAAGAGTTGGACACAACTTAGTGATTGAACAACAGCGTAAATTAGCCGTACACAACAAATAATGTTGAATGCACTTCCATATAAAATCCTTTCTCTCCAGATCTCAAAGCAACTTTGTGTTTATTATGGCATTTCTACTCAAAATATTCCTTTAAGATGGGAAGGTGATCATGGTAATCTTCACATTAGAGAAGAGAAATCGATGGAAACAGAGTTAGTTGTCCAGTGTGTCTTTGTGTCCAGTGCTGGTGACTGTAAGTGGATCAGGTGTATGTGATTCCACTGAGACCCAGGTGCAGTGGGAGAAGGAGGGAGCAGCTGGAGGGGACACCCCAGCTTGGGAGCCACTAGAGACTTAGGGATATCACCACTCTTCCTTGAGTGGAATAAAGGCATCCCTTTAGGGAGTACTGCTGACTTTCCTAAAGCTAGTCCAAGTGTTTGTGTAGCTTATGACAAACTTAGCCAAATAATTCTGTGAGATGATGGAAAGATGATGGGATTGAGATAGAGGACGTGGCAAATGACCAGCTGCCCTTCCTGCTAGGATGGTGCTCAGGACCTTGATGCTGCAAGGTAGGTTGTCCTGATGAGGACTTCAAAGGGCTTGGGGCAGGGATGGAAGAGGATGGAAGAGGGTATGGGACAGATGTGGGCAGAGCCTCTAGAGTGCTCCGACAGTGTCCTTTAAGGTGCACTGCCCATGGGGGAGATGCTTTTTCTAGGAACATACTACTGTGGACATTTAGAGATTGGGATCTGTTCTGGCAGTAACAGTGGTTGTCAAGAGCGGAAATCCACACTAAATGCAAGTGGTGTGTGTGGGGGTTTCATCTGATTTGGTTTGGTTTCTTCTCTATCCTCTAAAAGGCCCCGCCTGTGTCGTTGTGATTGACATGTCATTGTACAGGGATGGGCATCCATGATAAAGAGTGAGGTACCACTTCCGACCCATTATTCCCTCAGTCTGCCTCCTTGCATGTGACCATCACCCTCACTGAGGAGGTAAGGAGACCAGGGCTTTTAGAGAGTCAACAACTAACCCAAGGGCAGGTAGCAAGCAGTAACTGACTAAAGAGCATGGACTCAGCTACCATGTCAGGCTTTCGGTCATTAATTTATTTAGAAAGAAATTTAAAATTCCCATCGACTCACTTATAGGTCTCAGAATATGTCTAAAAATAAGTGTCCTTTGGTCAATAACCAGCACTGCGCTGTGGTTAACTCCTTGCATTCAGCCTTGGCTCCCTTGCTCACTAGCTGCGTGCCCTCGATCAAGTCATTTAACCTCTCTGTGACTCATTAGAACCCTCGTGAAGGTTGAATGAGTGAGTTTTTATAAACCATTTAGGACAGCGTTATTTGACATTGCAAAGGTTTAAGAAAAGCTGGCAGGCCAGAGAATGAAGTCAGAAGGGTCCGAGGTCCCTGCCGAGGGGCCGGATGGAGTTACGTCCTGTTGCAGAGAATTTGATGCCTTAGAGATAGTATCAGGTATGGCTGTGTTTTTGACTGTCAATTTCCATCCCCAGTCTTCTCACTTGAACACCTTTTATTGGCACTAAATTTGTTTTTGGATAATGAAAGCAGATGTTCTGTTTGTGCCCTCAGCCACTCACCTCCAAGTCTCACCTCAAAGACACCTTCCTTCCTCCAGCCCTGCGTCTGAGCTCAGCGGAGCTGAGTGTGTCTGGGGTCGAGGCAGGCGTGGGGAGAGCACACTGCTGGAGAGCCATAGCCTGGGAGGGGTTAACACAGTATCTGGGCCTCCTCCTCCAATCATAGGGGCTCGTCAGATAAACACAGGAACTCACAAGTGAATAGAACCATGTTTACTAGAGTGGAAGAAAAACAGCTTTTTGGCATTGCTGGCGCTGTGGCTTCAGGAGCAGCAGCTGCAGCCTGGGACCGCAGTCAGCGGGGCAGGGAAGAGAAAGTCCACGTGGACCTTCCAAGTGTTCTACTTTAGGAGTGGATATTTCCAAGCAGAGGGGAGGCACTCGTGTGTGTGTGTGTGTGTGTGTGTGTGTGTGTGTGTGTGTGAGAGAGAGAGAGAGAGAGAGAGAGAGAATTGTAGAGGGAGAGAGGAATGCCAAAGGAGATGGAGAGAGAAGAAATGCAGAGGGACAGGCACAGCATGGTGGCACGGAGGTAACAAGGCAGTGGCGGGATTTGGGTTTGAATCCCATCTCTTTCAGCCAGGAGTAGGGTGTCCCTACCTCGCTCCTTGCCCTCTCCGAATCTTTGCTCCTTCACTTGCATGATCCTGACCATAATCCATCCCTGGCATCTCAGTACCACTTGCTGTACCTTTAGCATCTAGCACAGGACCTGCAACACAAAAGGTGCTTAGTAAATGCGGGTTCTCTCTGTGGTTCTGCAGTGCTTCTTCTAGGAAGGCTGCAGGAGCAGAGGGTCTTCCATGCTGAGTGCAACACTTTCAGGAGGGGAGGGGCACAGGTGAGAGGTGTAGGGCAGCCACAACTCTTGAGAGCATAGTTTTACTTATGAAGTCACTCTTGCAGTGGGTGGAGAAATAGGACACAGTCCTCTTTTATAATTAAAAATGAAATATATTTATTTTTATTCAGTAAATACAGAGTATGACTAATCTATACCCTTGTCTCAAACTTTGCCATTTAACAGGGAGAGCAGAAAGAAGAGAGAGATGTTAGAATTGAGATGAGCTCAGCTTGGTGCTCTATGATGACCTAGAGGGGTTGGAGATAGAGGGTGAGGGAGGCCCACCAGGGAGGGGATGTGGCTGATTCTCTTCATTGTATAGCAGAAACTAACACAACATTGTAAGCAATTATACTCCAGTTAAATAGAAAAAGAAATGAAATAAGAAAGGGCCCTGGATTGTAACCCCCAGTTCCTATACATCCTCCCATCCCAACTCCAAATAAACAGCTCAGTTTCATGACTTGATGAACCTTCAGAGCAGGATTTCATTGGCCGAGAAGACTCTACTACCTAAAAGACAAGTGTGATAGCCATTCAAGTACACTGTTTGGTATCTGTTCTTTCCCAAGCAAATGTAAGCTCCATGAGGGCAGCACCAACAGTGCCTACGGAAGGCGAGCTTGCACAGATGATGAGCTGATGAACACATAAGAAAAGGATGGGAAGAGAGGAAACACAGACCAGGGAGAGTGTCTTCTGGATTTTTGCTTCCTTAAGTGAGTCTAGCCTAGAGTGTTGTTTAGTCACAAAGTCTTGTCCACCTCTTTGCAACCCCATGGCCTAGAGTGAGAACTTCCTAACTTTTAAATGCTAATTAAAAATTAAATGCCATGGATGAAGAAGGCATTCAGATTTAATGGAACATGGACATTAAAATAAGAGCTTCCCTGGTGGCTCAGATGGTAAAGAATTTTCCTGCAATGCAGGAGACCAGGGTTTGATCCCTGGATCGGGAAGATACCCTGGAGAAGGAACCAGCAACCCAATCCAGTATTCTTGCCTGGAGAATCACATAGATGGAGGAGCCTGGTACACTTTTGTCCATGGGGTCAGAAAGAGGTGGACAGGACTGAAGCAACTTAGCAGGCATAGGCGTTAAAATAAAGTGAGACATTCGAAGTGCTCTCCTTCACTGATGTAAGCTGGGGGAGAGAGAGCTTTTTGCTACCGATAAAGCAGTAAATTTACTAAAGTAGATCAGAAATGTGGAGCGACACAAAAAATGGTTTTCCCCATCATGTGTTGTTGATGCAAACTGTTTATAGAAACCAAAGGCGGTCTTTGACTTCCAGTCCTGGGAGTAGGATATACTAACTACATCAGATTCCCTTAGGAACACATGTTCTCTTATGAAGGTATGGCTGCTCCCCTTTTTCGTCCATGGGGTCTAGACCTGAGGCTGCAGAATAATTTAGAAATCCATGCATTGCCTGCTTCATATTGGTGTGATTAATCTTTTCTGATTTTACGTGTCTACAAATGGTGTTAGTGGTCATAACTGCACACGACTGCTATTTTTATTGGTCTGGAAAGTGCATATTCATGTTAGAACATCTGCAAAAGCAAACATTTTTGCTCTGCTGAAAAATAATGAAGATCTAAGTGATTTTAAGAATGAACACTTAAATGCTGCTAGATTTTTATTCCTTTTACTGTTAATGCTGCATTGAAGATATTGTCATGCTGCAGCACACTTTTTTTTTCCTGTTTCTTCTTTTCTTTTGTCTTTCAAAACATATTCATTCTAACTGCATTTTCCCTCAAAAATCAAGATAGCCATGCAGTAATGTTCATAAGTAAATATATATAAAATAAGCAGGATCAGCTATTTTCTGTCACACAATATGTCACAGTCATATAAAAGTCCTTCCTGACACCTTTGGTGTTATACTCACTAATGTTTTGCATGCTCATGCTGCAGTTATAAAAGTCCCCCAAACAGTAGCTGATCAATTATTTTAAGTTCCTTGTGTGGGGAGGGGTTGTGTTTAATTTTCATACCAGCTTGTAACTAATAGAGTATGTGGTTAATGAAGGTATTGAATTAAATTGAATTAGATGGAATCAAATTGAATTGAACAGGAAGAAATTGAATTGTATTGAATTATGAACCAGAGAGTGAAAATACATGACAATCTAATAGCATCTGATAATCACAGAATACTGAATGCATATGCCCAACTTAGGAGACATTTGATAACTCACAAGTGAGAAAATTGCCCTACTCCTATGTTATTGGGTATCCTTGCCAAATGGATATGAACGTCACAAGAGACCCAAGGCAATTATACAGTTCAAGCATCTTCTGTATTTGTGGGGTGGTAGACGGTGGCAGGAGGGTTACAAACCAGCTTTATTGTTCTGTGCATCACCAGGTAGGAGATCTGATTTTTCAATAATTTAAAAAAAATTTTGTTCCTTTTGTTCAGCAGCAGCTGGCTGTGTGCAGGCACTTACAATAATCTGATGCGAGTGTGTGTGCGCGTCGGATAGGGGGTGTCATTTGCTAGTTTTAATTGGTAGATTCAACATCTTCCACTAACAGTGCAGAAGCCACTGGCTGAGATGTTACCATGGTAAATCAAACCCTGGTGTTTGATTGGTCGTTTTCTGAAGCAGGTACAATCATTTTCATCAACTCCAGGAAAGGTGAGGCCATCTGGTTTTGCCTCACCTGGAAGTAATTTACCACCCCAGGTGCAAAAAGAAAAAAAAAATTACCCTGAGGTCAGTAACACCAAACCTAGCTCAAGATGTGCCAGCAGGGCATGAAAGAGAAGGAGTGTCACATAGTAATTTTTATCTGTTTGTGTTTATATTTTTGAGCTGGGAAAAGTGAGGGGCTAATCATGAAAAACAGAGCCAAGAATAGTCTTGGCAGATGCTAACCTAGCTCATTCCAAACAGCAGAGCAAAAGCCCTCAATCTCATTCTGTAGCAACTATTTTAATAGTCCTGCTCTGAATGTCTAATAAATGGGTTTTCTTAAGCCAACTTTGATAGGATTCAAGTATCTCATGAATGTGACTGAAGAATATGGTGTGATTCGAAGGAGTAAAGAGTGAACTGGAGGAACATGCAGTGAGGGACATCTCAAAAGTGTGTTTTGGACATACGTATTATATTTTACATAGCAGCTAAATACTTTAGATAGTCTTGGGGTCACATACAATGTAACCAGCCCTCACCCAAATTTAGAGGGAGAGAAGACTGCAGATCACTCGTTCTTCAGAATCCTTAGAAGGATTTATTTGGCTCATTGATTTGTTTTGGCTGCACTTGAAATGTGTGGTCTTTGCAAGTCAATAGAAATGAAGTCCTTTATTGAGAAAGAAAAAAACTCCATGGAGTGAATTACACAAAGAAACTGAAGGCCAAGGCTCCCAGTCTCTTTTGCATTTGTGAGAAGGCACCAGGGAGAAGGGGGTGGAGGATGGAGAGGGGTGATGAGTCGGAGTTGGGGGGCTGAGTGGGGAGTGATGAGTGGGAGTTGGAAAGTCCATTTACAGGGGAGTCATAGGAAGCATGTTTTGGAAGCTGGAGTAATAAAATGTGAGGTCTGTGGGAGCCTAAGAGGAGACAGAAGGCCACAGTGAACCCCTAATTCTTCCAGGAATGCCATCATCCCGAGGGCTGGGAATGCAAAAGCCCTGCAGAGTCATTTCATAAGATGCCTCATTTTATTAAAGAGGGAGTGGAGGGTCACAGAGCAGCTGAGGGAAGGACTGATAAGTGACATGGGTGGATCTAGAGTCTGTCATACAGAGTGGAGTAAGTCAGAAAGAGAAAAGCAAATATCATATATTAACGCATATATGTGGAATCTAGAAAAATGCTTCTGATGAACCTATTTGCAGGGCAGAAAGAGAGGCACAGACATAGAGAACAGACTTTGGACACAGTAGGATAGGAGGGGGTGGGACGAATTGGGAGATTGAGGCTGACGTATATACACCACCAGGTGTAGAATAGCTAGTGGGAAGCTGTGTATAGCACAGGGGGCTCAATGCGGTGCTCTCTGATGACCTTGGTGGGATGTTGGGTGGAGGGAGGAGGCTCTAGAGGGAAGGGATGAATGTATACATAGAGCTGTTTCACATTGCACAGCAGGAACTAATACAACATTGTAAAGCACCTATACCTCAATAAATAAAAAAAGAAATAGTCAAGAGGAGTGAACCCCAGTTTCACCGACAGCACAAGCTTCAGGAATCTACCAATCCAGCAGGACCCATTCGTTCATGGAATCAGGTTTCTCCCCACTCCCCTTCATGAGCTGATGTTCAGTTATTTCAGAGCTGACTTCAGTGGCTGGAGATGAGTCCAGCATTGCAAGGATCCAGGTGGATTTCTGATCATCCGTGTTCTCTTTGATCCTCGGCTCTGTGTCTTAGAGGCCATAACAGGCAGAGGAGGAAGGTACAGTTCTTCCCTCTGCCTCCTGAGGCTTTGTCTGCAATGGAAACCCAGTGAGAAGTGCTCTTAGTGAGTCAGCCTCCACTTGACTTTCTCCACACAAAGGGGACGAACACAGTGCTTGGCATAAGCCAGCCCCTTTCAGCGTATTCCCTGCTTAATCTGCTGGTCCTGTCCCCAGAGGCAGACCCAGTGAGAACCCACTTAAGTTGACTGAAGAAGCAGTGAGTTTAGGGAGCAGGATGTTCTGTCCCAGAACATCGAGGGCACAGCCCGATTTGCTCTAAAACCTTGAGTGCAGGGGCAATTGAGGAGCGGGGAGAGCGTGTGTTGAGAAAGACAGTAAGGAGAGGAGAGAAAGGGAGAGCACGAAGAAGGGCAGGTAAGAGGGAAAGTTTAAGGCCAAGAATCAACCTTTGGGAGCTGCACACTGCTTTTTTACCTCCCTTTTTTGTCTGCACAACTTGTGGGATCTTAGTTCCCTGACCAGGGATTGAACCTGGGCCCTCAGCAGTGAACGTGCCAAGTCCTAACCACTGGACAACCAGGGAATTCCCATTGCACACTGTTTTAAAGAATCTGATAAAGATGACGATCTCTTTCTCCATGAAACAAAGCCAGCCATGTGTCTCACGTTATGAGTTACATATATAAATATGTATATATACAAATATATGCATATATAAAATCACAATTTAGCAAAGTTAGATACATATATATGTATGTATGTGTATGTGTGTGTGTCTGCCCATAGTTAAACATATATATAAATGCATCATGCTAAATTGCTTCAATCGTGTCTAACTCTTTGCGACCCTCTGGACTGTAGACTGACAGGCTCCTTTGTCCATGGGATTCTCCAGGCAAGAATACTGGAGTAGGTTACCATGCCCTTCTCCAGGGGATCTTCCGACCCAGGGATCGAACCCACGTCAATGTCTCCTGCATTGACAGGCAGGTTCTTTACCACTAGTACCACCTGGGAAGTCCCATATAAACATGTATATAACCACAATTTAGCAAAGTTACATATATATGTGTGTGTCTGTCTACCTATCTGTCTATCTATATTTTTTGCTAAGTTGCAGTTAGGTTATGCATGTGTTACCCAAATGGAAACGGGACACAGATATCAACTACAGCCCTGAGTAAGTATCTAAACTGTACAAGAGTGAAAGATGAGCAGAAACTCAGCCAAGACAGGTTCAAGGTGACTGTCAAGGAGTGAGGAGTTAGTGGTGTGGCTCCCACCATGCAGTGCTTTCTTTAAGGGAGAGGGTTTGATGATACCGGTTTTGGATGATTTAAGACGAGCTTCACAAAGTCCCGGATAACACTGTGCATGAGACAACCCTGAAAATAGCCAGAGGAGCAGGCGGGGAAGATAAACAGATATTTGCTCTTTGAACCCCATGGTTCCCTTCCATTTCGTCTTTCTTTAAGCCCACATGGTTTCTTTTCCTAGGGAAGGCAGCTTAAGTGGCCGCCTAGATTATGGGTCAGGGCATCGTATCTCACTATTTCAGATGGATGAACATTTCATAAAAATACTGCATTTCAGTTGTTTTCCAGAGCATGACTCATTGCTGGTGTATTTCTGCGTTTCTGCTTTGTTGTGAAGTACAGTGTGATATTATGGATTTGCAGCCAACCCCTGCAAGGATGTGCCCCTGTGCTCAAATTCTAAGAGCATGTTTGTCTCCACTCTCAAAGGAACAGATTAGGGACTTGCATGTTGCTGCTGCCCCGTCCGTGCCCAGAGTGTATGGCTCTCGGAGTGACATATGCAGCTGGCTGTCCACATCATTAGGAATCATGAAAGGCAGGCTTTGTAAACATTGCATACATTCCCAGCCATTGAACACTGTGACATTTCATAATCAGCTCTCTTAGAAGAGATGCCAGGCTCAATGTCCCTTCTGGAGTAGCCTGGTGTAATTAGGCTGTCCCCAACTCTTCCCCAGCACGAACACGCCTGCCACATCTTTCTGCCATTGAGTCATCACATGTGTGAGGTCACTTGTCTGCCTCTTCAAAAATCGTCTCAAATCAGCAAGCACGCTATTTGGAACTATGCTTCTTGTTCTGTCTTAATCAGGGCTTCATTATCTACCTCCCAGAACCTCTTGCGGCAGGGTCCAGGCTAGCTTCCTTCTGAGTGATCTTTCTACTACCAGACAGCCCTCCATCTGGAACACAGAAAAGGCTGTGCTGTTCAATCCTTGAAAGCCTCTCCATGGATCCCAGCTCGTATCATAAAGTCCAGACCCTTGGAGTGTCATTCAGGAACTTCACTTTCTGCCTTGAACACAGGTTTCTAGCCTCATGGTGGAAGGGAAGCATCAGCTGTCTAGATGGGAGTCCTGACTTGCTCTCTTACTTACTGTTACTGAATACTGAGTTAAGTTCAAGGAACTGTGCAGGTGTGTGGCAAACATTAGCTACTTGTCCTTACCTCTGTTGGTTAAACTGAACTCAGAAGGGTTCAGTCACTTACCTGTGGACACACAGAGGCACTTCATTTGAACTCAACTCCATCCGATGCCAGCACTCTTCCTTTGCCCACTGGGCCGTCCTGCCTTTCTTTGTCTCTCTCTGTGTGTTCTTGGGAAGTCTCTTTCTTTTCCTGAACATCAGGTTCAGGGATGGGGAGTAGACCGGAAAACAAAACAAAACAAAAAAACCAGTGGATTTAGGTCTTTTTATAGTTCTTCCATGTCTCTCATAAAGCACGATTTGAGGGTCACTAGAGATTTCTGTAGCACCCTAATTTTAGCTCTTGGTCAGTTGTGGCCCTGCTGTACCACTTCTCAGAACCACAGATGTCGTGATTCTTCCATGTGGAGCATCATCATCTCTACTTCCCTGCCTCCTTTCTTCTGCTCGCTTCACACACCTTGGTCTCTGTGAAACCTGTTGATGCAAAAACAATGCAAGCTCTTCACACTTCGTTTGCTTTATGATTATCTTTCTTGTTGCCAGTCCTGGGTTGGAGTTTTCTGACTCTTCATCTTATATAGCTTATGAGCTCTTTCAAAGAAAGTCATATCTTTTTCACCTGATTTTTAAGATATTACTACTTATTTATTTGGCTTGGCCAGGTCTTTGTTATGGCATGTGGGATCTTCCATCCTCGTTGCTGTATGTGGGACTTTTAGTTGTGGAATGTGAACTCTTAGTTGAGGTACGTCTGGTCTAGTTCCCTAACCAGGAATTGAACCCAGGCCTTCTGCATGGGGAGTGTGGAGCTTAGCCGTTGGATCACCAGAGAAGTCCCTCATCTTCATTTTTGATAGAGTCTGTACTGGTTTCCTGCGGCTGCTGTAACAAATTACCACCATCTTGATGGGTTAGAACAACACAAATTTATTTTCTCACAGTTCTAGAGCCTAGAAGTTCCCAATCAGTTTTACTGGGCTGAGATGTGTTGGCAGGGCCACAACCCCTTCAAGGACCAAAAAAAGGCCCTGTTCCTGGTCTCTTCCAGTATCTAGTGGCTGTCAGGAGTCCTGGACTTGTAATTCATCCCTGGAGCCTTCAAGGCCAGCATCTCTAACCTCTCTGCTCCATCTTCATTTGCCTTCTATGTGTATTCAAGTCTCCCTCTGCCTTCCTCTTATGAGAATGCACCCATTTAGGGCCACTGCATAATTCAGGATCATCTGTTCATTAAGATCCTTAACATCTTTACATATGCAGAGACCTTTCATTTTCAAATTGTTTCCGTTTGAACTTATAATCTCAGGCTCTAGGGCCAGGGCTGTAGATATATTTGGAAGAGATTTTAGAATGTACTAGGGGTTGCTCATTGCTCCCTAAAAATTTATATCCATTTCACATGCAAAATATCTTCACCTATCCTGAAACTCCAAATTTCTCAACCAGTTACAGCATTAGCTCATGTGAAGGAAATCTCACCTAAATATCATCAGCCCTTGAGGTCCCAACTTTCATCATCTAATCAGGTATGGGTGCAGTCCTCCTAAGACAAAATGCCACTCTGTCTGTGGGCCTGTGAATCTAAAAAGCATGGCACCTGCTCCTAGAACGCAGTGGCAGGGCAGGCAGAGGATAAGAGTTCTAGGATACTCTTCTTCCTAATGAGAGCAGAATGCACCTCCACAGCACCTTAAAAAGTCAATTTTAGGGTGCAAGGGCTGGGAATAATCCTCTATGAGTTCTCTCTTCATCTCATGGTCCCACAGCTCTGCCTTCTAACCCTGCATTTCTGGCTTTTGGACCCAAGTCTCAGCCCTCAGCGTCAATCTTTTTTTTTGAAAGGTAGCACCTAGTTGTACCTTAGTTTTAGCAACCTGGAAATCTCATTCAAAACAGCGGCCTGGCAGGGTACAGTCCATGGGGTCGCAGACAGTCAGACACAACTGTGACTAACACTCTGGCGCACAAGTGACTAACACCTTCACTCTCTCTTGCCTGTAGAATTTGGGGAGCCCAACGGTTTTCTTTTATTTTGTCGCATCTTCACCATTTTCAGCCCAAGGTGGCAATAGTTCTGCTTAAAATTTTCTCAAAACTTTGTGGGTCTCTTATGAATATCATGGGAATTCATGTCATTAGGCAGAAGGGTCTTCACTGAACTTTTGTATATAACCCGTATCTGTTTGTGGCTGCTGCTGATATGGCCGAATCTGGTATCTTTAGTGCTGATGGAATGCTGTCCACCCTTGCTCTTCTCTTCAGAGCATATTTTCCTGACAGTAAATCTCCTGATTTTGGCATCTTTTGCAATTTAAATAAGCTAAAAATTTCCCAATTCATCCACCTTTTTTTTTTAAAGTTTTCCCTAATTTATATTTTCCCCGTTATATTTTACTACAAGCAGGAAATGAAAGGTCAAGTGTCCCACGCTTTGCTTGACACTCTCCTCAGCTGAATTCCCAGTTCATAACTCACAACTTCAGCTTTTCACTCACTATAGGATACAATTCATTTATGTTTGCTGCCTCTATATTGTGTGGGTCATCTTTCCTCCAGTTTCCAATAACATTTTACTCATTTGCTTCTGAGATCTCAACATAAGTGTTTCTACTGTCCACATTTCTGACAGTAACCTTTTTAAGGAAATACAGCCTTTTTCTATCATTGCACCTAAGAATTCTTCCAGACTACCCACTATCCAAGTCCAAAGCCACTTCCACATTTTAAGGTATTCATTCCGACAGCTCCCAACTTCCTGGTATTAAAATCTGTATTACTGAAAGTTCAGAGAAACAGAAGCAGTAGGAACCGTGTACTAAGGTCTTATTGTGGGAATTGACTTACGTGATTGTGGGGCTGGCTATGAAAGTCCAGAATCCACAGGGCAGGTTATCAGGGCAGCTCAAGCCTCTAGTGGAAATTGAAGCTGCTGTTCATGGTGGGACTTCTCCTGCCCAGAGGTCTAGTTCTGTCCTTACGGCCTTCTAGCTGATCTGGGTGAGGCCTGTCTCGCTTATCTAGGACTATTTACTTGAAGTCAGCTGAGGGTGAATATTAATCACAGAATAAAATAAAACACTATGTTAGTGGACTATTGTCTTCATACCAGTGAGGAAGTCATTTGGTGAAAGTCCAAGACCATTAAAGACTCATTAAAATCCATTAGACACCTAGAGACCGTCATACTGATGAAGTAAGTTGAACAGAGAAGGAGAAATGCCCTATGACATCCTTTATATGTGGAATCTAAAAATAAATGATACAAATGAACTTATTTAAAAAAACAGAAGCAGACTCACAGACTTAGGGAACAAAACCATGGTTACCAGGAGGGGAAAGATGAGGGGAAGGGATCGTTAGAGAGTACACTCTGTTGTATTTTAAATGGGTAGGTAATCTTCCGTATAGTACAGGGAACTCTGCTCAGTGTTATGTGGCAGCCTGGATGGGAAGGGAGTTCTGGGAAGAATGGATACCTGTATATGTATGGCTGAATTCCTTTGCTGTGTTGTTAATCAGCTATATCCAAATATAAAATTCAAAAATTTAATAAATAAATAAACATCCATTGAAAGTGAAGGTGTTAGTCACTCAGTCATGTCTGACTCTTTGCAACCCCATGAACTCTAGCCCGCCAGATTCCTCAGTCTATGGGATTCTCCAGGAGTAGGTAGCAATTCCCTTCTCCAGGGGATCTTTCTGACCCAAGAATTGAACCTGGGTCTCCTAGATTCTTTACAGTCTGAGCCACCACAGAAGCCAACTTTAAGTAGTGTAGTAATATCAAATCTGGCTTTAATCACATAAATGTCTATTTTATTTATCTCATTCTAAATAGCCATCCAAAGAATTTTTTTAAAATTCATTTGTGATAACTCCTTTAAAAAAAAAAAACAACTCACTGAAGTAATAGCTAGACCTTTTTTGTTTTTTGCCAAGATTTTTTGTTGATATTCTTAATTGCTCTTATTAGCATCTGTAAGCCCATTGAGAAGGCCTCAATGAAGCTTCCTAAACTGGTTTTTCCATTCAAAAAATCCATTAGATATAGTTATAATGGGAAGTCTGGGGCAGTGGAGGGGGGAAACCCACTCAATATTTAGCAGAAGTTAAACTTCTAATAAAGTGAAATTTCCTAGCGTGGGGCTGGTGGAGCCAGATAAACTTCAGGACAGCCATGAATTTTCTAAAATTACAAGTTGTGTGTGTGTGTGTGTGTGTGTGTGTGTGTGTGTGTGTGTGTGTAAGAGAGAGAACATACATTTGTCTGCAATCAGGTCCATAGATTTCATCAGAGTCACAAGAATATTACTTCATCATATGTAATAAACAGTAAAATACTGCCTCATTTATATGGTAGCCAGATGATCCGTCAGTAACACTAGGTCTCCATTATAAGTCCGAACTGGTGCAGCTGATAGTAAAATCTGTGTTCTTAAACCCTCACCCACCTGGATATTTCACAGCCAAATCCTGGAGAAGTCCCAGGTACTGCTGAAAACGGTCCTTCTGAGGACTGGCTAGGGCAGAATCAGGAGATGCTTATTAGCCCAAAGCTTACCGGGAGATGTTTGCCACTAATAACTTGATAACATCTGGCCTGAGTCAATGGCTGGATGGCGCCTGGTAGCAGGGATCAGCACAGCCGCACAGATAAGCCAAGTGCTGCACCTCCCCCTACTTAGAAAGGGGTTAATGCCCACAGATGGCTGCAAGCCCCCCAAGCAGTCAGCATCCTGTAAGACAATATTAACATCACTGCCTTTTGAATACCACGTCTTGTAAACCCCAGGATATGACAAGCCTCTTTAGAATCTTCTTTGATTGTGTTACTGAGTCTCCCGTAGGGAAGTAGGGAGGGGTAGGGGGTAGATTCCAGAGGAAACATATAATTAGATATCTCTTAGAACAATAAGGGTCCTCATACACATATGCATGAAACTGCTTTGTGGCTCTGATGTTGCTGTTGGTGAGTAATTAGCCAAGTTTGGTGGGGAGTGTGTATAGTTTGGGCAATCCCAGTGTTGTGAGCCATGGGGACAGAATACTTCCCTTTAGCTACGTTTTCAGGGAAACACTAAATGGAGATGTGAATGGAGAGGAAAGAACAGACTTTCTGGAGAGATTCCACTGTGGTAATGTCAGAACTTCCTCTCAGACTCAGATAAATCTTTCTTGTTCTCATCCTTATTTTTAGTTTCACGGAAGACAGCAGGCCTGTTTCTCTGTGAGGATGCTGTGTACGCAGATCTCCTTGTCACTTCCTCTAGAGAGACCCAGGGCTGTCTTTGCTGGTTTCTGGTTCTGGGTTTTTTCCTTTTTTTTTTCACTGTAGTGATTCCTCATCATGACACTGACTGTGCAGATCATGGGGAGGAGGTGTTTTTATTTTAGTGCAGAGAGAAAGAGAGGTTTTCTCCTGGGAACCCTTCTGAGAGAACACATTTCTGACAAACACTTTCTGAAAGTTACTCTGTGGCCAGATTCAGAACAGACCTGAAGACGGTTGTCACTTCTGAGAAATGAGGCTGGCCTTATTGTTCTCTGCCTGCGGCCACTGAGCCTCTCCACTTAGAGACACCCCTGAGATGCGCCACTGGTCCTGGAGACCGTTCGGACTTGCTGTCATAGGCATAAGAAAAAAGAGTTTGGCAGTTCCCTAGGCTAAAGGTTTCCAATGTAAGTGGCCTCTGTATTAAGTATAGGGAATCGGAATTTTTGTGTTTATGAAAGGAATCTGTCTATGGAAAATAAAATATTTTAACTGAAATCGGAGACCTTGGGCATGTCAATTATCTTCCCTGGGTCTCAGTTTATCTAACCGGAAGAATGGGAGCAGAGGTATTCACTTATTCATAGGACTGTTATGAGACTTACAGTGCTCATGCAATAATCTTCTGATATATGTGGCCCCCAAAGTGCATCAGGTTAGTTGTATTAATAGTAAGTTTTCCAGAGTACCTGGCTCCTCCAATACAAATGACCTTTCGGAAATGCCAAGCTGTGAATACTATATAAAGGAGGAATGGCTTCACCTGCTCTCCAGAAAAGTGAGGAATATAGGGGCACTCTTTAAGCAAAGGAAGAGACTCAGTCTATCCTGACCTGAAATTGTCCTGAAAAACTGCAATCCAAAACTCCTCAGTGCAATTCACCAAGCTAACCACTACAGTTAATTCTGTCTGGAAGTAAAGTATCATCAACTCATCTGTCCAGTAGTTTAGGCTCCTATATGATCCAAGGCTGCATTTGGAGGCTGAAGTAAGTCCTGGACTCAGGAACCCCTGCTCCCGTAAAGAGCTTTCCCTTTCTGGAGTCGGAGTTCTTGGGATTCCACTGTTTGTTTTTTGACCAGCCCTCATCTGTGGCCACAGAGATGGAGTTTGATGGGTCATCAGTGGACACAGACAACTACTCATCCAGCAGGTTGCCGACTGTGGAGGTCGTGGTGGGTCTGGAAGGAGTTTCTTTGGGGACTTTCAGGGGGTTGATGCGATTTGAACGTGTGCTATCTGGCCACGGTCACAGTGGCAGTTCTAATTGGCTGAGGATAAGCCTTGAAATGTCACAGAAGATTTATCTCTCAGCACAGACTGTCCCTCAGCTACTTTTGCAATAGAACGTGGGATAATGTATTGTTGGGAAAACAGTGCCATCTCCGGGGCTTTTTGCTTTGGGAGGAACCTGGTAGACTTCTTGGAGCAGAGGAGCACGTGGGGATGAAAGCCATGATGGGCTGAGAGACAGTTTTGCTCTGGGGCCTGCATACTGTGAGCGATTTTGCTGTATCTTTGCCCCGCTGCTGTCACTGTCCTTGTGGAGACTCATGATAAAGGTGGGTGCAGAGACCTGCCTTGGGGCTTAGGACTCCTGAAGAAGTATGAGGTTTGACATCTTGGACCTGGTCTATCCACAGCAGGGATTAACGTCCGACAAGATATTTCACAAAAAATGGACTCCCCCCCACTCACTTTTGGTGGCCCAGGAAAATACATTTTGTTGAGTTGAGATCCCTTTGCCTTTCAGGTGCTTCTTGATTTAATAATAACTTTTTTTAGGGCTGGGAGAAGTAGGAAGATGGGTACCATGTTACTTGCACATACAGATTATAAGGTACATTTCTAATCCAGAAACCTGAAAATGTGAACATACATTTTGTAAAACAGTACGACAGAAGTAAAGCATTAATTTTGGTGGTGCAACATCAAACGTTCCACATATATTTGCTCTGAAATCTTTTTCCAATAGGGTTCCCAGCTTGATATGGCATTTCTTAAGATGATGAAGGACTGGTTGTTTTACACATGTGTACATCAAAATGAGAAGAGAGTTTCTGATGGTTTTGATTTCAAACAAAGCCCCTGTCATCTTTAGACAGCTCTGGATTTCCTGAGCTATTATTAGCCTGCAGAGTATAGATAATTGCAATCCACACAGAAATCTAAAAATAAAGTGTTCATTATCTCTGAAGTTTTTTTTTTTTTTTTTTTAGCACATAGCATTTTTCCAGAAAGGTTTACAAGTGCTTAGATTAAAGGATGACGTTTTTGCATAGCCCACCCTCCTCCTGGAAGTTTGAAGGAAAAGCAAAACAGCCCAAAGGCAGAAATCAGGAGAGGAAAGTGCAGAGAAGATCTTATTAATCTGTCTCAGAATGATTGAGAATTGGGTGAAAATCTAAGCCTTCTTATGCAATCGGTAACCTTTATGTTGCTGGCATTTACTTGCACAAAGGTAAATGTTGATAGTGTTGGTAAGTATATAATCAATGACATCTTCTCTTCATTTATTTTTTTTAAAGGACACAATAGTATTGATCACCCCATACATTCCATGCTAAGTAGTGGCATTAATCTGACCTAATGAGTATGTGTTTTTGAAACATGGTTGTCTGACAACTGTCACCAACTTTCAGCCATGGTCCTGCTTGCTAAATATATCTTTGGTGTATCTACAAACTCTGCTTGAGTCTTGTGAGCAAAGAGTCTACATACTTTTACTGCAAAGGGCCAGACAGTTACTGTGTTAGGCTTCGTGGGCTGTCCTGTCTCTGATACAGCTGTTCAGCAAAGCTGTTGAAGGGTATGCAGTCACGAAGGCATGGCTGCTCCAAGTGCTTAAATTGTGGGCCCTTGGAGTTGGGACCTGTCTGCATCTGATACACAGGCTGTATCTGCTAATCACGTTGTGATCCGGGATTGGAGAAAAAGCCGTAATCACCACTGTGACTTGTTGAGGACGCAAGTCCATGGTGGCAAGCTGATCAACTTTCCTGCTCTTCCAGAGTCAACATTCTCACTGAGAATAGGGAAACAGAAAAATAAGAAAGTTAACAAAGTAATTTCACCTCTGTATGAAAAAAGGAGATTGGATGAAGAATCACTTACAGTTGTTGGGTTTTGATTACGGAACCTGAGTTTTTGAGAGCCAGGTTATCTTTTCCTAATGAATTCTGTGATTCCCTTCAGACTCACTTTTTTATTTGTAAATTAACAGCAATACCTGTCTTGTTAGGTCACACTGAAGGATGAATAAGATTTGGGAAGGGTCTTTTGTGAACCAGTAGCACCCATTCCATGTTTATATAATATACCTTATTGTCAATATCGTTTTTAATGTCATCTTTATCATTCACATCCTTGTTATCAGTCACATTTGCTTAGAAGAAAAGAAACTATAATGAACATAACAAAAGGTAGTCCAGAAGAGGCAGAGTGAACTGTGATTCTTTGCCTTTTGTATCCACTGAAGAGACTTTCTCTAGGTCACTGGCAAGTTGAAGCTGTTATCTTCTATTCAGCCAACATGAGAGGCCAGTGTTTACTATCCACACTTTTACCCCTCCTGGAATATCTGTCTTTGTCAGCAGCCAACCCTATGGACTTGTTGATAACATTTGAAAAAGCACAGGAGGAGCTGGTCCAGACGCTCAGCAAAAGACGGTGGGCAAACTTAGGAATTGTCCTTGCTTGTCGGCAGCTTTATAAACATCCATTGACAAATGTGATGAGTGACAAACTGAGATAATTAAGCTTTTTCTTGCTCTGTCCTCTCGGATTCAAAATGACCATCTGAAATGTGTGCTCCGTTTCTGCCTCCTGAAATCAGATTTCAATGGAAACTCAGAGTGTTTAGAATATGCGTGACTACAAAATACAAATAGCAAGAAGAAAGCACAGTGGTAGCTGTCCATTGCTGAGGCTTTAGAAGGCAGGTCCTCTGTCAGAAACATTGGATTCAACTTTTTCCTAAACTCCCCAATAAACTGCCGCAACCTTTGTAGGTAGTAAAACTCTCATTTTGTGAAGGGGGAAGTGGAGCCTCAGAACCAGAATGTCTTCCCCAAGGTCATCTAGCTGCTGAGCGACAGAAGCAGAATTCAAGCCCAGGTGAATCTGAACCAAGGCAAGTGCTTTATTTACCCGATAGTGATTTTTAATTTTTTTTTAATTGCTTACATCTTCCAATAGGAAAATAAACTATACAAAATAAAAGAATAGCAACTTAAAAATACATATCTCCCCATTATATGCATGGGTACATAGTGAAAAGTGAGAATGTTAGTTGCTCAGTCGAGTCCAACTCTTTGGGACCCCATGGACTGTAGCCCACCAGGCTCTTCTGTCCATGAAATTCTCCAGCCGAGAATACTGGAGTAGGTAGTCATTCCTTTCTCCAGGGGATCTTCCTGACTCAGGGATCAAACTTGGTCTCCCACATTGCCTGCAGATTCTTTACCATCTGAGCCACCAGGGAAGCCATAAATATCATATAGTTGTGTATCATCCATAATTATGCATATTTATTAACAAAGTAAATCTCTGTGTAGTTATACTAATGCGTATTAAACAAAATTATCAAACATTTAGTAAAAAAGGGAAATGCGTAAAGGCTGCCCTGAGGAATGAATACAAAGGGAAGAGCTTTTCTTTCCTGGGTGAGCAGATCCCCACTTGTGTTGAGTAATGGGTATAGCCCACTGCACTGGACCACCCAGACAGGTGGGTGGTCCATTGGACCACTGGACCACTGGCTGGATAGACACAGCAGGTCTAATGGTGTTTTGTCTCCTTGCTAATCAAGTTTAATCTCTACATGCTGCCCTTCCTACATAGCTTTCATATAGCATGGCATGGTGAGGCTGGCTCAGGTGACAGGGGGCTGGCGCCCATGGGTGTGGGGCCTTATCCCTCCACAGACCAATGGCATGTATGGGGGAGCAAAGCGCAGGCTCCCTCTGAGCGACTCTGGCTGCTCCTGCCACCCACTCAGCACCGAGTCCTTGGGTGAGTGCTGCCAGGCGACCCCAGCAGTGGGCTCCAGCTATTTCAAAAATGAAGTGCTTCTTCCAGCACACAAATATCTGGCTCATTAGCAATTAGCCATCAAGGGAGAGGAAACGCGGGAAATGGGGAATCTGAAATAGTCTCCTAAGAGATGTTGAGGGGGAAAAAAGCCAGCACTTAAAGTAAGCCAGATAAAAACGGGGAACTGCCTCATTTGGGCAGGATGTCTCACACTGTTTTTCTAAATGTTTTTGATTCAGCAAAGGGCCCCAGTGCATTCTGCCAAGGTGCTTTTTCCCTTTAATTTTTAAATGCATTCAGATTTCAAGGGGAATTTAATCCGTATGTTTCTGGTTCTTTTACACTTAACTCATCAAAATGTTGTTCTTTAAGAGCTGTTTGATCTGTAAGGCTTATGAGCCTTTGTTATAAGCCTTTTCGAAACCTCTTCCCCCCTTTTGAATCAGCAAATGGAATTGTGCCAGTTTTGAATGAGATAAGAGTAAATAGAAGTCCAACTTTAGGATTAAGTGCAGAACCTCACGGGGATCTGAGTGAACTCTGCAGAGACACACCTGTGGCCCTGGCGTGGAGGGAGCACCACCAGCATCCTGGGTGTACTCTGCCCAGGGTGTGGGGCTTGTCAGAGCCAAGAGACGGGGCTGCAGAGGGTGTGCATGTATGTTTGAGAACCAGAGGCCTTAGAATTAGGCCTGAGAAGCCACCTACTCCATCCCTCCATCCGGTGGCATCTGTGACACATAATAATGAAAATGACATTATCAGTAACAAAGGAGCTGATGCTCAGGAGCGCCAGCTCCATGGCCAGCTGTTTCTTTATCCTCATCAAACTCTGAGGGAGGCTTGGAGTTTGTAAAATTGAATAGCTAGAGCTTGGGATTTAGAAGCAGCTGACCTGGTTTTGGACATCATCGTCAACATGGTACACTGCGGAACATCAGGAACATTCTTTAATGCTCCCCAAACTGTGCTTCCGTTGCTCTTGTTCCCGTTGTCATGGTTGTGATAATGCTGCTGAGGATACTGTCACACTCCACTGTCTTATAGGGCAGCCATTGTTTCCATTGTTAGCTGCTATTGTTAGAAAGTTGTCTGTACCCTTTTTGGTCTATGTTTGTTTCTTTGTCAAAATCTCCTCTCTTACAAAATTGACCCATTCATTCTATGGTAGACGTCAGCTAACTCCTCTTCAACATCACAGACTTCTCACACTTGAAGACGCTTGTACCCCTGAACTTTTCTTTTCCAGGGTTAATGAGCCGTATTTGATCTTCAGGTGTAGAAAGGGCCCTGTTTCCTGACCTCCATCCACCTGCCCCCTCATTGCTCTGTCCTGATGCCAGAACACGCCATTGAGGTCTGGCCAGGGTGAAGCACAGTGGAAGCCTGCCTGCTCTGAGTTTGTATTTTATGCTCTAATTAATACAGTTGTTGCATCCTTTAGTTCACATTACACATTTTTGTTGATTTAGGGCTAATGCCAATAATATAGGCTTCCTGGGCTCAGTGGTAAAGAATCTGGTGCCAGTGCAAGAGACTCAATGGATGTGGGTTCGATATATGGTTCAGGAAGATCCACTGGAGGAGAGCATGGCAGTCCACTCCATGCCTGGGCAAATTCCATGGACAGAGGAGCCTGGAGGACTACAGTCCATGGAGTCACAAAGAATCAGACATGACTGAGAAACTAAGCACGCATATGCATGCCAAAAACATAAAGTTTATTTTTTCATGAATTGTTTAAAGCAGTTCTCCATCTCCTGTACCTCTGCAGTTGATCTTTCGTTTCAAAATATTGTGCTTTCTCATAGGCCCTGTTGAATTCATAAAAATGAATAGGGATTTAATGGGGGAAATGCACATTGTACTGAGCATGTAGATGTTAAGAGGAGGCGTGATCAAACAGGAAGAGTTCTATGGATTTCTCTTCCTCCATGAACTGAATTCATGGCTCTCAGATTCCAGGCCTTTAAAGCCTCATTCTGGAGTCATTGTGAAGCTCAGGTGAGTTTTATCATGAAAGAATGCTACAAAATCAATTGCCCTTGGCCCTCCCATTGGGTAGGCAACTGAGAGTGAGCTTACAGCCTGTGTAGGACATCTTTTAATTTGCCAAGTGACTAAATGTGCAGTCACTGCGGCAGGCATCCGCCAGCTGTGCCCACATGGCCCACTCAGCTGGACTACATTTCAGAGAACAGACCGGGCTCATCTACCTTGTCTTGACACTACAATTCCATTCCAAAAAGATCATCATTGGATTTGAACATTAGCGTGAAATCTCCAGCAGCCAAAGGGAGGTGGCTTTGCCTGACAAAGGCCGTTCTTGCCCTTCAGTCTAACAGGCAATGTCTGGGGAGCGCCTTGCCCACTGTTGGGCACCATGAAAAATGGCCAGTCCCAGGAGCTGACCACGGTCCTGCTGGCGAGGCCAGCCATCTGTCCGCTTACCTTTTACCTCCATTTCATCTGTGTATTCTCGTGGGTGCCAGTAAGCCCTTTAAGCTTCCCTGACCTATTCTGCGGTGAGCTGGGAAGCCCCTGCAGGTCTTTACTTCACGTGAGAGCTTTTCGAATGCATCTCCATGGAGATGTCTTCTCTTGCTAACAAGCCTTGGTTTGTATTTTAATCCCAGAAAACTGTGAAATGTTACTGTTGTATATGATGTTTCTGAGAGACTGCTTGGAGATCAGATATCGGGTAGATTAGGACAAGAGAATTTATTGAGAGACAGCACCTGACTTCCTAATATGCACCCAGCCCAGGGCTGGACCCAGAAAACCACATGTGACTTAAGGTAAGGAGCCATCCCTTTCCAGTCCTGATGGCCGTTTAATGCGGTAGAGACATAAGTGCTCAGGAATTTGGTACAGGCTCTAAATTCTGTGGTCACTGGAGTGAGAAAGGACACTATAGGCCAGAAAGCAGGACCGGATCTGGGCTTGCAAACTGGATAGGACTGAGAGTGGTACAAGAAATGGTGAGGTCTGGGCGTGAGGGTGCATTGTTGAGAAATACTGTACATGCAAGCCAAACAGACAGGCTACAGATGTACAGATGCATCACAGAAAATACAAGTCAGTGGTATTTTATCCTCATTTCATTTCCAAACACCCAAAAGCTATGAGACCACTGTTGCCAATGGTGATGGACACTGGCGTCTTTTTAGTAAGACTTTCTTCACTGCCCAACAGGGTGGACACTGTTCCTTTTCAGAACCAGAGTAGCTCTCCACATTTACTGACACTTGTCTGAAATAACATGTGGAAAAACCAGAGAAATAGTGCAGGCAATAGCCCGTGGCTGGCACTTGGAAGGTGAAAAGCACCCGTACTGGGTATACTTCCTAGAGCCCTTGCTACGTGCTGAGCACTCTCCCAAGGGCCCTGTGTGTGTGTGCATGGTTTTCATTAATCCTTAGGAGGACCTCTGAGGGTAGGGAACACTATCATCGTCATTCATAGACCAACAAAACAAGATAGTGAGAGATTGAGGGCAGAGATGGAATGAAGCTGTGAACCACACACCCTGAATAAGATCAGTGTGGAAACAATGTTTTGTGTGTAATGAAGCCATCACATCTGCAGGCAACCATCTGCACGTAATCTTCTCATGTGAGATCTTCTTTGTCCTTCACGACTTTTCTGGGAAATGGAGAGTATCATGGTCATAAGAAGCCAGGCTGTTATGTCGCTCAGTCATGTCCTACTCTTTGCGATTCCATGGACTGTAGCCAGCCAGGCTCCTCTGTGCATGGATTCTCCAGGCAAGAATACTGGAGTGGGTTGCCATTTCCTTTCCCAAAGAAGCTGGGGGATATACATGTATCCTTTCTTTTTTGAAGTCTGTGAGTCTGTTTCTATTTTGTAAATAAGTTCATTTGTATCATATATGTATATATTTTAGATTCCATATGTAAGGGGTATCCTATGATACTTGTCTTTCTCTAACTTCACTTTGTTATAATCTCTTGGTCCATCCTCATTGCTGTAAATGTAATTATTTCATTCTTTATTATGGCTAAATAGTATTCCATCATATACATGAACCACATCTTCTTTATCCACTCCTCTGTCGATGGACATTTACACTGCTTCCATGTCTTAACTATTGTGAATAGCACTACAATGAACACTAGGGTGCATGAATCTTTTGTAACTGAATCAGGATGCTGTACACCTGAAACTAACACAACATTGTAAATCAACTATATTCCAGTATGAAATAAAATATTAAAAAAATAAATAAAAGGTATGAAAGAAAAAAAGCTGAGGTAAAGGGAAAGGTTCCCCCAAGGGCTACAGTCCTCCCTCTCTTCAGGCCCGTGTCATGCCCTGTTGGGCGATGGCCCAGTAGACATTGTCCATTCGGTGTTTTTACCTTCCCATCTTGAGTGCACTTCACATCCCTTCCAGGTTCGCTTTCCATCCATGCGTCTCCTCTGAGCTCTGCCGTCACACCCAGTTCTGCAGCTCAACCAGGTGATCAGATGGCCTGTGCCCTGACCGTACCCCTTGCCCCTCCCCAGCCTGCCCATCGGTTCTTCCTCCTCCTCCATGGCACTGAGACCGAGGATTCACAGACCGCTCTCCTTCCCCGAGTCTCTCAGCATCATCCTTTCTCTGCTCCCCTCTGTATCTGGCAGAGGTGAGTGGTCCATGGTTTCATCTTCCGTTGCCAATATCCTCAGCATTCTTATCCCATGGTCCTTGTCTCAGACTCTCATGGCAAAAGTGATTTCCGGGGGCGGGGTGGGGGGTGGGAAATACATCAGAAGAGGTTACTGTGGGTGCTGCTGGAGAAAAGCCTAAAATTCTTTGTAGTGGTATCTCCATAATGACATTATCTCTGGTCTTACTGACATCTCTAATCTAGACCGCCAGACAGACAGACAAGCAAAAACAACAGAAAGCCCTGGCAATTCTGAGTTTCCCTGTTTTGTCTCCTTTCTCATCTAAACAGTGGCTGCTTCCAGTCGTCTCCGTAACATTTAACCCTCTCAATCCTACATTTGTCTCTTATGCAGAGGATTACCTTGCCTCTAACTTGGCCTTTCTTCCTTTGGCAAATTTTTTTTTTTAGCTTTGGCATTATTTTTTCCAGGGACGTTCTTCCTCATACTTAGCCTTTCCTGGTCTCCTTATCTTTCTGATTGTAACACCATGTGTTTTATTGCTTATTTTAACTTGCTATTATCTCTAGGTTTGAAGAGGTGTGATGACATGAGTTGTATCCTCTGTGAGTATAAGTTCTAGTAGGCGTCTGATCAATGTTGAAATGGAGGAATGAATAGAGGAATGAATGAAGGAAAAGCCCACACATGCCAGCACATAAGAGCTTTCTTAACCCCTTGCACTGGAGCTCTGAGTGGTCCTTCCACACCATCTTCTGTCCTCCTTAAAGGAAAAGCTGCCCTCTCCCATCTATCTCTATCTCACAGTGATGCGGGGGCCCCATTTACTCCCACCCTCTTGGCCACTTTACCCTCCTCCTTCTCTGATGCCTTTAACATTTTACTTCTTATTGTTTCTCCTCAGCAGCTGGATGTGATCAAATCTCTCTTCTTTAAAATAAAGCGCTTTCCTTGATTCCTTCTCCAGCTCCTCTTTTGTCTCCTCCTGGCTTTGTTTGTCCTGCTGTTGCTTCTCCTGGTCACACTTGGTCCTCACGGCCTGACCTCTGCTGCCGCCACTTCATTGACACTGGGATCTTTGTGGCTTAACTTCCTGTGACAATCGTGGAAATATTGCTGTCCTCCTGGGACTCAGTGGTGAGCCTGGGCCCTCTGTGCACTGGTGACTTACTGGCCAGTAGGTCCAGCCTGGCCCCCCCTGACCCTCCTTCCCTGTCCTGTAGAGACCACAGACACCTCAAATTCATTCCTTTTGCTTTCTCCCAAACTGGCTTCTCACACAGAGATCGCTCACCCTGAGGACCGAGTCAGAGAGCTTGCTGTTGTCCCAGCTCCTCTGTCTCTTTTCCCAAATGTCCATCAACCCTGACCATGTCTCTCCTTTCCCATCACCATTTGGCTGGTTCAGTTGACCTTGACCTCTCAACGGGACCACTGTCCCTAACTGCCCTGCTCACCTTTGGCTGGACCTGATCTGATTCACTCCTTGTGCTGCAGCCAGAGAGGGCATTGGGAATTGAATGTGGATTCTGTTTTGTCACGATTTAGGACTTCTTATTGGATTCTCCTTCTTTCAGGATGGAGTCCTGCCTCCTTGATTGGGCTTTCAAGGCCCTAAGTCTTTCACCATCTGACCTCTTCTTGTCACTCATCTCCACCCTCACATCTTCATCACCTCCTCCCCCCAGCATATTCCTCACATCCCTCATTCTATTCTGGCCCCACTCGGACGTGACTGTGGCCTCCTCCCAGGCCTGCTCCTGCATCTGGACCTTTGTAGTGCTAATCTTTCTGGCTGGACACCGGTCAGAAGGTCTATCATAGTCACACATGCTTGCTGAGTCCATGTGTTACATGGGGCATCAGAAGAACACATAGGTTGGAACCAGAGACCTGGCTTACCAGTGTATGCCCCCATCTGTCCACTCACCCATCCAACAGATGCTGGGTCAGCTCCCTCCTCCCCTCTTCCAAACACACTTGACCTGGCTGCTTCCTACTTGTCTTCAGGCTGCACCTTAGCCCCTCAGCTACTCGAGATAACCTGAGCACACACACACACACACACACACACACGTGCGCACAGGCGTGCGTACTCTTCTGTCTTTTTAGGAGTTGCGTTTTTTACCCTAAACTTTGCCCATCACAGCAGCTTCTGTCAGTCAACAAATCTGAGTTGAATGGCTCTGTTGTACCAGGTGCCATGGTGGGTGCTGGCCACCCTGAACATTGCCTGTTTCCTGCTGTCTGTGTCTGCAGTGGGACCCATGCTGCCCGAGGGCTGGGACAGTGAGCATCCCATAGCTGTATTGTGCCAGCAGTGAGCCCTGCTCATGGATTATGGAAGATAACTAAGTAATTTTCACTGGCTGCTGGCTGGCTGGTGAGAAAGACAGAAAGTTAAACTGGCAAGCCCCGTCTCTGATTCCATATCCTTTGCTTTTCCAAGTACCCCAGGCTCTCTGTGACTTCAGGAAGTATTCCTAAGACAGTCCTCCTGGTTTCCCTTGGGGGGCCCTAGCCAGTCTCAGGGGCCCAGGCCTTCTCATCCCTGCCTCTCTGGCGTCTCCACCTCATTTGTCCCAGTGAGAGTCTCGGCCCTTCATGATCATAACCCTTTTCTTTAGGAAGGCTCAGAAAGCAATCTGGAGGGCCATACAGTGAGGGGATGCGCCAGGACTGAATTATTTGGCTAGAATTTAGCATCCGTGGAGGACAGTGGACTCCAGGTGTTGATAAATAGAGGTCCTTTTCAGCAGAAGCACAGCAGGCTTTTCCTCCTCTTTTATTGTCATGATTATTATTATTTTTGTGGTTCCCATGGAAACAACTAGAGTGAGAGAACAAAAAAGTCAGGGAGGTTAGAGTGATGAGACGGCCCCCATATGCTTGAGAAGACTGAATGTGTGTGTGAGTGTGTGTGGTGTGTGCATGCGTCTGTGTGCACTGCACTCACTTTGTTCCCCAGCACACTGCTGGGTTGGGGGAAATTGTGCTGTTTATTCATAGCGTTTGTTACAATTGGGCTCAACCAGGAGACAACTATCAGCTTTCAGCAATTAGGGAGCCTTGTAATGACAGCTCCCCCATCTGATTAATAGCAGAAGGAGGGGGGCAGAGATGGAGATATTCAGAAGACGTGGCTCAGAGATGGAGTCACGGATCACCATCCTGTCCCTTGTTTCCTTTGGTGTGTGTGGGGGCGGTGGGGGTTCTCTAGGTACCTCCTGTGTGGTTTCAGTGGGACATGGGACTCCTTCATCCGCAGTCTGCTTGCTGCCTTTCTGATTCTGTACCTGACTTGGGGGTTGGAAAAGGAGCCAGCTGAGGACCCCTTGTTCAGTGGTCGAGCTGATCACTAACATCCTGAGCCCCCAGGAGAGGTCACAAGGACCTTTCCAAAGCATCACTCCCCACTACTGTCCCTCCTGTGGACCTGGAGGGACTGGTCAGGCCACCCCCTCAGTCTCGTTCCTGGCCTTGATGATCACGAGGCCCTAGGATATAGGTGGAGTCCCAGCCACAAAAGTTATTGAAACAGACCTGCCATCCCTGGACTGAGAGTGATTCATTCAGCTAGCACTAGAGTGGAGAAGACAAAGACGAGACCCAGAGTAGGCCTGCGTGTAACAGAGCGATCTGCCCATGGCGGGCGGCCCTCCCCTCCAGGCCTGAGCGCCATGTCTGGAGAACCTGGGGCTTCTTGTCAAGCCCTCCCTGCACTGGCTGTGGCCAGGTGTCTGCTCCTCACGCATGAGGTTACCTGCACTACTTCCAGACCTCCCACCGCTGTTATTTCCTCGCAGGATGGTCTTGGAAGAAACATGCCAAAAACACACGAAGCTCAGCATCCCGGGCTTCTATGCTCAGAGCATTGGCATCCCGACCCTGGCCCCAACGACCAGCAGCACTCACCTTTGGACTTGAGAGCTAAAATATTGCTGCCATGTCAGTTAACAAAGGAGGTTGGAGCCATCAAGCCAATTACAGGTGCCAGAACGGTGAACCCTGAAGAAACTCAGGATACTGGTCCCAGATAACTGAGGTGCATATTAAAAGGTTGATTTCAGTGAGCCCAGACTCTCGCATCTTCCCATGCATAGAAAAGTGCTCAATTCCTTAACCTGAGATGTTTCGTTGCTGTTATTTAGTAGCTAAATCATGTCTGACTCTTCTTGCAACTCTGTGGACTGTAACCTACCCAGGCTCCTCTGTCCGTGGGATTTCCCAGGCAAGAATATTGGAGTGGGTTGCCATGTCAGAGATATTTTTTTTTTTTTTATTAATAGTCACCTTCTGACATTCTGACTACCTGGTCTTTTGTTGCAAACTCCTGTATATATCTTGGCCCCCTCACCTCGCGTCTTGAGAACAGTTTTCTCAGCATCATCTGAGATGCTTTGTCTCAGACTTGGAGTCCTCAGAAAGTCCACTGTGTGAAAACTAACTCTCAGCTTTTAGGTTGTGCATTTTTTTTGTTTTTTAGTCAACACACTGTGCATGCGTGCTAAGTTGATTCATTTGTGTCTCACCCTTTGGGACCTCATGGACTGAAGCCCACCAGACTCCTCTGTCCATGGGGATTCTCCAGGGAAGAATACTGGAGTGGGTTTCCATGCCCTCCTCTAGAGGGTCTTCCCAATCAGGGGACTGAATCTGCATCTCTTATGTCTGCTGAGTTGGTAGGCAGGTTCTTTACCATCAGTGCCTCCTGACTATACCTAAGCTGAAAGACTTCCTCTGCGTTTGTCAATGGCATCTCTGAGTTTACTAGTCACAGCCCTTTCTCCTTCCTAACTAGGAGATCCTCTCTCTGTGCAGTGCAGGAAGTGGAAGTCATCTGCTAATCCATCTCACTGCCCTAGCAGCCGCTTGAATTTGCCACAGTGCCTGATGAACTGAGTGCAGCCAAGCCTGAGTGACAGGACCCATCTCACGCATTCCTCCTCCTCCTTCATGGGTTCTTGGCACCCATAACTTTAAGGTTAAGCCCCACCCCCACTGCCCCGAATGATATTTTTTTTTCCTTCTGACCAGTGGCCTTTGATAGCAAGGAACAACTCAGTTGCACATTACCAGAGGAACTGTGTGTTGTAATTGGCCAGGGATCGTTCTTGAAATGTCAGGAAAAGATTTATTTCCTCATGCACCCTCTCGGGTGCTAATTTTGCTATAGGCTTCGGGATAATGGTTCCCACTCACAATGGCCTGAGTTCCTAATCAGAATACAGGGCTGTAATTGGGTTGAAGGGATTTTAAATCATTAAAGTTGCATTTAGAAAGGGGAATAGAAATAGAACCCCAAGATTGAATGACTCACTTAGTATTTAATGAGGGAGTCATGGAGTATTACTTATAATATTCTCTTAATGACCTTACAAGCAATGTAACTCCCCCCGCCCTCCAGGGTCTATTCACGAGGCACTGTTCTGCAGCCTCTGATCCAGCACTCTGGAGCAATTAATTACTGACCCATCAAAGAACAATCAGGCCCTCCTCTGCCAGCAGAGCACTGATTTTTGTCCCCACCAACTCCTCTCTCTGTATCTCCCTGCCGGCCTTGTCCTGGGGCTGCCAGGAAGGCATGGATGTTTCCCAAGCCGTAGGTCTTCAGGCAGTCTTTGGAAAGCCTGCCTTACCATGAGAATGTGAGGGTGTCAGGGAGTTACACGTGGTGGGTCTACACGGAGAGGGTGACAGGAGGGGGATCAGGGGCTCCCAGGGTTCACAGACTTAAGGTTTCTGAGAATACTCTCTTGGTGCTTCCAGCTGAGCTGGTCTGTGCTGGATTATCTAATGTCAATAACTGGTTGAGTGCTTTAATAGCCGGGTTTCCATGTTATTACTAGCCATCAGAATCAGGTCAGCCCTGAATATTTATTGGAAGGACAGACGCTGAAGCTGAAGCTCCAATACTTTGGTCACCTGATGTGAAGAGCCAACTCATTGGAAAAAGACTCTAGTGCTGGGAAAGATTGAAGGCAAAAGGAGAAGGGGGTGGCAGAGGGTGAGATGGCTAGATAGCATCACTGACTCAATGAACATGGATTTGAACAAACTCTGGGAGATAGTGAAGGACAAGGAAGCCTGGTGTACTGCAGTCCATGGGGTCGCAAAGAGGGGGCATGACTGAGAGACTGAAAAACAACAATAATTGGAATCAGGGAGCAGATAGCATAGGGAAAGGAAACAGACTCCAGAGTCCTGCAGATTGGGCCCTGCCTCTTATGAGACCTGCGGCTCTTGGCATGTGACCAAGGGTCTGGTACAGGGCAGGCACTGGACGAGTGGTCACTTCTCTTAATATGATTGTGAGCAGGGGTTGCCCTCCCCTGGCCCCTGCCAAGTAAAGCTGTTTCAGGTCATGTGCAGTTCCAGCACCTACGTTGGCTTTTATCTCTAGGTAGACTTGGAAGCCCCCAGACCCATAAATAGCATCCCTCAGCACTGAGTTGCAGAGGGGCTGCTTGGGGTGTGTGAACCTCTTTCTTTGGTGAATGCAGAAAGGCCTAGGCTCCAGAAGGAGCATGTGAGTGTTGTACGTATACGGGCCCTGTCATTGCTGCTGGGGACAGTGGGCATGTAGGACCCCCCCTACTGGGACACACAGTTTGGAATCGTGATCCTTCCAGAGTGAGCTGAGCTGCCCTGGAGTCAGAAGGTCCCGAGTTGGCTGCCCATGGCCACCGGGTCCCTGTTGGCCAGGCTCTCTGAAATGCCTGTTCTGTGCACAGTTGACCCAGTGTCCCTTAGCAGGAACGGCTTCAGCTTCTTGAGTCATCAGTGGTGTCATGTGCCCATTCTGACATAGGCCCTTGGGGAGGTGACTTAGTCTTTTCTAGGACTAAATAGTAAGTCTGAGCTAGTTTCAGCTTCAGTCGTAATTCCGGTTGTCTGACCTACAGTGGAGACACACTGATGAGCAAGTTGTACTTACGCAGCTGCCTATATCGGGCCCATTGGAAAGACTCTGAGAAGGGAGTACGGCTTCCTAAACACCAGGGAGAAGAGTGAGGCCATGGGTAACACGGGTGTTTTCTTTAGATGATAGAGTTGTATTGTACTTGGGTGACTATGCAGAGGACCGTCCTCCATAAAAGGGCAGGAAGGAGAGAGGGCTGATATTTGTGGAGTGTCTCCTCTTGGGCAGACAGCAGACTGGTCTTTGCATGGAGAGGAACTGGCTCATGAAGCCTTTGTGTGGTTTGTTGTTGTTTAGTCACCCAGTTGTGTCTGACTCTTTTCAGCCTCATGGGCTGTAGCCCACCAGGCTCCTCTGTCCATGGGATTTCCCAGGCAAGCGTACTGGAATGGCTTGCCATTTCCTTCTCCAGGGGATCTTCCTGACCCAGGGATCAAACCCTCATCTCTTGCATTGCAGGCAGATTCTTTATCACTGAGCCACTTGGGTCAGGTCATACCCAGTTGCACAGACTTGATGAGTTCCCTCCACCAGTTCTGCTTTTGCCCAATGGATGCAAATTGTGGCAAATGTTTTGTTATAATATCTGTTATCATTAACATCCATTGAGCCTGCCAGAAGGAAATGTACTATGATTCAGAAAGTTAAAACATCTGGGATGTTCTTTAATTATGAGGTGTTGACTGATTTCAGTTTCGTCCCTGTGAAAGCATCAGTAGTTAGAGGGATGGTTTACTAAAAGTGAAAGTGATCACACGCACTTCTTACAAATCAAAGCCAAAACAGTGTGACATTGTGCGTGAAAGAACACACTCTCCTTTGTCCAGTTAGCCCCTTCTACCCCAAACTGTGACATTTGTGATAAATATAATAACGTCTTACATGCAAAAAACTGTCAAGAGTCCTACAGAGGCTCCTTTGTGCAAGGATTCTTGGTCATTGCTGCCATCTCTATTAAGTCATCAGTTCAGAAACTTCCAGTGTCTGTGCTTATCCTTAAAGAGGGCCACCTCTGTGCATTCTGAACCGGATGGTTAGAGCATTTCTGCGTGGGCTGCATTTGTCACCAGATGCCGGAATGATGGGGACAGAGCCTCCAGACCACACACCCCAGCTACTGGGAGGCCGCTCTTTCTGACCCTAATGACATTGCTTCCCTTTGGGTTTTCAGTCTTCCATTTTTGTTTCCGCCAAGGCTGGCTGCCAGACCAGAGGGCCCCTTCTAAGAGTAGAAAAACCTGCCCTCATGGGCAAACATGGCCCCCCAAGTACAAGGCAAACCTAGGGCATCCTTGTGCAAATTAGATCAGGAAGTGCGGCCCCGATCCAGGCGTGTTGCTGGTTTCTAGCCCCCTGGAAACCCTTGGCCTGGCTCCCTTGTGCAGTGAACAACCATGCAGCGTGTACAGGGCTGCCCTGCTGTCCTACAACCGGATTGTTGTGATCACAGCCAGAGCAGCGTCCAAGGGATCTGCTCCATATTTAGGTGAACTTGACGATGTTCAGTTGGGAATTACAGTTTTGTCTTCTTTATAGAAGCAGCAAATCCCCTGAAGCTGGTCAGGCACCCCAGCTGTTTACCGCCTGCAGAAGCTGCTGCTTATCTCCACGGAACAACCTGCCTTTCAGAGATCATGTCTTAATTAACTCGGAGCTGTCGAAACTGAAATCCTAGCAATGTCGTGAGATCACATTGTCAGCGAAAGATAAAGGGGCAGGAACTCTGCTGACAGAGAGTGGTGCTAGGCTCTTTCTCCTGAGCTGGACGCTGGCTGCGGGCTGCTCAGTGGTGGCTGGCTGAGATTCAGAACAGCATTTTATTTCACTTGGAAGAAATCTTAATGCTCTTTTAATCCTGTAACTTGCAAATACCTTTAAAAGTTTTATACCATATAACTTATTCTTATGGTACTCAGGCTGCTCTGATAATTTCTGTTCTATCCTATTTAATTCATTTACAAAATAGCTGGTTAAAAATCGTCCAATTGATTCATGGCCTGCTACTGATTCACGACATGGAGACTGAAGAACAGTCATCTAGTTTGGTTCCTAAATGTTAACTTTAAGGATTGAGAGCCAAAGAGACGAAGGAACTTGTCCTGGGTGGTTGTTAGTATCAGACCTTGTTCTTACACTCTTCCCAGTGGCTCTGTGCCTGCTGTTACTGGACCCATCCCCGGGGAGCCTGTTCCCTTCAGTACAACACTGGCTGAGCACACCTGTGGTGTGTGCTCGGGGAGACAGATGCTTTCTCGTGTACAAAGTGTTGGCAACAAGCACTGGTCTTTGGCACACCAGGCTGTGTTCCCAAACCAGTGGGGTCACAGATGCCAACGCCTGACCTTGTCCTGTACCTTCACCCACACCGCACTTGGTCCAGCATGTACTCACCTCCACTGGAGCTGCTCCTGAAATGGTGAATAGTTCAGGCGCTCTTGTGGAGACTGCACTTTCAGTTTTTAAAAGAGAAAATACTTGGGACACCTTGGCAAACATGTCTTGCTCCCCAGGCCTGGCTTTACATATTTTTCATGCACTGAAGGGGGTTTTCCGTTGAAAATCTCCTTGTTGATTACTGCGCCCATCACCTTCCTCCCTGTGGGCCCTTGCAGAAATCCATGCGCCAAAACAAGTTAGAGTGAGTCCCCTCCACTCTGAGAGCCATGTTTGTAACACCAAAAAAGTTAGCCTAGGTACCCACCTATTAGAGGCATGCACGCCAAGTTGCTTCAGTCGTGTCTAACTCTTCGCAGCCCCATGGACTATAGCCCGCCAGGCTCCTCTGTCCATGGGATTCTCCAGGCAAGAATACTGGAGTGGGTTGCTGTGCCCTCCTCCAGGGGATCTTCCTGACCCAGGGATCGAACCCACGTCTCCTGCAGCTCCTGCATTGCAGGCAGATTCTTTACTGCTGAGCCATTTTGGAAGCCCACCCAACTAACACGATTGGCTACACAGTACTATGCTGTAATAGGTTTATAATACTTTTCAGACAAACACATGAGCAAACAAACAAATGCAGAGTAAAGAAAACATTTTTAATTCTGTGGTGCAGTACCCTGGAAAACACACTAGTTCAGTACAACAGCAGGACCACAGAGGCTGCCATCGAGTGAATAGACAAGAAGAGTTACTGGTGGAGGAGGGAGAGGAGAGGGGAGATGGTAGGGCTGAAGGATCACCAGCAACAGGAGATGGAGGGCCAGATGCAGTTTCACTCACTCCTGACGCTGATGGAACACACATTCGAATCTTTGAAAGTTCACAGCTTGAAGGTTTGTATGTAGGGGACCTCCTGCAGCCCCTTCGCAGAACACAGATGGGCACCATGCATCACATGCTCCCTGGGTCCTGTTTTCAGAGAGTTGACTCCTCACCCCGTGGCCTCATGTCCTCCGGCCCTGGCATCTGGGCACACACTTCTCTGAGTGGTCGCCTGCGCAGAAAGTACGTTTGTCCAGCAAACTGTCACCAACCCTGCCACCTTGGGACGGCTCCATTCTCTTCTTGCTGGGGGAGCACCCCTGCCTTTCTTGACTCAGGAGGCTCACCACCAGCCCCACCCCCTCACAGACACAGATGCTGAGCTGTGTTTAGCTGTGTTTACACATATGAGGTGGGCTATCAGTTGTCGTTTAACGAATGGTATCGCTGTCAGAATTTTACAAAATGAAATCTCATCAGATGCTGAAGAAAGATTCTGCATAGAAACTAACAAGGGAAATTTGACAGCCTTTCAATTCAGTTATCAAAGCGTTTGCGGTTCAAAGCCAGTGAAACAAAAATGGAGTCATAGCGCTGAGTACTCATTTGTATCTGAGTGTTTCAATAAATAAAGTGGTGGGGGGAACATGAAAGCAGACCTGTTGTCTCCAGTCCACTAAATTTAATATCCCGAGTATTGACTGACAGCTTTTTATCACCATAATTAGTATGGATTGTTCCTGAGGCCATTGATCAATCTTCCCTACCTCTGTGGACTTGAGTTGCTGTTTTCTTCCTCTCTTGCCCTCCCCACCTTTTATTTTAATATTGATCCTGCCAGTTGCAATCTGCCACAGGGAGGCTGCTCACTTAGACAAAGGAAACCTGTGGGTGAGGAGGGAGGCTGAGCAGCCGCCAGCCCTTCCTCGCTGGTCCCCAGCTTTGATGTCATGCTGCCTCATCCTCCATGAGCTCCTGGCCTGGTCCCAGGTCCCAGGGACCTCCAAGATCTCTGATGTAACCACACGCACACACCATCTCTCCTCTGGGTGGGGACCATGTGAAGACAAGGCACAGAGCTGGTGGTCAGTGGATACTCGTTGCATGACTATTCCTTCTTTAGTGTTACCAAGCTAAATATAGAAGGTTGGATAGACTGATGAACTCAGCTGTGTGTGTGTGCGTGTCTATGAATGTGATCTGTGCCTACAATACAGACTAGAAACCTGGGAACTCAGGACCTACCTTCTTTTTCACCAAGGTTTTCCAATTTGATGTTCTGCTTCTTTTATTCCATCCTCCCTCCCTCCATTTCTCTATCTCTGTCATATTGTCTCATCTCTCAGTGATGTCATTGATTCCTCACGGGCCCTTCACTTGGGATCATTTACCATCTCACCTGTGGTCTCCTTCCCTGTCTTGGCCATCCTCAACCTTCTATCCTTAAATCCTCTCTACAGACCATGAAAGTGTTCCTCGCTCAGTTGTGTCCAACTCTTTGTGACCCCATGTAGCCCACCAGCCTCCTCTGTCCATGGGTTTCTCCAAGCAAAAACACTGGAGTGGGTAAGCCATTCCCTTCTCCAGAGTATCTTCCTGACCCAGGGATTGAACCCAGGTCTCCTGCATTGCAGGCAGATTCTTTACCAGCTGAGGCACCAAGGTACATAGAGAAGCCCACACAGACCACAGGTAAATTTACATAAAATACACATTCTTATTATGCCCCATGTGCGTTTCTTGTCCAAGCTCCTGGCTATAGCACAGGAAGTTCTGTAACCTGATCCCTGCCTGCCCCTGAGCCCAGCCTGCACTCCAGGTCCTTAACCCCCCCAGGAAAAATTCCCTGTAGCTCCTCTTCTCACCACCCGTCTTGCACCGAACTCTGCTCACAATCTTGATTTTACCTGGTACAGCCTTTCTGCCTCTTCCCTTGACTGCTCTTTCTCCTCCCTGAGGACCCTGCTTAGAGGGCCTCGTTCTGGAACCAGTCTTTTAGCCCCAGGAGTCCCCTATGAATGCCTGTCCTCTGAGATTTTTGAGGAGTACACATGGGTTTTCTTTCCACGTGTCTGTCTCATAGGAGAAAGTGAACCCCTTGGGGACAGGGGTGTGTATGTTTTTGTTCTAACCCCAGTCATGTGGGACAAGACACCTGACACCTTGATTGTGTTTTTATCCTGGAATTAAGTGTCCCCGAGAAGAGAACCAGCAGAATCCAGGAGCGGGGGCCTGCTTCGTGTCCAACAGGATGTGTTCATCCTGGCTGTGAGGTGCAGTGCTGCAGGGCTGTGCCCTGAGTGATAGCCCAGGAGGATCTCACTTGTGAGGGTGGGGAGAAGGGCTGGGAATGCATGCCCCGCGCAGCTGAGGAGTCGCTGAGTATCTTTCTCTGACCGCAGGGAATCCAGGGCTGGCACACAGGTGAGGTTACACGGTGTGAGAGAACTTAGCAGCCAGCACATTGAAAGGATGATTTTTGTCCTTCTTCCCAGTGGAATTTCTCTTGTCCCACCTCGTAGCGAAGATCACGCCATCAGCACCAGGTTTCCGGATGGTGTTTACTGAGGGGTGCGAGACTTTGGCAGTTCTCTCGGTGCCCGGGGAGATCTTGTGGGCTGTCCTGGCATCCATTGTGCCATCTTGGAGACAAACCTCCCCCAGCCCCCACCCCATGGCCATGTGGAGCCTGCCTTCCTTGCATGCCTGACAAGATGCGTGCCCCCACCATCTTGTAGGTGCACCCATGCTTTACATGCCCTGTGCTGAGGCCTTCAACTGAGTGCAGCTGTCCTTCCTGACTTAACACAACAGAGCCAAATGGGAGGAAAAAGGCCACTCCCTCCAGGGCCCCCAGGGAGCCTGGGTGTCTCCAGTGCAGAAAACGAACAGTACCAGGACCAGCCTGTGTGGCAGCCCCCCTGTGCCAACTGTGGACACTCGTGCAGAAGTTCCTGGAGGTGACCTCCAGATGCGTGCAAACACGGGGAGCCTCCTGCTCAGCCGCCCTGCTCTGTCCAGCTTCTGCAAGACAGATTTGACAGACTGATGCCGATTGGCACATCTCTGGGGCCAGATTGGAGTCAGCCCCTTCAACTGTCCACGTGGCTGCTGTGCATGACGGTCCATGTGGCTGCAGGGCGAACACACCGGAGGAGTGTCCTTGTCAGTTAGGCGGCCGGTCCTCTTTGCTCCTGGGCTGGCGTATCTCAGCTGGGGCGTGTTGTGGCTGCGGAGCCCGGACCTCGCGATGCAGCTTCCAGCGCGGGGGCTGTGACGACCGTGAAACTGCTCTCCCTGCCCCTGCAGTTGGTCTGCTTGGTTTACTTTAAAGCAGAACCAGTACAGGAGGTTCCGCGTGTGCTGTTACGTTCTTCCTCATTCACTGCTGTGTGGCCAGAACTGAGGAAGGGCCCCACTGTCTCCACGTAAGACTCTGGTGGCTTCAGCCTCTGTGTCCTTTAACCTTTAAACCCGAAGGAAGGTCAGGGCTTGTAGTTCTCCCTCTGGGTCTTGGCTGTACCAGAGGCTGGCCGTGAGTTTAGGCAGGACACTTAATTTTCCTGAAATTTTGTGCCCTCACTGGTAAAGTTCTTTCTGGGTTGGTGTGAGGGTTAAACAAGGTGCCATGTATGCAGCAGCCCAGCACAGAGGCTGGGGCGCAGCAGGGGTTTAATAAATGCCATTCCCCTCCCTTCCCAAGCCAAGCAGAGTCTCTTCAAATGGACTTCCCAAGGAAGGAATCACATGCCTTCTGCACGTTTTCCTCGAAGCCACATGGACCCTGAAGACCTGATTCCAATCTGGCCATGGAGATGTGCCTTGGGACTTTAAATATTTTATTCATAGTGCAGTCCCATTGCAGGTTGTGTGTATAATGACACACACAAGTCTATGTTGTTGATGCCTGTGTGTGAGGATGTGCACCAAGATGTTTAGAGTGAACATTTCTCAGTGAGGAGAATATGGGTAATCTCCCTCCCACTCTGCCTCCTTCCCTCCTTTTCACCCTTTCACCCTCTCCCCTCTCTCTCTCTCTCCTTCCTTCTTTCCATCCTTCCTGTTCAACTGTCTTCCCTATAATTATCACTTATAAAGTCATAAAATTTATATTTAAAAAAGTCTTGAAAGTTCACCCAAGGCTCTAGCAGTGGAAGGACTGTGATTTGGGACCAGAGGTCTGAGCAGAGCTGAAGATGTAATGCGATTTCTTGAAGCTGAACCCCATTTAGTGAGGACGAATGGCAACTTGGAACATGGAAAGTCCCCAGGGAATGGGACACTGTAAGTTCCGAATAAATAAATGCATCTCTTATTAATTTAATATGCACTGTTAGACCAGTAACCCATTTGTATTAGTATGCGAGAGAGGGGTACTAAAAATCCTCTCTTAGGAGAGGAACTTGAGAAATCAAAGGAGAGGGGCAAGGAGCAGGGTACTGAGCAGGGGTGGCATGAAGAAGGGAAGAGCCAGGACAGGCGAGGATGTGATGAAGAAAGAAGAGAACGAGGTGTGGGAAGAGAGAGAGATGGAAAGAGAAAGGGAGGAGAGGCAGAAACAGAGAGAGGGAAGGAAGGAGGAAAGAAGGAAGGAAGGAAGAGCAAGCCAAATTCCACAGCAGAGAAGCTCTCATCCCAAGGTCCCAGGGTCAGCATAGAGCAAGGGTCCTGTACAGCCTGGCCACATGGCTAATTACCCTTCACGATCACAGTTGACTCCTCCAGGCCCCCAGGCCAGGGTTTCGGGTAGTTTTCTCTGCTTGGCTGCCTGACACCACGGGGTTTTGCCATCACAGTCTTGATGGGCTGGCTTCCAAGTGCTGAGCTGATGGCTTCATGTGGGGTGACCCTGGCTGCGGGCCCGCCTCCTCCCCTACCATCTTTTGCTCCTGAATCTAAAGATTTCCTTGAGACCCAGGAAGAGCGTCTGTTCTAGGTGTCCATGTGGGCAGGAACAGGGTATTTGTGACCGGCTACACTGACTACACAGTCCTTGTTGTAAACCCTTTGGACAAAGGTGTGTGGAAGTGCGTCTATTCGCGGGGTTCTGGGTGCGCATGCTTGGTATCTGCTGTGTGGGTGTTGGTCTGGAGTAAGTCAGTGAAATCGTGAGTTTCAATGACGTGCCTGCTCCCCGGGGCTGAGACAATTGCCATTACCCCACATAACATGGCTTGACCTATATTTTACTTGAAAGCCTTCAGCTAATAATGAGTTTGAATGTTGGGTTATAAATAAACATGCTCCTATTCCAGAAGTGAAAGGAGGAGTTACCCAGCAGTTACCCCTCTCTTCCCTCCTCCCCTTTGGCCTCCGCCTTCTGTAATGATGTTTCAGCTGAGCTTTGTGAAGGGGCTTGTGATCAGGGAATCCCTTCTTCTAAGGAGACCATTCAGAAGTCACAAGGCAGCTGGGCGCTATCTGGGCGAGTGGCAGGGTCCTTGGTGCTCGGGAGATTTGCACCATCTGGATAAAAAGGGTCAAACTCTCTGCTGGCAGCAGCGCAGCCGCTCCATGTGGGTAAGCCACGTGACCACGCCACAGGTACTGCCAAGAGCAAGAGATTAGTAAACAGAAGCCCACAGCAGCAGGCATCCGGGCTGGCCTGGCTCCGGTCACTTGGCATTTGTGTGATCCTACCCGCTCTGAATATTAAGGAAATCAACCCTGAATATTCACTGGAAGGACTGATGCTTCCCAACTCCAATACTTTGGCCACCTGATGCGAAGAGCTGACTCTCTGGAAAAGACACTCATGCTGGGAATGATTGAAGGCAGGAGGAGAAGGGGGCGGCAGGATAAGATGGTTGGATGGCATCACCGATTCGATGGACGTGATGAGTTTGAGCAAACTCCAGGAGATAGTGAAGGGCAGGGAAACCTGGCGTGTTGCAGTCCGTGGGGGTCGCAAAGAGTTGGACACAACTTAGTGACTGAACAACAACACCTGCTCTGGAGTCCCATCTGTCTGTGCCCATGCTGTCCGCAGAGCTGAAGCAGACTCATTTCTGTCTGACTTTGTTTAAGACGTCGACTGTCCAGAGCCAAATCGATCCTGATGATGAGTCTCAGGCATCCACAGCAGCATCCTTTCCCACAGGCATCCCTGGAGCCTCTGTCATTCTGGCTGCTCCTCACTCTTCACTGTGAGGAGCCAGAAGATGTGGTGTGGTTGAGGGCGATGCTGAACTCTCAGGGGGTGATCATGAAGGTTCATCCGGACATTTACAACAAGGTTAGGGCACACGGGCCTGGGTTATTTTAGGGCAGTCATTGTGCTGACTTTCTGGGTAATGGAAATCTTTTATGAAAAACAAAAAACAAAATCAGGTGCAACTCCCAAATGTAACACTTATTCATTCAACAGATATTCATTTGCCAGGCACTGTGCTGGTCCCTGTGGCTAACATAGAGACCCGTTCTTGTGTAGGCTGCCTCCTGGCAAAGGAAGAATGCACCAGTCTTGTGAATGTAGACACGCCGCCTCCACCATCCACACCTGCTGTCCTCCTTGCTATGCCCAGTGCAGTCCACTTCACATGACCCAACACTGATTTTTCCCAGTGATGTGTCACACCTGGAGGCTTGCCTGTTCTCTGCCGTGTATGATCCAGAAGGGTAGATCGAATAAAGATCTATGTGTTTTCAACATGAATTAAAGACAGCTTGTTATGCAACATTCCCATGGTACATTTTCAGTGTTCCTAATTTCCTTATTTTCCAAGCATATCACACCACCCCCTCGTTTTCTTTGTCCACTTTCACTGGACACCAGTTGGCGCCACACTATCTTGGATGTTGCCTTTGCTTAGGATTCTAACCCTGCGTCTTTCATACACTCCAGATCTCTTTTCACCATCTCCATCTCCATGAAGTTCCAGCCTTGCAGGAATGATATGATGGACAGTCCCACCTGAACTGATCATCATAATGCTTATTATACATCCAAGGGGTGATTCCAATGGGCCATTGTGCAGGGGTCTAAAACAAGACTCCCTACACACTGCTATATACAAAATAGATAACTAATGAGGACCTACTATGTAGCACAGGGAACTCCATTCAGTACTCTGTAAAGATTTATGTGGGAAAAGAATCTAAAAGAGTGGATGTATGTGTGTCTAACTGTTTCACTTTGCTGTACACCTGAAAATAACACAGCATTATAAATCAAGTATGCACCAATGATTTTTTTTAATGTGGAAAAAAGCAGAGCTATTATTTTCCCTCCTCAAACCCTGTTAGTCAAGCCCATTCTGTTTCAGTAAAGAATGCTGCCTTCCAGCCTATTGCTCAGAACACAAGTAGAAGTCAAGCTTGACTTCTTTTCCATTGTTCCTCTCAGCCCTGCCACCTCCCCCATTGCCCTTCCCTTCACAACTTTTGTTGACTCTACTTGCACAGGTGTCCCTCATCCGTCCTTTGATCTTTATTTCCACAGCCTCTAGTTAAAGATACTGTCATGAAACACGTCGGAACCACACAAGCTTCCACACTAGCCTTCCTGCCTCCTTGATCTTCCTTTACACTTGGTTCTCCACACAGAAGTCAAAGGCATCTTTTATAACATAAATCACATCATATAACTTCTCTGCCTAGAACCCTTCAGACCAAACTCTGCACATTGAAAGCCCAGGCTCCTTACCAGGTGTCCAGACCTACGAGCTCTGGGACCCTACCTTCCTCTTGACCCAGGTTCACAGCATCCCCCAGGGACCTTGGGACCAGCTGCACTGGTATCTCCCCCTCTGCTCAGGAACTGCCCCAGATCCCCACTTTCTCAGTCCCTCTAACTCTCCCCACACCTGCCTTCTGTTGGCTACTGCTCACAATGTAGGTTTCAGGACAAAAGTTCCCCCTGAAAGTGGACTTCAGTCAAGACACAGTCCTGCCTTCTGCTCAGCTCTCATTTCTCCCTCGCTCATCACCCTGATGGTCTAGAGCACTCACCAGTCTCAAAATAATCTTGTTCAGTGTCTCTCTTCCATGCCATGGAAAAGGAGGGGTTTTGTCTTTTTGTGTGGACACCCCAGTGTATCCAGCTATGGTTGGCTGGCCTTGGCATCCCGCAGACACTTGCTGGCTTAGCGGATGAATGACTGAGCAAATGAATCATGAACTCCTCACCCGGTAATTTGGGTCTTCCCAGTTCTAGCCGACTTGAAAAATACTATCTTTCTCAAAGTTTCTATGAGCCATATCTCTACCAAGGACAGTGACCTCACCAAGGGGCTGGTTGTCAGCCTCAGCTGAACTTCAGTTGTGTGGACAGCCAGCACAGGGTAGACTCACGCTGCCTGGTGGCGAGGGGCTTAGCGTCTTCTCCATGTATGAGAAGTGACTTCAATGCAAATGTTTTTGATCATAGCCGTGCTTAGTGGAAATGTTGTCGCAAGAAGTAATTTAAAGAAATAGGAATTTTTAAAACTTGAATTTTACGTGAAAACATACTGCTATTTCTGGATGTGTTTTCAGGATTTAAATGAGCAGACAGAGTTGTTTCTTGAACTTATGTATTCATATAGACTATAGTTATATGTCCTCCTCCTGAATCCTCACTTGGGGTTAATAAGAGAAGATACAGCAGGAAGTCTCTAAAAGTTCCTATATGTGTATATATATATATATATATATATACATACATATATATGGATGTGTGGGTGTGGGTGTGGGTGTGTTAAGTGTGACACTTACACACACATATCTATTATCCATCTTCCTATCTACCCATCTGTCTATCTATTTAAAGTTTTTGGTCTCTTGATTTTCTTTGTCTTTTCTATCTCTTTTTGTTGGGAAAAACTGGAGTTAAAACTTGAAACCTAAGCTTCTTATGAGCAAGATTAGTGAACAGAAGGAATGTATTATGCTGAGCTGCTTTTTAATTGAAATATAGTTGATTTACAACGTTGTATAAGTTTCTGCAGTATAGTAAAGTGATTCAGTTATACATATGTATACGTTCTTTTCTAAAATATTTTTTCCATTCTGGTTTATCATAGGATATTGAATATAGTTCCCTGTGCTATACAGCAGGAACTTGCTGTTAATCCATTCTATATATAATAGCTTACATCTGCTAACCCCATCCTCCCTCTCCATCCCTCCGCCAACCCTGAGCTACTTTGGATAAGCTTAAAGACAGCTTTCATACAGCCTAGAGATTTAAACGCAAAGGTGAGCACTGACGTGTCACTTCAGTCTCTGGCCCCCTGATCCCTGGTGCCCTGCAGTGCTGAACACACAGGAGCCTCCCTTTGTGCTACTGTCTCATCTGTGTTAAATGTTCATTGCTTTAGGACTCTCCATGAGAGTTCAGTGAACTGACCCTCTTAAGAGTTGCGGGTGCCTGCATCATCGAAGTCAATTGAAGAAAAATAAGCATGAGGCTTTAGATTTATTTCCCCAAATGATTCCCTTATCAAAACTATTTGCTAGGTAAGATAGAAAACGTTTCTTCCATCAGTTGACACCAACTGGGATTGGCGTGAGCCTCCATAATCATGATTATTAATAAAAATTCTTTAGTGCACATCTGCACTGGCTGCCAAGGTCATCAGTGATTCAACACTTGAAGCAGAAGGTGACCAGTTTGATTCTAAACAGGCATTTTGGTTGCTGAGAGGAAGAGATAGTTAGGGACTTTGGGAAGATCGTGTGCACATTGCCATGTTTAAAATGGATAAGCAATAAGGACCTATTGTATAGCAAAAAATAAATAAAGAGGCATTTTGGCAAAGGAAAGGGGAATTTCCTTTTTTTCAGTTAGTCAGTTTAGTTGCTCAATTGTGTCCAACTCTTTGTGACCCCATGGACTGCAGCATGCCAGGCTTCCCTGTCCATCACCAACTCTCGGAGCTTGCTCGAAATCATTTCCATCAAGTCGGTAATGCCATCCAACCATCTCATCTTGTCATCCCCTTCTCCTCCTGCCTTCAGTCTTTCCCAGCATCAGGGTCTTTTCCAATGAGTCAGTTCTTTGCATCAGGTGGCCAAAGTATTGGAGCTTCAGCTTCAGCATCAGTCCTTCCAATGAATATTCAGGACTGATTTCCTTTGGGATGGACTGGTTGGATCTCCTTGCAGTTCAAGGGACTCTCAAGAGTCTTCTTCAACAACACAGTTCAGAAGCATCCGTTCTTTCGTGCTCAGATGTATAGGAGCTGCTCTGCAAGCACTGGAAGGTCACCCCCCTCATGGTCCCTTCCCTGAATGTCTGAAATAGGGTGAGTCGAGCTGCTGCTTCTCCTTCCCTTCTCCTGTCCCCTTGCAAGGCCAACTTCACCTGCTGCGTCATGGATGGCGTGTCTGACCCACGCTGAGACAGCTCTGTATAGATGGAGCAGACCACAGTTGAAGTGGTCTCGCACTATTGTCCTATCTCCTGGAAGTCGTTGAATGTACATGAAAGAGACCAGTGTTTCTTAACATTTAGCCAAGTTCTACATCTTGAAAGACAAGTTGGGTAGAAGGTGGAGCTAACCTGTCAGTGGGTAAAAATATGAAAGAAGAAAAGAAAAAAAAAGACATTTTCAGAAACCATTCACTTAGTAAATAATGGAACTTCTCAGAAAATCCCTTGAGTTTCTCTAAATTGATAGAAAGTGTTGTTTCAGTCTTGGTATGGGGCATGGCTGGCCAACTCAACAGGAAGATGCCAGACTTCCACTGGGAGAGCGTGCCCTGGCTAAGTTGCATGTGGGCAAAAGGGAACTCAGTCCACGGAATATCCTTCCACAGAGCAGACCCTTGCTCCCTCATCCTAACCTCCCCAGACCCTCGGGGGGCATGACTTGGACCTGAATGCCTGTATCAGTGTAATAAACATCCTGTCTTGGGGAGTGTGTACCTTCCATGCAAATACATGCTGCAGGACTCCTGTTCAGGGGATGGGACTAATGGCTGGGCCAGCTTTGAATGAATTAATAGCAACTCTGTTCTCTTATTGTGAAGATTACAAGGATCACAGTGGGTGAAACAGTCAGGGGAGGTCTTGTTACCTCCAAGAAGGCCCAGCAAGGTGCTGGAATTCTCACAGGGCCAGCTGGACCAACCTTTATGTTTTTGGACAGAAGGAAAGGTTTCCTGGGAGAGCTCCTGAGAGCTGCTCCTCTGTCATCCCTGCCTAGTGATTGTTGGTGCTATTCTGTTGCTTTTTTGTATTATTGTTGTTATTGAGTCACTAAGTTGTGCCTGACTGTTTGTGATCCCATGGACTGCAGCATGCCAGGCTTCCATATCCTGCAGTATCTCCTGGGGTTTGCTTCAACTCATGTCCATTGACTTGGTGATGCCATCCAACCATCTCATCCTCTATCACCCCCTTCTCCTCCTGCTACCCTCAGTCTTTCCTGGTATTAGAGTCTTTTGCAATGATTGGCTCTTCACATCAGGTGGCCAAAGTATTGGAGCTTCAGCTTCAGCATCAGTCCTCCAATGAACATTCAGGATTGAATTTTTTGTATACATTGTGCAAATTGCCTGGTTGCTTCTGTCAAGTTAAGGTCATGAGCCCAATTCTCTCCTTTCCATGTTCTGTGCCCACTCGACTCCTGCCCACCTCACTGAGGAGCTTCACCTGGGAGGTTGATAAAGATATTCAACCTGCGACTTGCTTTTTAAATAACTTCAGAATCATAGCCACAGTTGTAATAAATGCCTCTGTGATTTGCATTTAAATAGTATTTTCATCCACAGATCACAAAAAGGGAAGCTATCTTAACTCAGCATCATGACCTGAATTCCCTTCATCTCAAAGCCAGCCTGTGTGCACCTGGTACAGATTTTCCCTCCGTGTCACATTCAGGTCTGTGAGCCATACTGATTAAAACAACAATTAGATTTGAATGGCTGGGACATGCCCTGGGTTCTGTGCCTCAAACCTGCATCCTTGCCCAGATCCAGTGAGCTTGGACCACAGCACCTCCATCCCCATCCTGGGTGGGATGCAGGGCAGGAGATGGGGCGTGGCCTTCTCTAAGCCCAGCTGGTGCACTCAGCACCTGGTAGTTAAGAAAACCATCTCTTGGGTTGTCAAGGAGGCCAGTTTGACCTAGAAGTACTTGACAGGCAGTAAACAGATCCCAGCTTCACTTTAGCAGTCACTCTGCAGAGCACTGTTGCTGTTTGAAGTGACTCCTGTGCACTTCCTTGGTTTCATTGGCTTGTCAGCTCTTGGGAAGACAGGAGAGAGACAAAATGCTGGCAGGACGCAGAGTTGGAGAAGGCATCTGAGCACACACGGGCACAGGACTTCAGCCTCATTGGTGACAGCTCCATCCTGATCACCCAGTTTGTACTCTGCCGGGGCCTTTCTCGAGTCTTTTTGTCCAGTTTCATGTCATTCTTCTTCATCTTTTAGCAGAAACTATTTTTTTCATACCGTGCCATTGAACGTATTTCATCATCAACACATTTTTCTCTGCTCCATGGATTCTTTAAAAGGCATCCTTTGAAGATGTGTTTCTATTCAGACAGAAGCTTTTGTTTAAAAAAAAAAAAAGAGGTGTAAATATGGAATATTATTGAAAAGGTCTTATCTTGCTTTAGACATCGAAAAATGTGTTTAAAATAAAGAGCAAGTGTAGTACAAGGCATGTGTCAAAGCAGTTGACTTCCTGTTGTGAGAAACTTCAGCTGCTTAAATGTATCCTTGCCCCTGTAAAAGCATTCCATGTGTTAGGTCTCTGTGACCCCAGTTCCTTATGTGGATGTGTCCCTTCCTGATCTGCTGCCAGGGGGGCACATGAGACCTTGGTTTGCTGCCTCTCCTGGATCACCAGTTAGTCCATTTCAATGAGGTAATGGGCTTCCCTGGTAATTCAGCTGGTAAGAAATTCACTTACAATGCAGGAAACCCTGGTTTGATTCCTTGGTCAGAAAGGATTCCCTGGAAAAGGGATAGGCTATGCACTCCAGTATTCTTGGGCTTCTCTGGTGGCTCAGATGGTAAAGAATCTGCCTGCAGTGTGGGAGACCTGGGTTCGATCTCTGAAACAGGAAGATTCCCTGGAAGAGGGCATACCACCCACTCTAGTTCTTGCCTGGAGAATTCCATGGACAGAGGATCCTGGCAGGCTACAGTCCATGGGGTCACAAAGAGTCAGACAACTGAGTAACTAAACACAGCACAGTGAGGTAATAGATATACGAGTTGGACCTTAAAGGAAGGCTGAGCACCGAATAATCAAGCCTTTTGAATTGTGGTTCTGGAGAAGACTCCAGAGAGGAGGTCAGGAAGTGGACAAGCAGACAGATGCAATGATGGCTGAGCCCCTTCTCTGGACTCACAGCATCAGACCTAGTGGTCACCATGTTGCGTCTCCTCATGATGAACGCGGCCCCCAATATGCCCCAGAGACCTGGCACAGTGGCTGGTGCAGAGAGGTAGGGAAGGAACGCATGCCAAGGTCTGCAAAGCGATGACGTCTTGTAGAAATGCAGTTGACTGTCATGTAGGTCAAGCCAGAAGCATGAACGTGACTGAGAGTGGCCGATTTCCAGATCTTGCTTCACCACGGGTCGCAGACAGACAGCTCCACTGTTTTCCCCGGTGCCATCCTCATTCGTGGGTTTGAAAAGGAAAAGTAATGCAATTTTTCAATAGGACGCCGTGGATGAATAAACTGCTTGTTCAGAAAAGAAAGAAAGGTGCTGTGACCAGCCCAGGTTAGAGGCGAGTGAGAATAGAAGTGTCCCCAGAGGTCTCTGCAGAGCTTCTGCTAGTATTTTCTCAAGAGGTGAGTCTTTCCCAGCATCTGTGGATCCAAGCAGAATCAGCTCAGCCCCCACCAGCCATAGAAGTTCAAAGTTCCTGAGTGACTCACATTTAATTCAAATTATGCATTAGAAAATTTCCATTAGAAATCAAGAGTGTTCTGTTAAAATGAGCATTTCTTTGTATTACAACTATATTTTACTCACCTAGTAAACCCTCTAGCAATGCAAATAGTATTCAGTCTTGCCACATGAAGACAAAAAGCATATTTGCCAACCTCTGTACAGGGAAGGAAATATCATTTTTATTCTTTGTGTTGTTGAGATTGAACAGATCAGGGAGGTCTGTCAGGCTCCAGGCTGGGGCCAGTGGGTATTCCCCACTCTGCCTGATTGGTGTGTGCCTGTTGGTCCATCCTACTGGCCTGATCACCTATGATCCTTTGGCTTTTACAAATCCTACTGGTGGAGTGACAAGTCCTTTATCTCACAAGTGGAGGGCCATGCCTTGGCAAGGGTCTTGAAATACCCTGATACATAAAGAATTGCTATCATTAGTGTAACTGATGCTGAAGCCATAGACCTCTAGGCCCTTTGATTCCTCCCAGAAAGAAAAATACCAAAGGCGTTGAGCTCTGCTTGGTTGATGTGCTGCAATAATTAAAAAATGGTAAAATAGGACCACCACCCATGTTTCCTCGCTTTCTTTTATTCTTTTATCTTCCTCCAGAGCACTGATCCTCTGATGCATTTGCTTTTGTGGTTGTTTGCTTGTGTCAGCCCCAGGAGAATGGGGGCTTTGCCTTTTTTTGACTATGATGCTGTGTGTGGCATGTGGAATCTTAGTTCCCGGTTCAAGGATTGAACCCCAGCCCCTGCAGTGGAAGCATGGAGTCTTAACCCCCTGACCACCAGGGAAGTCTCACATCTTTTCTTTTCTAAAGTCACTGTTCTGTTCCCCAACTCTGAAAACAGATACCCTGTGGAGGCTCCATACATACTCACGTACAGCATATACATAATATTCTAGACCCCTGTGGAACTTCAGGGCAAAGATTGTCCAAGAGTTACAAGTGTCAGTCTCGTTCCCTGCCTATCCCTATACCCAAAGTGCCTCCTTCGAAACAGGAGAAGAACTCAGGCTGCTCTGGAACCAAGATCTCGGGACTCTGTTAAATTAAATCCATCTTGTCACTCCCATCTGCCTGCCCCCATGCCAGTGTAGATTAATTACAACATAATAGAACACACAGAATATAGCATCTTCACAATAGTCCCAGGTCCTTTACAGTCTTACAATCTAATTAAATTGTAGCTTTGAACATGAATTTCTTTAGTTTAAATGCATAAACTGAACAGACAGACCTCATTTTTTTCAACCTCTCTCTTCTAAAACTAAAAGACCAGTTGATTTCAGCGTCCCTGAGTATTATTAATTACCAGTAGCTGAAATCAATGCACAGGGTTTGTCTAGGAAGCTATTTCCTCCTTAGGTGAATGGCTGAGAATACAATATGTGATCATCAATGATTTGGGATGGGTGTGGATGGAGGCTGAGAAAAGGCTGGCGCTTGGCATTGCCTTCCCCTCCCTGTGCAGGAGGCAGAGAATGAACCTTGACTCTGCAAGGAAGACAAAGGTGGAGATGTTTTCCTTGCACACATACATGGCCAACGTGGCAGAGAGAAGACAAATGCATGGGACACAGGCTTCCTCTCCAGGGACCCTTACCTGCAGTTTGGAGCAAGCTGATATACACTCCTTTCACCAAGAAACTGCCCTCCTGACGAGCTGCAGGGAGGGTCTGGGACTTGGGAGCCCACCAACAAAAAGAAGGATCAAGTGGCCCTTTAAATATCAATCTCTGGAGCCCCAAACCCGGTGGATGTTCCCTTAAGTATTCAAATGAGATTGCAGCATCAGATTGGTATGCATTAGGCTGGTTTCAATGAAAATTAACATGTAATTGCTTCAAATGAAGTAAGTGAGGAGGTAATCTGTTCTTAAATTGGATTCCCAGGATTTTGTGGTACCATAATGCAGCTGTGAAATGAAATATATTTTAAGGATGATGTCCTCAAGGGGGTGCAGCAGCTAGGAGGGGGAGGAGCAGAGTCAGGAGAACCACTCTCCCCCCGAGCCAGCCTCACTCCCTCTCAGGCTGGTTCCCCAACTGCCAGTGGATGAAGAGACTCTCCTCCCCCACCCGTGGGTGGCTCCCCTTTCCCTGCCGCCTAAACTGAAGCTGCCTTCCCCGTGGGTCCTCTTCACCCTCTTCCAGCATCAGGAGCTGATTCTGGTGGCACTGAACACTCCCAGCCCCATCGCTCTGTGTTCTTCCTTCAGAGCTGGGTGGAAGATGCTCATTCTGGTTGCAGTCCCTACGGAGACCCTCCGTCCTGAGGCTTGTGACACTGGGGTTGGTCGTTTCATCCGGAGCGCATAGTGTAGCAGCTGAATCACGGCTCCCAGTCCTCCTGGTGCCGGAATAAGGGGAGGTGATGCTTCACCTCATGACTGACCCTTCTGATATCAAAGACTTGGCCTGGAGCAGCAGCAGCACCCGCTACCAAACTCGTGACCACAGCCTCCTCTAAAGTCTATGTCCAGCCAGACCCATCCCCACTCCCACTGACCTCCCCAGCAGCCATGAGGTGGTCTGCGAAGTCTGGAGATGAGCCTGGGAATAATTAACCTTCTTACCCTTCAGTCAAGATGAGAAGCCATGGGGTGAGGACTCGGTGTAGGTTAATGCATTAAATGGTTTGCCTTTGCCGCCCTAGGCTGAAGTGGGGTTTTTAGCCCCCCTTTGAAATGAGCTGGTGGTCCTCAGGTCCTGTGGCCTCAGTGCTCTTACCGAAGAGACGTCTCTGGTGCGCTCTGGGGGCCTCCTGCACCCAGGCACAGATGGGCAGAGCTGTTAGAGGAAATGAATCACCTGTCAGCGGGCAGGCAGAGCTGTGGTGAGGTTCACGGTGGTGCTGCTTCTAGGCTGGCCCTAGCTCCCCGTCAAGGGGCTTGGGACCAGGCTGGTAGGGCAACTGATCCTCAGCTCATGAAGAGATAAGGATTTATAATAGGCTGTATAAAGAATATATGTTTCAATAAAGGAGTCCCCATCCACGCTATGGAGCAGGGAAATTAACAGGAAACGGGGAAGAATGAGTTTCACGGATGCACCGAGAACCGGCGCTGGTCTGAGCCTGGCTCGCCTTCCCCCAGTCACAGCTTGGTTTTACAGCTCCGTTGATGATGTTTTTAATTCCTGTCTTTGTTTCTCCCTCTGTTTATGTTGCTATTTTCTTTCTGCACATGTTTGAACAGCTCAGGCTTTAAAGCTGATCAGAGTTAATGGTTTCTTCAGATGTACATGCTGTATTTCTCTCTCGGTACGTGTGACCAAGAAGATATTTGAAAGGACACCAGGCTGGTTCCCTTCTCCTTAGGGACTGCTGGGCTGATGGATTCAGAGAAGATAAAATGCAGCCGAGAGGGAGAGGGAGGAGAGGAGACAGCACCTGGCTGAGGACAGGTCTCCCTGGAAACAATGGCCCGAGACCCCTGAGGTTGCCCTGGCTATTGCTTTTCATTTCCTACTGTAGGCATGGCCACAAGGCTGCATAGAAAATCAGGGTCTTCGCTGTGGACAGAAGGGGGACTAGGCTACAGTGTTGACATTTTTATTTGCTGTGTATAGGGAATCCAACCTCCGGTTACTCTTAGGAAGAGAAATTCTCTATCACTTTAGACAAATCATCTATATGGATTGCTCCCTATCTTCATCTGGCAATGGGAGGAGACTATTATTTGTTTATAGGCCTAGGGTTCTGCAAAGATTCACAGCCTTCTCATCCGGCGGACTCCCCCAGGAGGCCTGCCGATCGCAACAAAAGAGCTTGGCGTACTTTTCCAGGTTGTGCAGAGGTTGTGTCTGTTTTATACTTCGTTTTTGCCCAGCCCCACTGCCAGCCCTTGGTAGGATCTGGTGGGGCTGCTATAAGCTGATCCTGGTTAGAAGAGACTGGATGGAAATGAACATCTTGGTGTATGTGTGTGTCTATGGTACACACAAGTGCATTAATCTATCCCCTGATGATCTGCTATCTGGTATTAATCACTTTGACACCCTTTTCTGCTGTCAGAATCCCTCACATGACTCCCTTGATGTACTCTTCTGGTTTCACTCTCCCCAAAGTTTGCAGAGTTCGCAGAGAAACGTAGGAAAGGCCATGGTTGTATTCTCGTTTTAGAGACACAGAAGGAGCATTCCCTACACGAGCCTGAGGAAGTGTAATTTATCTTCATCACTGGATCTTCCGTGTGATGACATCCACACGCCCTTCTACCCGGGACCTCATTTGCTTTGAATATTAAATCGGGGTCACGGTGTTAATGTCCTGTTCTTAAAACACGAGACAGCATCAAGGTCCAAGTATAAAAAGTAAAATATAAACCCAAATGCATAAAGCCAGAGTAGCTGGGGATATTTCAGTCTGACATAGAACAAAATCTAAGTGCTGCCCGCGACTCCCAGGGTCACCAGCGGCTTGAGGAGATACTCGAGCTGAGAGACCACATGGAAAACACCCGGCTCCATTCATTGAAATAAAAGGACTACGAAGTGGAGAAAATATAAGTGAAAAGCTGGTCTGGGGCCTTGCCCGGTGGTCCAGTGGTTAAGACTCCACTTTCCACTGCAAGGGGTGTGGATTCCATCCTTGACTTGGGAGCTAGGATCCCACACCAAAACAGAAGCAATGTTGTAACAGATTCGATCAAGACTTTAAAACATGGTCCACATCAAAATAAATAGATAAATCTTAAGAAAATAAAAATAAAAAAGCCGGTCCGTAATGAGAGCCTGTTTTGAGGTCCATTCTTCCCACCCCTCCCCCCACCTATGCCATCCTTTCCCATCACTCTCTTAAATTCGACTTCAGAAGCTTTAGTTCTCATTTTGTTCCCCTCCCCCATGTGTAATTGATGTCCCCACAAGCTCTGCGGCCCTCTCTTCCAACCAGCGGACCCACCCCTTCTGTTCATCTTCTCTCTCCAAGAAGCCCAGACTGACAATTTTGCCAATAGTTTTCATGCATAATAACTTAAGTGCATCACTTTCGCACCAACATGCTAGCGTTCAAGTTCAATTCTTCTGCTCCTCGCCTTTTGTACCTGGCAAATCTACTCCCCTGACGTGTGTTTAGGAAGATGGCTCCGTTCTATGCCTGTGCCATTAGAGGCAATTGCACAAAGCAGAAACACAAATTACCTGCATTCCGCAGACATCGCTAATAACCTAGACACCGCAGGCTGGCATTCAGCGCAGCCCCCCCCTCCTTGCAGGAGCCTGAAAAGGGACACCTGAACCACCTATTACTGTGAAATGTAGGTAAAGTGCAGAGGCGGGGGAGAGTCTGTTTGGGAAGCTCTGTGTGCTGGGCGCTGGGGGCTCTGTGGCATTGCCCTGAAGGAGGGCTCTGTGCCTGCCTCGCTGGGGAGATCTGGGGCTGGGGAGCTTAGGACCCTGCAGAGGCTGAGAATTCCTTTGAAAATAACCCCTGCTGGAAAAGGAGCAGATGAGCTGCCCAACAGGGGGGCCAAGGAGGGCGCTTCCTGGCGTTGGGACCTGGAGAGGCATGCGTGGGTTCCCCACTGCACTGCTATGGAAGATCCTCTTCCCACTGATTTTATTTAGGCAACTCTGTAGTCAGCAAATCAGCCTCCCCTGGGGCTGTTCAAGTCAAATCCACAGGGTTTTCATGGCAATAAATACTTATAACAAAGAACCTGGGCTCCTCCAATGCCACCTACCGTCAGACTTCAGGAATGTGTTAAGGGAAGCCTAAAGGTGCACTTCACCTGCCTGGGGAGGAAATAAGGGTCCCTTTTGTAAATGGGCTCCCCTTCCCTGCCAGCCCTGAGCAGCCAGTACAGACACCAGGAGTCTCAGCAGTGCAGCATCAAAAGGGAGCAGGGGGGCTCACCCTGGAGACCCCCTGGTGCTGGGCAGACTGGTCCTTCCCAGGACCTCTGCCGCCAGACTCAGCCTTGCAAACTCCCTAGTTGGTATTGCTGTAAAGACACTTCATCTCACCCTGCTCGGACTTACTCCAGCTGTAGGGCAGCCCAGAACTTGATTCTTGATGCTTGTTACACGCACACACATTCATCCAACAGGAAACAAAGAAGAACTCAGAGAACAGAAAACCTGTCTCTGTTTTCTTCTCTCTCCCCATTAAGAAAGCCCCCTCCTTGACAGAGACCACAAGGAGCTCCTGCCCCTAGAGGTCCAGTCCCCGCTTTATGACCTGACCTGGCTTTCTTCTTTCCCTCCCGAGCCCTGTCCTGTCAGCTTCCCTGTTTCTCCATCCCAACCACCCCTTTGCTTCTTATTGTCTCTTTTTCTCTCAATTGTAATGAGGCTGCTGGGCACCGGTGGTGGGTCAGTGCTGTGAACCACCAGGGATCAGTGTGAGGGCCACAATGACAAGGAGTGGAACAGGCAGATTTCACAGCTTCATTTCAAGTGCACTGTCCATTGCAGAGACAGATAGGATGCTGGAGGGCGAGGGTGGTTTGGGGAGAGGGGTGGACCGAGGACTGGCTGCATAGCAGGGAGGGGCACACCTGTGTGCTTCCATGGCAATGGATCTGCCATCCCTCCCAAACCAGACATGTTCCCAGAGGGAGACCCACCCACCTCTGCAAGCTTGGACAGTGGGGTATCTGTGGGCTCATGGCACACATCAGAGGCCCCTGCAGCCCTCCTCCTTGAGAGGTCCTGGGACTGGTCCTTCTGCAGACAGCACTGTGTGAACGTCTGCCCACCTTCAGGGGACCAGCCAGCAGGAGCAGTCTCTGAGGCTCAGCCACAGGCCCCCATCCCACGGGCATTGGCAGGCTGGATGAGGAAGTGATGCCAGCCCACAGAGTCCTCAGAGAGCCGCCTGTGACACTCCCATTCCAGACTGAGTCCTCTGTAGGCACCGCCCATTCCTTGTTCCAGGGCTCTGCCCTCACCCTTCTCCCCAAAGGGGCTGGGACCTGGCTACAGAGTGCTGGTCTCCTGGAGACAGGCGCCAGAGGTCCAGTCCCTGCCTTGTGTTACTGTGGATGATCTGCCAGCTTTGCTTCCTTGGTGTGAAGTGGAGATGTCGCTGACCACGGCCTAGCTGAACAAGTTGAGGGACAGCAGAGTCCTGGTGCCCAGTGCCCGCTGGCCCCCAGGACGTATTTTCTGCTCTTGCTACTGTACCTTCCTTCCTTCCCCACCCCACCCACCCCCAACTCCCCAATCTGGGTATGCATCTCTCCATCCCTAGTCTCCATCCCTCCATCCTTCCTGGGCCCTGCCCTGCCTCTGCCCGCAGCCCTAGCGGGCTGGACCACGCGTCTCACAGATGCTCTCTGCTTCTCAACATGGTTTCCCATGGCAGCAACACCCTTTTAGGACACAGATCTGAGCACATTCTCATCCTGTTTGAAACTCTTAGAATCTACATGTCAGATTCCAGATTCCTCAGGGTCCAGATTCCACAGAAAAGACCCTTCATGATGGTGTCTTTGCTCCATATGGTTTTGCATGTATATGATTTCTGTCCAAACCTTGCCCTCCAGCCACTCTGAGAATCAATAATGATCCTCAACTTTATCCATCAGAAATATCTGTGGAGCTTGTTTGGAATTTGGGCTTGGGGTCTATTTATAAAATGCATTCTTTTTTTAAGAAAGATTCCATAACTGTGTCTGATGTGCCTCATTAATACCACCTCGAACATGCTTTGTCTTGGGCCACACAGCAGACAGACCCCTTGTCCTGTTCACCTTTGTGTCCCCAGGCCCAAGCACGTTGACTGGTTCACAGAAGGGTTGCAGTTTTCTTTAGTGACTTACTAATGACTAATAAATGAAGGATATTTCCCGTGATAGCAGAGAGAATGAGACTAAACCACACAGCACATGCATGCACAGGATGCAGGGAAGTAAAAGAGAGCATGGGCTTCCCTAGTAGCTCAGCTGGTAAAGAATCCGCCTGCATTGCAGGAGACCTTGATTCACTTCCTGGGTCGGGAAGATCCCCTGGAAAAGGGATAGCCTACCCACTCTAGTATTCTTGAGTTTTCCTGGTGGCTCAGATGGTAAAGAATCCACCTGCCATGCAGGAGACATGGGTCCGATCCTTGAGTTGGGAAGATCCCCTGGAGGAGGGCATGGGAACCCACTCCAATATTCTTGCCTGGAGAATCCCCATGGACAGAGGAGCCTGGAGGGCTACAGTCCATGGGGTCTCAGAGTCAGACAAGACTGAGCGACTAAGCACAAGCACAAGAAGAGAATATAGTGTACATGTTTGTATGTGTGTGTGAGAAAGAGACAGAGGGAGAGAGAGGCAGTCTAGCCTGAGGGGATGTGTGGGCTGTTGGCAGAGGGAAGGAACAAGCCCAGGAAAGGTGCGACATCACACGTTGTAAGCACTGTGAGTCTTCATAGGCACCACTGCATGATGGGGGTGGGAGACGCGTTTCAGTGGGGGTCTGGCCATCTGTGTGTGTGAGTGAATGTATGTGGATGGGAACAGGAGGACCAGGACAAACAGCCAAGGGGAAGAGCGTCCTGCATCCGTTAGTTCTTTCCAGAAGAGGAGTCTGGTGGATGAGATCTGTAGGTGCTGGAACGCTGCGACAGCAGAGCCACAGCGCAGCTGTGGCCAGTGACTTCTCCATGGGGAGGTGGCCGGTGCAGGGAGAGAGCCCCGGGTGGGGGTGCCAGGACATCTGCACCAGCCATTTGCCCCTGGAGATGGAGGTGGCTCCTTCTTTTATTCCTTCCATCACCCCTTCTCCTCTGTGATAGATGGGGCCGAGCTGTTTGCAGTGTGCAGAGGCTGACAAAACACGGCTATCAGATTGGAAATCAAAGCTCTCCCGGCTCTGGCTGGCCGGGTGCCTGCCTTCCTGCTACCTCCCGCAGTGGGCGCAGCAGAGGGATGAAGCAGCTGCTGCCGTTTTCCCCCAGGAGTTGTTTGGGGTTTTACTTTTATGTCTCCCAAGACAGAGTTGCTGGAGAGGGTAGCCAAGGCCGCCAAAGAGAGGAAAGGAGACAGAAGGCGAGCATTGGAATGCAGGGGAGGAAAAGCTGGGCACACGGGGAGGGGAGAGGAGAGAGGCAGCTGAGGGAAGCCTTTGTCTCTGCCTTGCTTTCTGTGTTCTCTGATTTCTGCCTGGCCTCCCATCTTTTTCCCAGCTGCCCTGTCTCTGCCGTCAGACGTCCTGCCTGCACTCCGCAAAGCGTGGTTTAACATATAGGGTGTGATGCAAATGAATCACGTGTTCTGCTCCCTGGAATGGCTGGGAAACTGAGGCAGGGCACATTCAGGGCTATTGAACTGGATCCTCTTTGGTCCTGCCTACTCCCTGTCTTTGGTTTCAGAAAGTGTCCATCCTCACATTCTCCTTACAGTATAGAAGCTTTGATTCCTGTCTCTGCTGCTCTGACCCCTTCCCCCAGGACGCCTGGTGCCTGGAACTGCCCCAAAGGGTCCCCAACCTAAGTGTTATGGGTTGACTCTGCCCTCTGCTGGATCAAAAGGTGGAAATGAGGCAGAAAAGGGGAATAGTTCCAGAAAACACATGCTGGCGTGCTTCCCAGGAAAGTCTTTGGTTAAAGCAACCCAAACCCTAAATGAATACAGCTCAATATGTCTGTGATGTATTAATACCCTGATAAGCCGGTCAGAATAGGTTTCCAAATAGACCTGTTACATAAGAGGCAATAAATACTGTCTCTCTTCTCTCCACGCTTGTGCGTGGAGAAGGGATTTTGTACAGGATCCTGGGGCCTTGAAGACAGAGTTCTGGAGATTCTGACCTCCTGACTACAGAGGGTGGGATGGAGGATGGGGTCCTGAATTCTGTAAAATAGGTCTCCCGTGACACCCACACCGCGCAATCCTGCCCTTTGCTCACTGCTTAATGACTTTCTATTTTGTTTTACAACCTACAATCTGCTGCCTGTCCTGGTCAACAGTATCTCTCTTTCCTGCTGCTGCTGCTGCCTCAGATGCTTTTATGGCCATCGATTCCCTCCACTGGTTCCCCAAAGAGGTTCTTTTCCTTGAGCCAGAGCGTCATTCCGGTGGATTACAGTGCCTGCCACTCTGTACTCCGATTTATTGCCATCCTGGGCTTTATTCTCCCCTACACTTGCAGCCAAGCCTCATTCATTTCGTTTTCTGGGGCAAGCAGAATGCAGGAAGTTTCTATTAATAGGAGAAAGAATGTCATCCCAGCAGGGTTAGTGATGTCTGCCTTTATGGTCTGTGGTTCCAGAGCCTAGCTGTGGCCTGAACGCCACTCTTCTTCCCAGAAGTGATGACCCCAGTAGGAATCTCCTTTAGGAATTGACCCTCTGAAAGCTTGACACTCTTTTTAAGCTTTAGTGGACAAATGGTGTTCTTGTTTTGGGGCAAGCTCGGCCATATGTCCTACACTTTCCCCTGCTTGTGACCAGCAGTTGGCATTTAGAAGAAGGACTGGACAGAGTTGTAGGTGAGGTCTGAGTGCAGAGGGCTGGGCGGGAGGGAGGTGGAGAGGAGGCAGGCGCAGCACATGACTGTCAGTTCCCCTTAGGAGGGCTTTGCAGGTTTCCCAGACACTAATGTATGTGAAGCCAATTGAAGTCACTCTATGGGTTATATTTACTTTGATAAACATGTTTACTAATCACTTATCCCAAATCAAATAGTAGAGCAATTTCTAAACAGTGTCCCACAGATAATAAATGTCTTTTGCATATGAATGCAAAATGTTACATCTCAGCTGTTTGTTGCAAGTCTGGCTCACTCTCTCAGAAGTAGAATTTAGAAACTGGCAAGGGGCTGCAGAGAGCAAAAGGGCAGCAGCTACCCCTCAGGGAACTTCCTCAGCTCCTGTGGACTGCCCCCAGGCTGTGTAGACTTCAGCTCCTTCATACAGGAGCAGGAGCCACCAAAAAACCTCCCAGTGGGTTACACTTGTGGGTGTAGTTCACCTAATCAAACTGACTAGCCAGGAGACCCCACAGAGACAGCCAAGGAGGTTGGAGACCACCAAGGACTGTGTTGGGGTTTTTTCCTGGCATGGGCTCAAGTTGATGGGCACAGAAGCCTTCTCTTTACAAAACGTTCCCAGGAAAGTACAGTTTGCTGAAGCTTGGCTTGGCTGGGGGATGGGGTGGCTGAGATAGCATCTGTTTGGTCATGTATTCTTTTTTTTAAAAAAAAATGTTACTGAAGTATAGTTGATTTACAATGTGTTAATTTCTGCTGTACAGCAAAGATATGTGTGTGTGTGTGTGTGTGTGTGTGTGTGTATGTATAACTGAAGGAGGATGAGATGGTTGGCTAGCATCAATGATTCAATGGACCTGAACTTGGACAAACTCTGGGAAGCAGTGAGGGACAAGGAGGCCTGACCTCCTATAGTCCATGGAGTTGCAAAGAGTCAGGCATGACTTACAGACTGAGCAACAACAACAACATTCAGGGCTTCCTGGTAGCTCAGATGAAAATACGGCTTCCCTGCTAGCTCAGATGCAAATCTCCTGGAGAAGGAAATGGCAACCCACTCCAATATTTTGTCTTAAAAATCCCTGGACAGAGGAGGCTGGTGGGCTACAATCCATGGGGACACAAAGAGTTGGACAAGACTGAGAGACTAACATATATTAATATATATATATGTATACAATTTTTCATATTCTTTTCCACTATGGTTTGTCATAGAATATTTAATACGGTTCCTATATTAAATATTAATATGGTTCCATACAGTATGACCTTGTTGTTCATGCAGTCTGTATATAAAGTTAGCCTCTGCTAATCCCAAGCTCCCATTCTTTCCCTCCCCTTCCTGCCCCTTGGCAATAACAAATCTGTTCTTTATGTTTGTGAGTCTGTTTTTGTTTCATATGTATGTTGATCTGGATTGTATTTTTTTATTACTTAAAAATATATATGTACTTATTTGGCTGCCGTGAGTCTTAGTTGCAGCACATGGGTACTTCACTGTATCACATGGGGTCTTGCATTATGATGTGCCCGAGTTGTGGCTCTTGGGCTCTGGAGAGCCTGGACTCAGTAGTTGTGGCACATGAATTCAGTTGTTCCACAGCATGTGGGATTTTAGTTCCCTGACTAGGGATCAAACCCAGGTCACCACATTCCAAGCTGGATTCTCAATCACTGGACCACCAGGGAAGTCCCTGTATTATATTTCAGACTCTACATTTAAGTGATATCCTATGGGATTTCTTTTTGTCTGTCTGACTTAGTATGATAATCACTAGGCCCATCTATATTGCTGCAAATGGCTTTATTTCATTATTTTTGGAGGCTGAGTAATATTCCATTGCATGTGCATACCACAGTTTCATCCATTCATTTGTTGATGGACATTTAGGTTGCTTCTGTGTCTTGTGTTTGACCACATATTCTAAAAGAGAAGTTTGGAGGTGGTCATGGAGGGACTTGGTGTCTAAAATGATGTGCATTTCTCAAAAGGGTGACATTATATAATGCATATGATTGTGTGAGAAGCACTGTTGTGGTTAGGTCTCTAATGACTGTTTTAGAGCCAACACAGAAGGTACTCTCACAGCCTTCTTCATGAGTACTGATCCGAGTATTGGAATCACCTCCAGGAAGATAACAAAATGCCTACAGACAGAGCCTGGGGGCCTGAGTCCAGCTTTGTGGTTTCCAAGTGACTCTGGGAAACTTGACCCATTGCTTAGACCCTGTGGGTTCCTAGTCTCATTTTGAAGACAGGAGAAATATATCTTTAGATGAAATTCCTACATACAGACCTGGGTGGGGGTGGGGGTGCCGTTTCCCATGCCTACCTAGAAGCAAGGCCAGCTTTAGATCAATCTCCAGTGCCTTGCCTGCTCTCACTCAAAATCATGGAAGAGAGAATTGCTAGGAAATTAAAATTGGACTTTTGTTATTATCACCCTTGTTTTTCTTTAGCACAGATCCAATAGCTGCCTCCCTTCACCAGTCAGTCCACATTGGCGTGTTCTTCACTCTACAGAAAGGCAAGGGTGAAGGATGTAAAGAATATGGGAGGTACCACATCCCTGGAAGCAGTGAATGATGCTCAGACAGCAGTGTGAGTGCTTCCCCCACCCTCCTCTACTCCACTCCCTCTTCCTAAATTTTCTGAGCAATTTGGCCCAGGCTTTTCGTTGAGAATAATCTTCAACCCTGCAGGTAACTATATTGCAACCCTCTTTCTCCCTGGGTGTTCTTCTGATCACTGAACGTTTTAAACTGGTTTTGATGAAGCTAAAACTGCCAAAGTGCATCCTGTTAGGACTCTGGGAGTACAGATGTGTGTTAGCACCACATTCTCAGTAAAAGAAAGAAGCCCAGAGGTGACCAAGATGAGGGGCTTACCCAGCAAGACGGGCTCCCTGCATCTGAAATCCATTCACTAGGGGCGAAGGACACAAAGGGGAAACTTGATCAGCTTTGTTGAGGAGATGCTAGGAAACACTGTATCGAACATAGAAAGCCAGAAGGTCAGGGAGCCTGGAAGGTCTCCAAGTGGGACGAAGGAGATTTGTGCTTTCATCCCCTGACTTGGCAATTCTCTGATAATTACTACTGAAGGAGTCATCATGTTGCTGATTTTACTTAATATGCTTAAATTCAAATTAATATTATTGGATTCTTCTTAGAGGTGAAAATAAACATGCTTGTTTGCTCTTTACACCCTTCTTTCTCTCAAGAATTTGCATAAGGAGTGAAGGCGTTTCGGCAATTGGCATTTTTGCCTTCCCAGTTTCACTCCGCTTTCTGTTCTAACCTGCTAACCTTTCCTCTCTCTGTTCACCTGGGCAAGGAGAGGATAGTTATGGGTGTCAGACAGCCCTGCCTGTCAGAGACCAAGATGCAGTGATGGGAGCCCAGGCAGGGAAATCCCATGGGGCTGGGGTTCCTGCAGAGACAGCTTGTTTTGTGCAGGTGAGAAAAGTGAGGGTCACAGAGGTGAAGCGACTTACCTGTGATCACAGGTTCTGGTCCCTCTGTCTGAGGGTAGAGATTTGTCTCTGCCTCCGGCCTTGTTTTGATAATTCCATGAGATATAATTATACGTGAAGGGATTTTGCTTGCTATCATGTATCAGAAAGTTTGAGCTATTATTTTTCTGGTTTAGTAATAAAAACAACCCCAAACTCCCATGAAATGCCTACTGCATCCTCCTGGCTCACGTTTTGAGCTTTCACAGAACCTGAATTGTGCCGTGGTGACTTCTGGTGGCCATGTGCCCTGTGGGGCAGGCTCTTGAGTCACCATGGAGGGCAGCTAGAGAGACTGTGTTTGGGTTGTGCCTGAGGCCAGCCTGGTCTCAGAGGAGCCTGATTTGGGGTGGAGTGTGTCTGCCATGTGCCTTCCCTCTGGATGTTCACTAACTGGGGATGAGGATGGGTGAGGTGCCATGCTGAGCACAACTGGGCCAGGGAGGTAAATAAGGAAAATGCATGAACCCTGCTTTCCAGTGGCCATGTGGCCTAGGCGGTGACAGAGGTGCAGGGTGGTGGATGTCAGCACAGGCGTGGCAGGTGGGAAGGAAGGTGCCTGTGGGGAGGAGGTGGAGAGAGTTGCTCTAGGCAGACAGATGGGGCAGTGTGGGATGTGGAAATGGCGAGAAACTCACAAACATACCTTGAAATATGGCTTCTGTGTATGGTGATGGGTCTGGATGAGGCTGAAGCGTCCTGATGAGCTGTTCTGAAATGTCATATTGAGGGTTCTGGGCACCACTGGAGGCTTGGGAACAAATGAGTCTCGAGCAGATTTGCTAGAAAGGTCCTTCCAGTAAAAAGCGAGGCTGGAGGCCAGAGGTCAGTTGGGAAGGGGCAGTGTGGCTGCCACCCAGGCGTATGAGGTGGGAGTCTCCCCACCATCCCAGTGCCTGGAGTTCAGAAGGAGGTCAACTTGAGTGAGCTTTGGGATGGTTTGAGCTGCTGTTGAAGGGTCAAGATCAAGGGGTAATTTATGCAGAAAAAGACGGAGCTCTCCTCCAGCCCAGTGAGAATCCCTTCCTACAGAGACCAACTAATAGAAAGTTTCGCTAAAGGCACCGAGGGATGCTATGAAGGACTTGGATAAGCAGTTGCCCGGTGTTGGTTGAGGGAAATTACTCTGCTAGGATCAGCTGCTGTACCTCCAGCCACATGAGGGCTGACTCCGTGGCTGCATCTTTTCTTCTGAGGGCCCGCTGCCTCCCTTTCCAGCCGCCCTCACCCTCCGGAATCCTTCCTGCTCTTCTGCCACTTGAGGAGGCGGCCAGAGGGGTGGAGAGCATCCTTCTGTGCAAGGCTCCCTGCTTTTGGTTCAGGGCTGGGCTTTGTGCTTTCAGAGTTAAGATTGTGTCCATCTTTTCCAAGTCTGCCTGGCGTCTGTTACTGAATTGTCCGTGCCAATCCCCTGCTTCATTTCTTTTAATAAGTTGTTATCTTCTGTGTAGGATAAGCTCCTAAAATATAGATAGTAAGGAACATGTATTGTTCTGAAAAGTGAGCAGAGTATTCCCACAGGCATAGAAGCACAGTAAATAGCTGTTTAATGCTGAGCGTGTTGATGGAGGCATGGATTTGGTGACTTGGAAAATCATACCGAACACAGGGGTGTGTGTGATCACACACAAGGTTTTAAACATCAGCACCTCCCTGTTCTTCTCGAGTTCTTTCTACTTTCAGGTATGTTGTATACTTTCAGGTACAACATATGTTGTATGTTTCTTTGAACCTTGGATGGCCTTGAGGATTGAGTAGGCAGATAAGTTTTTCCCCATTTGACACACAGGAAAACTGAATCGCAGAAAGGGTGGGGACCCAGGCTTGTCATAGCAGATGAGATAAGAAGGCAAGGACCCAGCTGGATGGACTCTGTGGAAGTCAGGCCAGAAGCTCGGGGCATGGTCGCTGCTTCTGTTCGCTATGAACTGGGATCTGAGGTTCCATCAGATAAAAGACACCAGTGTCTGGCAACCTCCAGATGGGAGAGAGCGTCTTAAAATCCCAGTAATACCTGGTGCATTGTCAAGCTTTCAGAACGCTCAGCGTACAATCTTTCTTCGAATCCACCAACCCCTGAAAACACTGTTGTTTTATGTCAAGTTAGGGAATCAGGAGATACAAGTTCCCATCCCCAACCTTTTTTTTTTTTTAAATTTCTATTGGGGCAGAGTTGTTTTACAGTGTGTTAGTTTCTGCTGTATAGCAAAGTGAATCAGCCATATGTATACATATATCCCCTCCTTTTTGGATTTTCCTCCCTCTTTAGTTCACCACAGAGCATTGAGCAGAGTTCCTTGTGGCTATGCAGTAGGTTCTCATTAGTTATTTATTTTATACATAGTAGTGTATATATTTATCAGTCCCAATCTCCCAATCTGTCTTACCTTCCAACACTTTTTTGAACTAAATAGCTACATGGTCATAGGCTTAAGAGGGACACAGCTGTGTGCCTAAATGTCTCCAGGGTCTGTATCTGTAGATGACTTCTCAGGCCCCTCCAAGCACCAGACATACACCTTCTGCAAAGTTCTCAGTAAAACATCTTCCCTGGCACATAGACGCAGCACATAGAGCTGTTTATTTTCTGTGCAACACCGTATACTATCCTCTCATAAAATGCCCATGATTGATTATAATCTGTCTCAGGTTCTCTTTGGCAGAGCAGAATATCTGTCTTATTCATCCTATGTGGCATCACTTAAGCGCCCAACACACTGCATGGTCCATACGAAGTCCTCACTGAACGCTTGTCAAACAAGTGAAGAATTCGACAACCCCCTAAGCCTCACCCTAACCCACAGCCCCATGGTTGTGGCCCCATGTCTGGATGCTGTTTTCTTTCCATGGAGGCAACTCCCCTCCGCTCTGCTCCTGCGTGTGTATATCTCCTTCGAGGCAACCTCAGAACTCACTGTCCCGCTCTGAGATTCCCAGTTCACGTGCCCCTCCAACTCCAGGCAGCTGACACCCCCACCAGGAGGCCCTTCTGGTGCTCAGACCTGGCTGGATTGACCCTTTGCCCCATGGTGTCAGCACCCCTGGGTGGCTCTTGCCCGCCCCGCCCACTCGTCTGGGCGCCAGCTCTTCTCAGCACCTCCCAGAGCAGGACCTCATTGCCCATCCTCCCATTGCCTGTGCTGGTTCCTCTCTGCAGTCTTCCAAGCATCTCATACAGCCTTTCTTATAGGGTCACCTCCCAGTTGCAAAACATTTGTGAGAATTACAACCAGGATCCTCTTAGTTCTGGAGCCCCAGAAGCTGGCCCTGAGAGGCAAATTTGCATGAAAGTGACTTAATAAGGGCTTGTTCCCTGGAGAGACCACAGAAGGAGCAGGGGTGGGGCAGCCAGGAAGGGCAGGTGTCCCAGCAGCAGGCTCCCAGGGGACTTGCTCCTGCAGCAGGCACACCACTGCTGCCCTGGGAACACACACACCCCTCCCCAGGCACCTCGGCCCCTGGGAGTGGGTGCAGAGGGGCACCCACAGTCTAAGGCAACCTCCGGGGAGAGGCAGGTGTGGCCTGTTTAGAAGAGATGTGCAGAACCAGGGCGAGGGCACAGATACGACACGAGGGCCCCAGGGGGCTGGGCTGACAGACTGCAGCCACGCGCTGCACAGGTGGGGACACCCCATGGACAGAGGACTGGGACTCACGCCCGGCTTCCTGCCTCCCTGTCCAAGTGCTGTCTTGTCTCTTCAGCCTTGAGCTTTTCCCCAGCTTGTGGTTTGAGTCCTCATCACAGGTCATCCTGAATGGTGACAGGAGGGCATCGGAGGCAGGATCCAGGCCTGGGGGAGGGATTCCAAGTGTGTCTAAACAAGGAGCTGGAGCTGAAACTTGCCCCAGAGATGGGACCAGCCTGGCACATATGCTGCTTCGTTTGAGGCTGACTCACGCAGAGTGCCAGGCTGGCGCGTCTTCCCCAGCCACCCCCAGCTCTGGGCTCTGGGACAATGGGGACTTCCAGACCTGTTTCCAGCATGACAGGGCACCCTGATACCCACCGTCCACCCCCAGTGCACCTGAGCGAGTCTTGGTTTTCCAAGTGTACCTGTGAACAGTGTCAGCTTGGACCAAAATTAGTGCGTCCCCTTGCCGCTCTCCTGCCAGCTGGTCCACTCTCTCCAGGATGAAGCTCCATCTCAGGTGTGGGCTCTACACAGTCTGGCTGTCAGGACAGGATGGCTGAGACTCAGATGAGTCAGATGGGGTCAGAGACTCAGATGAAGCAGATTCATTTGCCTCCGGGGCTCTGGCCCCTCCTCCCAGGGCGGACCACCCTCCGAGAAGGGGGCAGGGCTTATGTTGGTGCCTCTGTGGCTTAGTGGCCCTGATGACTTTTTCAGGTGGCCATTGCAGAGCTCTTCAGTTTGGGTCTCTGGTCTTTCCTATCTTCAGGAGAAAGGAGACAGTCCATCATGTGACTTGCTGCCTTAGTCCCTGAAGGGAAAAGATGGCAGCTCAAACTACACAATTTGAAAAGAGTTTAATAAAGTGGATATTTACAAAGGTGGAGCCACAGTGCGGGAAAGACCACAAAGGTTAGTTATGAACCCCAGGTGCAAACCGGGTGAGAGGGTGTTTGGCTGATACCTCCAGGTCGCGAATGGTGAAAGGAGGAGGTCAGAGCTCTTACCAGGGATAGAGGCCCCTGACCAGGAGCTGTGACCTCTGACAGGAAGGTGGACGGCTGGTGGTAACCCCTCCCCTGGCCATCAACTGACCCGACAGGAGGGCGGAGATCAGGAAGCAGTCGATGTGACCCACACTAGTCAGTCTGCAGTGGATGGAGGGGACACAGAAAGAGTAGGACTCTCACTCACTGGCTTCATCTCACCTACCTTTTCTGCCAAAACCTGATGCTCCTTACAGGCCAAATGTCCATCCTTCTGCAAACACACTGGTGTCTTTCCACAGCTCTGCTGTGCTTTGCCATGCTGTTTTCTCTACCTGAAATGCTGTGCCTTGCTCTGTTCTCTTTAGCAAACTCCTTCCAACCTCAAAGGCCACCTGAACTCTCACAAGACCCAGATTGCCTTGAAAATAGGCAAAGGTCCTTGGAATAGAGAGACACATGTTGTGTTCCCCCTCCTGCCACCCATATTACAGATAGGCTGAGGATGGATGGTCTTCAGAGCACACGTCTTTTTTTTTCTCTGAAGGGCAAAAACAGTAGCAGTTGAGAGATGTGAGGCCAGTGTGAATTATGAGTTCAATGTTTATGCCAATTTCATTCAAATGTATATTCCAGTAGGGTCAAAATTGGGCTTCCCCGATGGCTCAGTGGGTACAGAATCGGCCTTCAATGCGGGAGAACTGGATTAGTCCCTGGGTTGGAAAGATCTCCCTGGAGGAGAGCATGAAAACCCACTCCAGTATACTTGCCTAGAGAATCCCATGGACAGAGGAACCTGTCCAAAGGATCACAAAGAGTCGGACATGACTGAGTGACTAAATACACACACACACAGGGTCAAAATTAGCAACCCCCTTTGCTCCTACAATAAAGAGCTAAGGTGCCAGCTATTTTTCTTTGCTGAATTTTCAGCAGGTCGGTGATGGAGCATCCTGGTTTGTCTGTTGGTTGGTGTCCTGCAGAAGCGGACATGGGAGAGGCGCAGGCCAGCTGCACAGAGCTCGCTGTTGGTATTTCCGGGCCCTCCTCCTTGTGATGCTTTGCTCTGAAGCTTGGAGGGAGGTGCCAGGCACAAGCTCAGAGGAACCAGACTTAGGGGGCAGCCAGACCATTTCTGCGAGATAAGAGGAGATTGTGATCAGGTGCTGTGAAGGGCGGAAGCACTTACTTCGCTGTAGGCTCAAATGTTGCTGGAGACATGTCGCTTTTCAAAGGCAGTTAAAGGGCCATTTGAGAGAAGGGACGGGTGGATTACCCACTGTCCAGGCCCATTATAGTCCTCAGATCTTCAGGCAGGTGTGTTTAAGAAAGGCCGAGCCAGAATTGGTCTGTCTTTCTTCAATAATCCTTCTCTTTATTCCAACACACTTTTTGTCTCTCTTCAGAAGGTGCCAAGCAGATCTTTCTGCACTATTTTTCTTCCAGCGTCCAGGTGCCTGTTTCTCTCTCTGTCTCTTTTTCTCCTTTCCTCCCAAATCCAGGAGGAGCTTGAGGCCCCGAATCCACATTTTATGTTTTATCTCTGCAGCACTCATCTCAGCCTTTCTTAATCATTTTCTCTTGCTATTCCTCTATGTACGAATGCAGCCACTGTAATAAAGTCACTATTCATCAGCAGGAGATTAAGGACACAGAGGGCTGTGTTTTCAGGGCCTTGGTATAATCGGAGCAGCTGCAGAAAATTTCAGGTGTATCAGCTCTCCCCGCCATGCACTGCATTCAGGTGCATGGTCTGGCGTGGCTGCATGGGGCCGGTCCTCTTCTGGGGTACCACACTTGAGACTCCTCATCGTCAAAGAGGATGCAGACTATCCATGCAGGCCAGATGCCCTTGATGGCATGCATACACATGGACCAGGCCCGTTCTCTGTAAGAAGGAACCTCTCCAAAGAAAGGAGCAGAGTGAAGCCAGACACACAGAGAAGGACACGGGCACAGCAGTGAAGTGGTGAACAAGCCATGCCTCCCAGCTTTTCTCTCTATGCCTGGATCCTGCCAGGATGTTGCCTACTGGCGAGACCCTGCACTCTTCCGGGGGTCTACACATGGGAAAGGAGAGCCTCCAATATGGTGGGAAGGGAGGACCCTTCAGAGAAGTAGGGAAGGCTGAGGGCCACTGGCTGGAGAGCCAGGGTGTAGACGCGAGTGAGGGCAGGCACTGAGGCTCTAAATGGAGAGATGACTGGAGTTTGGGGAGTCCCAGGGCTCAGGCTGGAAGCCCGGTGTGTACAGAGGTTGTTCCTCTGTCCTTTGCACGTGTCGCGGGACAGGCAGAGGAAAGGATGCTCAGGGTGTGTGCCTGGTGCATCTCAAAGCTGTGGGAGAGGGAAAGAGACCTTCAAGGTTGGGGCAGGGAGACTCAGTCCTTTCTGGCTCTCTCCCTCTCTTCCTGGCCTGCCTCACTCCGGCCTGTGACTTTCTCCAGTGACAAGTAGCCATGTCTTGTTACTCTTACCTGTATTAGTTAGGGCAGGGCCGGTTGAGTTTGAAGCTTTACTTACTCCTGATTAATTTTACAGTTGATCCCCTTCTTGGAGGAGTTGAAATAGCAATGAAATACATCTGATTTTAGGAGTAATTTTGTAGAAGTGAAATAAGGGCTATCCCTGGAAAAAGAGAGCCTGGTGACTGAGTTTTCTACCCAGTCTTCTCCCAAATCCCAGTAACTGAAGCTTCGGCTCTGCTCTTTTCACTTTTTTTTTTTTTTTATAAACTACCTAGAAGAATTGTCTCCTGTGCATTGTTGTGGAGACTTGATAAATGAGACAGATAGAAGGGGGCAGGTGTGAGGAAGGGCCAGGAGTTGGCTGCCAGGTTACCTTTGCGATCTCGCTCTGCAGAAGCCACATTAATTCCGTGGAGACTCAGCAAGACTGATATCAGGCAGTGACGGTTTGGACATCTACTCATGACCTTGGAAGTGCCCCAGGCCAGGGTGGAAGCTATGCCAGTTTTTCCATGTAGTATATCACAAGGGGGCCGCAAAACCGTGCTGAAATTGGGTGTGTTGGAGCATATGAGTGCTTCTGCAAATGGCCGTATTTGGCCCTGTGAGCGTGGTGCAGTGTGGTGAGACCGCTTCCATTTCATTCAATTTCCAATCATTAGACACTCACGAGCAAGCCCAGTGTGGTCCTCTCATGTTCACCAAGAGGCTGTGAGATGCCCCCTTGATAGGCATCAGAGACAATTATTCAGGCAGTTCAGAGGTTGTTGATCAGCCTGTCCTGCCGCAGCTCCTTTCACCTGGTGTCTGGTTGTATTTAAGCTGCTGGAGGAGAAAATAGCCAGGACCTTGCTTCTGACTTGCCAGAGTATATCGGTAGTAAGAAAGTTCTCTCCTATAAAGTAGTAGAAAAGTGTAATGCGAGTCATCTCTTAGTGCCCATTGTGCCGCAGCTCTCATGTCACCAACAACCAGAGAAATGTCTGAATTAATGGTTCTCAAAATGGGGTCCCCAGCCCAGGTAGGGGTCGAGCAGCCTGTCCTTTATCAGCGATTACAGGTGGTTCTGGTGCTTGTTGAACTTAAATGTTGTGGGGACTTTTAAAAAATATATTTTATTGCAAAATATTTGCTTTGCAATATTGTGCTGGTTTCTGCCACACATGAATTGACCACAGATATACCATATCTCCCCTCCTTCTTGAACCTTCCTCCTGTTCTCCCACCTCTCTAGGTTGTCACAGAGCACTGGGCTGAGTTCCCTGTGTCATACAGCAACTTCCGACTGGCTGTCTATTTTACATATGATGATGGATATATTTCCATGCTACTCTCTCAATTCATCCCATTATGGGGACCTTTGAGAGGCCCTGGATAAGGACATTCAAGATCACCGACTACGGAAAACTAACAAAAACTGGGTTTGAATCTTGTTTCTGCAGCTTGCTATCAGGGTCATCTTAGTTCATTTGGATAATATTTGTTAGACTCAGCCTCATCTGTAAATTTGTAGTAACAAGTGAACCCAACCAAGTTTTTTGAGATGACAAAATAACACACAGCATACACTTGCACTGTGTGTGTGCTAAGTCACTTCAGTTGTGTCTGACTCTTTGCAACCCCCTAGACTATAGCTCACCAGGCTCCTCTGTCCATAGGGGATTCTCCAGGCAAGACTACTGGAGTGGGCTGCTGTGCCCTTCTCCAGGGGATCTTCCTGACCCAGGAATTGAACCTGCATCTCTCACATCTCCTGCATTGGCAGGCGGGTTCTTTAGTTCTGGTGCCACATGGGAAGCCCCAAAGACTTGCAGGATACTTAGCTTACAGTAATGCGTGTTCAGTAAACACTAGCTATGAGTATGAATTTAGCCAATTCCTCTATTTGCATCCAAGCAAAATCCTGAGCAGCGGTCGCCCTAAAGGTCATGAATATGAAAGACATCCGAGGTACCTTGCTAAGCAAAGCAAGCTGTGGCGTGTGTTGTTCTCAAGGGATTTCACGCCATTATGGTTCAAATCCACAGTTCAATGAGGTAGCCTGAGAGGAAGAGCATCAGGTGTGCAAGCAAAGCAGAGCATCGGGGAGGTCTAGCATCAGGTGCTTCCTCCATCAGCTGCACTTTCTCAGGTATGTTCAGGATATTGTTATCGCAGCTGACAGCAAAGATGCTCTAGACCGGTCCAGACTGCAAGTGCCTTCTGGTGACTGGAGAGCTTATTAAAATACAGGTTCCAGTTCATTACATCTGAGGTGGGGGCCTGAGAATCTGTGTTTCAAATAAGCTCCCAAGTGATGCCCATCTGGTTTTGTGATCGCACTTTCCTGTGGTGAAGTGCTATTAATAGCTCAGTGCTCCTCAAGCCCTTATATGCATATGATTCCCTCTAGATTTATGCTGTGGAAGAAATGGTCGGGGGGCTGCCAGCATTGTCATCTCCTGGGAGCTTACTGAAACTGCAGAATCTCAGGCCCCACCCCAGATGTACTAAATCAGAATGTGCGTTTCAGTAAGAGTCCAAGGAAATTTATAAAACGTGATATCCATTCAGGGTGTGTGTTTATTCACATTGGACCCTGCTCTGGTTAAATGCCGTGCTCTCACCATCTTGAAATTCGTAGTAATTCTTGAACAAAGGGTTTCTTCATTTGCATTTTGCACTGAAAACCACAAATCATGCAGCCTGGTCCTGGACATCCCTCTCTATATCCACGCTTTTCAAACTTAGGTGGGTACATGACCCAACTGGGGTATTGTTAGGAATTCGTGTGTCTGGCTTCCGAAAGATTCTGAATCTGTAGGACAAGAAGATCTGTAACAAACACCTCGCCTGATTTTGATGCAAGTGGTCCATGCCCACTTTCAGAAATACTCCCCTGGTCAGCTTTCTCATCATTTCTCTCCTTTATTGTCCAAAACCAAAAAAAAAAAAAAAAAAAACAAACAAAAGCAAAAAACCGCAGTAAGCAGCACAAAGCAAGCTGGACAGCAGAGCAGAGGTGTTTCTGGTTGAGCAGTTTTCCTCACAGGGGCTCTCAGCAAGCCTCCACATCTGCGCCTGAGAAGCCCAGCAATGATCCTGTGACATTTACACAAGTTCGAGTGGAAAGGATGCACAGCACGGAGAGCGGTCTCGAGAGGGACCACCTGGGGGAGCGGGCGTACCTGGCAGTAGTCCTCAGGGTTTTTATGGTCACAGACAACTTTGAGAATTCAATGGAAGCGACCGTCCCTCCCCGCTGAAAACCTCACCTTTGTGCATCCTAAGGGGAACCCAGGACCAGGAATTAGATGCTAGCCGAGAGGTCTGACTCCATCACCCACTAGCTCTCTGTTCTGGGCAAGTCATCAGACTATTCTGACCCTGGAGGCCTGATCTTTAAGGTGGAGAATAGTAAGATCATCTATCTCAGCAATTTGCTGCAAGAATCACAGTGTGGATGTAAAAGCGCTTTGTACTCTGCTGAAGAAGATATAAATTGGAGGCAATATTGTACCTACTGTGGCTCTGTTGCTATTTCCAGCCTTATACTCAGGATCAGGACACTGCGTTTGTGAATTTAGCCTCAGGCCATAGAACATATTCTGTGTAGCTAGAGAAGGAAATGAATGCAGAGAAACTTGATGAGGACTTGGCGAGAGTAGCTAGGAAATTTGAAAGTGCAGGAAAAGAGAAGGGAGCTTCCACAATTTGGGGACTCCAGATGCAGAAATAAAAGAAAGAAAATCTATTTTTACACGTGCGAACAGTTTTGAGATTTTGGAAAATGCCTTTAGTCTAGCAGTAATTGAACATTTCTGCCCCTGGGTGTAATGAAGAGAAATAGCAATGGTGGTGGTCTGTATTTAGTTTTGACTTCAAAAGCCTTCTGTTGGAATCTGCTATTCTGAGATGAGAGGAAGACTGTTTAGTAGTTAAAGTCTGGGTTTCTGATCTAGCACACATTTTCTGTGTGATTTAGGAGAAGTGTCCAGTGTCTTTGTTCTTCAATTCTTTTCACCAATAGGACCTTCCTCATGGCATTGCTATGAGTATTGGACAACTTGGTAAACCCAGAATATTTAGAAAGTAATGTGAGGAATTATTATCATGCATATCGTGGAACTCTCAGAGGGAGGGGAAGTGGGGGTAGTCCCAGGGCCCAGCTATTCTTGGGACTGACAATGACTCCAGGTTATAGCTATTGAATATTTAGGACTATTGAAACTATTCTGTGCTCAGGGGTTTTCAAACATACAGGGTCACTCAGGACCTGGAAGTCTGAATTAGCCAGTGTTCTGAGGCTGCAGTTCTGCAAGGCCTCTGATACTGAAACCCAGGCCAAATCAAACAGGAGGTGCCTGTGTGTATCCTGGGGGCAGGGTGACCAGTCATCCCAGCCTTGCCGAGAAGGCCCTGATGGCGTCTGTTTCCCTGTGGTCCCTTGACTTACGCATCTGGTCCTCCCTCCAGGTGCACGATTGACAACCGGGTCACCCGGGTGGCCTGGCTGAACCGCAGCACCATCCTCTATGCCGGCAATGACAAGTGGTGCCTAGACCCCCGCGTGGTCCTCCTGAGCAACACCCAGACCCAGTACAGCATCGAGATCCAGAACGTGGACGTGTACGACGAGGGCCCCTACACCTGCTCCGTGCAGACGGACAACCATCCCAAGACCTCCCGCGTCCACCTCATCGTGCAAGGTAGGCGGCCTTGGCGGCGGCCAGGGGAGGCTGGGCGGGCCTGTGTCCGACACGTTCACTGTGATCCTCAATTGAGATGAGACTGTCTCTTCCATCCGGCCAGGATGGTCTCCTAATTTTCGCTTTGCCCTTAGATGCTGAAATTTCAAATTGTTTTCCCATTGAATAGGACTAGGATTGGGGGCCTTTTCTTTGCTCCTGATCCAATAATATATTGTCTCAGAAAATTATCTCATTATTTCTTTCCTTGGCTTTTTTCTCTGTATTTTTAAAAGGTTCTAGCCAGTGCTAAGCGTGCTTTATTTTCAGAGCAGTGCGTTAGCTCTTCTGGCTCTGCACATAAGCCATCCCTCACACAGCCTGCAAAGAAGGCAGAGCTGACCGCACATGCTCTAGACACCTACCTGGGATGATTACAGCCACCTCTGCTGTTTGCAGCTTGCTTGCTTCTTCTTTCCTCCAGCCTGGAACCGCGTCTCCCCTTTAATAACATGTTTTGGTTGCATCCCACTCCCCTTCTGTTCCTCAGAGCTTCTTAACTTACCCCCAGCTTTTGAGATCTGTGTTTTTGCCTCTCTCTTATTTCTACTGTTTCTGTGCTTCTCTGGCACTTCTGTGCTTCCCCATAAGCAGAGCAGGTGCTAAACATTTAGACCACAGATGACCACACAGACAGGTTCCTTGGCAGGGAGCCAGAGCTTTCTGGCTTGGGGAAACCTCAAGTTACCAACTGTGTCTCAGCGTTTCCTTCTGTAAAATGGAATCAGTGTTGCAAGGGTCTGCGGAGGACTCCAGTACACTTTCCATATATCGGAGTGTGAAACAGAAGAGGGTCTGGCACACAGAAATGCTATTTAAGTGTCAGCTAGGGCTTCCCTGGTGGCTCAGTGGTAAAGAATCTGCCTGCAGTGCAGGGGACCTAGGTTCGATCCCTGGGTCAGGAATATCCCCTGGAGAAGGGAATGGCAACCCACTCCAGTATTCTTGCCTAGGAAACCCCATGGACAGAGGAGTCTGGTGGGCTACAGTCCTTGGGGTCCCAAAGAGTTGGACAAGACTGAGAGATTCACACTTTCACTTTTAAAAAATGCAATTGTTTTTAACTTTTTAAAAAACATCATTGTGTGTGAACAAGATACCTTATTGAATTACCTCAGAGGTGAAGCCCCCAGGTGATGGAGCAGGGGCCTCTGCTGGGGTTTCTCTGCTGTTCTTCATCCCTCTAGATGGCAGGGCAGGGGCAATATGCTCCCAGTGTCCAGCAACCCCCTTGGCAGCACACCCACAGGGAGGAGAGAGCTGTGGATGGTGGGTGAAAATACAGGGAGCAGGATGGAGGTACAAGGAAGATGAATAGGAAGGAGCTAGAAGACTCATGGGGAGCAAGCTGGGAGAAGGCAGGAGAGAGGTCAGCTGGGGTCAGGGTGCCGATTGTGAAAGGCAAGTCGGTGGGCAGTGATGGCTAGAGGTCAGGCTGGAGGGACACTTGCTCAGAGATTAGGCCAGTGAGGCTTCTGAGCCCCTCATGCTGTGACATACCTTGGTCACACCACATTGTTTACATTTTGTTTATTTTTTCCCCTCTTTTTTCCCAAAAGAAAATGATGATGGCTTTTTTCTTTTGTTGGTTCTGTATATGAATATCTTTCAAACTGCTGAGTACAAACAGCCTTTTTTAAAGGAAATGAAATTGCAGAGACAGGATCAGAGTGTATCACTAACAGAAGAATAGGTTTTGTTCCTTAGGATGGTTTCAGTGGGTGAACGTGTTGTTGTTGTCGTGAAGAATTGGCCAGAAGAAGGCTGAGAATCACTTCTGCAAGGGGGTTTGAAGGGTGCCCAGTGGCTCAGGTCGCAGCAGGGGGTGTGTCTGGAGCCACACCCCACGCCCTCCTCCCCGTTCCGCCACACGCACACACAGCGCTGAGCGTGTCTGACACTGACAGATAGACCTTAGGAACTCTGCACCATCACAGACGCTTGTGTTAGGCAGCAGGGCTTTTATGGAGCCAGAAAATGGAAGGAGTTGTGAGAAACTCTGAAGCCCCTGTGAAAACAAGGATCACGTTTGTGCCATTCCTTTCTTAAGCTCCCCTCTCCCTCCACCCACACACCCATACACTCTCACCATGAGCGCCTGGCAGGCGTCTTAAAAAGTGCCATTTAATAAATGCTTATTGAAGCAAATGGCTGGATTGTACCCCAAGGACTCAAGCAGGCTCAAAGAGGGGAGGTTGGGTGTGTAGGGGTGGGGAAGCGTGAGGGGCAGGGGATAAGGGATGGGGTCTACAGCAGTGCTCCCTCCTGTCCACGCTGATGGAGAATGTCTAATCCGCAGCTCAGCATTTATACCTATGGCTTGGAGAGGTGGCCTCTGAACATGACACACCTCCTTGAGTATCGAAATCTCATCTTGGGCTAATTTTCCAATGCTGATGGGTGTATTGATCTGGAAACGAGCCGGGTTAAAAAAGGCTCTGGTCTTGTCCACAGACTCAGCCCCAGCTAATCTGCTGTCGATATGCCTGGACCGGGCATTATTGACACTTTAATGAATAGAGGACCATGGTTTCTAGGAGCCAGCCTGTCCCCGCTCTTAAAAGCAATCAGACAAACTAAATACAGCCAAGCTTCCCTGTTTCTATATTGGAAAGAGGATGCATCACCATCCAGGATTAAAAAAAAAAAAAGAAGAAATGTATTTATCTTGGGATCATTTATTATACTGAACATAAACCCTCATTCCCTGCAAAAGCAGACTTCTGGATTCTGTTGACATCCCTGCTCAAACTTTTGCAGAACAGTGTTGAAATGAAAGATGTATGAACTTTTCAAAACTGTATTATGATCATTAAACACACACGCACAGACACACATTGAAGCAGCAGCAGAAAGGAAGTAAACTGATATTTTTACCCAGGAGTGTGTGTATTTGGGTATGTGTAGTCAGCTTCGTACATAGATAAATCCACACAGAAGGAAGGTAATTTTTTTTCATAGGATCACATGAGCTTATTGAAGTCTGGGATTATGTTTCCCTCATTCCTGTCAGATACCCCTACTGCCCCGCTTGTTCTCTGTACTGGGTCTCCTCTCTGGTTGTGATTCTGTGTTTTTATCCCCTGATGAGGCCTGGTTCCATCCTTGAATCTGTCTCAGTACCAGCCACTCTGCCCTCTGTACCTGCCCCCACCCTTGCATTCATTCATTCCTGCATAAATCACCGTTGAGAACAATTAGCTTCCCAGGACCCTGGCCCAACACTAGGCACATGAAGATGAATGAAATGCCCCCCTTGAAGCATGAGTTCCCCTTCATGGGGAGTGGATGGACTTGCATGCCACCCCCAAACCCTCCCCAGGAATTTAGGTTCTAAGTTGCTTCAATTGTGTCCAACTCTTTGTGACCCTACGGACTGTAACTCACCAGATTCCTCTGTCCATGGGATTCTCCAGCAAGAATACTTGAATGGGTTGCTGTGCCCTCCTCCAGGGGATCTTCTCAACCCAGGGATCAAACACATGTCTCTTATGTCTCCTTCATTGGCAGGTGGGTTCTTTACCCCTAGCGCCACCTGGGAAGCCCTTCTGGGAGTGTAGACTTTGGCTAAATCCTTCTGGGGCACCAACTTCCTCTAAATCCCTCAATCCTCTCACCCCACTGGTGTGTGATCAGACATTGTAATAGCATTCAGAAACCATCTCTATAGAGATTGGTCCACTTATGTGGCTTCCGTGTTTTCCAGGGCTGCTGGGCAATGGGCAGTCCTCTGGCTCAATCTCGAGGCTGAAGGCTGGGATTTTCCTTTCCTGAGTCTTCCAGAGCTTGAGTTCTTAGTACATCTTCAGCCCTTCCACCCCTCAGGGTCCACCTTTCACTGTCTCAAGTTCTAGAGTTGTCCTTGGTTCCCTAGGATATTTTAAAAACCTGCTGATAATCTGTCGTGTCCTTATAGTAAAAGAAAAGGGAAAGAGGGGATGTTCAGTTCCTTTTATTAGTGGGTCCATCTCTTCTCACTACCTGTAGTTGTGTAGACACATTTTCTGTTTTTTGTTTGTTTGTTTGTTTTTAGGTAGATAGTTCTGGAGCTATCTAAATTCTCCCAGAGCTTTTCAGTGCTGGTGAGGGGTGGGGTGGTTTCCAAAGGGACCAGAACTGGTGAAGTGACTGGAGTGGGGATGGGGGTCAGGCAGGCCTGAGCTGCAGGGAGAACCCTGCCGTGGGCAGCCCAGGGGGAGAAGGAGCAGCTCTGGAGTTGAGCCATGGAGAGCTCTGGGCAGAGGAGGGGAGAGTGTGAAAGCCCAGAGAACTCAGCCTGCATGGCCAGGCGTGTAAGACCAGCTAGCAGGGTAGAGTTGATGGTGCTTCCGATTTGCACTGTCCTGGGACAGCGTCTGGGGAGGAGCCTGGGCAGTCACGTTGGGCGAGTGTCCAAGGCAGGTCAGGAGCAAGAGGCAGCCTTGGAAGGAGAGCAGTCCTGGAGCAGGTGTGGGAGGGAGGTGGGGGCAGGCAGCTGGGGCTGGTGGCAGGAAGGATGAGGGACAGAAGGAACAGGTAGGCTAAGTAGCTGCTCAGCAAGGTGGCTTTTAAATTAAATTCGAATTAGCTAAAACCAAATACAATTTTAAAACCTACTCCTTCAGTCACATTGGCCAAATTTCAGATGCTTCTAGAGCTACAGGGGGTGGTGGCTCCTATACTGAACGGTGCAGATGGAATGTCCCCAGCAGCCTTGAACCATCACCTGCGCAGCAGGTGCTGAAGCCAAATGGGCTTCATTGACTTCAAAGGGTGTAGGGTGAAAACAGGGATGGGATTTTGAAGAGAAGATGGAAATTAGAAAAGATGGTGGTGCTTTAAATACAAGAGAGAACTGTGGGAAAAGATGGAGGTCTGGGGTTCCTCTGTTAGCTTGAGAGAAGGATGTCTGGAGTCGGGAGCTTTGTCCTAAAGAGCAGAGGAATAACTCAGGGGCTGGATACATGTGCGAATGAGGGGAGGCGCGTCCACCAGGACATGGAGATTCTGGCCTTGGAGCCTGGGGCAGGGTGGTGCTGACTCATCTAAAGGGCCCTGTGATAAAGAGGCAGCAGGGTAGGGGAGCTTCAGCAGATATGGGGATAGCAGAGAAGGGGGCTTCAGGCACTAGGAATTCTTGATTTTCTGATGACTTGAATTCTCCACTCAAAAATAAGTTTGTGAAGAGTGAAAAAGACCACCCAGGGGTTTGTGTGCCCACTTAGGCAGCCAGAATGTAATCTCTGAGACCAGAGTGAGGGAGTTCCATCTACGATTTATTAAAATTTGGGTCTAGCGATTTCCATCTCTTTGACCTCAGGGCGCCTTGCTTTATGAGTGTAATTAATAAGAGTCCGCTTCTCCAGTTCAGCGGCACACTTTAACTCTTTGCCTTTCTGGATCCTGCTGCCAAACCAAGCTTCTTGGGAAAGCTCTGTGCTTGTCTTCATTTCAAGAGGCCCCATTCTGGAAAGTAGAGTGAACAAAAACGCTTTGTACTGAATTGTTTCCAAATTCAAGACAGCATGGAAGACATCCCCAAAGCCCTAATTGTATCTGTAAAAGCCCTGTAGTGCAGGAAACCACCCTGGTGGTCTTAGGGAACCTTAGGGAATGTTCTCCTCCTTGTTACTGTTCAGTCACTAAGTCGGGTCCGAATCTTTGCCACCCCATGGTCTGCAGCACACCAGGTTTCCCTGACCTTCACCATCTCGGAGAGTTTACCCAGATTCACGTCCATTGTGTTGGTGATGCCATCCAACCACCTCATCCTCTGCTGTTGTCTTCTTATCAGAGGGCAGAAATTGACTGGTGGTCTACCTGCTGAGCTTAAATCTCACTTAGAGACCTATTTGCATGATAGAGAAGAGTAGAATACAGTGCTTATAAAAACGGAGGTATTGGTATAATAATAATAACACACGCTTTTGGCCCTTTATCGGTTTTCTAGACCCTATCTAGGTCTCTCTTTTGTCATTGGAGTATCTAATCACCCCCTCCCTTTTGTTTGGTATAAATGAGTTTTCATAGTTCTTCCTGGGCAGAATTAATCTGAAAATCCTTTCTATTGTTTGATAGTTAATTACCTGCCTTTTGGAGTCAAACAGGCTCTGAAGCTCACGTGAGGCGGGGCCTCCACTAATGTCTGTGGAATAAGGCAGGAAGAAGGGGAGGAAGCCAGGATGTGGCTGGCTGTTCCCTGGGCTGATGGGATTCAGAGAGAAAGGGAAAAGGCCAGGGAATAGCTGGCAGCAGCAGGTGCCTTGCAGACAATAAACAGAGCTTCGTGACACCAGCCCTTCTTTTAGCTTGTATTGTCTCCCTGCTCAGAGCCCTCCCCTCTTACCCGCCTGATAGGTGTAATAGTGTTGCTTCCTAATCCTGAATAATTAATTGACCTTGTCAAGCTAAACTCATTGTTATGATTAAGAGAACAGGAACAATAACTTTTAATTTCTAGACACCAAGCCCTATAGACCCTCCCCACCCCAAACCTGAACAAAAGGGAATTTGAAAAACAACAGATCAAAGGGAACCTTGTGGTCTAAATCCTTACAGTGAAAGCCAGGAATTCTGTCCCTCCAGCCACATCCCCAGGAAAGCAGCCTGCCCCCTTCACATCCCCACCCCAGGCTCTTCAAGAATCCCTTGGAGCTGAGGAGACCTTTGCACCATCTAATTTCCATTCTGGCTGCGTCTCCCTGAGCCCATAATGGAGGAACATCACCGTTGAGCCTGAGTCCACAGAAGTCTCCTTTTGAGCCCGTCTGCCTTTTTCAGCTGCCAGTGGCCTTGCATGACTGGAGGTCCCGTTTGCCATCCCAAACTTCTCTCCAGACTTATCTTAGCCACTCCCTGCCCCATTCAGGACATAGATGAAAGTGCACATTTGGCCTGGCTGTAAGACTGCCTCTGAATTCCAGAGGACTTTCCCCAAAGTCAGGAAATTAAATTCTGCCACGCAATTAAAGTGTTCCTCAGAGCACCCTGGAGAATGACAAGGAAGTAGGGCATTTTACCTGAAATTGATTCACAGAATTTCGACAGCATGCGAATGAGGCGACTCAGTTTTACTTGCTGAGTTTTAAAAATTTTTTGATGCGGTTATGGGCCATGGAGGGGCAAAAATTCTGAGTGAGTTTACTCAATTTTAGTAAACCCTCTGGAACATCATCCATCTGCTAAGCCAAATCAGGTAGAGTCTATTAGACTGAAGGAATCTGAGGAAATTGCTGTAGTAAAATTTATATAGGCATAATAATAGCATTTTCTGTGTGGCCTGGTGTTGCTGGGGAGGGTCCTCCAGTTTTCTAGGCAGTTGGGAAAACTAGGCTCCTGCCTGCTGGAGCTTCCTGGTCAGCACAGTCAAAAATATTATTATGGGTCCTGTGTCCAAGCTGTCCACACCGCAGGGTTCCAGGGAAGCAGAAAGCCTGGGTGACCCTGTCACTTCACAGCAAGCCTTATGGGAGTCGGGCAGTGTCCCTCAAGGTACGCAATTAGTGCTCCCGAGGCAAGGTCTTTGTGCAGCTGCAGAATTCTCCCTTAGGTGGTTTTCCCCAGGGAGTCTGAACTTCCTCAGAGTCTCATACCAGAGGTTGAATAAAGTGTTTCGGATTCCTCCTGGATCTTGTGTAGCCCTGCAGCCTCCAAATAGGCCTTGTTGTCCTTTTACACTGGGGACAAGCCACACGTCAGATCCTGAATGAGCAGCTCTTCCTAATAACTTCCTCCAGACTCCCATTCCACACCAAAGGCACTCTGTGGTTTACTCAAATTGAGCTCGAAGCAAATATTTCTAATGAAGGGTTAAATGAGGTGTCTTTACGGCTTTGTGACCCACTGCGTCTGCCTCATGACTAAAGGTCATTTTCCTAAAGGTTCTGGTAGGTCATCCCAGTGAGAGTGTGTATCAAGTGAGATCAAAGAGAATATCTTTAATTTGAAGGCCATGACTGTTGTTGATGACTCAGAAACATCTGAAACCTCTCTCCTCTTCTTGCTAAACTTGAAATGCCCAGCTTCCTAGGGCATGGGGAGAAACTGGTGACCAAGTCTCTTAGTCCATCTTTTGTCAACTCGAGGGTTGTCAGCTGTCAACTTTCAATTCCATTTAGCAAACATTTGGAAATCAGGCACTGGGCACACAAATGTTCAGAGTGCCCGCCTTGCCTAGCAGAGGAGATGCGGTCTTAGCAAATAACCCTCTTAGAAGGTCACAGGGATTCAGATGCTTGTACATAGAGAAACCGTGAATACACTGAACGGGAGAAAGTGGCTTTATCTGCAAGATTAGGGAAAACTGCAAGATCGCATTTCTGCAGGGTCTTCAGGGGTGAGCAGGAGTTTTTTTGGGCCTCTGGCAAGAAACAGTCCAGACAGGAGCAGTGGCGGGCACAAAGGTGAAAGTCTGAAAATGTATGACATATAGGAGGAGGAGTGAGGGGCAGAAGGGGTCCCAGGGCAGGGCTTCTGGGATGAAACCACTGAAAGTGTGGCCAGATCGGCTGCATCTAGGCTGGACTGTGTGTCCAGAAAGGAGCTCAGTGATGATCAGAAGGATGGGCATCCTGTGATTTCCCTTGACGTCCTACAAGAACATCACTTCTCGTCCTCAACGAAAGTTGCATTCCATTGTTTTGGCAAAGGCCAAGTATCCAGAAGGCTCTCAGTGGAATAGAGAATGGCACGTGTCAGGGGCAGCACAACTTGTAGGAGACAGAAATGTTGGAAGGAAGAGCAGATCCAAATCCAACCAGTCCAAAGCCCCTTGCATGTCCAGATACACAGGGGAAAGACTGAAAAGATTCTTTTGCCATAAGGTCAGTATTTAAAGCATAGCAATATATGTTTTATAATTGCAGTCACATTAATGATGATGACTTTCTCTCACTATAGTTAAGGTACCTTTCTTTGTACACTAGCATACGGGTCCCCAACCTCCAGGATCTAAAGCTTGATGATCTGAGGTGGAGCTGATGCAATAATAATAGAAATAAAGTGCACAATAAATGTAATAATGCTAGAATCATCCCCAAACCATCCCTGCCTCTTGCAGGTTCATGGGTAGAAAAATTGTCTTCCATGAAACTGGCCCCTGGTGCCAAAAAAGTTAGAGTCCTTGGAAGTGGGGTGCTTAGCTCTGTCATCATGATGACTGAATCAGAGAGGGCGAGGATGCTGCCAAGGGTAAATGAGAATAACAGGAAGGGATCTGCAGCCCCTCGGGTCCACAAGACCACCCACCACCAGCATCCGCCTCTCACTGGTACCCAAGAGCCGGTGGGCAGAGGACACTCAATGTTTTAGATATCTCCAGGCCAACTTAGGCTAGATGGTATCACCCCTTGGAGCCTAGCATAAGATTTATATTCCTGTTGAGAGCCGTCTGTGATAATTTAGAGTCTGACATTGGTGAGAAATCTAATTGGCTTCTGCTGGAGTTGGGCTCAGTGGAGAAGGACTCCCAGAGATACTGGAGCTGGATGTTTTTCTTTCGGGAGATCTTCATTTCATGTTATTTGAGAAAAGAATTTATTGATTTAAAATTAGGGCAGTTTAATTTGGTGGCATGTTTTCTTTATGTCTCAATTATATATTCATGTCTTTGTGGTAAACTCAGCTGGTGGGGGGATTAAGAATTCAAAATAGAAGATTTTCACTTGGCAAATAGTGTTTTCTACTCTGATTAATTGGGAGTCTGCACAGTGAACCCGGCTTTGGCTCCGTTGGGGATGGAATGGCTTAGCAGAAAGAAGTAAATTTCAGGATTTAGGAGTCCTGGATTCTAGTCTGAATCTTGACATAAGTACCTGGAAAAATGACCTACTTCTTTCATCTATTTCAGATTAGACACACTTTATAGAAATGTCTTGATGTATCACCCAGTCTTAATTTGGAGAAAGGTACGGGAGAGAAGGAAGCTGAACATCGCTAGATAATAACGTCCTCCGTGTGCGTAGTTGTTTATCAGCCATAAAGGCTTCCAGGCTCTCCCTTCCCTTTGTCTTGTGTTGGCTCTTTTAGACAGTTCTGGTTCTCTGTACCAAGAATGCATACGTGCCCTCTTTCAGATTCGAGTCCCCGTTCTTGGAGGTCGTCTGGGGTGCACCCCCCTTTCCCCATCCTGGTCCCCCCATGGCACTCTGTGTACCTGGTTTTCTGACCTCTGACCTGCTGATCTCCCTCCGCTCTCCTACCATCATCCCCGTCTCTCACAATTCCCAGGCCTGGTTTGTGGGGGTCCTAGGGTACCACTGTGCCTGGACTTCAACAGGGGCTCCTGTACTCATGCTGCTCCTCCCCCTAAGCACCTAAGCTGCCCATGACTTTTCTCACTGCCTTGAGATAACAGATCAGAAAGTCTCACTGTTCTTTTCCCCTTTCACTTGTACATAAACTACCACATGTTGAGTACTGATATACAGATTGGAGTAGATACAAAGATGAATGAGACTTGTCCCTGTGATCAGGATATATAACGGGGTTGGGACAGTAATCAGAGTTTAGAAGGGGAGCTATTGGGACAGAACCATTCATGAGGCTCTGAGGACTAAGACAGAGATGCTCTTGTCAGCTGGGGAGCCAGCTTGGGTTCTGGGAAGGCTAAGCAAATAGAACATCTTTTGAAATGAATGGTCTGACATTTTAGCTCTTGAGTGTTAAAATGAAAATAAAACAGCTCATCTGCCCATACCCTCTCTGCTCTCCATCACCCACCATTTCTCTACTCGAAGCCCAAGTGCACTTCTCAAGCCTGGATTTGATGGTATCTCAAGGACTTTGGGGCTTCCCAAGTGGTACTAGTGGCAAAGAATCCCCTGCCAATGCAGAAGACATAGAGACATGGGTTAGATTCCTGGGTCAGGAATATCCACTGGAGAAGGAAATGGCAACCCACTCCAGTATTCTTGCCTGGAGAATCCCATGGACAGAGGAGCCTGGTGGGCTATATATAGTCCATGGGGTTGCAAAGAGTCAGACACAACTGGGCGTGTCTGAAGGATATATGGATATCCTTTAAACATAAATCCCAATGCCATGTCCTGAGGGAGCTTTCTCAGACTCCCTGTCTTAGGTTAGCCCCTTCCCTTCTTCCCCCTGGAGGTAGAATCATGAAACTCTGTGTTTCTCACTGCAGTTATACTTCGACATTAGTTTTGTGATTAGCTGAATTATGTATGTTTTCCAAGAAGCGTGTCTGCTTTTGCATTCTATCCCCAGGGCTTGGAACTTAATAGGGGCTCCCGGGCTCCTTGTTGGATAATGAATGGACCCATAAAGCTTCTTTTTTAAATCGTTAAGCAAATTGATTTGTTGTGTGTTGAGACTGTCTGCGACCAGTTAAATAATCCCCACCCAAAAATATCAGGTCCTGATTTTTGGAGCATTGAGTGATTACCTTATATGATGATATCTTTGTAGTTTAAGTGATTAAGATTTGGCATGGAGAGATTAGCTTGGATTAACCAGGTGGACACTGAATGTAATCACATGTATCCTTAGAAGAGGGAGGCAGGAGATTGTACACAGACGTATAGAGGAGAAAGCCACGTGAAGATGGAGCAGAGAAGGACTCAAGGTTGCTATCCCTGGTAACTAGGGTGATGTGGCCATGAACCAGGGAGTGTCAGCAGCCCCCAGACGCTGGAAGAGACCAGGGCCAGATTCTCCCCCTAGAGCAACCAGAAGCCATGCGGCCCAGCAAGCACCTCAGTTTCAACCCAGTGAGACTCACTTTGGACTTCTCGTAGGGGAATTCATCTCTGTTGTTGTAAGCCACTGAGTCTTTGGTAACCTGTTAACAGCAGCCGCAGAAAGCTAATACACTGGCTTTTAACACTGCAAGTTCCCGGTGGCTGAGAGTCAGCAAAGTTTGGTATTTCAGGTCTGCCAGAAGTGCAAGTTTGGCCAATGGAAGAGTTTGAAGAAAGGGTTATCTTTGGGGCAGGCTGTTTCCATTATTTATTTTTAAAGTAAGAAGGTCTTTGGAGATCCACTCTTGGAATGTAGACATATATACGATATCAGCTCCTTGTCCGTGGAGGTATCTGCAGGAGGTGACAGAGTCCAAAACCGAGACTATGATCTGTGATATTGAGCCTAACTGCCCCCAGGTGCTGGGGTGGGGGAACCACCTGTGGTTCTAGTGGGAGGAGACTGGTTACATTGCCCAGCACTGGTCTGTGAGATGTGGTTTGGGAAGGTGGGGTTGGAGCTGAGATTAAGTTGCTCAGTGTTCTCTTATTAACTGGCTGGGGTGGGGTGGGGGTGGGGCTACTCTTTGGACTTGATCTCTGTTTGTCTCACAGGCACCTTAAACTGAAAAGGTATAATGTTGACTTCTTGCATTCTAGCTGTCTTTGCAGATGGACCCTCACCCCGACCCCAAGCTTCTTCTTTCCTTGTCTCCCCACCTGTGGCCCTGAGCACGTGTGAGTTGTTGATGATGCCCCGGGTTGGCCACAGTGAGGCCATGTTTTTAAGATGGGCAGGGTTGATGTAGAGGTTAAATGCACACTCTCTCTGGGACGGTCGTTCCCTCCCTCTGCCATCTCCCATCTGTCTCTCCAAGGCTGTTTTCATTTGATCTTGCCAGCAGTTTCTTTTTTATTGCCGCCTGCACTTTTTGTGGTCTTCTGCCTCTTGCAGTTTTCCATCCGTTTTCCTTTCTTTCCAGCCTTGCTCAGGCCTTCTCTCCCTGTCACTCTGTGTCCTGATCACCACCTTGAACTTGTGGCCACACTGTCTTCACTTTGACCTTCTGGTCTCTGTCCTGTACCGTCTTGTGCTCGTGGGCTCTTTGCTCTCATATTTGTCTGGATCCCCTCTCCCGGCTATGTTTCCTTTCTGTCTCTCTCCCTTCTCCCCTTCTTCCTTGGTCCCTTTTCGTGTGGCATCCCTCAGTGGTATCCATGGTCTCTTCCCTCCTGTCCACAGCCCCATGCTTGCCCCCTGCCTCGCGGTCTCTGTCCTCCAGCCTGCCCACTAGGACACTTTCTCCTGTGATCGGCATCTGTGATTTCCCTGCAGTACTGAGAGCTCACATGGCTGTGATGCAGAGAATAAGTAATCAAGTGTGCTTTTTATTTCTTTATTTTCATTTCACCTAATAAGCACATCTTGAAATGGAGCTGTGTGTCACTCACACTGTATCACTTCCCCTGGGGAGTCCTCATTCATTCTCACTTGGAATTCTCTCCCTGCACAGCCCAGGGAGGGAAGATGGTACATTGAAGGTTTCTTTGTTGAGCTTCAAACGTGGGGTGTCTGTGTCCTTTATCCCTAATGCTATTGTATGTGTTGGGGAAGGAGTGCATCTGTTTATGAGCCGGAAGGAAATCACAGTTGATCGTGATGTAATGGACTTATGTTAGGCCAGATTGAATGTGAAGAACCATAGAGGGAAGGAGGGCTGCACCCTGGGGCTGGGGTCTCTGGGGTGACTTTGGAAGAAGGACCGTTCTCAAAGCCTGTTCCTTAACTCCACCTGCCTTTCCACTGATTTACTCAAGAGAGTGACAAGTGGAAGTACCGGTTGTCCTCCCTGGAGGAGGAAATGGCAGTCCACTCCAGTACTCTTGCCTGGAGAATCCCATGGACAGAGGTGCCTAGCAGGCTATCATCCACAGGGTGGCAAAGAGTCTACACGACTAAACAGGCATGCACGCTACTTCCTAGGAGATTACTGCTGTGACTGCTGGACAGAGGATGCACCATAGAGGACACAGATTGTACACCAATTAGGTAACTGATTAGGTAAAATGAGATACAATGCTGAACCAAGACAGTGATAGTAAACATGGGCTGATGTGAACAAGGGGTACCTGTAGGATCAGGTGATTGAATTAGGGGTTCTATAGGAAAGAAAACAAACTTAGACAGCATGTTAAAAAGCAGAGACATCACTTGGCTGACAAAGGTCTGCAAAGTTAAAGCCACTCCACTGGTTGCCCAGACCCTTCTCTGCAGAGAGGCACTGCTTGTCAGGAGGCCTGGCCCGGCCACACACAAGAGCAGCAGGACAGAGGGACTTCCTGGAGTGGGACAGTGGCCGCAGGGCAAGCATCTGAGCTGAGTTTCAAGGTTTTCCCGGCCCTCATTATGTCCAGAGGCTCCAGACTGGGGTGCCTTACTGGGGTACAGTGTGCCCACAGCTGTGCTGGTCTTGGGAGGTTATAAACAAAGCTTCTCATCTCATCTCACTGTAGAGGCAAGTGGAGGAAAGCAGAGTGCTTGAACTTTCATCAGGCAGTGATCAGGGTACTTATAGCTGTTCCTTACTGAAAGCTTACTATGTGGCAGCCAGGAAGTGGGTAAAGCACGTTACGTATATCATCTCACTTAATGCTCAAAACAACCTTGTGCAACCGGTGAGGAAACAGAAGTTGACTCACCTGAGTCTAAGGTCCCCCACATTGGGAAACAGCAGAGCCAGGTCTGAGCTCTGGCGTCCTGATCACTACACACCTGACCACAGGCATTGCGCTCCCTCTCATGAGCAAAGACTAGGGTTAATCTGACTCAGAGGAATGGCTGCCAGGTGGGAATGTGCCCTATGAGCGTGGACCACAGTCTCAAACCATTTCAGAGATGGAAACACCTTGAAGGCCACCTAGCCAGTGATGCTCAGTGCTGTTGTACATCATTTTTACTTGGAGTGTTATCTAACAACAGTCTTGAAGATCTCCTCCCCAGCTAGGGTTTTGGATTCACTTTACTGGGGATATGGTCATGGCATACTTATATCTTAAAACACCCTGGGGTGCTTATATATTTCACCTACATTGAGAGCCACTGTTCTAATATTACAAATTGTTGTTCAGTCACTCAGTCGTGTCCAACTCTTTGTGACCCCATGGATTGCAGCATGCCAGGCTTCCCTGTTCTTCACTGTCTCCCAGAGTTTGCTAAAACTCATGTCCGTGAATTGGTGATGCCATCCAACCATCTCTTCCTCTGACACCTCCTTCTCTTCCTGCCCTCAATCTTTTCCAACTTCAGGGTATTTTCCAATGAGTCAGCTCTTCCCATCAGGTGGCCAAAGTATTGGAGCTTCAGCTTCAGCATCAGTCCTTCTAATGAATATTCAGGGTTAATTTCCTTTAGGATTGACTGGTTTGATCTCCTTGCAGTTCAAGAGACTCTCAAGAGTCTTTTCCAACACCATAGTTGAAAAGCATCAATTCTTTGGCACTGAGCCTTGTTTATGGTCCAACTCTCACATTCATACATGACTACTGGAAAAGCCATGGCTTTGATTTTGCAGACCTTTGTCAGCCAAGTGATGTCTCTGCTTTTTAACATGCTGTCTAAGTTTGTTCTTTCCTATAGAACCCCTAATTCAATCACCTGATCCTACAGGTACCCCTTGTTCATATCAGCCCATGTTTACTATCACTGTCTTGGTTCAGGATTGTATCTCATTTTACCTAATCGGTTACCTAATTGGTGTACAATCTGTGTCCTCCACTGTGCATCCTCTGTCCAGCAGTCACAGCAGTAATCTCCTAGGAAGTAGCATGCATGCCTGTTTAGTCGTGTAGGCTCTTTGCGACCCTGTGAATGATAGCCTGCTAGGCACCTCTGTCCATGGGATTCTCCAGGCAAGAGTACTGGAGTGGACTGCCATTTCCTCCTCCAGGGGATCTTCCCAACCCAGGGAAATGAACCCAGGTCTCCTGCATTATAGACAGATTCTCTACCACTGAGCCCCCTGGGAAGCCCACAATAGAAAACATTTATTGGGTTTTTACTAGTTCATGGGTACCAGGCTTAGTACTTATAAAATGTCATTAAATCTCACTGCAGGTACTTCCCTAGTGGTTCAGCAGTTAACTCTCCCGGCTTCCATTGCAGGGGGTGCAGGTTTAATCTTTGGTAAGGGAACTGAGGTCCCCCATGCTGCATAGTATGGCCTATATATATATATATATATACATATCTGTTTGTCTATTATGTATTTATCTATCTTTCTATCTATCTCACAACAGTCCTAGGCAGTAGGTAAGAATATGATACCTGCACTTTGCAGCTGAGGAAACTGAGGCTTAAAGGGGTTAAAATCTTGCTAGAGATCCTAAAGCTTCCACATGGAAGATGATGTTGAAAGGGTGGTTGCCAAGGGTGGTTTACCCCCTTGTTGGGAGGCTGAACTTTCAAGGTGCTTTCTCAAAATCATCTTCTTGCTAAGTGCAGCTACCCAAAGAGAAGAGTCCTTTTTTCTTTTATTTTTGGGAGTTCCCCTGTTTTCTCCATAATGTTGATTTCATTGCATTTTCATAATATTTCATGCTTTAATTTAATTTATTTAGTGCTGTTGTACAGTGCCCTGGGTGTCTCAGGAGAAGCGAGAATTTTATAAATAAAATTATTATTATAGCTGCTCTGATAGCAGCCCCTGAGCTAGTTGGTTGATATATTGATTACTCCCTGTGTTGAAAACTTTCCCCTAAAGCCCTTTATGGCCCAAGTTCTCCCTGTTTGCTGCTCTCTCCTGTTTGTTGAAATCTAGACCTAGTTGTGTAGATTTTCTTCTAGAGCTCCCTGCTAGGGTTGATCAGAGAATCCCTCAGTCAGAGTTCCCTAGAATGTATTCTGGAGAGCATGATCTATTTGTTGTTGTTTTATTAACATTTTTGAAGCACTGAAGTACCAAGTCCCATTTGCTAGACCTATAATGTCAATTTTGCAGTGATTCAACCCTCTTGGCCCACCATGCTAAATAAGACCTTGTTAGTTATTGGACTGTAGCAGGAATCTCTTCCAGGATACTCTCAGGCTAGATAGGAATTAATCATGACACTAATTTGGAACCCATAAATTCAGAGCTCTAAATTTGAAGAGATAAGCAGACATAATATGTGTCAGTCTCAAAAGGAAGAGAAGCCCAAACCAGAGGAATAAGGTGAGAGTCTGTGTTATTGATCATCAGTTTTAGCATTAAGGCTTCTTTCTGGAACTGCCTGCTGCCTCACAGTCTCAGAGGCCTTTATCAACAAGAGGTGAGGGAGGACCATTGTCTTGTATTTATAGAATACCTGTGACATGATGAGGAATTCACAGGATAAACTCATGGCTGTGCTCGGGTTTCTTCCTGGACGTCTCTCAAACCATACCAATGGATTTGACCTTCCCTCTCTCAACTCCTTACATGGCATGCTCCTTTTCCCATTATTTTCAATGCATTTTGCTCATTTATTCATTCAATAAAAATTCGTCAATGGGAACTTCCCTGATGGTTCAGTGGTTAAGAGTCCACAATGCAGGGGACACGAGTTTGATCCCTGGCCGGGGATCTAAGATCCCACATGCTGAACAGAAGCTAAGCCCATGTGTCACGACTAAGACCTGACACAGCGAAACATAATTCATTAATTAATTTAAAAGAAAAAAAATTCTTAAAAAAATTCACTGAGCAAAATTCCCACAAACAGGAGACAGCAGCAAAAGACAGGGAGAACTTGGGCCACAAAGGGCTTTAAGTGAAAGTACATCCCACCTCTGTGGCCAGTGTGTATCAAGACAAGGATGAGTAAGATCAGCCTCAGTAGTCACTTCTTTGGTGTTTGGTTCCCACCTCCTTTCCTCTTTTCATCTTGACTTATCTCCATCTCAAGCCAATATTTTCCTCCTAATTTACAGTTGCCTTTAGGATTTCTAAAGAAGTTTCCTAATTAACCAAGAACAATACACTGCGCTGTCTCCACTCTGTGTTTTTAGAGAACGAATGGGAGTAGCCAATCTGTCCACTGCAAATGAGTTCATTCCTATTCAGGCAGCGGCTGGCACGCACCTTGCCTGAGGCTTCTGATGTTATGAGCAACATATTGGTTTTCGATGTCTTTTCTTCTTCCCAGCTACACTGGGAGCCCTAGATGAATGGAAGACACAGTAACTCGAAAGAATTTATTGCATTACACATGGTGGCCATGCATGGTTTCAGTAGCAGGAAGCATTGGGTTTGTTCAGGGTGGATGTGTACAGCCTTCTCTCCTAACCATACAAAGATTGTTAGCTATCTAACAGCTATATTTCCTTCTAGCCAAATAAGAATATGAAATGAACTATGACCCAGATGTCTAGGTCCATGATAAATAGACAGGATGAAGCCTCTTTTTCCCCCAAAGGGAAGAATAATTTCCAATGAAAAATGACTATCTGACCATTTGCCACAAAGGAGGCAGCCTAGAGACCTGTCTAGCTCAGTTAAATTTTCCTGTGGCTCAGAAAATGCCTCCCAGTCCTTAGTAAGCAAAGAGTACCCAAGAAACTGCATTTCTCACCCCAGTGTTCTCAAGATGCAGGAATCACTCAGTGGCAGTTTGTAGCCCTACTAAGTGCAAGTCACTGTTCACAACACTGCTTGTGCTGAGCAAGGACATTCTACCCCATTCTTCATGGTACCATGAGTTTGGCTGGAGTGATTTGTCTTGTGTCCCCCCACTGGAGTTCATCTAAAGAGGTACAACTCTCCCATTTCTCCAAATAGACTGTGAATTTAGGAAGCCTTCTTGCCTCGATCAGGAGAGTCCTAGGCTGCTGTCTCTTCTTGCTCCGTTGAGTGTCTCATGTCACTCTCATTGTCATTCTCCACTAGTCCTTTAATGAAAATGGCCAACTCGCTCAGAGATAACAGAATAGGAATCAATGGGACCTGCAATTGTCTGCATGCCAGACTCTCTTGTCAACCTCGTCTCCGATCCATTCTGCCAACCCAACCTCCTCTGGGACTGAGAGGTTTGAAAACAGTTCAGCAGCCTCATCTCCCGGGCAGTGTTTTTCTCCATCATTTGCTTTATTAAATATTGATTTTCTGTTGCATTATTAAACCTTAAGTCTAGAGCATAAATTCTGGGCTGATACTTTAATCTGGCTCTCCTCAGTTTTTTTGGCTTTTGGAACTGATTTTCAGGCCAGATCTCCTGGGGAATCTTTAAGTCAACCCAAGGGCTGCACGAAATCTGCCTGCAAGAAAGGGGAGCAGCCCAGGCTTGAGAGTAGCTCACTTCCTGGGGCAGGACAAAAAAGACTGAGCTTGCATAAGGCAGACCCTTACTTGGTGCAGACCTAGAAGCCTGGTCCCGCTGGGATGCACGTGTTGTACCAGGAAGGCCTTTTGGAGTCACACCACCAGAACGGAGGAGCAGGCAATTGTATGCTGAACTGATTTTAGAATCAGATATCACAGAGCTCCTCAGACAGTATCTGATCCATAATCCATTCACCTCCTTTTGTTTTGATCTCTATTATTCCTAGAATTTGAGTCATCAATTCTAATCACACAGTCCTTTGGCTTTTCACTTATGTTGTATCTCTGGTTCATTCTTATTTCATCTTCCTCTCCCTTCTTCCTGAGAGCCAGTGGCTGAGTGGTCAATGACATCAGTCCATTGTAGGATGGAGCCATCATACATGTTATAAAACTCCTTCTGAGGGGTGTGGACATCTCCAGACAGCTGTGTTAGCTAAGGCGATCTCCAAGTTCTGTTTCTCCAAGTTCTGTTCTGATTCTCAGGTCCCCATCCTGAGAATAGCCTTCTGGAACTAACATTGGCCGGGGCCTGGAGATTAGAAGCAGGAGGAACACCTTGCCTTTGTCTTCAGCAATGACAGACAAATAGGAGAAAAACTTGGAGTAAATATTGATGGAGTTTCCCTGGCAGGAATGGAGCATGGCAGTGTCTCTCTGGAGGTTTGCAGAGAGCTATGACCATCTCCTTCCCAGACTTCAGCTCATCCCATCTCTTTCTCTGTTGTTGTTCGGTCACTAAGTCATCTCTTTTGTGACCCCATGGACTGTAGCACACCAGGTTTCCCTGTCCTTCACTATCTCCCAGAGCTTTCTCAAACTCATGTCCATGAGTCAGTGATGCCATCCAACCATCTCATCCTCTGTCAACCCCTTCTCCTGCTGCCCTCAGTCTTTCCCAGCATCAGAGTCTTTTCCAATGAGTCAGCTCTTCGTATCAGGTGGCCAAAGTATTGGAGTTTTAGCTTCAGCATCAGTCCTTCCAATGAATATTCAGGATTGATTTCCTAAAAACTGTGCCTCCCTCTAAAATCTGTCTTGTTTTTTCTCCTCAAATTGCATAGAGTAAGTTGATTTCTTTGCAGTAATAAAAAATGCTTGACTTTGAATCAGAGATATGGTTTGAATCTTACTACTGTGTAAATTTCCACAAGTTATAGATCAAAGTGCAGTTGTTTGTGTTTCAATTGAACACTTAATCTCTCTGAGTTCCAGATTTCTCATTTATAATGCCCTGAGTACAACTACTGATCAGTCTATCGTGATGTGGATAATATGAGGAAGCATTCAATGTTTTTTTCTACAATTCAGTTTGACAGATATTGAATATTTGTGAATATTTGTGTTTTGAGGCACTGTGTTGAGTGCTAGGAGTAGGACAGTCAGCCATATGTGGTCCTGACCTCATGGAAATGACAATATTTGGCAAAGCCTGTCGTGTGCCTTAAGTGTCCTCGTCTCCCCTAATCAGACTGCTCAAGCATTGCATGGGTCTCTCCTTGTACTGACCTCATTATATACTAATTATCTCTTCACCCAAAAAATGTAATTCTTCGGGGCTCAAGAGTCACTTGCCAAAATGTCACATATTGTCCTCAGTATATGTGGCTTGTTGAATGAATCTCTAATTCCTCATCATTCATTCTGTGATAGATGCCAATGCTGGGGACGCAAGTGACCGGGGTTTGATCCCTGGGTTAGGAAGATCCCCTGGAGAGGGAAATGGCAGCCTAACTTAATATTCTTGTCTGAGACATCCCTTGGACAGAGGAGCCTGGCGGGCTACAGTCCATAGAGTCACAAGGAGTCGGACATGACTGAAGTAATTTAGTACACAGCACGTACACATATGTTTTGCTGTTGCAATGTTGATATGCATGAAGTGTTAGCAATTGCCAGCATTCATAAAGAGATGCTTTGTAATGTCTGCATGTTAAAAACCAAGGGTGGGGACTTCCCTGGTGGTCCAGGGGCTAAGGCTCTGTGTTCCCAATGCAGGGGCCCCAGATTGATCCCTGATCAGGGAACTAGATCCCACATTGAGTTCGAAGGCTGCAGCTGAAAATCCCACATGCCACTGCTAAGACCTGGCACAGCCAAATAAAAGATTACAAAGAAAACACGGGTGTTTCGCATGAGCCATGCCTGCTTCCTTGTGGTTCTTCTCATTTGTTTGACTCCCTTTCTGAGCACTGTGCTGAGGCACAGGCAGCAAGTGTGTTCAGAGAGCACAAAACTTCTGCACAAAAAATGACTTGGGGGAAATTCACTCGCTGACTAGAAATCACCCTAAGTTTGGCTGGGTGATACAAAACTGTTTCGGCCTTATAGAAGAACGAGACCATTAAAATCTACTTTAGTGCCAATAATGCATGGAGGCACAGAGAGTGGGACATGACTTAGCGATCGAGCAACAGCCACAGTTTTGGAGTCAGTCAACCCCCACGTCTCCGGAGCACGTACTAGATGTGCAGCCCCCACTTGGGCGTCACGGAAGGCTCCAGGTCACACAGGAGTATTGCAAGTGGGTTGGGAGCCCAGGGTCTTTGGGCTATTTCTGCCTCAAATTATTTTGATTTCTCCATTCAGTGCTGTCAGAAATTCAGGAACTGATCATTTGTGCTGGAAATAGCAGAACTTCTGCCCTTTGTTTCGATCACTTTGGCCATGTTTGGTTGGCGAATTTGATGGCTGGCCACAGAAAATTGCATTTGTGTCAAGAGCATTCTGAAGAGATCAATGTAGGAGGAAACCAGGCAAGATCAATTGTAATACAAAAGGACTAATATAAAAAGTCATGCAACTCACGTGTCATCCTCTGCCTCTAAGCATCTCCCAGGTCATCTAGAGGAGAGGGGCATGACTCCATGTCCATGCACCTGACCTGAGACAGAATGTGTGAAAAGAGTAAGACAACCTGTAATCCTACAAATAATTAAGATAATTGTTCCACATGTTTCCCAGCTACTGTGTCATCTCCTATAGGCCCATTTTTAGTTGAATCTTCAATACAAGTGTGTGGAAGTGATAATTGCTCAGTTGTGTCTGACCCTTTTGCCCCCATGGACTGTAGTCCACCAGGCTCCTCTGTCCATGGAATCCTCCAGGCAAGAATACTGGAGTGGGTTGCCATTTCATTTTCCAGAGGATCTTCCTGACGTAGGGATCAAACCCAGGTCTCCCACATTGCTGGCAGATTCTTTACCATCTGAGCCACCAGGGAAGCCCTTGCAATAGAAGCTTTGAGTTAAATCTCTCTATCATTGCCATTTTATGACCAAGGAATCAGAGCTCTAGAGGTTAAGGAATTTTATGTTTTATGGCTGTTCCCGCGTGCCCAGGAGGTGGGGATGGGCATGTACATTCTGACTGCTCCAAATTCTTTCTTTTTAACTGTCTTCACGTGTTTTCTTTGTGTTTTTAAACCACGGCGTTTTACACCAGTTTGAACATGCTGCTGCTATCCCTGCTGTTTCAGTAATTCCACCGGATGTGTGTAGCAGGCTAGCCATTTCCTCCTCTCCATGAGAGGACTCTGGGAACCTTGGAGGAGGTTTCTCAAACTCTTATGACATGGGTACTAGTTGTATGCATGTGACTTTATAAAGCGGTTTCCATGTGCACTATTACCAGCAGCTTATGAAGTCGGGCAAGTGTTATCAATTCCATTTTCTAAGTGCTGACTAAAAAAGAATGCACGATGTGAGAATTTTGAGTTAAGTTTTCTTGGGGGCAAAATGAGGACTATAGCTCAGGAGGCAGCATTTCAGATAGCTCTGAGAAATCGACACTGCTCCAAGAGGTAGGAGGGAGAGTCAGTATATATGTGATTTTGGTGAAGGGGGAGTGTATGTAATCAAGCAGATATTTTTTGCAGAAGCTGTCTTCTGGTCATGAGGCACACTCATCACTATGAAGGATTTTAATGCTTTTCTAGATATGAAGAGACACAAGAATCGGGCTTCTAAAACCAGCTCCTGAGCATATTTAACTATCTGCAGTCCTGTTCTACCAGTTCTTCCCTAAGCGCAGAATGCCTCGTTTCTGCTCTCCGCCCTGAGCTCCTTTTAGGGGTTGTTCAAAGTCAGTAACTACTGCAGCACCTGATTTAATCCTTGTAGAGGTGGATGGCAAGCCCCCATGGCAAGCACCAATTTGCAGTTGACATAAGCGAAGAAAGTGAGGCTCAGTGAATGTGACTGGTGCCCAGGAAACTAAAGAGAGAAGCCCTCTGGCTACAGAGCTGCTGGTCTTTCCACTCCCTGCCCTTCTCCAAGGTAACACATTTACTTTAACTGTAGCACAGCTTAAATGCGATGAGCCTTTTTCTTAAATGTTGGATTGTCTCCATTCCTTCTCTCATAGTAAACCCATGGTGATATCATGGCATTGTATGGCAAAAACAATAAAAAAAAAAAAGAAACATAAACAGTCACCAGAACATTCCAGAATGCTTTGGTCGAAGAGTGTGTCTTGTTTGATGATGGCTCATAAACAGTTTGGCCTCACCTATTTTGACCCCGCATGCATCCATGCATACTAAGTCTCTTTGGTCATCTCCGACTGTGTGAACCTATGGATTGTGGCCCTGCCAGGCTTCTCTGTCCATGGAGTTCTTCAGGCAAGAATACTGGACTGGGTTGTTGTGCCCTCCTCCAGGGCATCTTCCCAACCCAGAGATTGAAGCTGAGTCTCTTATGTCTCCTGCATTGGCAGGTGGGTTCTTTACCATTAGCACCACCTGGGAAGCCCCTGTTTGACCCTCCCTAGCTCTTAATAGACTGCCTTGAACAGAGAGAGATGTTAGATAGAGGTTTCCACTGCTACGAGACTATCAACTCCTTGGTTCAGATACTTAACGGTTTTGCTTTATTGCCAAAAAGAAAAGTTTGTTTATGGCCTCCTGCTTTCTAGACCCCCAACTGGGTACTGCACAGATGACTGACCTTGAATAAGTCATTGAACTTCTCCAGGCTTTGATTATGTGGTCTGTTAAATAGAGGTAATAGTGATCCATTCCCCAAGTCGAATAGAATAAAATTACATCGTGGATGTGAATTGATGATGCAAAGTAGTCAATTCCATCCTTATATATTACATTGAGCTCTCAAAAATGTTTGGAGATGGGTTAGCAAATCAAGAATGTGCTTTTCTACACCCCCCCCCCAAGTGGTAACGGAAAACAATGCTGAAAAAGTGACATGGTGAACTCAGGTGTGTTGGATGAAGGCTGAGCAGGACGATGGTCTCTGTGTCCCTCTTTTCCCCTCTAGGTGGAAGGGGCCGCCTTGGCAGGATTTATCCACTCGTCTCTGCTTTTGAAACTGCTTGCTCAGAACAGTGTGATCTCTATGGCATTTTCTCCTTTCTCTTTCTGACAGTGACTCTTTGAAATATTATTTTTGCTTCCTCGACGGCAGGGCTGTGTAATTGATGGCCTGTCTGGGTTGCTGGAGCCCTGCATTTAAACCATGCTCGCCTTGGCTCCTACGCCTGTGAGTTCATTACTTTTTGAAAAGCCTCACGTCTGTTTGTGTTCAGATGATTGTTGCTCTGGAGAAGGAGGTGACTGTCAGGCAGGAAGAGGAACATGGAGTGGAATTCACGATAATCGAATCTTCTCTTGTCCTTAGATGGATATTTCTGGATAACAGGACTTCACATTTATCTGATGTGGCTGTTCTGAACTAGGGGACTAAGGACCTGCACTTTGCCCACAGCATGCCAGAGGGGCTCTGCCACTTTCAGTCTTGGGATGTGGGAGGCTGTGGCTTTGCAAATAAAGTGGGTAATGAAAGTGTCCAGCTCAGGTACTCGAGGATGATTTAGTGCAGAATATATACATGTAAGATTTTTAATTAAAGGTGTGGGATACCCTTGGTTCTCAGTGATAGGGTAGGTGGAGGGCACATTTCCTCCTCCCCTCAGCCTGGGGTTTTCTCTCTTCTTTGCAGGGATCACCATATCCCTCTCAGCTCTGCTCTTTCAGCCCACTGGTTCCCCCACATTTGCCCACACCCTGTCTCCTGCTATCCTGCTTGGTAAGCAATAGGGCCTCAAATCTGGTAAAGTCAATCAAGTTTGTAGAAATTTAGAATATCCCACAACCTAGTCTTTATGGAAGATGAAGAGTAATGTCTTCAGTTTGCCAGAGACGGAGATTCAGAGACTGACTGTTGGGGGTGGTTGTGAGAGGTAGAACCGAGAACTTTTAATTCTCTGCACCTTCTTTCTGAGCTGAAACAAACAAACAAGTCGATTCTCTAAGGCTGAAATTAACTGCCTTCCTGGAGAATCCCTCCTTTGAGAGTCCCCTTCTGCACTCATCCCATTTCAAGCAAGTGGCTGGGCTCTGTCCTTCAACTTTCAAAGACATTTGTTCTTATCATGACTTCAGCATCCCTTACACTGTTCCAGGATTATTCATCTCATGGGTGCTTCCTTTGCCCTCATTTCACTCCTAACAGGAGCCAGGCAGGTTTCTTGTTTATTTCTGTATAATCACTTTTCACTGTGGTCCTGACATATGCGTGACAATAAAGAAAGGTTCACTGTATGAATCCATGGAAGGACTTCATTGATCAAAGCACATTTACATCATCTCTGTAGTTACATGCCACCGTGTGCAGAAGCAAGTCTGTGTGCTGTGCAGAAGGCGTGTTCATTCATCTGTCCTCAGGAAGCTCACATGGCTTCTCACCCAGAGGGAGAGGGAGCCAGGTGCTGCATCTTAGGTGGGCCTATTTGCACAAGGGTAGGGCTTCCTCGATGTCTTAGATGGTAAAGAGTCTGTCTGCAATGCAGGAGTCCCAGGTTCGATCTTTAGGTTGGGAAGACCCCCAGAGAAGGCAATGACAACCCACTCCAGTGCTGCAGTCTCTGGGGTTGCAAAGAATTGGACACAACTGGACAGCTAACGCATGCAGGTGATAAAAGGAAAGCATTTGTAAAAGATGGGTTTTGAGCATTTTGGTCAGTTTCAGAGATAGAATCAACCTTCAAAGATAAAAAAGAACACACACGTAGAAAAATTAGTTTCAGGAAGAGTTTTCATCTCTGTAGGAGATTAAGTACTTTTAAGTTGAAGGCAGTTTCCTTCCCTTTGGTAATATCATGAGTAGAAGACACTCATGTCTGGTCATTTGAACGGTGTACAACTAGATTATATAAGTAGCAAAAGATATCATGCATATAGTGATGTTTAACAAATAAATATTTGAAAGATTTTTCTCTGTCCATGTCAAAAGACTTTCCAAATAAGACTCCAAGGGGTAGACCTCCTCACAGATTAGGCTTGGTGTGTGCTATTATATGGATATACACCTTAGTATTCTGGGAGTGAGGAAGGATTTAGGCTCCCTGAATCCTAGTCAAGAATATGAGTCTAAAGTCTATTGTTTCCTTGTTGCCCAGCCTTCTTCTTGATGCATTCCTTGCTAGATTGTGTGAGTTATAACAGCCTAAAGCTCAGAAAAGTGGAGATGATTATCAGAATTTGAAATGCTGTGACATTTTGCTGCCAAGAAGTAATTGATTTATTAGAGACATTATAATACATGCACAATTCAGCTTAAGAGATTCCTTTGAACTTGTTCAGTATCACATCCTGTGGGAGACTAATTTCTTTCAGAACCATGGAGAGAAACCCCCTTTCATTCTGATTCCGCTGGCCTTGGAGAAGTAAATTCCAATCCAGTGGCCACCATGTGCCTCAATTTTATATCTTTAGCAATTCCAGCTGGTGAGTACCAGAATGTTAATGCATTACTGGGCACTTATGTTACCCCACAGTGGAGTGAGTGACAGGAGAAGATGACTTATGTTATTATCCTTACTATCATTTTGTTGCTGAGCATAAGGATAATACCTTACAGCAAGTCAGATAAAATACAGAACATTTCAGAAGACATTTGAATTTTTCCTAACAAGCAACTTCTTAGTAATGCTGTACTTCAAAACTCTATGCAAGGAGCCATAATTGAGTTCAGTGGTTCCACACCTGAGCAATGAACCAAGCAGACTAACAAAATGCCTAGAGCTAATGAAAATCTTGTTGTTAAAAGCAGTGAAGCCCCGGTGGGCCATGGGGTAAAATACTGGGAAGATTAGGCTCTCTGCCTTAATGGTTGTGAACTAATATACTTATCCTAACCAGCTAAACCTCTAGTCAATTCCCAGTTGCTTTGGGCAACTGTTCAAAAATTTTTTTAAAAATAGAGACACAGTCTTAATCTAGGATACTGTTTGCTTCTTTATTCGATGTTTACTGATTATAAATGTTCCAGGGCAACTTTATTACTTCTCATGCACATGACAAAATAAATGAAAATTAATAATGGAATAATTCAGAACCTTGGCTGAGTAACTCACATTAGACTGGAGTATAGAATACATATCCATGTTGGTGGGGTAGTGGGATGAATTGGGAGATTGGAATTGACATATATACGCTACTGATGCTATGCATAAGATATATAACTAATGAGAACCTACGTTATAGCACAGGGAGCTTCATTCAATGCTCTATGGTAATCTAAATAGGAAGGAAATTCGAAAATAGGGAATACACATCCTCATAGAGCTGAATCACTTTGCTTTATAGCATAAACTAACACAACATTGTAAAGCAACTATACTCCAATTAAAATAAAGTTTCTGGTTAGAGCATTAAAAAAAGAACACATATCCATACTGATGCCAGAATTTAAAATATTTACAGAACATAAGATGATATAGGGGTCAGGTAACATGCAGTCCATGTCATCAGTAGGGAAACTGTCTTTTCATAGCTAAGGAGATTTGGATCATCGGAACAGCGTCACTTGCCTGAGGTCTCAGGAATAAACATGTGGATTATGCTCAGGACTTGTTTGGGGAAAAAAAAAAAGAAGGCAAACTTTAATATGATATATGTTATCTGTTTTTGGTTTTTTTATTATCTGGAAGAGCTGCAACGTGTCCTTCTTACTTAACAAAGAATTCACAGAACTGAACATCATTCCCTTGTAATCAGAATGTGTGCTGGCATTTATGATTGCTTTATTTATTTATCTAATTTTTCTTTACATTATCGTGTTGGTTCCACCATACATTGACATGAATTTTGAGGTATGTATTCTGCTTTCCTTGGACCTTACTCTGTGTGTTTACCTTGCTCTTTAATTTTGTGTGTTCATTGTAAGATGCCTCAAATTTATTGTGGAGGTTGTGGAATATAAATAATTATTAATAATTTGATAAAGATATATATATATATATATACACATAATGTAGCATGTATAAATACACATAACACAAATTATATATAACTTAATGTTGTTTTAATTATGCCCTGGGCCACTGATGACTCATGCTTTTTATACATGTGGATCATTTGTTTGTTTTAGAATTTCAGTGTGAGAGAGGATTGCTCATCATTTGTCCATCAAGAAAACATGATGGGGAAGAAGGATATTAAAAATCAAAGTAATAAGAATTTCATTAGTATAGATGTCAGCCATCTAAGAGAGGCAAGATTTTTATTGAGAACAAAAATGTTTTTTAAATATTATGGGAAATTTGAGTTATTAGAATTTAACATTTAACTTGTCAGTTGGATTAATGGATTCAAAGCAAAGAAAAACTTGGGCGTTTCAGTTATTCAGTTCAAACAATTACATTAATTAAGGAAGCTGAATTCACTTTTTATTCCCAGTTTTATTTATTTTACCATTCATTTATTGAGTACCTGCCATGTTACAGGCGCTCTGTATTGTCTGAGTATGATGAGAAAAAGAGAAGTGTTTTTCTCATAGAGTTTTTTTTTTTTTAAATCTAAAGCATTTATTTTTTCTTTATTTTTTTTCCCTTTTATTGTTTTTGCCATACAATGCCATGATATCACTATGGGTTTACATTGCTCCCCCTCCAGAAACCCCTCCCTCCCCCCTCCCTCCTCCCTCCCCCCCGGGAAATCTCGATGCACCAGCCCCGAGAATCAATCCTGGGCTGGCGATTGATTAGACATATGATAAAACTCTCATAGAGTTTTCAGGAGGCTCCACCCTTTGTTAACATTGAATGCAATGAATTGTTGTAAGGTGCTGGACAAACAGAAAAGAGGGTCAAAACTGGCCTGGTTCAAGGTGGAGGAGTCAGGAGAGGCTTCTAGATTGGGTCTAGATGTATAGGACTGACTGGAGTTAGCTGTGTGAAGATTGAGCCTCTGCTGATCCAAGGAACCAGAATGGATGCACAAGAGAAAATTCTGGGGAGAGGTGGCTGGCACAAAGTCCCTAATACAATTTATCGATGTCACTGATTGAAAAATCGGGGTGGGTAGGCAAGGACTGAGAGTGTTTGCATGTGTGATGCCCACGAGTGTGTGTGAGAGAGAGAGTGACTGATTGCTTGACTGGGTACCTTACAGTAAAGCATAAGCTTGCTGATGCCACTCATGCCAGTCCTGAAGGTCCTTACTTGATACACTCAGCTAAGGATTGTACACACTGCTAACTGAATGAAAGGGGAATACTTTAAGACATTATAAGCCAAGGAAATTTGCATTTCTGAAAAGATAAGGAAGTTATTTTGAAAGACGTTCTGGACAGAACTGGCATCCTCTACTCTAGTCATTTCAGGGGACCAGTGAGGATAGCCTGAGTTAAGGTAATTTGCTTCTATGATGGGGAAGGTACAGACTTGAATGCTTTTTTCATCAGTAAAGACCCATGGGATTCGGTGACTCATATGGGGAGTAGGGGAACTGAAGAAGAATGGGCAAAGTCCTTGACTGTGGAATAGTGTAGCATAACGGTTTAGCACTGAGAGCTGACTGGCTATGTTAAAATCCCACTGTTTGACCATGACATGTGTCTTAACCTCTCTGTGTCTCAAGTTTCCACCTAAAATCAGAAATGGTAATAATACAAATGTTATTTCGCATGCACTTTCAGAAAGTTATTGGAAAATCTGATACTCTTACTTAAATCTTCTTAAAGGCCCATGAATACCCGTTTAAGAGCTTTTAGAATATATTATAAAAGGGAGACTGATTGGGTTTGGAGAGAAAGGTGATTCATTCAGTATGGAGCTTCACATTCACTTTATGTCACGTATTCACAGTCTAATAACTTATTTCCTAATCTGTGAAGATGAAAGAGAATAAGAACATCCTTAAGGAGGATGAAATTATCCAGTAGATGTTGGAGATGATTAGCAAGGGCACTTGGGAGGCAGAGAGAAGTTGACAGTCATGTTAAGTCAAACATGGTTTTTAAAGAAGCTACTAAACAGTGATGGATTGTTATTAAAGGCAGAGATTAGCCAAGAAGTGAAGCAGGCAACTTCAAAGGAACAAGAAAAATGGACGAAAATGTGTTTAAATCTTTAAAGTAAAAGGACAAATGATAGAAATTTTGTATAACTGAACAGCTTCCCCTAAACAAGTAGTTCTGATCTGCCCTGGATTCCAGGAATGCAAGTTCTAGATTTCCCAGACCAGAGGAGAAGAGAAAAAAAGAAAGCAGATCTTCTCATAATTTTCTATAAAGTGTGTCCTGAGCAGCTGGACACAAACACAGGGACCCGAGTTTCTAATTTCTTGTAAATCTGACACTTTTATCATCACCAAAGTCAGAGTTCACAGCACCACCTCCATCCCCTGTTCTCCTTTGTTATTCTGTCGCTAAGTCTTGTCTGACTCTTCAAGACCCATGAACTGTAGCACACCAGCCTTCCCTGTCCTTAATATCTCCCAGAGTTTGCTAAAACTCACGTCCATTGAGCTGGTGATGCCATCCAACCATTTCATCCTCTGTCACCCCCTTCTCCTGCCCTCAATCTTTCCCACCATCAGGATCTTTTCCAGTGAGTTAGCTCTTCAGATCAGGTGGCCGAAGTATTGGAGTTTCAGCTTCAGCATCAGTCCTTCCAGTGAATATTCAGGGCTAATTTCCTTTAGAGTTGACTACTGAATTGAATATGGTGAAGTTCTGTTAGGTGTCTCTCCACTGTTTTCCGCTGCTACCAGTACTGGGCAAACATGGGCCCCTTTACTGGAAACAGTTTCAGAAAAAGAGAAGAAGGAGAAGGAAAGGGAGAAGCGAGAAAGGAAAAGGAGGAGAGGGAGATAAAAGAAGTGATACATTTGGTCCTCCACTGTATGGGTATGGTCTATCATCTGACACTATAAATTAAGACTACTTATTTTATTTGAGGATCTCAGAATAAGTTACTCAAAGTAAGGTAAACTGTTCCTCTAAGGACACCAGTAATTTCTTATCATCTACTCCCAGGGCATCTTTTCAGTATCCTTTCTGCTGAAATTGATGTCTTTGCCACTGCTCTTTTTTGATCTTTTTTTCTCATTTTTCATGAAACAGCTCTCTCCTGACATTCACCCAGCTCTGACCCACTCCATCTAAGTCCCCTTTGTTTAATAAACTAAATCCTTCTCATAAATCAAAAATGCCGACTTTCTTCTGGGTTTCAACTTTGAGCTTCTTCCCTTCGTGTTTCCCCAGGTGATGCTATCAACCAGGCGATGAGCTGGAGATCCTGACGTGGGCAGACATGAGTATGCTCACCTCTAAATTCCCACATAATTACAATGATTACATTGATTACAATCTAGTAATTAATCTGATTACTAGATTAGATGTCTAGTGAACATCTTAACCAGTATGTCCTAAAGACAGCTTGGACTCAACACATTTCAAACTCTTCTTATTATCTTCTGTACCTAGGTGGGTTCTTGGTCTCAGTCAACAGAAATTGACTCAGTTTGACTTAACAAAGGAGAAATTGATTGCAACTATGTTGTAGAACTCAGGAAATTGACAGAGGGATGATTAAAAAAAATGGAAAAGAGGTTGATATGCAGGGAAAAAAAATCACAATACAGGAAGTGTCTTGCCAGGGCATTGCAGACACCATGGCTAACATAGGGACTGTTCTTGGCACTGCTGTGGTCCTTCTGACGCTTCTGAGCACCAGGCATCCCAACAAGAATGACTCCCAAACTGTCCCTGCCTCTATTCATCACTCAACATAGAGGCAGAGTTCTTGAGAAGAGCACCTAGCAGGCAGAGGCCAGGCGATGTGCCCATTCTCCAGCTACTGGAGTGGAAGAGCACAGCTCTTTGGTCTTACCAGATGTCAGACTAGACTCACACTGTCCAGGGTTTCTGATATTTAGGAAAAAGCTTCAGAGTCCAAGTAATAATTTGAAAGAATAGGAAATTCACACTGCATGTTCTGGAAGATAAATCAACCCCTCTGGTATTTCTCATCTCAACAAATGACATCAACATGCATTCGGTCAACAAAGCTCAGAATCATCTGCAACTCTTTTGTAAAAGGAAAAAGAAAAAGTCTCATTATTTATTTACTGGCTACACCATAAAGCATGTGGGATCTTACTTGCCCAACCAGGGATTTAACTTGTGCTTCCTTCTGTGGAAACATAGAGTCCTAACCACTGGGAAACCAGGGAAGACCCAAGTATGTCTTTCTGTTTATGCTATGCATCTACTTTGTTGGTGTTTTTATTCAAGTCACTAAGCCTTAAAATTTCATTGACAAAATAGTCCTTAACTCATTTCCACTCTACTTTTTCTATTTAGATCAACCTATGCCATTTCTAGAGGACTTTAAATTAAATGTTTTCAACCAATGATGGGTGAATGGTATAAAGGCTGTGGATGCCTTGTGTACAAATCATACTCTTGTCAGTCACTAGCTGGGTGACCTTAAGCACTTTCCCTCACTTTGCTCTGTGTTGTATATTGAATAATGTTAATAATAGTACTTGTCACCTAGAGTTGCTGCAATGACTGGTTGAGGCAGTCTGGTTAAAACACTGTGAATGCTTACAAGCAATGCTTACAGCCATGCCCTACAGGTCAGATAAGGCTGAAAGTGAAGAGCAATGGTAGTGAGTTGATAATAATGGTGGTAGTAAGGGTAGTAACTTCCTCTGAGTAGTACTCTCTCTAGTATGCAGTCTTTATTGCTATCAGCATTATCTTTCCAAAGTAAGAATTTGATTTCACTGTTGTCCTTGGAATCCTTTGGTGGCTCCAATTTCGTATGAGATAAACTCCAAACTCTTTAGTAAGATACAGAAATTCCTGCAAAAGGGGTCCCTGAATTATTTTTCTACTTATGTCTTCTGCCACTTGTCGTCACTCATGTTATGATAGAGGAACATGGACCAACTCATCCCTCAGCATTTTGGAAATTTTATTTCTAGTGTTCACACATAGGCTGTTTCTGCCTCCTATATAACCCTCTCCTTTGCAGCCCTGGAAGACCAAGCACATGGCAGCTATGAGTTGCCCCTCTGCCCTCCTCCCTGTGTGCCCATCACAGTTGGTCCATGAACATGACATAGTGAACATATAGAGTATTTGTTCCATAGATTGTCAACAAATTCTACACCTGCTGTTGTGCCCTTTCCCTGAGTGTTCCTATCTTATTATTTTCTGCTTCTGATTCGTGGAACTGGCACATTGTAGGTACTTAGGGAATGGCTAGGCAATGTCTGCATTAATGAACACATCTGTACGGACTCCGTGAAGACCCGGAGGAGTCTAGGAACTTGTTCCCAATGAGTGCACTGTGTCCTGCTGGCTACACTTGGCAGTGAAGTGGACAAGCAGATCGTTAGAGGACCTTGATTCCTGCAGCTCTGCTTTAATTGTTTCCAGTAGGTGCTTGGCACCATACACCTTGCTAGATATTAATACTTTAACAGAATATTGGGAAGACATGCTCTCTTTTTCTGAAGGAATTTTCATTTCAGTAGACTCTAGTCTACTTCTTTAGTAGATTAGCAGACATTATCCGTATGGGACTCTGGAACCAAATTTGCAATCACCATTAAGGAGAAGAGCCCAAAGACTGTGCATTTCCTAGTACAATATTCCAAAACTGCTATCACTGCCTTTATAAACACAGGTGCCATATGAAAAAGCTCTATGTTCCTTAGAAGAACCAGGACAAGTATGTTTTCTCTGGATTTAAGAAGCTGTAGAAATTTGCCTCTCTTCCTGCCCAAATAAAGTCACACAACCTAATTAGGCTAACTGCCACTCTTTATTGTATTTGAAAACAGTAAGTACTATTGGATGAAACTAAATTATCTAATTGGGAGGGAGAAAAAGAGACCAGCTGAGTTTGGAATATAATTCTTATGATATTTAATTATTGGAAAAGGATAGTTTTATACAAATGCATGGACTTTCTATTTGTTGAATATGCCACACTATCCAGAAAGAATTCCCTGGAAGTATTAAGTTCTGGGAACCAGTGTTGGGAAAATATTGGTGTAAAATGCTTCCATGGTCTGATGTGAGAATGAAGGATTTTAGCAAGTACTTGGAAATTATAAATCATTCTCTAATAAACAAATGTGCTACTGCAGAGGCACAGCGCCATCATGTCACAAACCTAAAAGAATTGCACAGATTTCCTATAGTCAGAGCAAACAGCCTCAAGTTCTCCATTGCCACAGGGCAACCATCACTGCTCTAGAATTTGATGCCTCCACTCTTTTATCAGTGACAGCACCCTTGCCTGTGAGCTGCTTAATGAATGTTACATATGTTAGTACTGTGGAAAATCATTTGATCTCAGCATCTCCTATGCATACAGTTGAACTAAAATAAGAGAAGGATTCTCTATATCAAATATTTTATTTTTGACAGCCTCTCTGGAAAGGACTGAGTGTAGGGATAACCATGGTTCTTTCCACCTCATATCCTGTGTCCATTGACCAAAAGGGGCAAATTCCACAAAAATGTCTGCCTCGTTCCTAGGGATGGAGAAGAAGGATGCATCCCTCCTGTCTCCACTTTCCTCTCTTGGAAGAGAAAGGGTGATACTGAGTTGACCTCTAGATCATTGACCAGTTCCAAAGTAGACTTCTCTCCCCTTGTTCTCTTTGGACCCTCCTTTTTATGTGTGTCAAAGGCATTTACAGAGCCTGGGTTCCTACAGTAACAAGCACATGGGGCTCTGTTACCTCTAATACTTTCCAACAACTACTGGCTAGGTAGACCAGATGGCTCGAGAAGAAGATGAGCTGTTCTACTTCTATTCATGCAGGAGGGTACAGAAGTCTTTTTGCCTACAGCCAGGCTACACTCTGGATCCTCCTGTCCTGGCAGTAAAGCTGGTGTAGCCTTTGATCCCACCTGAAGTTTGATCTTGACTGAGAGTACCTGAAAGGAAAGCCCAGAGAAGAACAACTCCCTAAAACATCAATGCTGCATTTTTTGAATTTAGAGTAATTCTACTATATGAATTCAATGAACCATTAGCTACATATATTTTTTGGCTAAAAAAAAAATTTCAGTTACATATATTGGGTCTTCAGGCAGGTTAGCACAGTGTTATTAATGTATTGTATCACTGTGAACCTACACTATACACCATCACATCATCTGGTCACGTGTTGCAATTTAGGAGGCAACATTCCTATGAAACTGTGTACCTGGCCTTCTGTTTTCTGCTCATTTTTTGGTGTTAATTTCTGTTGATTTGAATTTTTACTTTAGTCTGCCTCAGCACAGCGGGTTCTTCTGCTGAAACTGTTTATACATTGTGACAGTCTGATGATGGCATCTGATCTGTTATTCTCCCAGTTCCTCTAAAAAAAGTCTTGTGTCTGTGTTCAGTTCTATAGAAATAGAAGAATTTCTTGACAAAAACAGAAAACAAAACAAAAACTCTTATGTGCCATGTTGGAAGACACTGCGTGCTTGAACATCATGTACCCTCGCTGTTGCTCCCTGCTCACTCCTCCCCAGCATGTGTGCCTTAATGCAGATACGTACACAGAAGTGTACATGTTTCCATGAACATGCGCACCTATCAGCCAACCTACCAACACGCATGCATGCATGCATTTTCTGCAGGAGATGTTGAGGCTTTTGCTGTTCTCTTTAATGTTCACTTTTCACTTTTCTTCCTCAAGAGAGGAGATTTTTATCCATCAGAGCATCTCTCTGAAATTAGCCCTGCGTTTATAATGCATGTAAAGATTTTTTCCAGCGCTGGTCTAATGAAAAATGATACCCCAAATTAGTGATTGCTGCCTTCCAATTATCCCATTGCTCATGATTCTGTTATACCACAAATAGTTATCTTCTTCCCTCCCCAGTAACGACACAAATGGGTTGTAATCTATTCCAAAACGAATGACCAGGCCTGGCTTATCTTGCTGTATATTCAGTTTTTAAAATGTCAGTTATTAAACGAAGACTACCTGGTTAGTGTGTGTGGTCCCAGTCCTCCAAGGAGCCTCCACATCTCTTTCATGGAAGAGGGTTGGAAGTTAGTTTTCCAAGAGCATGGCTTCTCTGAGAGCTGGGAGAGAGCCCAGGAGAGGGCAGGAAGGGGTTGAGGGGCTCAGGAGCATTCATCACTTTCATGTTATTTCGCGGCTTGAATTTTCCAGTGCTGACCTTGCTTTGTGCTCAGGCAAATTGTGGGTCGTGGCACTTGTAAGCAGACAGCTGCACTGGACTTGATTCATCCTAATCACACATAATGGCCACACTTGCCTATTAATCTCTTTTCCACCCAAAAATTAAAGAGGAGGGGAAGAAGGAAGTCAACGCTAAGTGCTTGTGCCTTAGATGTTAAGAGGATGGTTGAAGTCAGTCAACCCCAGTCTTTGGGGAAGCCTGCTGGGTTCCCAGTGTCCTGGAGACAGAAACAAAAAGGCCCTGCAGGAGCCCTGGTGACCACACTGGACCTTGGGACTGCTCCCAAGCTCTCTCCTCACAGTGAGGTTCTCATCATGCCTGCCAGTGGGGAGCACATATCACAACAAGGGCAGGCGGGACTGAACAGGTTGGACTGCAGAGGAGCCAGAGATGCAGGAATCAGTCAATGGGCAGCAGATCCAACAATATGTCGGTTTGCCTGTTTCCGTCAGCCCAGGCCTCTCCTTGGAAACCCCATCAAGTCTCAGGTGACTCAGGCAGCCTTCTTTCTTTGGTTTGGCTTTGGTGTCACGGCTCCACGAGGAACCCACATGGTAACAGCAGGTGGAGACCCTGCTCCTCATCCAGGTGCTCACTACGTGGGACTGTCCACTTTCCTTCCCTCACCCCGCCCTGACCTTTGGGTCTTAGCATCACAGCCCTGCCTCATATATTTTTTTTTTCTTTATTGATGTGGAACCATTTTCACTTACATTGCCTAGTTTGAGTTTCACAAAAACTCTATAAGGCAAAACAGCTGTTTCTAGTTTCTAGTTTGTAAATAAAGACAATAATCTTCAAACCAGGTTCTGCCCCGGTTCCAGTGCTGCTGTCTCGGGCGCCCTGACCAGGGCTCCTTGTCACCTTACATGGGAGGGTCTATGAGCTGGTGTGACTGGCCGTGGACTGCATGTGTCATCGTCCCAGAGAGGCGTGGTGATGGCTGGTGTGTGGACAAAGCTTCTTGCCTGGTCCCATGTCCAGGGGAGCACCATGCATCCCTGAAGGCCACTGTCCACATCGCCCGTCTAACCTTCTCCACCGTGTGCAGGACGGGGAGGGAGCTGGTCAGCCCCTGGCCTCTCTACCGTTACCAGGAAAACATCTCTGGGGACCTTCTCAGACTCTTGCTTATCTTTTCTTCATTCTCAGTGGGAAGGAAATTGCTCAGATGGTGTCTTTTTTTTTTTTTTTAGGCTCTTGTGCCCCGGAAAAAACCAGATGATAAGTCTGCGAGTATGTTCCATGCACCGTAGCTGCTCTCTTGCATCCCCCATTTACTTCGTGTTTTTCTTAGCTGTTCTGTTTTAGTTTGTACCAACACAGTCTCCCCCCACCTCACATATCTCTTCAGGGTGAAATGCCTGCTTAGTAAGCTTTGCAAAGGCAGTATATTTTAGGCAGCCTGATAAAAGGCTCCAATCGCCCCAGATTAATGCATTCATTCCTAGCCAATTGAAGAATTCATTCCAGTGCTCAGGCGGAGGCTCCTCTGACGGACTTGCCCTGGGTAATGAGCCATTCAGCAGCTGCTCCCCTGCACTGCTGGGAACCTGCAGAGGGGGCCACAAGAGGGAGCCAGGCAGTTGTAGGTGAACTACAAAGGAGGGCAACTGTCTGGGTACCTCTGACTCTGGAGGGAAGTTGTGGGAGCAGGAAGGTGCTTGTAGCCTTGATCTCTGCCTCTGCAGCAGGAAGTGAGAAGCATCTGGTGGGGATGTGCCAAGGAATGTGGCCACTCAGATGGTACACGAGCTGCTAAAGGCTTGGAGGTGAGGTTCACAGTGGACAAAGGATGTCAGGGTTTTGAAAGTAGAGCCCAATTGTGCAACCAGAGAAGAGTGTATGCTAGAGGAGCTTCCAAACAACCATGTTCTGTGCCTCTAACTCACCTCTCTATACGGACATTTCCAAAGAGGGGATGAGAGACATAGAGCCAGGGGAAACATTAGGAGACTTCCTAGGGGTTGGCTGGCCTGGAGACTCTAGGAGCAGACATGTGGTATGTGAGGGGGAGTTTCCCCTGCCAGGACATTTGATGATGTCTGGAGAGAGCCATGGTTGTCCAGAATTTCAGGTAGAGAAAGAGAGATGATACTGGCATCTAGTGGGTGAAGCCCAAGGATGCTGGTAAACAACCTGCAAAGGACACAATAGGCCACAACACAACAGAGAAGCATCCGCTCCCAAAATCAGGAGTGCCAAGGCTGGTGAGACAGGTGAAGAGGGCAAAAGCGATGGGCTCAGGGTTACACAGATGAGCTGGGAGGGCAGCGGCCTGCAGTCTCTTTCTCTCTCATTGCCATGATGCCCCTAGAACCAGGAGGCCTGCTCTCCAATTCTGCACTGCACTGATAAGTAGTCTCAGAAGCAAAGTTGTTTCTTCCCCTCCTGGACCACAGAGCACCTTTCCAGCCCCCGTCTCCAGGAAGGAAAATTTCATCGCCTGCCTTTATGAACACACGTCGGTGCCTACCCACTTTGGTCCAGGCAGATCTCTTCTGGGGGATTAGCTTATTATCTTTGTTATGCATTTTAGAAGCGGATGGTACTGGTGATAAAAATAGGAATTGCCAGAGGAACTAGCACCAGACGTTATGAGATGCTGACGCACTGAGTTGTTGCAAACGGTTCCCCGTGAGGGTGGAAAGGACCCCTTGCGTGCACATAACTATATCTCACAATTATTAAATATTGATTCATCTCAGCAGGGGCCTGAGCCTGAGTCCACGTGGAGGCCAGTGCATTAACTGCTGTTGATCTCATCTTGACCCCCTGGCATCACACCCTTGACTGTCTTTGCTGACCCTTGTTCCTGGACTGACAGTGTAGAGGGGAACCAATTCCTTACCCCCCATTTTGAAAAGAGAAATAAGTATATATGAGTTTATATCTGGAGTCTAGGGTTCCTGGGGTGCGAGCACTAGAGCTTCATAAACAAAGAAAAGAAATCAGCCAATAACAACCATTACAGGGACTTAGATTAGTATCTGTGTCCGGAGCAATTGTAAACATTTCCTGGGGCCTGTGTTTGATGGTGGGGGGAAGAGTGGTAGGGGGAACAGAAGGAGAGAGGGGCCAAAGATAAGAACAAATATTCAAGTCCAGAGTGTGTGCTTAATGGAACTGAGATTTATTTTTCTGTGTGTCTTTTTAAGCCTCTAGATAGAGCACAAAAAATACGGCCAGCCAGGAAAGAAATAGCCCAAATGTAATTTAAAGGCTGACTTTTTAAACCAATACTTCAGCTTAGAGACACCTGTCCTGGTCCCTTGAAGATACCCAGCTCAGGGGAGGAGGATTCGAGTTACTGATTTATCTTCAGGTGCACAGACCTATTTTTTAATGTATTGCCCACTGGCAGGCTTTTGTTTAGCTTTTCTGTGCGATTCTACACACCCTTCTCTGTGGAACGGAGAACAGCCCCATAGGCCATTATTTCCTCTGATGTCCTGACACCTCAGAAGACACACAGCCTGGCCATCTACGTCAACACTTTCTCTGGCTTCATAATAGGCAGAAAATTCCAAAATAGGAGATATAGCCACTCTGCCCTCTGAGGTACAACTGAGAGGAGCGTGTGCACACCCAGGACATGTGTGTAGCTTTGGGAGTGCACGTGGGTGACAATAACAGTATGTCCATGGAAACTTTTACTGCAAATATGTCTTTTACTACCAGGAAGCCATAGCAAAGGTAAACCTGATTCAGTTCAGACATACGTGTCACACACATGTCAGACATGACACATGTAATACATGTCAGATATTGTCACATACATGTCCATGAACACCCTTCAGTTGTGGATTATCGGGCAGGGTTGGTGTATCTCCTGTTTTGGAATTTGCTGCCTGTTATGAGGCCAGAGAAAGTATTGATGCAGATGGCCAGGCTCTGAGTCTTTAGAGGCATCAGGACATCAGAGGAAACAACAGTCAATGGGGCTCTTCTCTTTCCATAGAGAAGGGTGTATAAGAGTCGCACAGAAAAGCTAAACAAAACCTGCCAGTAATCATCTGTTGTCTGCCAGGACCCTTGCTCCTTGTTGGGGCATGCGCAAGTGAAGCCTAGAGAAAAACAATAACACAAATATTTTAGAGCTGTCCTTATGGGTCCCGTGTTGAAGTGAGGGTGTGCTGTCCATATACCAACCATGCAAAAATAGGATCTGTTTTACAGGAGTGATTTTTTTAGAATTTATTTTATTCAAATATAGTTGCTTTCTAATGTGTTCATTACTGCTGTACAGCACAGTGACTTTCATATATATTATTTTCTATTATGGTTTTTCGCAGGATAAAGGAACATATAGTTCCCTGTGCTATAGGGTAAGACTTAATTGTTTATCTATTCTCTATAAAATAGTTTCCATCTACTGATTCCAAACTCCCAGTCCATGTCTCCTCCACCCCCTCCTCCTTGGCAACCACAAGTGTGTTCTCTATGTCTGTGAGTCTGTTTCTATTTCGTAGATAAGTTCATTTGAGTCATATTTTAGATTCCATATGTAAGTGTTGTTCTATGATATTTGTCTTTTCTTTCTGATTTACTTCACTTAGGTTGATAATCTCTAGGTCCATCCATGTTGTTGCAAATGGCATTAATTCCTTGTTTTTTATGACTATATGACTAATATACTATTGTGTGTAATTAATTCCACATCGTCTTTATCCATTCATCTGTTGATGGCTATTTAAGTTGTTTCCATGTCTTGGCTATTGTGATTAGTGCTGCTGTGAACATTGGGATGCATTTATCTTTTTGATTTATAGTGGCTCAAATTATAAAGAATCTGCCTGCAGTGCAGGAGACCTGGGTTCAGTCTCTGGGTCGGGAATATCCCCTGGAGAAGGGAATGACAACCACTCCAGTATCCCTGCCTGGAGAATTCCATGGACAGAGGAGCCTGGCAGGCTACAGTCCATGGGGTCACAAAGAGTCGGACATGACTGAGCGGCTTCTACTTTATCTGTTTGTACAGATATATGCTCAGGAGTAGGATTGCTGGATCATATGGAAACTCTATTTTTAGTTTTTTGAGGTGCCTCCATATTGTTTTCCATAGTGGCTGCACCAACTTACATTCCCACCAACAGTGTAGGGGGATTCCATATGGGAGTGTTTTGAATGAAGGACAATGAGAGCTGAAGAAGGGGAACCTTGATTGTGACCAGGGAAGGTTGTATATTCAACATGCATGTACTGAGCCCCTACTGTGTGTTGGGTACTGTCCTGGGTGACAGGTATACAGAGGGGATGAACGAAGTTTAGGGTTTAATGAGAAGAGATAAAGAACAATAAACAAATAAATGGAGAGTTTCAGAGAATGAATATGAACCATAAAATAAGTAAAGCAGATAACTGGGATGGGGCTGGGAGCTCTTTGAGATATTGTGCTGAAGAAGAATGCAGAATATGTTACAACTGAAATGAGAATTGAGTGACAGACAGGTATCCACATGGAGATCTGGAGACAGAACATCTTAGAGAGGGAACAGAAGCTGCAGTGGTCATGCTAAGGTCAAAATTCACCAGGGGACAGCTACGTCGAGTCTTTGAGACATGATGTGAGCTTTGAGTGTCATTCTAAGGGCAGTTAGATGCCCTGAGAGGTTTTTAAGTACGGGGTGATCTGATTTATGTTGTTGCGGCTCTTAATTGGTCTACCTGTGATGTAGAAAATGGAATGTCCGTGTAAATAGTAGAAACAAAGAGAAGAGAAGGCATAGAGGCAGAATGAGGGTTATTTCTGAGATAAAGTCGATGGGACTTAAGTGGATGTAGAGTTTGAAGCAAAGGGAGAAAGGATGGACAATTGCTACATCTTTGTCCTTGACAGGGAGACAATGATGGTGTCATGAACTAGGATGGGGCAATTAGGACAAGGAGGTGAGGAAGCTAGATCTCTCTTTGGGACATAGCAAGTGAACGTGTCTATTGAACAACTAAAGATCAGGCCACCTTGCTATCATTTATTTAGCACACACTGTATACCTGGTATTATTCTAGGCTTTTAAATGTATGACCTCATTGAATCCCCAGGATAACCTGATGAGAAGAAGAAGGTGAGGCTCTTTGATGAGCACAGATAGCCAAGTGCTATTCAAACACTTGTCTCTCGCAGCTCTTATGGGTGAGGGCAGAGGCTGGCAAGGAGACCATACAATGATATGTCCAAGTGGTCAGGCACCCTCCTCCTCTCTGCACCAGGATAGATCTCCCCTCCCAAGTGGTGCCAGGGAGCAGACGGCCTCCTGTCAAATTTCACTGACATCCTGAGGGGCTCACTTCCACCTGCTGTGAACTGATGAGGGAGAGAGAAAGTTATTGTTGAATTCCCAGCTTGCCCTTTTCGATATAAAGTTCACTTGTGGTATTTTTTTTAACTCTAGTTGCTAGTGCATCTTGTTCTCCGGAGTGTGAGGGACCCAGCTTCCCTCATAGCCTTTAATTAGTTTCTGGATGATAACATCTTCACCGAGAAGCAACTGGTGACGTCCCCCCGTCTCGGGGGGAGGTAAAAGAATCTAATAAAGACATTCAGTGTTTCTAGGTGATGTGTTTGACAAGCTTTGTATTAACAAGAAGTCTTGTTAGACCTTTTTTTCTTTCCCACCACACTCCCTGCTTTGCCCCGGATCCCTGGTATTTCGCAGGAGAATTCACAGAACTGAGAACTTGTAGCTTCAAACAGACCAGTGCACATCTCCACCTCTCGTCCTAGAGGGGAAGAGGCTTCACCTTGATCTGTTCGCAGACTGTAACCTTTATGAGGGATTTAGTGGCAATAAAGCCTCGGAACAAAAACTCAGCTTAAAACCAACTGACAGGTTACTTTGCACAGCAGTGGGGCTACTTCCTAGGCCTCTGGATTTAAGGCCAGACAATGAGATGTTCCTTCCATTCACCTTAATTATTCCCAAAGATGCTGGTCATAGGGAGGGAAGTATAACTCACAGTTTCATTTTGATGTCTGCAGCATCAGTACTTGGATGGAGAGAGGCAGAAACTCCCCTCCGAGCTCCTCTGAACTTAACCTTGCAGGTGCTTGAGGGAAGGAGAAAAGTCTGTGGAAAAATTTGGGCCATACGGCAGTCCAGGCAGGGTGGGGAGGACTCCGCGGCCACTTTCCCACTGCCGTCAGCACAATTCCCTGCTGCACATGGTTTTATAGCTTGTGTTTGAGCGTGTAACTACCAGTGCTTTTAGGCAATTAGAATTAAAGTGCTGATGACGCCATCAAAGCAGCTGAGAATGGAAGCGATCTTGGCACCAATGACAGTCAGCAGATTGACAGCCTAGAGATGCCGGGTTCCGCAGAGCTGAGTGCAGGGCCCCTGGGAGGCAGGGCCTCTGTCCCTGCCCTGCCCCTTTGCCCTGTGGCCCCCATCTGACCTAGATGAGGCAGCCTGGAAGTAAGGAATAATTGGAGCCTGCTCTCCTGGGAAGTTCTCAGGGCAAGAGGGGAATCTGCACAAACAGAACCATTGCCAGGAATCTGGGAGATCATGGTGACAAGCACAGATACATCTGCATAATGTTTTCTCTCAGGATGGCCAGCTGTGAAGTTCATCCTGGGGTCTGGTGAACAGGACTGTTGTAGAAAGACTGTTCCTCTCTCTGCAAGGTGGGTTTCTGAGCAGAAGCAGGAACATCCAGAACACCCAGGAGCAGAGTTAGTGAACATCTTCCTGAATGGGGAGAAATAGGACCCCTGCTAAAAATGCAGTGGGAGCATCGGAGCTGAGGACATAAAACTGAAGTAGGTAAAGGTTCCTGCAGCTGAGACCAAGGCTGCTTGGAGGGCCCAGCTGTGTGTCCTGAGCCAGATGGGGGCTGTGTCACCTTTCTCTGCAGATCTCTGGGGCTTGTGCAAAAAGTCTCTCTGGAGGATGGGGTCTAGGATATAATAAGAGGGCAGCCATACTTGGGCGGCTGTCCTTAACTGGCCCCTTGAGTTTCATGGGCATCAGCTGTGTGCCTACCTTGGAAAGCAAGAGCCACCTGAAGATACCAGAGGTTGTTTCTCAGTCGCTCAGTTGTGTCCGACTCTTTTTGACCCCATGGACTTCAGCCCTCCAGGCTTCCCTGTCCTTCACTATCTCCCAGAGTTTGCTTAAATTCATATCCATTGAGTCAGTGATGCTGTCTAACCATCTCATCCTTTGCCACTCCCTTCTCCTCTTGCCTTCAATCTTTCCCAGCATCAGGGTCTTTTCCAGTGAGTCAGTTCTTTGCATCAGGTGGCCAAAGTATTGGAGCTTCAGCTTCAGCATCAGTCCTTCCAGTGAACACTCAGGACTGATTTCCTTTGAGATGGACTGGTTGGATCTCCTTGCCGTCCAAGGGACTCTCAAGAGTCTTCTCCAACCACCACCGTTCAAAATCATCAATTCTTCGGCACTTAGCTTTCTTTATGGTCCAGCTCTCCTATCCATACACAACTACAGGAAAAGCCATCGCTTTGACTATACCAGCTTTGACTTATGCCAGATGCCAAGGCAGAAAAAGAATCTGCTTGAAGAGGCCTGGGAGCAGGGCCTCCAAGGATGTGGCAAGGCTGTGCCTGCTGGGACCAGCAGGATTGGACAACTCCTGGTGCATCTCCCCAGGCCCTACGTCTGAGTGGTGTGGAGGAAGCTGGTTCTAGCGTGCTGGCAGGAAGCCCTGGTCAGCCCTTCTGGCTTGGCTTCCACAGCAGACCCTAATGCTGTTTATCAGGAATGGATTGGACTCTGTATTATGTTGATTGATCACAATAGCATTCATCTGCGGTATAATTAGCAATTCACTGAGTGCTTTCAGTTATGGGACATATTTCAAATGATTACAAAACTCTGTAGCCAGAGCTTAGGTCTGAGATCTGCCACTTCCTAGGTCACTGGCTTTGAGCGAGTTAGTAGCTATGAATAGCCTCCACATTTTAGGTTAGATAGGAAAACACATGGGTGGTATCTGGTATTTATCCATTGTACAACAAATATTGGAGTCCTCGTTCCAATTTTCTCCATGAAATCATGTAGGTGAATCAGGTTCTTGATTCCATTTTGTTGTACCCTCATTTTCATTTTTGAGGACCTCAGTGTGTGTAAATTTTAGCTGATCTCTCTCTATTAGAGAATCTGTAGTCTGTCTGACTTCCTGTATGAAGATCTTGGGTTAGCCGCATCACCTCTCTGAGCATCAGCATCTTTACTGTACAATGCAGAGAATGTGTATGGGTTCCCTAGAGGATGCAAGAGGAAGCACCAAGTGGTAAGGAAATTCCAAGTTGACTCAATAGTTTAAAAAAAAAAAATCCACCAGCTAATACAGGAGATTCAGGAGACAGGAATTCAACCCTTGGGTCAGGAAGATCCCCTGGAGGAGGAAATGGCAACCTAGTCCAGTATTCTTGCCTGGAGGATGCCATGGACAGAGGAGCCTGGAGGGCTACAGTCCAGGGAGTCGTGCAGAGTCAGACACGACTGAGTGACTAAGTGCACACACACACAGCAAATGTTAAGCCCCTGACAAAGCACTTGGCATACAAGGTGTCCTTGCTGTCTCTCCTTCCTTCGTGAACTGGTCCCTAAAGAGCTGAGCATGGAGCAAGAAGCCAGTCACGTGCCTTCAACCCAAAGCAGCTGCTTTCACACTAGAGCTGGAAAGCACTCGCTCTGCCTGGATATCGTGATGAGCAATGATTCCCTTATATCCGCACTTTAAACAATTGATGAGGAGAGCGTTCTTAGCAATTTCTTGGATGTTGCCAAATATAACAGAGCACTGATGGTGGCAGGTAGGTTGCTGTGAAATTCAATTTGCGCTAATATGCCCAGAAGCAGGGAAGCGTGGCGTGGGGCCCGCGTGGTGTTTACCCTCCTCCCCACATCTCTATCAGGCATGAGGAAACCAGGTCAGGATCAGAGCTCGCAGAAACTTCCACCTTTCAGTGGATCCTGAAAGAAACACATTCCGAACTTCGGAACCAGTGACTTATGACTAATCCCGAATAAATCACTAGCTTTTCTCCCCCGGCTTCTTGATTTTTTTCCCCCGCAAACAAGAAGGGTTTTAATATGGGGAGAGAGAAAGAGTGAGATGTAAGAAATGACAAAATGATTCTGGGTAAAGAAATAACAACCCGCCTGAGGCTGTGTCGTCAAGGAGCTCTCTGTGTTTTCAGACTCTAATGTGGGATTCGGAGTATCTAGGATCTAACCTCTCCCTTCTGGAGAGTGGAGAGAGCAAGTGCAGAGCTGGGGCGGGGGTGGGGGAGGCGAAGGGTCCTTTTGCAAAGCTCCACCCCACACCCACCGCATCTCATGTCCTCCCCTCAAGACCCTGCTGACCTCGAAAGTGCCAGCACTTCTGAAGAAGGGATGAGCACCCATTTGGGGGGTGGTCGAGCCCATCTCAGCCTCTAAACAAGGTGTCCTCCTTCTGCCCCACACTGCACCGGATGTCTATATTTAGCCTCATCTGGGCCTCTAGAGATACAAATTGTTAGTAATATCGATAAATCACATTTGAATAGTACTTTGTGCTGAAAATGTAATTTCTCACAGTTTTATCTGATCCACAGAGTGTGTGCTTTAAAAAGGCAAGGTAGATATTCTTATAATTAAAATAATCTGAGAGTTAAATGATTGACATGAATTTATACAGCTAGAAACCTTCAGCCTGGGCTTAATACTTAGGCTTCTGAGGCAAAGCTGAGGATTCTTTCTATCACGAGATCCCACAGATCCCATGATACCTGAAGACATTTCCTATTACACAAATATTTGTCCTGGAGAAAAGGAAGACGGGAAAAGGAACGAAGAAAAGACAGGCTGACTAGTCTTTTTAGTCAAAATAAGCCAAGAGAATGCCCCTCAGTGGACTCAGCAGTGGGTTTGATGGATCAGGTCTCCGTCATGATACAGCTAGGACCCCTGCCTCAGGTGAATGCTCCCTAGAAGCCGCAGCTCTGGGGTCCAGTGCATAGGGTGAGGCCAATGCAAAAGAGAAGGAAGGTGAGGAAAAGCCAGTGATGGATAGGGAAGATAACGAAACAGTCTTGCAAACACTGGAAGTTCCAAAAGTATACTGATGAAACCTCTCACCCACTCTCCTGATAGAGACCTATGCTATGCAGGAATAACCGAGGGCTGTGGGCAGACAAGTGGTCACAGGGAGCTGCAAAGCCAGGTGCCACTCGTGGGAGGGTGCGTCAGCAAGACCCCAGGCCCAGAGAACCCCAGGCAGGGTACCCGCACTCCACTGCACTAACTGTGTGCAGAGAATACATTTGGGATCAGACATAAGCTGCAGTCATGTCTCACCATCTGGTTAACCTGACGCACGTCACTAACAGCTCACAAAGCCTTAGTTTCTTCATCTGTAAATCGGAATCATAATAGTGCCATCTCATAGCATTCTTGTGAGATTAAATAAAATAATGGAGTCACACTTCCTATAAAATTTCTAATTCGCAACTGAAATTCACAGTCTCAGTGCATATATGAGATGGTCGAATTCTATTTTTTTTGTGTGTGTATCCATGATTCAACATGAATTTCTTATTTTTCTAACCCCTCTATCTGCTCATTAAAATGAAAACATTTTAAAATCCTGCATTATAAACTCGCTACACTTTATAGATGATGATGTACCTTCACCTGTAAAATGTAGGGAAGGAAACAATGAGGGTGACCCAGGCATCTCTGTTTGCCTGGAACTTTTCTGGTTTTAGCACTGAAATTCCCATGTTCTGGGAATCGCCTTGTGTGCTATGCGTGCTTAGTCACTCAGTCGTGTCCAACTCTTTGCGACCCCATGAACTGCAGCCCACAAGGCTCCTCTGTCCATAAGGTTTCTCCAGGAAAGAATACTGATGTGGGTTGCCATGCCCTCCTGCAGGGGATCTTCCCAACCCAGGGGTCAAACCCAGGTCTCCCACATTGCAGGCAGATTATTGCAGGCAGATTCGTTCTCGTCTGAGCCACCAGGGAAGCCCAACTTCCAGGTAAACCAGGATAGTTGATCAGCTTGGAAATAGCATCTACTTGTGGGATTAATGCAAGGGTAAGATACAGTGGGGCTTCCCAGTTGGTGCTCATGGTAAAGAACCCACCTGCCAATACAGGAGATGCAGGAGACATAGGTTTGATCCCTGAGTGAGGAAGACACCCTGGAGGAGGAAAATGACAACCCTCTCCAGTATTCTTGACTGGGAAATCCCATGCACAGAGGAGTGGTGGGCTACAGTTCTTGGGGTTGCAAAGAGTCAGATATGACTGACTTACTAGAAAACAACAACAATTTAATAAACAGGAACCATTGAAATTATTATATACTCTGAAAGCCTTCAAAGGCTATTTAGAGATGTTGAGGAAGTTTAGTTATTTCAGTGTACCTGTATTTCCATACAGCCTTGTCAAAGCACTCATTCGTTCGTTCGTTCAAAACCTACATGTTGACACAAACTGTGTTCTGGCAGTGTGTTGTGTGCAGAATGCTTCATGAACAAGACAACTAGTTGGGCTTACATTTTCCCTGGGAGAGCAGACCATATGCAATAGTCTGGTGTGGGGTGTTCTACATCAGGGAAGATGATGGAGGAAGGCTTCATGGAGGAGCTAAGATTTAAAGAGTAAGACAGTCCTGGCCAGGTGAAGAGCAGGGAGAAAGGAAACTATGAAGAACCAAACAATGACCTGAGGTGTCTGGGGAGGAAGGGAAACCAGTGACTGGATATTCCTACTCTAGGTTATGGATCCAGGCCTGGGTGTCTCTGGACACCAGGCGAGTCGAGGGTATTCCAGATGGGTCCTTTTAATTCTGTAAAGACACAGGTCCCAAGGCCTTAGCTGTCATGCAACCCTTGCCGTGAGACCAGTCCCAAGCTGCCATGGGCATCTCAGATCTTCACTGAAGAGAGGAGGTGGGGGTCAGGGGGTGGGTGTGAAGAGGCACAACATGCCATCAGCAGCAAAGGCAGCATCTAGGATGCTTAGATCTGCACGTGTCCTTGGGAGCCTGGCTCAAGGCACTTCTGTGCATCCTCAGCCCCAGAGGACCATGAAAGGCTAATAAAGCATCTTAATTTGGATTTAATAGGGTATCTACTGTGCGCTAAAAACAGCCAATTGCTATTTATTAATGACATAATTATTAGAGCTTAACACCTGGGCAGTGGAGGCTACATGAAGAGTGAGGAAGTTCCCAGAATACTGTTTAAATAATTATGGTATTTAATTATTTACACATTTGAATTAAAATTCAATAAGAGCCAGATTATACCTTAACATAATACGTTAATGTGGAACTTAATCCAAAGAGCATGGCTGAGGGGGTTTCCACCTTTCTTTCCAAACCTAACTTGACCATTTCTCGATTGCTCTGGTTCGATAGGGATCGGGTTTCTAGATTCAGACCTCAGAAGTCAGCAGAGATGTCACGTGCACCTATGTGGAGATAAGCGAATGGCCTCTTTCAAGGGTCCGTGGACTCTTTGGAGACCTCAGACCCACCCTAGACCTCGACTGTGTTATCCCAGCTGCCAACAGGAGAGTCCCGCCAGTCTGCCGGGCCCTTGTCACCGCATGAGCTTGTCTGGTACAGAATCAGACTAAGGTTCTGCCCCAAAGAAGTTACGCAGCTAATGCAAATGTATGCGCCATCCAGCTGCTGGTGAACAGAAGGGCCTTCGTGTCAGACTCCAGGCTCCTGAATCCTCCACCTGGGAGACCCACAGGCACTACGGCTTGACCTCAGTGTTGCTCTCAAACCCACCCTTTTCTTTCCACCCTTACAGAGCCCAAGGTTTAACCCAGGCCTTGAACATCACTGGTAGAAATTGATTTCTCAACTCGAATTTTCTGTGTGTTTGCTCTTTCTGACACCTTGTTACAAGCTTATTTTGCTTAAAGCATATTAATATGTGTGTGTATATATATATATTTATAGTATTTCCTCTTTTAAATGATTTCAAATGCTTGCCATTGCCTATAGGATGGAGTTAAAACCCAGGAAGTGGGTTAATCCTTGAGTGGGTTAAATTTATCTACCATTCGTTTTGTGTTGACATGACATACATATTTGCCAAGCACCGTGTGTGCATGCTCAGTTGTGTCCGACTCTTTGCAACCCTATGGACTGTAGCCCGCCAGGCTCCAATGTCCATGGCATTTCCTAGGCAAGAGTACTGGAGTGGGTTGCCATTTCCTCCTCCAGGGAATCTTCCTGATCCAGGGATCAAACCCATGTCTACTCGTGGCTCCTGCCTTGAAGGCAATTTTTCACTGCTGAGCCACCAGGGAAGTCTTCACCTAACACTAAAACTCACTTATTGCATACTTCACATAGCTTGGAATTTCTGTAAGTGCATTTCACAAACTTACCCCTAAATCCTGAGAAGAACCCTGTGAAGTACGTGCATTTGGCTTCATGACATGAAGATGTGGAGTGCAGAAAGGTGAGGTGACGGGCTGAGACTGCCCAGCTCGAGTGCAGTAGATCCAGGATCTGGACCACTGCTCTCCATTGCCTCTGGCAGTGGATAGACTGTATCCTCACATGCGTCCTGGTTTCCTGCCTTCCCGTCTGTGCCCCTGCACTTCGCTCCCACTTGAAGCCGCTTCACTTCCTTCATCTTCTTGACTGTTTCTCCATTGTTGATCCCCACACTAGACTCTGTGGCCCAGGAGAAGCTGTTCCCATACCCTCACTGGCCGTGATTCTCCCACACTAACTCTTGGAACTTCATGTCTGACTGCTGGGGTCCAGTCACACACAACCCTGTGATGCACTGGGATGTTTATAGGCACTGGGTCAACAAAACATGTGCATTTCTGGACATCATGCACACACCTAGCCCACAGTCATGTATGCAGTAGGTGTTCACTCAATTTTTTTTTCAGTGTGGACCAATTTTAAAGTCTTTATTGAATTTGTTACAATATTGCTTCTGTTTTACGTTTTGATTTTTTGGCCATAAGGCATGTGGGACCTTAACTCCCCTAGCAGGGATCAAACCCACAACCCCCGCATTAGAAGGCAGAATCTTAACTGCTAGACTATCAGGGAAGTTTCTTACTCAATGTTTGGTGAATGACTTTTGGCCCTGCCTCCTTCAGTAGCTATTCTTCCATTGACAATGATGCCTGGACATCAAAATTCTTAATAATAAGATTTTGCTAACATCACCTCCTTTCCCTGAAATGCCTTTCCTCCTCAGAACTGATTAATGTTTACTTATCTCCTGGGACTTGTCTGAGGTGTCTCATATCCAAGGAGCCCTCCATGACATCCATTTCCAGGCTGGCTAGGGTGTCTCTCTCTGCATTTCCTCACCACCTTATCATATACATTTAAGGGATTTGTTTCTGTTCTGGTTTTTGCATCTCTAGACTGTGGACTCCTTGAGGACAAGCACTGTGTCTTTTTATTGTCATGTCCTTGGGGCTGAGCACAACACTGGTATATGGAAGTGCTCAGTGAATATTGATGGATGAATGAATGAACAAATGCCTGAATGGATAAATGAAAGCAATGCAGTCCTAGTATGTTTCTAATAGCCTGCTTGATTAGCCAAGGTAAGATGCAGGATGTATCCATGGAAGCAAAATAAAATTGTAAGTAGCCCTATCCTCATTGGTCAAAATCTTCTTATGAACATGTATTAGCCATAACCACAGTGCATCCTTGTCAATTTACTTTAATTTTAAATACTGACAGCATGTTAAAAGTTGCCACCTAGACAATGATACTTGTAATCTCCTTGCATCTTAGGCACTGTGCCAGTTTGGTTCTGATAATTGGGATTGCACCTCTGGTGGCCTGCCTTTCAAGTTCATCTCAGGGCAGTCTGCCATCTTCAAGCTCTACTCTGAGGCAGGCTTGAAAGGCCAGCAAGCATTTCACCAACTTCAGCTGCATGAGTTGGATGAGCTCCAGTTGTGAGAGGAGGGAGACAATTCTAGATGATTCTTCCAAGCATGAGGTGTGATGGTCTCATTTGATATACTCACTCTGCTGACAGCTCTGGCCCAAACTGCCTCCTCTTCTACTCAGGGACTGTCCATTGTTCTCTAGTGTATGATTAGCAGATTAGCTATCATGTAAGAAGCCAGGAAAATGAACTCCCAGCAAGCCCTTCCAAAGCAAGAGTAATTCATTACCCAGCCTGATTTCCACTTAAAATGTACTTTGAGCACACTTCCAACTACAAACCCTAAATCACCCTGTGTTCACAAAGTCCATCATTTTTTATTTTATTGCGTGGCGTTGGTGTGACATAATCCCTTGCAGAGCATCTCAGAGTGCTTTACAGATCAATAAATTACTTACCTGCAGAGTTGAAGCGATGTCTGCAAGGCCAGCACCGCCATTCTGCAGCAGCCTGTCCTCTGAGAAACAGGCAAGGCTGTGCGATTGCCAAATGGGGGCAGGATCAGAACTGGGGCTTCAAGAATTACAAGTCCCAGTGAAAACTGTGTGTATAAAATGCATCAGATTTAAATGACTTAGAGAGCTTAGGAATTGGGATCCTTCAGATGGTCAGCAAATGAAGTGTTCGGTCATTAACTCATCATGTTTCTTTCTCTTCTGGAAGTTTCAATTTAGCTTTTATAATGATACAGACATAAATCTCAAAGATATGTCTTAGAAGTTTTAGATCTTAGAGGCTGGGGTCACTCCCCAGCCCTGGCTACATCCACCTTCACACTACTTCTACCTGAAGCTCCATATGGATTTAAGTCTAAAAATGATGAATTGATGCTTGCTTTATGCAAGGCGCTGTATTGGAGACAGCAGAAAACAAAATGATGAGCAAGGCTCTTGTACAGTGTCTTCCAGTATAATCATGTATAGTCAAGGAAAAAAATGACTCATGTTACGTAAACCAACTTATTTTAATACTGTGGAGGAAGCTACATGGTCTCCAGGATGGAGAAGCACTGCCCTTGGACATAGCCTGGAAGACCTTCTGGAAGGGATGCTGGCTCAGCGAGGTCTTGAATGATTCCAGTCAGTCTAAACAGTTGGAGAAAGGTGCTATGGGACCAAAACTAGAAGCAATGGCTTGAGGCTCAGGACACAAAGTCCAATGAATGCATGTTAATGAGCATTCCTGGTTGGGTGGGGCTTAGAGATGGATGGGAAGTCAGTCGTCAGGAGATGGAAGGAAAATGGCAAAGAACAGCTATCTGCAGACACCCCTGTTTCTGGAGGAGAAAATCCAGCATAACCAGGAGTGAGTGATAAATAGTTCCAGAAGAGAAAAGACAAACGCACAAAGTTCCAACCAGTCTTATTTTTGTGTGAGGGCTGCATTGGGGTCTTAGCCTTGTCTGGGAAGTAAGGGTGATGATGATTAGCTTGCCTAGGGTCTCCTGCAGGCCAGGTGACACCATGTCTTGGGGGACCATGGGTTCTGGAAAGACACTTGGGGGTGGCTCAGAGGCATGCTGATTGAAGGAGGAGAACTGATGTGAAGACACCTATGAGAATTGGACAGAGAGGCCATGAAAACTTGAATCACTAGCGTGTCAGAGCCAGTGTTGGTAGAACTGAAATGACGCGTGTTAATGGCCTGGTTTTGGGGTTGCTGTAATCATGTAGCTAGTTGGGGAAGCAGCTCCCTTGAACAACCATTATGATTCCATCCTATAAATATTTGTTGTATTTTTACTATGAAAATACATAGCAAAAGTGTTTGTGGCTCAACTGTGCTCAACTCTTTGCAATCCCATGAACTCTGGCCTGCCAGGTTCCTTTGTCCATGGGATTCTTCAAGCAAGAACACTAGAATGGGTTTCCATTCCCATCTTCAGGGTATCTCCTGGCCCAGGGATTGAACCTGTGTCTCCTGCATTGCAGGATTCTTTACCATCTGAGCCACCTTCCCAAGCTCTCTGGCATTGCCTTTAAATAAGAGGAAATAGAAGCTGAAGTCAAGGTGAGATGTTTCTCTCATGTGTAGCATGATTCCTCTAGTTCCTCCTCATTGACTGTAGCTCTGCGTTTCTGTCCCTGGGTTATTCTGCCCACTCTCCTTTGAAGACAGCAAAGAAACATTTCAGCAAAATTTTAATTTTCCTTTACCTGTTTCATCTCCACAGTATCTCCCAAAATTGTGGAGATTTCTTCAGATATCTCCATTAACGAAGGCAACAACATCAGTCTCACCTGCATAGCAACGGGTAGACCGGAGCCCACGGTTACCTGGAGACACATCTCCCCTAAAGGTAAGAGAAGCTGCTTGGTACATCGTGTCATGCGAGGAAGTGGGAGAATCGTTGGCTTTGGCAGGAGGTTATGGTGGTGATGGCTTGGTCATGAGGATCCCACATTCTTGGTGGCGTGATAACAATATACTCATAGCTCTGCAGAGAATATTGGTGTTCTCAATGCAAGACGGACATAACCTCTAAGATTCCAGAAATCACACTGGAGGATTTATGCAATCCCTGGGAGATTAATCTCCCTTGTTTCTGGGTGAAATGGTGGTAATATGTCCTGGGTGACTTTTCTGTTTGCATTGGATGGTAGAGTGCTCAGTTTGGTGTTGGTGGCATTGTTCAGCTGGCTATGGTAAGAGAGAGAAAACACAGACACGCAGTGATGAATGAGAGCTTGGAATGGCCGTGTTCCTAAAAGGAACATCGCCAGATCTGTACTGCTTCAACACTGCCAAGTATCTGGCCGCTAGGCCATGAGTCCTTGTGTAGTTTTGTTGTCGTTCTACTCTGATTAGTCCTAGATGACAAATATCACTTAATGTTTGACTAAATTGCAAAACTCACTTTGTCTAAATGTCTAGATGTTTTGTAGACCAGACTAAGTATTGTTTTGTGCTCGCGTAGATTGAACCTGAAACTTTAACAATTTAAGGCAAGATGCCATTTATTAAGGGCTTCTCCAGTGGCTCAGCAGTGAAGAATCCACCTGTAATGCAGGAGATGCAGGAGACGAGGGTTCGATCTCTGGGTTGGGAAGATCCCCTGGAGGAGGGCACGGTTACCCACTCCAGTATTCTTGCCTGGAGAATCCCATGGACAGAGGAGCCTGGTGGGCTACAATCCATTGGATCACAAAGAGTCAGACATAACTTAAGTGACTGAGCACTGGCGTCATTTATTATAAAGCTAGCTTTTATGCAACGTGTATTACATGGTTTCATTTTGTCTTAAATGTCGACTGAGTGTTTGGGGATATAGTGATAAGCCAGAACAGACAAGTCTCTGCTCTCATGAGCTCACATCCTCATAATACAAATAACCAGTGATAATAATAATAATAATAATAATGTGGTGATAAGGATGGGAAAATAGAACAGGATACATTGACAGAAGGATAAGAAGTTTGGTCAGGAAAGGCGTTTGACATGGTGACATTTGAGCCGAGACTTGAATAAAAATCCTTAAATTTCATTGCTTGTGTCTGGCTAGCCTAAAATACATTCGTGTATGTATGTTTGTGTGTATGTGTGTGTTTGTATGTAGGCGCATGCGTATGTAAGTGCATTGTTGACTCAATGAAGGTTTAAGATGCTAAAGGACAGATAGCCACTACTGTAAAACAGATAAACAATAAGGGCCTACTGTAGAGCACAGGGAACTATACTTAATACCTTATAATAACCTATAATGGAAAAGAATCTGAGCTATATATATATATAGATAGATATCTAACTGAATCACTCTGTTGTACACCTGAAAGTAAGCTACTATTGTACATCAACTACACTTGAGTAAAAATGAGGATGCTAAAGTCATCGTGGGAGTGGTCATTTGCTTGGTGTTGCAGTCGGCGTCCCCCTGAAGCAGACCCTGAGAAGGTGATTGGTGAGCTAGAAGTTTATTGGAGGTGGTCCTGGGCTGAGCCCTGTGAAAGGGCAGGGGGGTTGGGCTGAGGGAGAGGTTGCCTGTGGTACCATGTGTGAGAGCAGGATGCATGTGGGGTGTTCTGAAGACAGGACGGGTTGTCCTCTATTGAAGTTATGGGGGTGACCTTTTACACCAGCACCGTGGTTGGTCAGAGAATTTGCACTGTGACCCCAGGCCGGGTATCTCTCTTCCTGCTGGAGCTGAGGACTGTCTGGTCCACCCCGGGGCAGGTGTCCTCTGTTCCTAAAGAAAGCAGGGCATCGCAGGGTCCACTATACCTGGGATTTAATGCAATCAATTGAAGAAGACCGCATGGGCCCCAGATAGCAAATTCCCTCTCGCAGGGTGATGAGTCGCCCTAAGGACTTTTTCACAGAAGGGGTGAGATTTTCATTGTGTTTAACTGAAACCCTGAGAACTCTCCATAGCCACCACACTTGAAGCCACCACTGTGAATGGGGAAACGGAGAGATGCTTGCCTTTCTGCCAGTCTCTCAACTGGAACTGACCATACTGGTGGACTGGCCCACAGTCTGGGAGGAGGTTTCACTGTGCCTAAGATCTCTAGTGATGAAAAGTTGTCCTGGGGGCACATCCCAGGGAAGGGTGTCCAGGTGGATAGACTTTCTGGTTCAAGGTGCACACCATTCATCCCTGCAAATGTTGGGTCCTCAGTGCTGCTGGACGCTGGGACAGTCCATACCTTGAGAATCTGCAGAACGTTCACCATCTCAGCATCATGGACTTTGCTTCTGTCAGGAGGCACCTCGCTCCCCATCCTGCAAGTCCCCCTCTGACTCCTGTTTGACGTCTTTTCTCATCCCTCCTCTGGCCCTGCAGTTCTTTGTCCTTTTCTGGGTTCTTTTTCTTCCTTTCCTCTTCTTCCCTTTCTTCCCTTCTCCTCCGTATGTCTCCTCTTTTTGTCCTGCCCTTTCATGCTTTCTCTTTTTGTTCTCTCCCTCACAGCCTCCTACACGCTCCCCTTCCGTCTCATTTCATCCCACACTGTCATCTCCTTTTCTCTCTCTTCCCCTCACAATCACTGTTGTCTCCCCGCTGCGTTGGCACCCTCTCCACTCTTCCTGCTGAGGTTCGCACCGCTGTGCGCTAGCATCCTTCCCCCGCCCTGGCCATCCAGCTGCCTCATTTCCCCAGGGGACTTTACCTGAGCCCCGGCCAGAGGCATCCATTTTCCTGGGGTTTTAGCTGCTATGGAAACAGAAGATAGATCAAGATGGAGAGGAGCAGGATAATCAGAATCTACCTGTGGATCAGAGTAATTTAGACGTGCAGCTTTTCCCAGATCTCTGGTCAGGATTAGCTACCCAGATTCAGACTGACGAGAGACACGCCACGTGGTAACTAATCACCTCGGGACTCACGGGGTGCTGCTTTCTCAGTGACTGATTATTTGGAGATGAGAGCTGGCATTGGGCTGCGGCGGAGCCTGAACTGAAGCTGGAGACCCTGAGCGGCCAGAGCTTCATCTGGCCCCACTAAGTGTCTGCAAAATGCAGCTTATTTTACATACATGTGCACAGGATGGGGGTTCCTTGGGAGAAAAGATGCTCTGCATCCGAGCAAAGGCTCCAAAGACAGAGCCTCTGTCATCCCTGGTGCCATCTATGTGGGCAGGTCATGACTCAGTCAAGACCATTGTTATTATACTCACAGTCATTAAAGCCCTGAAGGAGGGCTGACCCGGGCTAAGCACAGCGGGCAACCTTGATGGCTTCACTGCGTCTTCTTTCCTGAATGATCTGTTTGTTCTGCACATTTCTGAAAACTCCTAGTTTCCTCTATCACAGCTCATATGGTGCTCCCTGCAATAAGCTGACATTGGTTTATAACATTATATAAGTTCCATGCATAAAAGATTATATTTTGACTTCTGTATACACTAAAGTGAGCTCACCTCCAAAAGGCTAGCTTCCATCCATCTCCATACAGTTGACCCCCTGCTACCATTTCACTACCTGCCCCCACCTCACTTCCCCTCCAGTAACCTTTATTCTGTTTTCTATATCTATGTGTTTTGGTTTAGTTATATATATATATATTTCCCATATAAGTTATATATATATATATATATAATATATATATATATTTCCCATATAAGTGAGATCATATGATATTTGTCTTTCTCTCTCTCATTTATTTCACTTAACATAAGGTCCCAGCTTTGACTGCCTTTTATGTGGAAACAAAACTAAGAAGTGTTAACCACCATTGTATAATAGTGGCTTATGTATCCAGATATACAGAAGCTGGGAGTGATGTTATGGTGGGGAGGGAGTGGCAGGGTCTTTCTCAAAAGGTATCTGTTTGGCAAGTTACATCAGAAGGTAAGATCTCTCAGGCCACCTCTTGGCATTGCCGTGGAATGTGAGAAGTAACATTTCACCTGTTAGTACTGGTTGTATGTCTTTTTGGCTCCCTTCATGAACTTAGAGCTCCCAGAATTTCAAGGAGAAGGTGTACTAGCTTTATAGAGATACCTGCCCTCGCTGTACATACCTGTTTCGAAGGGTCCATGTGTTGCCTTGGTCTTTTCAGGACGAAAAGCCCATCTCACTTTCTCCTACAGAAATGCCACCTGGAGCTACACAAATGTTGCGATGGCTCCTTGCCGAATCCCCCGCTTTAACCTGCTGCTCCAGGCCCTGAAGGACCAGCAGTGGTTCCCAAAGTCCTGCAGCCACAGCCCGCACTTGTGATTCTATGTCTTGTCTTCTCTTTGCCTTCTCAAGATGTTCAAGAACTTATCTTAGCACAGTCCTTTCTGTCCGAAAGAATACCTCTAATGCTGTCTGTTCCTCCGAGTCTTCTAAGTAAACAGATAGCCCATCTCTTCCAGTGTGTCCTAAGAAACGCTTTTTAAAACCTCACAATTCATAGGAAAGTATTCTCAAAGGCCAGTTTTATGTCTCCAGCTTCTGCTGGACTGTCAGAGCTTTAGAGAGGAAGCTGAGGTTTCTGTATTTCCACCTCCCTGGGAGACCCCCATGAAGCCCAGTTGAAGGCTGAATCCAGCTACTGTACCTATGGGGTCTGGACTCACTGACCATCCTAAAAGGAGCAGTCCTCCTGGGTACCTACCTCAGCCTTTATCTCATCAAATAAAAGACTGAAAGTGACTATGTCACCAAGGCTATTGAGAGGAAGCTTCCAACTTGGCTGGGGGCTTAGGAGGGTCCAGCCATCACTCCACAGAGATGTCCAGATTCTGGCTCATGAGTTCTTTCAGACCGGGGCCCGTGTCTTTCTTTTCTCAGATCTTCCACCGCCTAACTCAATACCCAGCACCCAGAAAGCATCTAAGAAATATGTGTTGATTCCATAAATAGCACTTGTGCTTGCTGGTACCCCCAAGGGCATGACTGTTCTTCTACTAATTCAAAGAGTCCATCTGCATCCTTGAGGAATTCTCCTCCTCTTTGATACTGTGGTCCAGAGCTGGTGTGTTTCCTGCTGAGACTCTGCCGATGAGTCTCCAGATTTTCTCTAGTCTTTTTCTCAGAAGATTTTCTCAAGCCCTTCTCGAAGTCCCTCTGGTGGGGCAGCTGCTGTGGCAGCTGGACATCGCCTTGAAGGAATGACTCCTTTTCAAGTTCTCTTTTGCAAGGGCTGAGATGGCTCCCGAACATCTTTGGAGGTGGATCTTGGGTGGGCTGCCTTCTGCCCTCACCACTGCCTCCCTGCACTCACTCTTGCAATATCTGTGTTTCTCTGAGACGTAATTCACTGGGCCCTTCCGGGCACCTGAGCCTTTTACACACTTGTTCATCATCCCAACCTGCCTGTGCCTAAACCCACGACAACTTCCAGTGGTTTTGTAAATCAATCCTGGGTATTCCCAGAGAGAGTGAATTCAGGAGTCCATGAAAATGCACTGTTCCTCATGGGTTAAAAATAATACAAAGAAAGAAATCAGTACAACAAAAAATAAATATTATTTAAAACTTCTCTCCTCCGTCCCTCAGTGTGTGAACTGAGGTGGAGTAGAGGTGGAATGTTTCTTCTTGGGGCCCCACAAAGACCCCAGGGTGGGGAGCAGAGTCAGGGCCAGGCTCTCCATCCATTGAGCTGCATACCAAGCCCATCTCTTCCCACAGTGCAGGGTGGATGCTTCTGTAAGCCTTCCACACCCTCCCCTGTGGGGGTGGGCAACCTGTCTCAGCTGCCCAGTCCCTTCCCCCTCCTCCCTGAGCTCTCCTGCTGGACTTGAGGAGCCAGGGGGCAGTCGGCTGTCCAGGCCCATCCTTGTTTCTCAGAGCCTTCAAAGGCACCAGCTGGTGAGGACAGGGTGACCCGTGGAAGGGAGGGCTCCTCCAGTGTTCTGAGTCCTCCCTGACCCGCCCCCCAGGCCCTGCCCTGCCCCATGCCCACCCGTTTCCCATTTGTCAGCATTGACAGGCCTCCCTCCCCAACCGAGCAGGACACAGACGCACTAATTGGCACTAGAGGTATCACAGCTTGAGTTCAACCAAAGCTGGCAGGTGCCGCAACTCTGGTGACAGCTCTGCAGAAGGGTGTCAGGAGTGGAGCTCCGGTGTGCCACCGGCTGACGCAGCACCCTGGCACTAATGAGCAGCCTGTCAGCACCCGCGTCAGGGGCCCTGCGTGGCACAGAGATCATTAGGACGGCCAACGAGAAAAGAAGTCTCCAGCAAAGAGGTATCGGGGATGGGAGGGAAGAAGGACAAAGTGGGACTAAAGGTTTCACTTCACCCACCGATGTCCATCACCCCAAAGGAGGGGGCCAAAAAAAAAAAAGACGCAGGAAAGACAAAGATCTTCAGGAAAGGTCTCTATCTACACCCACCCTGGACAACTCGTGGAACCTTGTTCTGGTGGCTGCCCTGAAATTAGCGGTACAGGCGATACATCTTTTCTGCCATAAGCATGCGGGAGCGGGGGGTGCAGACCTCAATGACTGAGTCACCTCTCCAGTCATGGCCAAGGTGTGTGAAGCCAGGATTAGCCTAAGTTCCTGAGAGACAGGGGCCTGAAGGAGAGGCGGCCTGGGGATCTGTGTTCTTTGGCTCCGTGTCAGGGAGGCTCCCTGGCAAGGGAACCTGCTGAGCTGTGAGGGGCCCGCCTGTCTTCCGCTGGAAGGTTGGAAGGGGGGCGAGGCAGTAAGCAGAAGGCTTCTTCCCTGAGGTGCTGCTTCCCACAGGTGGGCCGGAGTGATGAGCAGTGTGTCTGCTCTCTCCATCTGCTTCCTGAGGACAGGTGAGAATGGTCCAGCCGGTCCTTTCTTCTGAGCCGTGTGCAATGTCTGGCCCTTGTCTGAGGCTCTGACCACCTGCAGTGACTCCTTGTCCTGGCTGGAGGTGACCTGCCCGAAATGGGTGACTTTGAAGGCAGGTCCAGCTGCATTTGCGTTCCCTTCGACAACTCGGGGCCTGGGTCCCACTGGGGCAGCGAGAAGCCTTTCTGAAGATGTGCTTCTTTCTTGGGATTTTGCTCCTGCTTCTCGGCATGGCTGGCACCTGGCACTTCCAGGATCTGGTCATAGACCCCAAGGGCCCTCCGGCTCATGCTGTGGGTCACACTGGGGCTTGAGGTTCACCTCCTCTTAAGACTCACCCTGCTCTCCTCACACATCTCCCTGCAGCATCTCGATCGAGTCCTACTCTTTTCTTAAGACCAGTCTCAAATGCTACCTGTCTGAGAGCCTCTGGTGACTTTCCTCCAGCAGAGCACCTGGGTCCTTCCCCCCGAGACCCCACCGCACTCTGCACAGTGATGAAGGTCGCCATCGCCCCAGGGCTCTGGAGGACTCCCCGACCCTGTGTCCATGGCATCAGAGGAGCAGCCGCAGGCCTCCTAAAGTTATTTTACCTCCAGTGCCGGGCACATAACCTGAGAGTGGCAGGCACTGTAGGGGATCATGGAAGGACCAAGTGTCCAGTAGTGCCGATAGAGTATGTTTCTTCCCTTTTTAAAATTGAGTCTGGTGCATAATTTAAAACAAAATCAACTTTAGCAAGGAAAGGGTAAGATCCAGGAATGTCTCATCTGCATCATCACGTTTCACAAACTAGTCAAAGGAGTTTGTATAAGAAATGCCTCTCCCCCGACCCTCCCTGCCCCCCCCAATGGAACTGGCTCCCTAGTAGACCCAGGACTGAGCCTCAGACACTTCGTCTGCAGAACAGAGCTAACCAGGCCCTGCCAAGTTGGAAGTGGCTTGACAGTCATGCTTCACAATGCAGGGTGCCCAGCTGACAACATACAGTAGGCGCCTAATGGTGGCTTCCATTGCCCAGGCCAGCCCTTCCTCTTCTCTCCCACCCAGAAGCCAAGAACAAAAAGGAGGAAATTAAAATTCCTTCCTCTGAAAAGGTTAAGTCCTTACAAAAGGACTCAAGCTCTGTCAATTGCCAGAAAGGATAGATTGTCAAAGGTGCTTCCTCAGCACCTCCCTCACCCCATGATTTTCTAATTAATGTAGGTGCTTGATTAAAATTCCCAGAGTACCCCAAGTAGCCATCCCAGGAGGGAACACATAATTGCTATTGCAAAAGATATTACAGCGCTCATTGATGGTGGGAGAAAAAAAAATAATTGCATCATAATGGAAAGTGGTGGATCTCCTGTCCAGGGGAGCAGGGGTGCATACGGTATTAGGTCCAACCTCTACAGAGAAAGCAGTTCATTATGATGGAGATAAACCAGTGGTCCATCCTCAGGTATGGGGCAAAGCGATCCACAAACTCGTTAAGTAAATGGTTTAAACACAGATCAAGGTGGCAAAGAAGGGAGTGGAGAGAGAGACATTTATAGATCACTCTTTTAACTCTGTAATTTTCTTTAACTGTAACATTATGGCTACATAGATACATTTAGGGTAAAATTTGCCAATGTCAATAAGGGTTTTGTAAGTTTAATATTTATGATCTGGTTTAAAGCAATATTAGAGCTGTACAGCTTCCTACTTCAAAGAAGAGAAAAATCATAAAAAGACTAGTGGGGAAATTAATGAGTTCAATGTGCCTCAATTGAGAACATATGAAATCAAGCCTCCGTCTAGAAACCGAGGGCAGAAGTGCACACCGCAGACGCTGTTTGTGGTTTTACCCAATTATTTTAAAACCCTTGAAAAATGGTGTAGAATGAGATGTCCGCTGAATGCAGGCACTGCTAACAGCATCCTCCCCCACGCTCTCCTGAGTCTTGGGCTATTTATGCGGGTACTTGGTGACCGTTACCATGCAGAACTGTTTTGATGAAACGAAAAAGGAAACAGAAAAGCAGAGAGATTGTATTGTCTTCCCCACAGATGCTAAGCAGCCCTGGCTCAATTATTACAAAGGCTCGTTAAAATGGCAGCCCCTCTAGGCCAGGAGACCCCATCTCTGAGGAGCATACCTGACAGGCAGCTTTTGGGGGGTACAGAAGGGCCTCTGCACGGCATTACCCTCCACTACAGCCGCGAAACCTCCTTTCCGAGGAATCCCCATAAACAAGATGAGGGCTTCAGGAATCCCGTAGCCAGGACTCACCAGGAGCTGCCAGGAGAGCTTGGAGGCAGTTTGCAATCAGATTGTCCTGTCCACGAGGACTTTGCTCTGCTCCTTTGACTTTGCACCTGCTTTTCCATCCTCAGTCCTCTCTTGACCTCTGATGATTGCTTTTTCCTTAGAGTCTGAAGGGCAGGGTTTCTATTATCCAACAACAATAGCTAAGACTCTGAGGATATTAAAAAATGTGCTATCCACTCTTGTAAGCATGCAGCATAGTCATATGAATTCTCAACAGCAGTGTGAGGCAGGTCCTGTGATGAGCCACTTTACTGATGAGGGGGCTGAGGCTTGGAGCCTAGACAACTGGGCCAGGAGAGAGGGCTCCAAGTGGAAGAGCTGAAAACCCTCCCACGGCCGCAGTGTCTCCAGAAGGCATGTGCTTAACCACTGTGCTGTACCATGCCACCCTCCAAGGGTGGCCCCTGGACCAGCAGCATGGGCTTTACCTGGTTCATATCCCAGACCTTGGGTGGGACACAGAAATCTGCCTTTTGGTAAATCCCCAGGGAATTGTGATGCATACTTGAGAGCCACCGCTATGTGCTATTTGCTCTGTGCTGGGCACTCTGCTTTACATACCTTAGTATCACTTAACTCCTACAGACACCCTTACAAGTAGGCGTCATTTCCATTTTGGCAATGAAGATATAGAGAGCTGATTGGAAAATTGGCCCACAGATATTATTAAGGTGAAGTTCAAATCCAAACCTTTTTGACTCCATGATTCATATTCTTTTAAAAAATCTTTTTAATTTTTATAATGTTGTATTGGTTTTCTGCTATACAGCAACGTGAATCAGTCACAATTATACATATATCCCCTCCCTCTCGAGCCTCCCTCCCCCCCCCCCCCCCCCTCCCCCCCCCCCCCCCCCCCTAGGTCATTACAGACTGCCAGACTAGGCTCCCTGTGTTATACTTCTCACCAGCTATACACTTTACACATGACAGTGTTTATATGTTGATGCTATTTTCACCATTCGTCATATGCTCTGCCTCCTCCACCGTGTCCACAAGTCCATTGTCTGCATCTGCATCTCCATCCTTTCCTGCAGATAGGATCATTAGTACTGTTTTTCTAGATTCCATATGCATGTGTTGATATACGATGTTTGTTTTCCTCCAAGACTCATTTTCTTTTCCCTGTGTCTCTTCTGACCTGTGCCTTCTCCGTCTCTAGGACATGGCTCCTCTCTTTCAGGCCTCCTACCTGCCCAGGGTCTGTGGTCCTTGGGTTTCCACGTGTCCACAGTATTCCCACAAGTTCAGCCATGCTCTTGTCTAGACCCTGGGCTCCAGGCTGGGCTCCGTGCTGGGCCAGGACGCTCCATCCTCCCCGGACTCTCAGGCTCCTTCCAGTGAATCTTTGCACCATCGCCTCTGAGCAGCGGACGCAGCCGCAGCACGCGCAGCGGCCACTCAGTTCTCACGGGAGGCATCGTCCTCCCCAGAGCCGCTGGTGAGTTTCAGGCTGTCTTCCCTCCCCCGCCCTCCCTCCGGACCATGGAGCAGGCATGGCAGTGCGGCAGCTGCTCTCTGACTCGATGTATTTCTTCCTCGTGTTAAATACTATCATTCACTCACACAATGGTATGTCTTCTGCTTTGATTGTTATTATTAGGTTGTTTTACACTTTAACGGCTTTAGATATGAAAAGAAATTGCTGGATGCCAGGCTATGTTTTTCATTATCTGACTCCATTCAGTTTCGCTCCGTGTCCTTGTGGCATTTGGCACACTTCATCTTCCTAGGGGTGTAAAATGCCTTTCCTGCTGGAGCCAGGACAGTCAGAGAGCAATGAGCAGAATACCAATTCCCGTTCTTGCAGATCCAGGGGCCAGCCTCCCTCAGGGCTGGGCTGCACATGCTCTCCAGATGTCCTATGGTTGTCTGGGTGTTTGGGGTCAGAACTAGGTAGCCCTTCCTCGCCAAAGATCATCATCCTGCCCTTTACTCTAACAGAGGCTGATTCTTCTACATTAACCCTGTCCCTCAGCCCCCAAAACAAATCTCTCTTCTCTTAGCAAGAGTTAAAAGGAATGACCTTGGGCTTAATCATTACTTTGACAGATTCTGGACTCCTCCTGTTTAACGGGTCTGCAGCCCAGGAGGCCTCACACTCCTTCCTAATTCCCTGCATCACTGCTTTGCCCTTTACGGAATGGTTCACTGGGGTCACAGTGGTTGAAAATATTCGGCCGGTCATCTGCATGATCAAGAAAGACGGATGGCTTCTTCCCTCCATTGATTTATTTCCTTTGTTGCCCATCATCTCCAAAAAGGATTACAGCAGAGGTGACATGGATTTTTGTGCCCAGAAAAACTTCTGGACAAAACAATCTGGGTTGTTTCTACATTGATTCAACTATTTACTCAATAATTGCTGTTGAGTACCTGCTTCTCTGCAGCTGTCTCAGGCTATGCAGATCCATGGCAGGACAAAGCAGATGGGACCCCTGGCCTCACAGAGCTTGTATTCTACTGGGAGAGACAGAAAGTAAATCCAAGGATAAGTAAACCTGGGAGTGTGTGATATTGTAATTACTGTGAAAAAAATTAACCAGGGTAAGAGGCAGAGAGATTGTCGAGCATCAGTTCGGGGTTTGCAGCCATCCATAGAGTAGACATGGATGGACTTATTAAGAAGATACCCTATAGAAGTTAGGAGGAGGTGTTTTGAACATTGCTGGCAATTAAACATTGAGTCCCAGGCCCTCCATCAGGACACATCCAGGCTGCTCCAGAATCGTCATGGAGACCACCCGGCTATGGAAGGCTTAGTATCTGCTTGCCTCCCAATGGACTCTAAGCTTTAGGTGGGCGAGGAGCCTGCTTCTCCTTGTTTACCACCATGTGCCCCAGTGCACAGCGTGCTGCCCATTCAACCTGACAAAAAATAAGTACTTGTTGAGTAAGTGAGTGAGTAGAATAAGCATGGGCTTGGACTTTCCTGTGGTCCAGTGGTTAACACTCTGCACTCCCAATGCAGGGGCCTTGGGTTCGATCCCTGTCAGGGAACTAGAAAATCCTGCATGCTGCAGCTAAGATTTGACACAGCCAAATAAATACATAATTAAAAAAAAAAAAAACATAAACATGGGCTTGCAGTGTGAGTAGTTGTACAAGCATGCTACAATGTTACCAGGGTCAAGTCAGAAATAGTGGTCTTTTCATTAGTGACTTCAGGTTCCATAGAATGACAGGTCTGGGCCTGTGAAAGTGGTAGCAAAGGGCTGAGATGAGGGACAGGTCCATGGGGAAGCAGGATCCAGGTAGCTGGTGGCATGAGTATCTGACAGATCACCAAAGAGAACACTGAAATCAGTCCAGGTAGTGGCCCAGGAGAGTGACAAGTAGGGCTGTGATCCAGGAGTAAAAGCTCTCAAAGCATCATGGGGAGTTTGGGACATCGGTCCTTGGCAGCAGGAAGTGGGAAGGGTGTAGACGCAACATTGTCAGAGGCAAGAACTTGAAGATCAAGTTTTTCGATAAAAATGTAAAGGAGGAAAGATTTTTAAGTTACCTCGCGGGAGTGAGGAAGACCATCACCCCCACCTCTGATGCCGAAACCAACAACCCAGCAGTTTCTCGAGAGCTTCCCATGAGGTGCCAACCTCAGGGAATAGCTGGGTTTTGATTAATAAAGGCATTCTGCGGGGTGCTCAGCCTAGAACCTGAGGTCTGGGGCAACATTTTGTTTAGGGAGGGAGTGTTCCAGAAGTAGAGCCATCAGACATGAAAGGTGAGGGAACGTGAGGGAAGAGAGCTGCAGAGCATCGAAGGTGGAGAGACAGTCTCTCCCTGGTGCCCCCCACTCCGAAGAGAGGGATGTGAGGCTGATGGGGTTTAGCCCCCATGTCACCAAGGGAAGGCAGGAAAGCATATTTCACATGCTTCAGCGGCAGCCTCGATCTTTTTTCTTCCTGAGCCTTCATATAGGTGGTGACAGTAGGGAGCTGGTGGCAAGGCAAAGCCTGCTTGTAGGCTTCAAGGCCTACAAGGAACCCAAGGAACCCTAGACACGACTGTTAACCACTGGACCACAGGGAATTCCAAACTCATGCTTATTTTACTCACTCACTCATTCAGCAATTCTTTATCGACTGTCTGAGATTGAATGGACAGCATGCTGTGAATTGGTGTACATGGCGATAAGCAAGAAGAGGCAGGCTCCTCGCCCTCCTAAAGCTTAGAGACCATTGAGAGGCAAGCAGGTACTGAAGCCTCTGTAGCCTCTTCAAAGCAAAGAGGCTGACCTTCAGGAAGCTACTGAAAGGTCAAGGTCAAGGATCATGAGATGGCATGAGTGGAGAAGAAATATGGAATGTGGAGAAAGGTAGGGGACCAAATTGCCAGAGCTAGTCATGGGTTTGATGTAGGTATTAAGCTGAGAAAGACCCCCACATTTCTGGTTTGACCTCCTTTATTGCCCATTTCAGGGGGTTGGGGGTTATCTTTATAGCTGAGATTCCCATGAGTTCTCTCGTGTGGCTCTGTGGGTGTTGTTGTTCAGTCACTAAGTTCTGTCCGACTCTTTTAAGCCCCACGGACTGCAGCACACCATGCTCCTCTGTCCTCCACTATCTCCCAGAATTTGCTCAGATTTATGTCCATTGAGTCAGTGATGCTATCTAACCATCTCGGCCTCTGCTCTTCCCTTCTGTTTTTGCCTTCAGTCTTTCCCAACATCAAGGTCTTTTCCCGGGAGTCAGCTCTTCGCATCAGCTGGCTAAAGTATCAGAGCTTCAGCTTTAGCACCAGTCCTTCCAATGAATATTCAGGGTTTATTTCCTTTAGGATTGACCAGTTTGATCTCTTTGCTCTCCAAGGGACTCTCAAGAGTCTTCTCTAGCATCATAATTCAAAAAGCATCAATTCTTCATTGCTCAGCCTTCTTTATGGTCCAACTCTAAATACCCGTGCGTGACTACTAGAAAAACCATAGCTTTGACTATATGGACCTTTGTTGGCAAATGTGACTCATGTGGCTAGGTAGGATATCAGGCAACAGCTGGTGCCTGATTTTATTTCTGCCTGTTGATCCATCTGGGTTTGTTCCCTTTTTTTTCCAAAAGTGATCATTGCAACCCCAGGCTTATGTATTTACTTATTTATTTATCTTTAAGAATCAGGATGTATTAGGTTGAACAGAAATGATAAAGTACAACAGAGATACGATAAATAGGCAGAAATGAACCATCTTTTATTCACCAGATATTTTTTGAGTACTGACAGTGTACAGTAGTGAACACAGTATTCAGAGCCCCTGCCCCATGGGGCTGCAGTGTGGGCGTGGGGATAGTCAGTAAATAAATATGTGAGCTGATGTCAGGGAGACAGTACTGTGGAGAGAAAGGAAACAGAAGCGAGCGAAAAATGGTAGTGGTGCCCCTTTGGTTAGAGTGTTGAGAGAAAGCCTGAGCACACACTGATGCTGAAACTTGGCCTCTGTGCACTGATGTGAAATTGAATCTCAGAGACAGAGGTTGGGATGAAGTGGAGAAGAGCTTTATGGCTCTGCCAGGCAAATGGGGCCACAGGAGGCTAACGCCCTCCAAACTGGGTGTCCCAACCCCAGGATGGGGGGGGGGGGATTTGGTGAGGAATTTGATAGCAGTGCTTCCTGAGCAGCCTTGCTGATGAGATTCAAGGTATTTGCAGGACCTGAATTCCTTCAATCCAGAGGAGCTGATGGATTCATCATCTGGCCTCAGGCAGTCTCAAACTGTGCCCTTCTCTCTGGAATGAAGAATGCTTCTTTAACTCCCATTTGTTGGGGGTTTTATTTCTGCAGAACAGCTCAGAGATACTGTTCTGTGTATCCCTGGAGGGGGAACCAGGACCCTACCCCAAGGCTGCGCTATCGTTTCTTGACTGCTCCTCCCTTGTCTCCATATTCCCCTCCCTCCCCAGATTAGCAAGTGTTTGAACCTACCCTTTGGAACTTAAGGAAGATCTGGGGGGCTGAATGAAGCCCATTTCCTGCAAACAAAAAAAGAGGACACAGAAAGGTTTTTGCCCCATAAGTGCCCCACTGGGTCCTACCAGGTGTGGAGACCTTGGGAGCTGAGTGAAGAGAGGCAGTGAATAGGTCAGAGGAAAGATAGGGTGTTCCAGGCAGAGGGACCTGTGAGTTCTAAGGCCCTGAGCTACACAGACCTTTGGTGTCTGCAAGGAACAGCCAGAATGTAGATGCAAGGAAGTGACATGGATGCTGTGAAGAGAGCCACGACTCAGGTCATGTACTGCCTTGAAAACCAAGTTTAAAACTTTGGCATTTGTCCCAGCAAGTGTCAAACAGGATTGTGAACTGATTGAATAAACGTTGTTAAAGGGTTACATTTACTGTTTGAAAGGAAAGACTGGGGCAAAGGGGCAGGGATGCAAGGGTGGCAGCTGGAGTACCAGTTAGGATGCTGTTGCTTAAGTCCATCACAAAGTGATGAAGGTTGGGCTGTGCTGGTGTATGGGAAGACTTTATCTCATCTGGGATGTATTCTGCAAGCTAACAAGGTTTGCTGACTTCCTAGATGGGGTTTGTGAGAACGAGTTAGGAATCAAGGGGGATTCTAAGATTTGTGACCTGTACTAGCTGGGGACTACTTCTATCAATTCCTGCCATCAGGAACTCCACAAGGAGCAGGCGTGCAGAGGAAAAAGAAGCTTGGTACTTTAGGTATGCACATGGAGATGCCAAGTAGATAGCTGGCTATGCAAGGGTCAGGTGCTGGAAAAATAAATCCAGGCGTCATCAGCATGCAGATGGTGTGCAGAGCCACATGTGTGGCCATCACCACCTATTGGGCAAAGGTGGACAGAAGAGAGAGGTGTGGACAGGGCCCTGGGGTATTCCAACATTGTGGTGTTAGAAGAGGAGTATCCAGCAAAGGCAATTGTGACGAAGTGGATGGAGAGTGGTGAAGGAAATCTGAAAGTTAGGTGCAGACAATGCCCTGTGGACGAAGGGAGCAATTAGTATCACATGCGTTGCTTAGAAGTCAAGGGAGATGAGGACTGACAAATGGCAGAGTGCACACACACGAGACATTGGTCAGAGAGGTTCTGCCCAAAGATGGTAGATTAAGATTAGTTGGAGGACTTCCCTGGTGGTCCAGTGGTTAAGAATCTGCCTGCCAGCACAGGGTTCGATCCTTGGTCCACTAAGAGTCCACATGCCACCGAGCTACGCCCGTGCACCACAACTAGAGAAAGCCTCCATATGCAGCAACAAAGACCCAGCACAGTCAATAAATACGTAAAAAATTAATTGGAAAGCGAGAGAATGGGTTGAAGAAATGGACAAGACTTTTAGAGAAGTTTTGCAATAAAGTTTCATAGAACATGGGATTGACGGGGAGTGTGAAGTCAAAGCGACTTTTCCCCAAATTGTGGTCTGCATCCTGGTCCCTCTTTGCCACGCCCTGGCTGTACTGCTGGGTAATTGCTAGCCTTCAAGTTCTCAGTCATCTCTTCTTTAGGTGAAAAAAAGAAATTAGCTATGACTTGTCTCTTTTTGCAGAGTGGCTTATACATTTTGTTTCTTTATGAGGCTTTCCAATGCTCTTGGGAAACTGGGGCCAAGGTCACCGTGTGGCTAAAGCAACTGACCGTCTCTGACCTTGAGAAGCATCACCTGGAGGGGAGACCTGCTAGGAGGTCTGGTGAGGGTGTCCTGCTGTTGGTGGTGGCTTAGTCGCTCAGTCGTGTCCCCATGGACTGTAGCCACCAGGCTCCTCAATCCATGGGATTTCCCAGACAAGAATACTGAAGTGTGTTGCCATTTCCTACTCCAAGGAATCTTCCCGACCCAGGGATTGAAACTGCGTCTGCTGTGTCTCCTGCGTTGGCAGGCAGATTCTTTACTACTGAGCCACTGAGGAAGTTGGGGTTCCCTAGGGACTGATAGCTGAAGTACTTACTTCTTGGAGTGTGAAACCTCCCACGAGGAGGGGCCTGGGGATGTAGGATGATTTCTGCTCACCCCCAACTTCTCCCCAGGGACCACGGAGAAGTTCTCAGAGTCCTCAAGACTCTACCCTCCTTGATCAGACATGAACCTGAAGCAGGATGTCTGAATACATCTTTTCTTTAAAATCAGAACAGGAATCAAGTTACCCTGGGGAAGCCCACATATGGCAGCCCACATAAGCCCACTTATGACCACAATCGTTATCCAAGTGAAGCCTCCACCACAAAGAAAGCTCCCTGTGGATGGAAGGAGAAGGTCAGCTAATACCATGAAGTGTGGACAAATACAGCCCAAATCCAGTTCTGGAGGGCGATACTGTCTGGGGAAAACACCTTAGCCTTTACAGCTGTGCACTTTGGACATTCTGCAAACACCCCTGCTGTGTGAGCGCAGCTGAGCCTGGGCATCAGGTACTGGCAGCGCAGAGGAAGCAGACGACCTCAAGTGTTCAGTCTAGAAAAATACTAGAGATGGGGAAGAGCTCACCCACCTGGAAAAAAGCTACCTGTTGCTCTGACAGGTAGCATCAGCATCTTCTCCACCCAGTCCTGCCTTGCAGGCACATGTCCGAGTCTCCATCCACAATTTGTCCTCTGGGTCCAGACAGACCCACTCTCCCTGTCCTCCTTACCCTAGGACACTCCTTTCCTTTCAGGGGAAACCCTGACTCGGTGGAGCCCACTGTGTAAGATGGAAGGATTGGAGCGGACGAGTTCCATCTCTGTGTGCCTATCTCTCTCTCTATCTAGAGCCCCATGACACTTGAGAATCCAGGGCAATTCAGCGAGTGTGACCGCAGTGTTTTCGTCAACATTATTTCGCTCCCTCTGGCTTTGTCGCCAAGTGTCCGCACTGACCAGCTCCTGTTCTTGCTCTTAAGAGGCCACATTTCTCCGTGTGTTGATGCGTTTTCGCTCTCTCTCAAGGCTCTTTCCTAGGCCTCTTGATTTCAGTCACTCAGGTGTTGTCATGGCAATGACATCCTCAGAAGCGTGGCGCTGCTCATGTTGTCATGGTTATAAGGACCTCTTGATGAGAGCCCCACTTCATTGTCATCACGCGGCCAGCAGCGAGGAACGCCAGGATCTCTTGGCAAGCTTGAATTCTTAGGCTAGAAGCTAGTGGTTCTGTGCCTGAAAATGCAAGGGGCAGTAATTAGGAAAATGCAGCAGTCTAAAATGGTCAGGTTCGATCTGCATGAAAGGAGACTTAAAGAAGGATCATCCTCACCTCCTTCTCCTCCTCCTCCTCTTCATCATCATCCTAACAGCTAATATTTTTATTGTAGGTTGGCTGTTCTCCAGGCACTTTTCAAAATGTTTTACCTATATGAACTTTTGCATTCTCTTGACAATCTTTTGGTGCAAGTGTAATTAATGTTCTCTTGTAGGTAGAGGAACTCAGACCCAGAGCATTCACTTAAGTAACTTGCTCAAACACACACTAGGCTAGGAGGTGGCTGAGACTTAACCAGCCACGTTGGTTGCAGAGGCCTCATTCAGAAATCATTAATCCACTGCTTTGCATTATTCCTGATAGCAAACATCAGGGTGAAGCAGTCCAGCTACTGAAGGAGGAAGCAACATTGATCATCTTTTTTCCCCAATGGAATTTGAGTAGTTTATACCAATTTTAACTTTTAAAATAGTTTCATATTTTCCTTTGATTCTCTGACATGCTTGTGAGTTGAATATCGCTGTTAACTATTTTGGGAGGCTATGCTGGGTCTTCATCACAGCTCCTGGGCTTCTTCTAGTTGTGGCTCATGGCTTTGTTGCCCTGCAGCTGTGGGGTCTTAGCTCCCTAACCAGGGATGAACCCATGTCTCCCTCATTGCAAAGCTGATTCCTAGCCACTGGACCACCAGGGAAGTCCCTGCTATTAATTTTATTTTACAGATGAGAAAACCCAGGTTTGGAGAATCTATGGTTTCCCAGAGAAACTTGTCTGTTAAATTGTCAGACTAGTGGTGAATACATGACTATCTACAGATTCAGAATCAAGGATTTTGTTCTGCCCCAGTGCCCATCCTACCAAGGGATGTGGCCCAAAGACAGGCTCTGGGGATAGGGATGGCCAAAGATCTCGGGGGAGAGTTGCTTATAGTCACCTCTGTCGGTGACAGAAGGATGAATGGCAGGTCAGCCTGTCACTCAGGTGGACATCTGCCCTCTCCCGCCTTCTCCTTCTGTGTGTAATGACTCCATGGTTTCAGCAACGGCTTCTTCCATCCATCACAGTGCAGGCGGCAGAGGGCAGCCTGCCCGCTATCCTGACTACTGTCATTGACATTGTTCCTGTGAGCAAGCAGTTTAACCGATGTTGGAGAGTCCCCATACAAGGTTAACTACAGTTCTGTGTTTATGCCGATTTTCAGAAAATGACAATTAGACCCAAGTAAGTTACTTAGAAACCAGCCTCTGAGAAGGGACAGCTATCGTAGCAGAATGCGCAGATACCCCTAAGAGTGGGTAGGCCTCGTTCTAGTAAAGGGGCTAGGAGGGAAATGTGCTGGGTAGCGGGTGGCCGTGAGGTTCATAAAGGTGACAAAGACAATAGCAGCAAAGGCTTATGGTGCTCTTACTGCTGTATGTTAGCGCTTTCCCTCTGCTGACTCATTCAGTCTTTGGAACAAAGCTGTGAGTTGGGATTCTGCTGTTATTCATATTTGACAAATGAGGAAATAGGCACAGAGTTGCTCAATAACCTGCTGAATGTCAGGTAGCCGCTAAGAGGTAGACCTGGAAACTGACCTGCCTTCCGGGTATGTCTGTAGACGCTGTCTGTCACATTGTCTGTCACGGCTCAGGCTGGGCTCTGGGAACTGGGCCTGAGCGTAGAGGCTTGAGAAGATGAATTTTCATCACTCAGCCTCTGAATAGACCACTTTCTGTGTAGAGTTCCTTTGGTCACATTGCCCACCCTCTGAGCCTTGGTTATCTCACCTGGAAAGTGAGCATCCTGATAGGATGGCCTTCCTGGACTTCTTTTAAGGATGGCCTGAGTGACTGTGTAAAGGCACACCCTATACTTGGCCCAGAACAAATGCCCTGTGAGCATTTGTCACGGGAGTGGCGGCATCATGGTGATGCAGACGTCAGCATTACCAAGCATAACTCCCCTGTCCTTGGCCTTAGCACCTTATCTTAATTTCAAAGGTGAGTAGGCTGCTCAGAACATCTGTGGGATGTGTCAGAGGTCATGTGTGGCAGGTGAGGTCCAGATGCCCAGCCCGATGCCTTTCCAAGCACCCATCTCATGTAGCACAGAGTTGTTCCCACAGTTTTCACATGGCCTTTTGATAGAAGGGCCACATTTCCTTTGGACAGCCCTTTCCAGAGCCTCTTCTAATATCCCCGGTGGCCACTGGAGGCTCCTATCATATGCCCCTCAAGTGGAGACAGTGAATGCCTAACTGGTAATAAGGGTCTCCTTACCATCCTTACTTTCTTCTACAAAAAAAATCAAGTTCGCAGTTAGCAGCATCTGGATAACATTGACATATATACACTACCATGTGGAAAACGGATAGCTAGCAGGAAGCTGCTGTATAAACAGGGAGCTCAGTTCTGTGCTATGTGGAGACCTAGAGAGATGGGATGGGGTGGGAGTCAGGGAGGAGGTGCGAGAGGGACAGGATACGTGTATGCTTATGGCTGATTCACGTTTTTGTATGGCAGGAACCAGCCCAACGCTGTAAGGCAATTATCCTCCAATTAAAAATAAATTGAAGAAAACAGAGTTTTTTCAAATGAAAAAATACAGCAGAAAGTGACTAGAGATTTAACCAAAATTAATTTTTTTTAGGTTTTAATAACCGAAAACACAAATAGAAAATTCCTATTTTACTCTAAAAGGACAATTATCAGGCCTGTAATGAATCACGATTGAGTTGGATGGGTTCTGTTCTTGATATTTCTGTGGAAGTGGTGTTCTAGCTACATAAATTGTGTGTGTAGCTGTGAGCTGAGAGTCCAGTCTGCAGGAACAGGGGGCCTGACAAAGACCCCCACCTCCAGTTCCACTTCCAAAAAATGCAGCTTAGAAACAGGATCTGTGCTGCCCACCGGACTTGGTCATGGCAAGGTGCTCTGCAGGTGTCCAGGTGCGGTGCTTAACCATCCACTCTGGGGAAGTTTCCACATGCCTTTTAAGATTAAAGTCTCTTCTCTGCCTGGCCAGCTGTTAAGGCAGCCAGAGGGGAAGGTGCGTTTTGTCTGCTGCCTCCTGGGCACCACAGCCACCAAGGGAGTTGAAGGCCAAGTGAGCGATGGCCGGGAGGCTCACAGTGGCATCTCCGTCAAGATGCAAGTTAGACACAAAAGGAAACTGGAAGCTTCCCGTTGAGCTGTCATCACCCTCCTCGTGCCTCGCCTGGGAGAGTTCTCCAGCTGGGAGCGCGGAGCATCCAGCCCTGGGGAGCTGTCCCCATCTTGTGGACTATAAACTTCCCGCTGCGAGGATAAAGGGAGGATGCACTTGCCAAGTGCACCAAGGGGGAAATGTAAATGATTCAACATCTGAAGACAAGCCTCGTGTTGAGGAGCATGTCTGTGCATGCTCAGTGGCTCAGTCAGTCGTGTCTGACTCTCTGCGACCCCATGGACTGTAGCCCGCCAGGCTCCTCTGTCCATGGGTTCTCTAGGCAAGAAGACTGGAATAGGTTGCCATTTCTTTTTCCAGGGGATTTTCCTGACCCAGGGCTTGAACCCGTATCTCCTGTGTCTCCCGCATTGACAGGCAGGTTCTTTACCACTGAGCCACCTGAGAAGCCCTGGGTGGGGAAGAAGAAGAGGAAAGACAGTGAAGAGTGTGATGGGAGGCTGGCAGCGAATGGATCATCGGGTCTTCACTGAAGAGTCTCCATGTGAATCAGAGGAACCTTCCAGAGCGTTCCATCAGACACCTGTTTCCATGGAAAGCTTAGCTCTCTGTGTCCCTACCCAGGAAGGGAAATCCTTCCATGCATAGATGCCCACCTGGCAGCCCAGGGCACACAGGATGAAAGCAGGGGTCAGGGATGCAGGGACTTGCAAAGCGCAGCTGTGGGGACCCTGGATTTGACTCTTTGCTCTGCCGGTTACTAAGTGGGTGACCCTCCTGAAGCCAGTGGACCTCCATGAACCTCTGCCTCCTCTTCCGTAACAAGATCAGAGGATGGAGTTTAGTCATCCCACATTCTGGGTGCTTGGTCAACAGGAAAACATTGTGTGTGTGGTCGTTTATTAATAACTAGTTCTGCATGAATCATGCGTATTCTCTGGAGTGATGCCAGGAAAGTCAGGAAGGCGGGGAGAGGGGAACATGACCCCGGCACAGGGCAATCTGCTAAAACAAAGATGCCTTTATGTTTTTGCAAGACAAACTGGAAAAGCAAATGATGCAACCGCTGTTTGTGACCGTTGTTATAACAACAGCAATTCTCCTGTGTTCCCATTATCTAAGTCGTACATTTATCGATGTGGCATAATTAATTTCAGAGTTCTCCTAAAGCATTTCACAAATGCTACCTAGATTGTCGCCCAAATGAGGAGAGTTGCATCTGGAAATTGTTTGAAAGGCACAGAACAATAGGCTACAACCTCGTGAAACAGAAATTACAGAAATCAAAAGGGGAATTGTAGGGCAACTGGGAGATGGGGGTTGGGGCTGGTTTTAGGATGCAGCTGGGATCTTCGGCTTCCCCTGAACTCAAGATCTCCAGACCAGCATTGGTTCTCCGTGTCCTATTTCACTACAGCAGAGATGAGGCTGGTAGGTGGGCCGCATCCCACGTGCTGGCTGCTTTAGAACCTGTGAACTCAGAGAGAATTTTTCATTTTTAAATGGCTGAATTTAAAATGAAAGGAGAGGAATAATTCATGACAAGTGAACGCTATTTGAAATTACAGTGTTTTATGAGAACATAAAACAAAGTATGAGAAGAACCACCACACCCCTTTGCTTATGGTGTCTTTACTCTTCCAGTGTCAGAGCTGAATAGTTTTCATGAGGCCCTATGTCCTGCAAAGTCTAAAATATTCATTATCTGCTTCTTAGGAAAGAAGTTTGTCAGTCTCTGCAATATATGAAGAGTAATTTTTTTTAAAAAACTTTTTGAAACATAGTTTTACAATTATAGGTTTACAGTGTTGTTGGTTTCAGGTGTACAATAGTGATTCAGACTTACATATATATATATATTCACATGTATTATAAATATGCATGATCTTTTTTTTGCATTCTCTTCCCTTATAGGTTATTACAAGACACTGAGTAGAGTTCCTTTTGCGGTATAGTAGGTCCTTGTTGGTTATCTATTTTTCATACACAATAGGGTGCCTCTGCTAATCCCTATCTCCCTATTTATCCCTGCTTCCCCTTTGATAACCATAGGTTTGTTTTCTTTGTGAGTCTATTTCTGTTTTGTAAGTAGATTCCTTTGTGTCATTTCTTTAGCTTACACATATTAAGTGATATCATATGGTATTTGTCTTCCTCTGTCTATCTTACTTCTCTTACTGTGAGCGTCTCCAGGTCCATTCATGTTGATGAAGACTGACTCTTGACAGTTCTACTTGCTGCTATTAAAATTCTTCATTTTATGGCTAACAAACACATGAAAAGATGCTCAACATCACTCATTATCAGAGAAATGCAAATCAAAACCACAATGAGGTACCACTTTACACCAGTCAGAATGGTTGCCATCCAAAAGTCTACAAGCAATAAATGCTGGAGAGGATGTGGAGAAAAGGGAACCCTCTTACACTGTTGGTGGGAATACAAACTAGTACAGCCACTATGGAGAACAGTGTGGAGATTCCTTAAAAAACTGAAAATAGACCTGCCATATGACCCAGCAATCCCACTGCTGGGCATACACACCCAGGAAACCAGAATTGAAAGAGACACATGTACCCCAATGTTCATCGCCGCTTTGTTTACAATAGCCAGGACATGGAAGCAACCTAGATGCCCATCAACTGACGAATGGATAAGAAAGCTGTGGTACATATACACAATGGAATATTACTCAGCATTAAAAAGAATTCCTTTGAATCAGTTCTACTCAGGTGGACGGAACTGGAGCCTATTATCCAGAGTGAAGTAAGCCAGAAGGAAAAACAATACAGTATACTAACGCATATATATGGAATTTAGAAAGATGGTAATGAGAACCCTGCCTGCAAGACAGCACAAGAAGCGCAGATGTATAGAACAGTCTCGTGGACTCTGTGGAAGAGGGCAAGGGTGGGATGATATGGGAGAATGGCATTGAAACATGTTAATTATCATATGTGAAATCAATCGCCAGCCCAGGTTTGATGCTCGGGGCTGGTGTACCGGGATGACCCAGGGGGAGGGAATCGGGAGGGAGGAGGGAGGGGGGTTCTGGAAGGGAAACATATGTATACCCATGGCGGATTCATGTCAATGTATGCCAAAACCAACACAATAAAGTAAAGAAAAAAATAAATAAATAAAATTCTTCATTTTATCCCTGAACCTCCCTTGGTTCACTTTCCCACCCTTCTGTGAACTTGCAATTATGGCAATTTTCATCCGTATTCACAGTAGTCCTTCCAAGGGGGCCCATGCCTTCCTCACGGCCCCCACTGGCTCACAGATGTCAAGCTTCACCTGACAGCTCCGTCTTAACTTGGTCTTGACCTTGGCTGCCACAAGGCCCTAATTTTCCTGGCCCGGGAGGAGTGCCTCCCTGATTCTCACGCTATTCTGTCCTCCACTCCCTTTGCCTTCTTTCAAGCCACCATTGCCTGCAGGAACCACAGCAATCCAGACCTCACCTGGGTCTTTGATCTTATAAGCTTCAAACATGATCACTCCTCTGTTGTTGATTCTGATTTTCCCCTAGGGGAAGCTGTTCAGATGTTGTTGCTGTTTTTCTTGTTCCCGTGATAGCATCTGATTCTGCCTTCACTCCTGGTCTTAGTATTGGGTATCGTCTCCTGGGAGGAGCAGGTTTGCCTTAAATCAGCACCTTCCCACCACCCCTCAGGAGGGCAGACACCTTAGCTCCTCTGGTTTCACATCGTATCTGACCACCACCAGTACTGCCCCCTGCCTCCTGTTTTTGTCTAAAATCTGTCTCTCGCACTTCTATTTGTGAAACAGAGGCGACTGGTCTTATGAGTCCTTATGGTCATACAGATTCTACTCAGTTTATGACTGTCCTTTTGAAATTCTCAGGCATCTGCTAGATGAATAGTCTTTCAGAATCCCATCACTGTGATTTCATAGTTTCAAAAATACTTTCCGTATTATTATAATAATAATTTGACCAAGAGAGAAAAGGATCAATCTGTCCATGAGATTTCTTTTCTATTGAGATGCGTGTTGAAATCCTGTCACTCACTTTCAAAGATGAATCTCAGTCTTTACATCAAAAAATGAATGAGTAGTTCTTGCTAACTGTTGAAAGTACAGGTGTTATCTCTAGTCTTCCCAACTTTCCTACTTCTCAAAATGTTTAATGTATGCTTTCAAAAATTATAGTGTCATAAACTTAACCTTAAGAAATAGGTTTTCAGTTTTCAAAAGCTGGGAAAAATAAGATATTGAGTTTAAAAAGCTAGGCCTTTGGTGAATGCCAAAGCAAATGGGCCTTATCGTAGACTAATTCTCACCCTAGGACAAAACCAGATTTGTTCATTCATTTCCCCCTTTCCTGTGATTCACAGAGTTCCCTGTGATCTTAAGACTCTGTTTTAGCAGAAGTCAGAGTCATGGTATTTTCCCCTCTGTCAATGGGATAAATTCTGGAACAAAGCCTAGATCCTAAAGGCAACCCACAACTCACTGCAGCTGGGCAGCCATTTCTGCTTCCATCTTCATTAAACATCATTATAGCCATTGTTGGTGATTCTGGAAGATGCTGGAGTCTGATGGTGACATCAGTGGGAAGCAGGGTGTATAATTGAACACCCATCAAGCTGTCACAGTTCTGTGGGTGTGTGCATGTGTGTGTCTGTCTTTATGTCCTATGCATTTCTAGCCTCCACATTGTTCCTTCTCTTGTGTTGTAATCACATTGAATGGAAAAGTGAGGAGGTGTTACAATTAGATGATGCCTAGAATGTGGTACTTTGGGTAGTGCTGAAATAGGAGGGAAACTATCAAAATGAAATTCTTTGCCTTTTCTCCATGTTCATTTCTTCTTTCCTTTCCCTATGTACCACCAAAGAATTTGATGCCCTGGGAGCGTCCCTTGGGCTTTGTGTCAGTTCACTGAGATAATCTATCTTGAGACATATGGAACTCAGAGGCCATCCCCACCAGAAGCATCGATGGTTAAACAGCTGACAGAGTCAGGTGCGGGATGTTTTTCCCAAGACAGCTCCCCAGAACGCTCTATGGGCCTGCTTATTAGTTCATCATTGGGATTATTAAAAGTGAGTCCCCTGGGAAGGCTTGCCACTAATTAAATGTTCACCTTGCATAGACAGTCTATTTGAACAATATGGTGCTGTTGACAAAGACCAGGATTTGGTGTTTAGTGGACCCCTCGTCCACCAGCAGAGATGCCTTTGCTCTCATGAAGGGGCCTGTTTAAAAACTAAACCGTCACACTTTTTGACTAAAGGAGCGTATATAAGTAGTCTAGTCAAAAAGGTAAATGGCTTTATATATTTAAATGTATAGAAGGATTGGGGGCAGGAGGAGAAGGGGAAGACAGAGGATGAGATGGCTGGATGGCATCACCGACTCGATGGACATGGGTTTGGGTGGACTCCGGGAGTTGGCCTGGTGTGCTGTGGTTCATGGGGTCGCAAAGAGTCGGACATGACTGAGCGACTGAACTGAACTGAACTGAACTGATATATATACACACATATCACCTGGGGGTTTCCCAGGTGGCTCAGACTGCTAAGAATCTGCCTGCAATGTGGGAGACCCAGGTTCAATTCCTGGGTCAAGAAGATCCCCTAGAGAAGGGAATGGCTACCCACTCCAATATTCTTGCCTGGAGAATTCTATGGACAGACGAGCCTGGTGGGCTACAATCCACGGGATCACAAAAGAGTTGGACACAACTGAGCGACTAAACAACAACAGCAACATCACTCATCTAATTCATGACACTTTGATCCAAATGGCTCTCTACAAATGTAAAAGCCATGCTTGAAGAATGATTTTCTTGTCATTGAAATTGTTAAAACAACATCTCCAAGAAACTTGTTTGGAGCTTTTATTCTTTGCCAACCCTGGGCAAAGTGCTCTTCATCTGTGGTCACATTTAATGTTCATTATAGCCCAGTGAGGTAGATACCATTATAATCTCCATTTTACAGATAAGATGCTCTGCTGAAGCTCAGAGAGGTCAGGACCCTTCAAAGTCACACAGTAATAACTGCTGTGGTTACTCTTCATTAACTTGTATGGTATCTATAGAAACTGATTTCACATAGAAAAAAAGACAGCGCAATACAAAGAGAATAGATGTGAAATTAGACAGACCTGTGTTTGTGTGATTAACCTTTTGCAGCCTGTTTCTTCATTTATTAATTGGGAATAATATGGGCACCTCTAACTAGAACTGCATAAGTATCTTGCGTCATTTATAGGCACCAAGGAGCACTCATTAACGGAAGCAATGATTGCTAGTATTATTATGAAGACACATGGGGAAGACTATCTGTACATGTTACCAACTTAGAAATGGACAGAGCAATAATGAGAATTTGAACTGAAATTAGAGAAAAAAGAAGCCTGGTACTGTGATGGGAAGGCAACAGACAGCAGGACTGGCCTTGTGGGCTGTGCTGGTCTTAGACGTGCCCACAATTCTTTGAAACCATCCCATGAGATGGAATCCCAGACCTTCCCTGGATTGCTGCCAGCTTTCCCGACTTCCCTACTAATGAATGAAAGGAGGTAGAAGCCAGGCTGGTGACATGCAAGGCCAGGTTCTCAAAGCTTGTGCTGCCTTCTTGTACCACACAGGCTGGAGAGAGCTATCGTCCACCATAAGAGAAACACAGTTGCCCTGAGGATGCTGCAGTTGAGACTATATGGACAGACACCAGGGAATGCTAGATTCCCAGGCTTGGCTGTTGGAGTAAGTTAACCAACCTTGGGGAGGACCTCAGCCCAGCCCAGCCTCAACCTCATGCAAAACCCTGGCCAGATCTCTCAGATGAGCCCAGAAGACTCCAGCATCATGAGAAAAATAATTCAAGCACCTTGGAAATACTGCCTGTTCAGTTATAGACCACAGCAACACAGCAAACATCTCAATTAAGCGAGTCACAAAGTTTTAGGTTTCCCAGTGCATATAAAAGCTTTGTTTCCACAACACTGTAGTCTAGCAAGTGTGCGGTAGCATTATGTCTAAAAGTCAATGTATATACCTTAATTTAAAAGCACTTTATTGCTAAAAAACACTAACCATCATCCAAGCTATCAGCAAACTGCAGTTGTAACATCAAAGATTACCAATCACATAACAAATACAATAATCATGAAAAAGTTTGAAATGCTGCAAGAATCACCAAAATTTGACACAGAGGCACAAAATGAGCAAATGCTGTTGGAAAAATGGAGCCCATAGACTTGCTCAACACCCAGACTTTCAGTTTGTAAAAGAAATGCAGTGTGTGTGAAGCCCAATAAGGAAAGCGTGTTGTAAAACGACTTATGCCTGTATGACCATCGCTGTCATACGCCTGTGTCTTGGGGTGGGCTTTCCTCAGCAATAAGTTACTGGAATGTGGGCACATTGTACGAGGAGATTACAGACTTCCTCACCTAGCTATCGCATTATTTTTCTGTTTCTTGCTTTGGTTTCTCCTTCCTGCTGCACTTTTTCCTGCTGGCCAAGCATGTGCGCTGTGTGTGCTCCGGCGCTTGGTGGTTTCTGACTCTCTGCAACCCCAGGGATTGTAGCCCACCAGGTTCCTCTGTCCATGGGATTTCCCAGGCAAGAATACTGGAGTGGCTTGCCATTTCCTTCGCCAGGGGTCCTTCCTGATGTAGGGATTGAACCCACGTCTCCTGCGTCTCCTGCATTGCAGGCAGATTTTTTACCCGCTGAACCATCGGGGAAGGTAGACCTAATGATCTTGGTCCCCTGGGGACCTTTCTGGTGCCTGAAGGTGAGAATCTGGTCTCCAAATGTTCCTCCCAGACTTCAGTCATTTTTGGTGAGCCTGGTGATTCCATTTGATGACAGGGAGCTTCCAAAAGCTCTGAGGGTTAATTCAGACCGCTGTGTGCGTTCTGAGAACTGCCTCACTGCTTTGTCTGCCTTTGGGCCACAATGCCCATAAGATGGAGGAAATTTGGAGAAAACTGTAGGTAAAGGTCCTGAGTTTCCCAACCCAGACATTCCTAAATCCCATTAGACTTGGTAAGACTAAGGCTGAGGGGTCCTCCGTCAGCACAGTGTCATCCCCTCTTCCTTAAACCCATGAGCAGAGGCCCAGGCCACCTTGCCTGTCATTCCCTGTAAATCAGAACCAGGGCAACAGGAAGCTGGGGGATCTCGGTGTCTGCTCAGCCAGAGGAAACCATGTTGCTGAGAGAGCTTTGAAACACTTGAGCAGAGGAGCCTCACTTGGTCCTCCTCTGTCAGCCAGTCCCAGGCCTGGGCTCCAAGTCAATTAACTGAACCGTTTCAACAGGCTTGAATTCTGTCAGCAGCTCAACCATCCCCTTGTTTACTGTTGAAATAATTACTACTTTGCCATAATATTAGCTCTGAGCCGTGACTCCATTACCATTATCACTGGAATATTACCCATTTATTATCTCCCAGCAACCCTGGAAGATGAATACTGGGCTTCGGAGACCCATCACTGTTGGGCAGACAGGACCTGGGTGTGCATTGTTTAATGAGGTAAACTGCGCTACGGCCAGCTCTCACTTGGCTGCACTTGGAGTGCCTCCACTCCATCACTCTTAACCTGTAAATCCGCCACAGTTTTTGTTGTGAATCAGTGAGGAGGGGCAGCACCATTTGAGGAGGGGACAGAGCCTGGGGGAGACGAGGGGAAAAGGTACAAGAGAACTCTGTCCTGTTCCTTGGTGTGTTCATGGCCAACTGGGGAGCCTGAGAGGTGTGGTTATACCCCCAGAAACAGGAGGAGGAAGTGGGCAGTGTTCACACAGCCTCTGATCCTTGGGGCAAAAGTCCCGAGAAGATGCTAAGATGATGTGATGGTTTCGACATAATCAGAACACCTCCCCTCTCCCAGCTCAGGAGTTGTGGGTCCACAGAAAGCATTTTCTCATCACTCATGGTGTTTCGCTGCTTCTGTTCTTCATCCTTGGCATGACCACTGACTCTCACCCCCGGCAGGCCAGGAGAAGCAGAAGATAGAGCTGGAAATCGAGAGTGTCTTTTTGCCTGAGGGTGGGAGAGGCTCCTGGAAACAGACAGCTCTCCCCACTTTGCTGAGCACACAGGAGCACAGAGCTCTTTGCCATGGAGAAAACGCAGCTGGAGACGTATGGGGGAACCAGGGGGCTGAGCAGCAGATGAAAGAAGAGTCTGCAGCCCTCTCTTGTCAATGCCAGCCCTGCTTCTCAGACTTTGAAGGTGCACAAAAACCACCTGGGATCTTGTGAAAATGCATCCTCAGGTTCAGTAGGTTAGGTGGGGCTGGAAATTCAGCATTTCTAACCGGAGGGGCTGAGGCTGCAGGGTCCACGGATGCACTGCAGGGAACGTGAGGCCCACGGGGGAGGGGAGAGGCTCCTCTCGCAGGGGGAGCCTTGTCTCAGGAATGCCGGTGCCGGCTCGGCCCAATTCAGAGCTGGGCAGATGGGGTTGTGTGGCTTTTGCTCCATCGCATTCTGGTAGCTTCCATACAGGCTGGGGTGAGCAAGGCCTAAAAACTTCTCAGAAATCATATTCCAGGAGCAAGGGGGAGCAGGAAGCCTGCCAGAAATTAGTGCCTTTGGTTTTTTTCCAAGATATTTTGATGTAGACCATTTCTAAAAGTCTTTATTGAATTTGTTACAATATTGCTTCTGTTTTATATTTTGGGTTTTGGTCCGGGAGGCATGTGGGATCTTCGTTCCCTGACCAGGAATCGAACCTGCACCTCTTGCATTAGAAAGTGAAGTCGTAACCCCTGTACCCCCAGGGAAGTCCCTACTTTCAGTTTTTCAGGTTGTGAACATTGTATTCCTGAAGTGTCCTAAGATTGCTTTTATAGTATAAATTGTCAAAGAAGCAAAAGGACTTGAATATAACTTTGGACGCTTGAACTCTCAATGCAATCCTGTTCTTCAAAGAGAATTACACTCTCTGCCATATCACTTGTGAGTTTCCCAAAGTAACCTCTTTTCTGGATCTTGAAAACCTTTTCTCCACGCAAGCTAAATCAACTTCAGACTTCAATGATTCCATTTATTAAGCCCAGGTAATTAGGGTTGAACTGAACGAAATTGTTTCCGAAAGTTCTAGAGTATTATTTTAAAGAGTGGAGCTAATGTGCTTCTCTAAAATCTGTCTCAGTTTACCTCCTGTCTGTCTTGGGGTAATGCTGAGTTTTACTGAGAGAGAGAGGGAGAGGGAGAAATCTTTGTGATTTAGTAAGTAATTTCAGGAGCAACAGGAACTGGCAGCCAGGATAAATTGGGACTATATCTTACTGTGTACCAAAGCTTTTCATTGTATTCATCAGAAAACTTATTATTTTTATCTCAGGATATACATCAGAAGTATAATATCAGGGTTTGCCTGTGTGTGTGTTTTCATTCTTTATAAGACTAGAATAACAACAATAATTTTCCTTTTAAATGTAATTATAATTAAAGAAAAAGAACAGATAATTTTCTATTGTCTCCAAAACTGTTCCAGCAGTGGTTTCATAACATGTGTATGGTTTGAGAGTATAATTCCTTTCTTGGTTCATTTGCCTGCCCATCCACTCATCCAAACATCCATACATTTGTCCATCTATCCATCGAGATAATTATTTAGCATCTACTAGGTTCCCATAACCAACTCTAGTATTCTTGCCTGGAGAATCTCATGGACAGAAGAACCTGGCGGGCTACAGTTCATGGGATGCAAGGTCGGACACAACTGAAGTGACTCAGCATGCAGACAGGTTCCCCTAAAGCTGGAAAAAAATAGAGTGGAAAAATAAAAATAAATGAGACATGATCACTATCCTCAGGGGTTTCACAGTTTAGCAGGAGAAACAGATACATAAAATGTTGGTTGGGATACCATTTGCTTCCAATTATTTCTCTTTCCTCCAGTCTTGAAAACAGTTTGCTTTATTGAAATTGCCTATTCTCTTTTTAGTGAAACGTAGACAAACGGTTGTGTAGAATCTAGAAGTATGATGCTGAAATAGTGATTATCACAGCCTTATTGGGAGCGGGGTTTCCAACAGAGTTGCATCACTAGCTCTTTGTCTTGACTTTCCCAACCTCAGAACCTGGCTAAGTGTCTTGATGATTCCATCTCAAGAGCATTTTTCTAGACTCCAGTGGATGGTTGCCTCATTGCAAACCTGGCTGGAGCCTTCAGCTCACCTTTGTAGAGCAGCTGTTTGAGAGAAAATGCCATCCCACTGAAAATTCTTGCTGCTGCTGCTGCTAAGTTGTTTCAGTCATGTCTGACTCTGTGAGACCCCACAGACGGCAACCCACCAGGTTCCGCTGTCCGCAGTATCCCCAGGCAAGGATACAGGAGTGGGTTGCCATTTCCTTCTCCAATGCATGCATACATGCCAAGTCGCTTTAGTTGTATCTGACTCTGTGTGACCTTATGGACAGCAGCCCACCAGGCTACTGTCCACAGGATTTTCTAGGCAAGAATACTGGAGTGGGTTGCCATTTCCTTCTCCGAAAATGCTTGGCCACTGGCCATATTCAACCTGGGGAGATGCTGCTGAAGAAAAGCTGTTCAAAAGAACTTGAGAGACAGTGGATGACATTTGACAGAGAAAACTCCAAACTCTGAGAGATCTATCATTGTAAAAGACCCTTTGACTGGCATACCAACGGTGAACTGGAGCAGTTAATCAAGAATGCTGGGGAAGTGGAGACCCTAAATGTTTCTGTTAGATGTGCTAAGACATTGGCCGTATCAAAAATCCAATTATAAATCAAGTGTGTATATTCATATATATTTTTGTTGTTGTTGTTGTTAAGTTGATAAGTCAAGGCCTGTTCTCTGTGACTCCATGGACTGCAACACATCCGGCTTCCCTGTCCTTTACTATCTTCCACGCATGCTAAGTCGCTTCAGTTGTGTCTGACTCTTTGTGACCATATAGACCGTAGCCCACCAGGCTCCTCTGTCCATGGGATTCTCCAAGCAAGAATACTGGAGTGGGTGGCCATGCCCGCCTCCAGGGGATCTTTTCAACCCAGGGATTGAACCCAAGTCTCTTGCATCTCCTGCATTGGCAGACGGGTTCTTTACCACTAGAGCCACCTGGGAAACCCTCTGTCTCCCAGGTTGCTCAAATTCAGGTCCATTGAGTCAGTGATGCTATCTAACCGTCTCATCCTCTGCCACCCTCTTCTTCTTTTGCCTTCAATTTATATAAGTAAAAGCACAATAGGCAATAATGCACACATACATAATAATATGTATATATTATATACACATACACTATATATGTGTGTATACATATAAAATTATGTTTTTCTTTTTGATACATGAACATATATCTTACCTGGTTGCTAATCATTCATATGGTTAGTGTTTTGATATATATTTAACCATATTTATTGAGCAGCTAACACGTGCTAGACACAGTACTATGTAATTAATCTTATTTACTCTCCATCCCCTCCTAGCAATATAATTTGGTGGTGTCTAGTTTCATGAGCCAAATTAGCTAAGGGACTGTTTTTGGCTGTTGATTGAGCAGGGACATGAAGTCAGAGTCATTCAAACTGGTAAATCTAGTGTCCTTGTAGTTGCCTCTGTTCTGAAGCCTTCACCTCTTACCATGACCTATCTCGTTTTTCTCTATAAAATGAAGCAAATGATGAGTCATCTCTATTCTCAATACTCGAAGTATCTGTGGCATAGATAAACATTTGGGGGGCCTGACTTAAAAAAGATCATGAAAAGCAGCATTCTTTGGCTCATATTTGTCTGTAAGTCTCTTATCCATCAGCATGCCCTTCTGTCCTGTGCTCTGATTTCAAGTGCATCCATCAAGCCCAATTGCCCATAAACAGCAGAAATGCTCTATTACGGAGCCGTGTTTGGGAGGGAAGATGTAAACTACCCTTTGTTGTGATGGTCTCAGTGTGTGTGCTCTGTTCTCTCACTTAGAGGCAAATTGCTGTGGGTAAAACATGCATTTTGCACTCAGATGCCATCCTAGTCTTTGTTCAAGTGCACTCTGCCAAGGCACAATACAGGGTGATAGTTTGAAACCATCTCCTTGATTTCTCTCATCATATTTGTTTGTCTCTCCACTGATGGGCAGAATTCAACAGCCCTCGGTGGATCTCTCTGTCCTTCAGCCCCACCTCAGCCAACCAAGCCTTCAGCATCCTGGGGACCCTCTGGAAGTCACGTCTTCTCTCTTTGCTTCGTCAGGTTGACTGATCAACTCTCAAGGGAGGTGGGAACCACATTAACAATTAAAGTACCTACAAGAAGGCAGCCAGAGGCTCCTTTTGGCTTCCCTGGAAATAGGGGATCATCCTGGGTAAATTCATTAAGCTTCTAAACTTGTAAAGAATGGCAAAGTAAGAACAGGAATGTGTCAGGCATCTCACGTGCCTTTCCTCTACCCTGGTTATCAAAAGAGCAAAGAAACTCCCACCCCACTTTCTCCACCCAGATGCACAGGTCTGAGGTTTTCACGTGGCCCAAGTAGGTGCCCTGCTTGAAAGGAAAGCAAGAACAGCCACAGAGTAGCTGAGATTCCTGAGATCACTCCACAAATTAAAACCTTTTATCAGCCTCTAATAGCTGTGCAAACTAATTATATTTTGGCCAAACCTTGCCAAAGACTCCCCCGAGGTATTATTATAAAATTTTGAGCTTGGAAATGCGTCCCCATTCTGTCAACATCAGGATATTTCAGCTGCAGGAATGGAGCTCCGGATCATCTTAGTTTCCATGATGTGCTTTGCATACGCGTGGCATTTGCAGGCTGGCAGGGCGGGAGGAGAGCGGAGAGGGTACAGCTGTATTTGAAAGCGCACAGGAGCATGTTGCCTGCCTGCCGTCACATTTTAGATGCAGGGGCCGAGTTTTGAGAAGGATCCATTTGTTTTCTCTCCCAAATTTTAAGGAGCTGCAGTAGGGAATCTTAGTTCACTCACCATCTCTGTTGAAACAGCTTCTAACTTAACAGGGAGGGTATGTCATCTACCTTCTCAGGTCCCCAGTTCTTCACATGTAGTCCCCAGAATGACACTGTTCAAATCCTTGGCTAAGACTCAGAGCAAAGTCTAGAAGGGTGGGGGCAGCTTTCTCCAAGAGCTTGATAAGAAGTTGTTAGAGTCTGGTTTTCAGATAATAACGGTTCACACTCCATGTGGTTGGAATGAAGTTTTCAGCTACAAGTGTTTGTTTAGCAAACACAAAGGGACAGCGTGACACTGTTAGAGGTGCATGGAGGCACTCCGTATACCTGTGAGGGCAGGTGGGTCCCTCCCCCATCCTTCTGGATAATTCTCTATAGCAAATGTTCCCATCCTCAAGCACAGAGCCCCATGAAACAATCGGCATCAGAGGTGACTGGAGAAGCCAGCTTCTCTGCTCGGGAGCTGGTGTTCATTTCCCTTGCTGGCTTCATTTAGTCTGAAAGCAGGAAAATGAGTGAGATGACCTTCCAATGTACTTGGGCAACTTAGGACAGTGTGTTCTGACCACTGCCAGACCTGACCATCTGCCTAACTTTTTGACCAGCCGTGGGCCAGTGGTGTGGTCACGGAGCCTGGAGAGTGCTGCCCAGCAGTCGAGGGAGAGTGTGGTGGGGGGGGGCTGGCACTTCATGCTGCAGCCCCTCCAGCTGTGCGGTGTGGCCCAGAGCCCTGCCAGGCCCAGACCAGAGGCAGGGGATTGGGGATCAAGGAGGCTGCCAGGGTCTAGACCCTCCCCCACCAAGGGGTCCTGAGTTCCTTTCTGTCTCTGCCATCTGCCATCCCATCTCCAGGCCTCCCAGGATGGGTTCATCCGATTCTTGAATTCTTTCCAGTCGTCTCTAATTACACTGCAGGTCTGTAAATCATCCCAGTCTGGGGCTGACAGGGAGTGACACGGGCGCCCTGCCACTCGAAGCCAAGGGGCTCCCAGCCCCACCTGCCACAGGGGCCTCCCAGGCAGCCACCCATCACTGCTAGGGGCAGACCTCCAGACAACCAGTCACTCAGCGCCGCCACGCCCAGGGGACCTCCCTGTTCCTGGGTCAGCCCTGAATATGGGTTCCTGCCCTGAAGCCACCTCCGGCAATGCAGTCAGGGTGGGAAGAGTTTAGGCTTTGTGTGTGGAGCAGAGGTGGTGATCCCTATGTCCCTACTGAAGGCAGCTGAGCAGAAGGGTGACGTTATTTCACCTGGAATTTTACCAAGCTGGGACGGTGCTTCTCAGATTTCGCTAAACACTGCGATAGATTGATTCCTCAGTTCTCAGGTGGATCTAGAAATCTGCATTTTAAACACACACCCCGAGTGCCTCATGGGCGGTGACCCAGCATCCCACCTGAAGGACTGCTGGGCATTGGGTTCCACCCTCCCTCTCTCTGGCGGTTGGGCTAAATGATCCTCTGGGTCTGTGGGGTGCTGACGTTCTCTTTCCAACCTCGCCATTCCAGTAAGGACTCAGATCCCTCTGATGAGAGCCACACTCAGCCTCTTGGGCACGAGCGCCTTGGGCCCAGCCCAGGTGTCACATCGCTCTGAGACCTGCAAGGCACAATGCTCAGGCCCTGGAGGGAGCCCGACACCCCCAGGCCCTGGCGTCTAGGGCAGAGATTGCTGGCTAATGGGGCGGAGCTAGCCGGAGTGCCTTCTATTAATGGAGCAGAATATAAACAGAATAAAGCCTTCATTTCCCAGGCTGTGGTTTCATTATTAATATACTTTACAGTTCACGGGTTGTAGTCCGCACCCGTGTTTTCTCAGCTGGTGTAATCTGCGGCTCCGAGTGAGAACAGTCATAAAATTTTCATTTCCAGTTGAATGTGCGTCCAATTCGCCGTGAAATGTTCTATCTGTCGTGAATATTAAGTGCACTGAAGCAGTGGCTGCTGGATTAGGTGGGGAGGCTCCTGGACCCCTCCTAGGCCGGGCAGAGGACGAGACTCCCTGGGCCGGACCGGGACTGTCCCCAGGAAGCCTCTGGAAGAGGGGAAATGGACACTGAGGCGGCTGAGGGTCAAGGGAACAGAGATGGATAGCTGGGGGCCAGGGGAAGAGCCAGCCATTGGGCAGGAGGTCAAAGGGGTCTGGAGTTCAAGTGCAGGGAAGTAGGGACAAGGTTGTGTGGGCGGGATGCCGGTGGGCAGGTGGGATGGTGGAAAGCAGCTGCCTTGAGAGGGGCAAGTGGGATAGGGGCAGGACAGATGGGGTCGGCAATTGGGAAAGCATTGCTGTTGTCTGCATGGCCTTCAGACCTGGGGCAGGCGGCAGCGGCAGGGACTTGGTCCTGGGAATCGCTGTCACCAGCTGCCCGCCGCCCAGAGGGGAATTATTTGCCTCCTGGCACTAACCTCATCCTTCTTTCTCACTGCCTGTTCTTGGCCACCAGCCAGTTCTGGCTTCCAGGTGCCTGCCTCTTCCCCTGATGCCTAGGGGGCCTGCAGTCAGGGCGGGGGTCCTCGCCCTTCTCTCTGGGAGCGGCGGCTGCCCGCCACAGGGCAGCTCAGATGGGACCAGAGGCCTCCTGGGCTCCGCTCCACTTGGTCCTCTAGCTGATCCGCCCAGGTTCTTCCCTCCCCAGGGCCAGCCCCCTGTCCTGGAGGGTTTCATGTGCTCCCTGTTGCCCCAGGCTGGAGAGAGTAACAGGCCGATGGAGGATGGAGCTGGAGCCAGTGGAGGCTGTGGCCTCAGGCCCACAACTTCATTAGGGGTGGCAGGAGAGTGGCAGGCTGTGCCCTCGGGAGAACCCGGGAAGAATCTCCTGGCGCTGCTGGTGCTGGAGGCCGGTCCAGGCCCAGGGCCCTGCCTGCACCATGCCCCGGGCAGGCAGGAGAGTCCCAGGCAGCCAGCAGGGAGAGAAACAGAGGTGTGCACGTGTGAGTGTGTGTGCGTGTGTGTCTGTGTATACACAGTCAGACATCCAGAGCCAAGAGGCTAGCGCACGCTTGGCTGTTTACATGGAGAGCTCCGGATAGGAGCATTGCCCTCCCTGCCTGTGCACGACCACAGTGCAGCTGCGGGCCTCCAGGATGTCATCTTGGTTCCAGAGCAGAGCCCAAGGTGGAGCTGGAAGAAAATGCCCATGTTCTGATGGGGAGGTGTTCCCCCTAGCCCCCAATTCAGTGTTTGGCTCCCTCTCTTAGTTTCCAATTGCTTCTCTTCGGATAGTATTCAAACCATTTTCTGTTTGAAAATGCACACCAACTAGGAGACATAAGGGCTTCCCTGGTAGCTCAACTGTAAAGACTCCGCCTACAATACATGAGACCCCAGTTCAATTCCTGGGTCAGGAAGATCCCCTAGAGAAGGGATAGGCTACCCACTCCAGTATTCTTGGGCTTCCCTGGTGGCTCAGATGGTAAAGAATCTGCCTGCAGGAGACCTGGGTTTGATCCCTGGGTTGAGAAGGTTCCCTGGGGGAGGTCATGGCAACCCTCTCTAATATTCTTGCCTGGAGAATCCCCATGAAGAGAGGAGCCTGGTAGGTTACAGTCCATGGGGTCGCAAAGAGTCAGACACAACTGAGCTGTTAAGCACAGCATAGGAGACATAAGTTGGGAAGAAAAACTTGAAAACAGCCAGAACAAGGTAGGTAAAGCAATCAAAGATGAGTAATACATGATCAAAACTCTAAATTACTCAGTCTCAATCCGGGGACTGAGAGCCTGTCCTTTCTCACACTGACCACACACCTACTCCTCTTAATTGCCAACAAGCACCTTGGGAACAAACTCAGAATTGCTCACAGTGGGGCATACACAAGCTAAAAGTGAGTGATGTGATCAAAGATGATGAAGACACCCAGAAAACCTTGCCCAAGCCTCACTGGCCTTTTCCTCCAGGGCCCTACAGGGGTTGCGGCCAGACCTGCTACATCCAAGTCTCTGCAGATGCCCCTCCCTCTTCCCAGGACACCACTTCATCACCCTGCGCCCAGCCGACCCCCAAACCTCTCACTTACTCTGCAGTCCTTCCAGAGTCAGTTTATACTGGGCCCGTTGGGGACCCCCCTTGACACCTCCAAAGCACAGTTCCTTTCCTGGGTGTGACCTGGACACGCACCCCCTCCCCTCCAGGGCTCATCACACAGTGTTGTGTTGTCTGTCTGCATGTCCAGCTCCCTGGAGACAGTGAGGTTTTCAAGCAGGGACTGTGGAACCTCCACCCTTTAACAGACATCTAATCCGGAGCCTGGGAGCCTGGGCTTTGAAATTAGACAAACATGGATTTTTAACCCCAGAGCAGCCCCTTCTGTGCTGTGAAACTCTGACTGAATACTATAATGAACTTGTGCATGGATCAATTTCCTCTTCTCTAAAATGGGGCTAAGTAGCATCCTTAGGGGCTTTCCAGCTGGTGCTAGTAGTAAAGAACCCACCTGCCAATACAGGAGACATAAAAGACCAGAGTTTGATCCCTGGTTTGGGAAGATCCCCTGGAGGAGGAAATGGCAACCCACTCTAGTGTTCTTGCCTGGGAAATCCCATGGACAGAGGAGCCTGGCAGGCTACGGTCCAGGGGGTCACAAAGAGTTGGACACAACTGAAGTGACTGAACACAGCATACCGTTTTCTTAAAGGCAGGTGGTGACATATATGTGGGATAATAGATGTCACAGGAAACTTAGAACAGTATTGAACATAAAATAGTGCTTAGTGAAGGCTGGTTTCCTTTCCTTTAAGAAATATCTCTTCTTTCCAAAAACTGATTAAGGAAGATTCACGTAGTAAAATGCAAAATAAGTGAATGTTTTAGACTCAAATTCTATGAGGGATTCAGAAAGAAACGATCATCAAGATCAAGTGGACGGGAAGGTCTGCCAAGAGGAGTTGACCCTCCAAGTGACCCTTGATTTAGATAGAATGTCTTTTTCTTCCAAATCTAAGAGGTTGGCTCTGTGTACATTTGTACGTTTCTTTCTCTCTCTCTCTCTCTCCCTTTTTCTCTCCCTTCTAGTCTCTGAGCCTTTCCCTTTAGTGGAGCTGAAAATTTAGCTCATGCTTTCTACCTCGTGGAGTTTTAGCCCATGTACTTCTTTAACCTCAAATTAAAATTGTTAACCTCTCAGAAAGGTCTTAATTCCTGGGATCTTCTGAGAGCCTCTTCTCCCCATCGGCCCTGGAGAGAGGGGCCCGAGATGACACCGCCTGGTCACAGTCCAGAGCGTCTACACACGGCAGAAAATGGAGAAATTAACAGGAACTGCTCTCCGGCTAAGCATGCCTTCCACATCCTTAATTCTGCCCCTTGTTGCTCAACCCACCCTTCAACTGCATTCAAAATGAATCCCCCAGCGGCCCCTTCTCAGGGAAGGACAGGGGGAAAAAACCGTACATCCTTCTCCTGGCTTGTCACTGCGGAGTTGAGATAATAATAGTCTTTTTCTGATCCCCTGAACTTTCCCATCTGCTTCATAAAACAATGGCAATTTTTCCCTTGCTCTGTCTTCCCCTCTCTCTCTTTTATTTTTATCCTCCTACACTATAATTTAAAACGGTGGCAATGCTATAGCCCTTGAGGTTTTTTTTTCCCCTTTCTTCTCCCCTGGCTTTAATACATGACTGTTATTTAAAATGGCCTTTCATCTGAGCATGGGAAGCTGCCTGGCCAGGGCTCTTGCCTTGTTCCTTTGTGGAGGGAGGGTAGGGCCAGCCTGGCCCCTGGCTTAGCCCAGGACCTGCTTGCATGAAAGTCAGGAGTGTTGTTTGTGTATTTGTTCCATTCCCTTTTCCCAAGGCATTTTCTGGAAAGACGTCAGAAACCTAGACCCCAGAAATGCCCCCACCTCTGAAATGGCCATCCTAGCAAGCTGGTGACCCTCAGTGGTCCATGGGACACCAGGTCCAAACAAAGCAATTCCAGCTGCATGCGGCATGCCCACAGACGCCGGGAGGAATGTGTGTCAGCCGCCAAGCGCAGGGACTTTCAGCTGTTGCTATGCAAGCTTCTCCATGGGTCTTCTGCCAATCACGCCCCTCCATGCCCCCTGCCTCAGCTGGATGGCCACACACAGGAAAGAGCAATGCCAGGGCCTGCTTTCCCAGGGGGAAATGTCATCTATTTTAGGTGTCTCCAAGGAGGGCATCTCACCCCAGTATTTCCCACCCATTGCTACAGCACCCCCTGCTTCTGGGTTTGGACCTCCGACCAGGCGTCACTCTGCTGTAAAATTCCTCACACGCTGCCTGTCTCTGTGTCAGTTCATTATGCTGATGCACCTGTACCTCGAAAAGTGATTTTGGCCTTGTCGTATCTCTCCAGAGCCTCCTCTGAGCTGGCATGGGCAAAGCAATCATATTGTAAATGATCTTCATGAGGGAAGATGCCATTGCAATAAAACACAGGGACAGAACAAGGCTGAAGGCTAGAATATAGAGCGTGTGTAGGGGGGTTAGAGGGAGGCCCGCCCCAGGCTCGTGGAAATGATCACTTGGCTCTTTGGAACATGCAGCCATCTTGCCAGCTGGAGACGAAATCTCCAGGGAGGCCAGGGAGTGCCTGGCCCCAGCTGGTCTGCTGGGGAGGCCACAGACCCGCCGGAAACAGACACGGTTTGCATCCTAGCCTGTGAGCTGTCTCCTTAGCTGTGGTATCCAGACTGATGGGTGGGAGGAGGAGGTTCCCTGACGTCTAATCTCTTGGTTCAGGTTTTGGGGCTTGTGCCTTTGGATTAGGTGTCACGGCTTCTGTCCCTTCCTCTCCTCTGGAAAACTTCCTTCTCTTAAACACTGGGGATCATCTTTAAAGCCACAGAGATATAAAGTTTAGAGGGAGGCTGGCATTCAGAAGCCTGGATTCTTGGTGAAGGAGATTTCCAGCCCCGAAGTGGTGACACAGGTCAAGGCCACAGCCACCTACCCTCCTCCTTTCACTTGATGAAGTGTAGCTGTAATCAGTATCTTTGTCTTCCTCTGATGGGCTTCCCTGGTGGCTCAGATGGTAAAGACTCTGCTTGCAATGTAGGAGACCTGGGTTTGATCCCTGGGTCAGGAAGATCCCCTGAAGAAGGGAATGGCTACCCACTCCAGTATTCTTGGCCTTGAGAATCCCATGGACAGAGGAGTCTGGTGGGCTACAGTCCATGGGGTCATAAGGAGTCAGACATGACTGAGAGACTAACATTTTATACTTACCTACCTCTGACAGTCTCCAGGGATGTCAGAATGTTTTAAATTTGTCTGCCACCATTCCAATTTCATAGCCAAACTGACCTACAATGTGATTAAGAATATAGTATTTTTATTGAAGTACAGTTGATTTACAATGGTGTGTTAACTTCTACCACACAGCAAAGGGATGCAGTTATACCTATATATACATTCTTTTTTGTAGTTTTATGGATAGTGAATATAGTTCCATGTGCTATACAATAAGGCCTTGTTGTCTATCCGTTTTATATGTAATGGCTTACATCTGCTCATGTCAGCCTCCTGCTCCATTCCTCCTGCACCTCGGCCACCCCTAGTCTGTTCTCTATGTCCCTGAGTCTGTTTCTATTTTTGTAGGTAGGTTCATTTGTGTCATATTTCAGATTTCACATATAAGTGCTGTTGTTTCATCCATCTCCAGTTTCATCCATGTTGCTGCAAATGGCATCATTTCTTTTTTGTGGCTGAGTAGAATTCCACTATATAGATGCACCTTGCTGACCTACAGTATAATTAAAAATATCGTTTTGAGTTAAGATTTCCTACTACTTTCATTTATCACATTTTTATCACATTCTTTGCTCTTCATCCCTCCCTGCACCTCCATCTAGGGTTGATTATTTATTTAAATTTATTTATTTTTTCCTGCTTAATGTACTGTGTTTAGGGTTTCTTCTAGTGTGATCTGTTTGTGACTTGTTGTTGTTGTTGTTGTTAGTTTTGTTTAGTAAAAAATGACCTATTTTGCCCTGATTCCTGAAAGGAACGATTTTAGTTATAGAAGTTTGAGTTGAGAGGTGTTTCTCTTCAGCCTCGTTAGATCTTGACTTCTAACGTCATTGTTTGGGGTCAGTCTTCCGTCTTACTTTTGCTTCCATGGATGTGATCTATCTTGCTCCCCCATCTCCAACAATCCTCAATTCTTTTAAGGCTTTTTCTTTGTTTTTGTTCACATTTCTGTCTGCTGTGTCTAGGCATAGATTTCTATTTTTATGTGGCTTGAGATTTGTTGGTATTCTTGAATTTGTGGATAATATTTCTGCTAGTTAGTTCATGGAAAATTCTCACCCATGACCTTTTCTTCTGTCCCTTTCTCCCTTTCTCTTCTCCTCTGAAATTCCTTCCTAAATGTGCCAGAATGTTCCTTCAATCTGTGATCCTTTCTTATCTTTTCAATTTCTCTGTCTTTGTGTCTCTCTGTTCTATTTACTGCTAATTTCTTCTGACTTATCCTATAGTTAATTGATTCTCTCTTTAGCTAAGTCACATTTTTCCATTTTTTTATTTTGAGAAGTCTTACTGTGTTTTCCTCAAATATGCTATGTACTCTTCACAGTTTCATTTTCCATGCAGAATTTTCAAGTTTGTCATTCACCATTTTATAAAAGTAAACACGGCTGTTTTACCAGTCTCTGTTTCATAATTTTTTATCTACTGTATCTACGAGCCTTTGTTTTGTCATGTACCTTATGCTTCTCTTGCTCTTAATATCTTATTTCTTCTGTGCTTACTTATGTTTTGCTGCTTGATGGACATTGTGTTTAAAAAAAAATTTGAAGCTAAATTAAGCACTAAAATTAAAGTATTTAACTTCAGAGATGCTTTGGGTTCGTGTCTGCAGGATGGTTAGGGGACTCTGTTCAGAATCACTTTAAGCTAAGGTCTTCTTGTTCCCTGAGTTGCCAGGAAATTCAAACCTTGATGCACTTTCTTGTAAAGATGTTCAGCTTTCAGGTCACCCTCATCTTGGAGAGGAGACCTCCTGAGGCCTCAACTTACAGTAGGAATATTTTCCTATTAGACACCCCCACTTCCGAAGTGTCTCGAATTTTGATTTCTGTTCCCCTGGCCTCTAGAGGTTGTCAGACACAGCAAATGCCTTCAGGTTAGATCCCCAATGTTTCTTGCTACCTGTTTTCCTTTTAATTTAAGGTCTAAATTCCCTACCAGGAAGGAATCTCTTTAATGTCTTTAAGAAGGATGTAAAATGTGTCTTACTTATCTCTTTCAGTGATTTTCAATAAGAGGACTACGCTGAATAACCCAATCTGACCTTTCCAGAAATAAAAGGGTCTGTATTTTCTTAACCCACCCACCCACCCATATCACCCTTCCACCACATACTGAAACTTGTTCGTGTGATGATGACTGACCTCATGGATTCCTCTCCAACATTCAAGGGCTGTTTGAGTTTGTATGAAATTGTTATCTTTCAGGGTCTCAGTATCTTCAGACATGAAATGGGGCTTTCACTGCCTCCCTCACGGGGTTGTTGCAAACCTAAGTATGATCAGAATACGTGGCTTTCATCGACTCGATGGTGTATATGAAGTGCTTTGCGATATGACGAGTCTGTTATGTAATTACTAGGCTTGGAATTTGCTTGCTTCACAAACAGTCAAATGAGGAGAGTGTTTAAGTGGTGGGTGGGGCCCTCTGCTGCTGCTGGCCCATCCTCCCAGGAAAACAAAATCTTCCTGAGGGAAGGGAAGAAGTCCAGCATCAGGTCTGGCCAGTGCAGAGGGCACTCCAGGGGCTCGAGGCTTCGTGCTCTTCCCAGTGGAAGGCTTTGGCAGGTGGGTTCCTTCTGGACCCTCACCCCTCCCCTGAAGACCCCAGCCTCCCTCCTCCACTTGCCCTGTCCTCCCAGCTTGACCAGAGCTGGTTAGTCCATGCAGTGCTACTTGGCAGACCTTCTTTTCCTCATCTTTATTTTAACATTTGTTTCCCCGTCTTATGAAACATTGAAAATTTATCTACAATCAGTCCTTCACCTGCCTCCTTACCGGCTTCCCTTGTGCTCCTCACTTCTTCCCATTTCTTTCTGACAGGCATCATGTAACAGGTACATAATTTGATGAGCTAGATGCGGCTGGAGGCAGAACAGGAGCTGAACCAGGGTTGCCTGGTAGTGGTCCTGGGTGACCCAGACCATCCACCGCCGAGACCTGAGAGCCCAGCGCCTGGAAAGGGGGTGGCGCAGATGGGTGAGGAATGTGGAGGGGCTGGGCAGCAGTAAAAGAAACCCTCTGCAGAGATCAGTGGTGTTGTGTGAGGAAGCTGGAAAGTGGATTCTAATGGTAGCATCTGGAGCCCAGATGTGGGTGGGTGGATAGTGGCTGTGAGCAAGTTCACTGCTGGGTGAAAGAAAGAGGGAAGATGCTTTCCAGCACCTGTGGATGCTCTGATAATGATGGATGAGCGTCATGGTTGGATACACGGATACCTGGGTCTTTTCATAACTGACATATTGCTGGGTAAGCAAGGGATGTGTGTGTGTACACCCCTCTTTCTGAAACTGTGTTCAGACTTCTACTGATGGCCTCCATGAGACTAATAAGTATTTCTGTAGGGAGTAAAAATGTACCATGTTCAAATCAGTTTAAAAAACTGTTTATGTTCTAGCCCCCATTTGGAGATCCGTGGTGGGTACGAACTGATCAAAGATTCTGACAAGCCCTGCAACTTAATGGATTTAACCCAAAGTTTCTCCAAACTCATTCAAAACAGAAATCTTTCTTTTTAAACAGTGATTATAGTAACATCTTGCCGGGCACTTAGAACTGGGCGGGGGGGTAGTGGCGGGGAATATTAATCCTAGCCCTCTCTGTTTTTTCCTCTGTGGTTTGGAGATTTTCTATCCAACATCAACGTGTTTCTAGAAGAATACCTGTGACTGAAATTCTCCTCCTGGAAACTCCGTGTGCTAGGAGCTTCCTGTCTGGCCATGCATTGAGGGTCTGCTCTGTGTCCTGTGTAGATTGTCTAATTGTAACAACAAGCCTGCTGGATTGATAGATAGCATTGTTCGCATTTCAAGGATGAGAAAACTGAGCCATCCTTGTGTCTGAGGCCAGTGTCTAAGCCAGGATTTGACTTAAGGTCAGGCCACCTCTAACGCAGTGGCTTTCTATTCAGTTCAGTTCAGTTTAGTCGCTCAATTGTGTCCAACTCTTTGTGACCCCATGAACTGCAGCACGCCAAGCCTCCCTGTCCATCACCAACTCCCAGAGTTTACCCAAACTCATGTGCATTGAATCAGTGATGCCATCTAACCATCTTATCCTCTGTCATCCCCTTCTCCTCCTGCCCTCAACCCTCCCTAACATCAGGGTCTTTTCAAATGAGTCAGCTCTTCACATCAGGTGGCCAAAATATTGGAGTTTCAGCTTCAACATCAGTCCTTCCAATGAACACCCAAGATTGATTTTCTTTAGGATGGACTGGTTGGATCTCCTTGCAGTCCGAGGGACTCTCAAGAGTCTTCTCTAACACCACAGTTCAAAAGTATCAATTCTTCAGCACTCAACTTTCTTTATAGTCCAACTCTCACATCCATACATGACTACTGGAAAAACCATAGCCTTGACTAGATAGACCTTTGTTGGCAAAGTGATGTCTCTGCTTTTTAATATGCTGGTTGGTCATAACTTTCCTTCCAAGGAGTAAGCGTCTTTTAATTTCATGGCTGTAATCACCATCTGCAGTGATTTTGGAGCCCCAAAAAATAAAGTCAGCCACTGTTTCCACTATTTCCCTGTCTATTTGCCATGAAGTGATGGGACCTGAGGCCATGCTCTTAGTTTTCTGAATGTTGAGCTTCAAGCCAACTTTTTCACTCTCGTCTTTCACTTTCATCAAGAGGCTCTTTAATTCTTGTTCACCTTCTGTTATATTACACCAATTCTGAAAATACAGCCAATGGACAAAACAAAACCATTTAGAAAGCAAATCCACATAGCTATCTTCCATACAAAACAACATTGGGTGTTGGCTCCAGAGAAAAATCCTGAAAACTGTCTAGCCCTATTTTTTTCATCCATTTGCAAACAAGTATCTCTTGTGTGTTCTACATGTTGTTTTTATGATTTCTCTTCGTCTCTTGTCTAGAACCGGCGTTCTGTTTTCTCACTTGTCCCCAGGCCCCTTAGAACATTACCTCATCCACATCAGTATCAGTTTAACACACTTCTTATGAACAGGCTTCGTCTCCACTCTCCTAAGCTCCCCAAACATCCTGTCGTGTTTCTTCGCAGCCCTGCCCATGGTGAGCTCCCGAGGAGCTTCTAGCATCCACCTTCTCATAGCCAGTCCTTCTTTGTGCTGCATTTCACTTGTCCTCTCCATGTAGTTTTCGTCTCCTGCCTTGATGTTTCTTGTAGAGAGCATCCTTTTCTTTCGCCAGCTTACTCCTCATCCCTCTGCCTGGGGGGATCAGAGCAGCTAGGTTCCTGGAGATGCCAGTGCGGGTGGGCAGGAGAGAACCAAGGCTCTGTAGATGGGTCAGCATCTTCTGTCCTGCTTGGACCGTTGACATTCAGGCTGGGCCGTCCTCCATGATGGGGGCATCCTGTGGGCTGTGGGGTGTCCAGTAGCATCCCTGACTTCTGGTCACTAGACACCCGCAGCCCCCACCTTCCAGCTGTGACAACAATGAACTGACTTCCGACGGGGTGAACTTGAGGCCTTTATTGGTGTTGTTTTGGTCCCTTTGGCTCTGCCCTGACCTTTCCTCCTCCCTTCCTTCCTTCATCTTTTTATCTATGTTCTCTTCAGCCTGACTTCACTATAAGCCAGGTGTCTCTCTCACATGACCACATGGCCCTCTGGAGCCCAGTCTGCTGAACACAGCCTTGACCACAGCCCCCAGTGCTCCTCGCCTGTGAGCTCTCTGCACCTACGAAGGCCACGGCATCGCCCAGCTTCCTGGTCCCCACGTGGTTAATGCCTGTTGGATTAGCTGTACAACAGAATCCAGCAAATGCCAAAAGGCAAATCTTCATTCACCTTTCAGAAGGGAGCCGGCTGCCCAGTCAAAGACGGGGGTGAGGTGGGGTGTGGAGTACCCCAACTTAATAAAGCGGCGACCGGTGAACAGCCAGAGAATGGATTCTGAAGACACACCTGCTGAGTAACCTTCAGCTTTTGGCTGCAACTCTGGCGGGAAGAGAATCTGGGCATAGGCCGCCCTCCCAGCTCAGCTCTGCCTTCCTGGGCTGGTGCCTCCTCCACCCTGAGCAGCAGCTCCTGCCCTATTTTAATGCCACCTTGTGACTTTCATTTCAAGCTCACCTCCTCAACCAACAAGCTGGTCTCTACCATGTTTCTCTCGCAAACCCATCTCACTCCCAAATCTGCTAAAAAAAAAAAAAAAGAGAAGAAAGAAAGAAAATAAAATCAAAAAATTTAAAAAAAAAAAAAAACAGACATACCCAATGAACCCTTCAGTAGATGGGGAAAAAAAAAAAAAGACACCCATCTTCTCTTCTTTCCTCCCTCCTGCATTGCTTGTGCAGTCTCTGGCCACTCTGGAAGGGAGCGTGGACTATTCAGTTGAGACCTTGTGTGTGGCTGGTTTCGGATTGTCACTCCTTGTACCAGGTTCTCCTGCCGTGACACACTAAGGTTTCACTGTGGCTGTTGTCTTGATGGCCGAACATCTTATGTGCAGCCAGACCCCATAGTCATTATCATGACAGCATCAGGACCAGATAGGGCTCATCAGCCAGTGTTGCCTCTGGTCTGCTGGTCACAGTAGAGACACTGTAAAGGACAACTGACCAGATGTAGAATGGCCCACGTGGCCCAGGTCGCCCCATAGCTGGGCCTCAGGAACACACGTGCTTCCTACCCGATGGTGTCAGTTCTACCTTTGAGTTCCTTTCTACTTTGGCTTTGGTGCATCTCCTTCCCTTTCTGCATATTCATGACTCCCTGGATCATTTTTACCCCCAGTGGTTCTTCTCTCTTATTGTTCTTCCTGTTGTACCACTTGTGGGATCATAGTTCCCTGACCTGGGATCGAAGCCACACTTCCTGCATTGGAAGCACAGATCTTAACCACTGGACCACCAAGGAAGTCCCCCCAGGTGCTTGTTAAATAGGGATGCTTTCTGAATCCAGCCTGGCTCCCTCCCACTGCATTGTTTTTTCTCCTGGGCCTGTGTGGACAGGCACAGCATGATCTCAGACAAGTGGTATAACTGGGACCTGTTGGCATCCACACAAAGCCCCCCAGGAGGCCTTCCGTGACTACAGGAGAGGCTGAGGTGGGCTCACCAGCCACCAACTCTGAAGCCCACAGCTCACCTATGATGCCTGCTGATTCCCGTCCAGTGATAGCAGGAGAGCATCCCGGGGCCTCGGCTCCCACAGACAGGATGTGTGTGTCTGTCTGGCTGACTTTCTGCAAAAGCATCTGTCACTCCCCAACGTTTCCTTTCTCATTGCAGCAAAGTATTTAAACACTACCCACTGAACCCCATCTGTCGCCAAGCCCCATCGCTGTCAGGGCCCGGCCTCCCCAGGTCTGTGAAGAAACTCGCTACAAAGGCTCTGTGCCAAACAACAGGGCAAATTAAATCAAAGCTCGTGCTACACCCAGGGGGACCATGCACATCAGCTTTGACTTACTGCACAGAGCACACTTACAAGAGAGAAAGCAGCGGCTTTTGTCACTGCGAGGGGCCATGAAAAATGAATTAGGGCCTCTGCTGAGAGAGGGCATGGAGGAGAATCTTTCATTCCGAGACGTTGTCCTCTCTCACCTTGCAAGAAGGAAATAATGAAAGAAGAACTTGTGGTGGGTCTGGGTCTCCCCCAGGTTTGACTGTGCCCTTAAACGCTGCCGGTGCAGAAAGGAAGTGAGAGGCTGGGAAGAAGGACCTGGTGGGGGCCGTGGTAATAGCTGAGGTTGCACAAGGCTCCCCAAGGGCAAGAACCTGAGCAGATGCAACCGATAACAGGTGGTACACTTCACCCAGGGTCCGGTGCTCAGTCTAGATCAGCCAGGCCACAGACCCCTGGGGAATGGGCCAGGGCATCTCCAGCCCCTCATGACGGGTCACTTACTGTGCTAACTCTTCTTCACGCCGATCTCTCTTAATCCTCATGTCCCCACAAGACAGGGATCATTTTTGGCCCATTTTACAGATGAGGAACCTCCAAAAATTTAAAGCCATTGCTTGCAGCCATCTAGTTGGTGTGCGGCAGGGCCGACAGACAGTCCAACCTACATCTGTCTGACTTCAAAGTCCATTGCCTCCCCTTATAAAGGAATCTGTCCTCCGTCTCCGGGCTGCCTGTGAGACACAGCTCATTTATTTCCCTATAATGAGGGAGGGGCCTTCCATTTCCTAACGGATTCCTCACCTGCCATACTAATGGAGCTGGCACTCACCGTGGGTTTAATTGCAGCATTTTACCCACCAGACACATTTGTACTTGGTGATGGGGTAAAACATGTGGACAAGTGCTCAGGGTTTTCTGATGCAGCTTTTCACAGGCAGAAATCTGGGCTTGGACAACATCTTACGGGAGAGGAGGAACCCAGAGACCAGCTCTGGTTAGATCCCGGGCAGGACAGCTAGCCTTATGCGCCCAGGGTGGGGTTACGTGTGTGTGTTAGCTGGGCTGGCAGAGGGGATGTTGGACAGGGTCACAGGTACTTGCTGTTCTGACCTCATCTCAGGTGCTCACCATCTTCTGTCCCTGTGTATCCACCTGTGGGTTCTCACATTCCGCCATCCAGCATTTTCCTCAAGTTAAGGGTTGGGCTTGCATAAAATCTCCTGGGCGTGGGCTTAGATGGCTGTAGGTTTTATGATTTTCCTCTGGAGGATGGCTGGGTGTCACCAAATATTTGGGCAGTGCTTAGACTGTTGACCATTTCAAACAGACTTTCCACTTGAGTAGTATGGTTTCAAAAGTCTCGAGTAGAATCTTTTAATGAAAGGATTTGTTAAGAGGTGCATAGGAGAAGCTCTTCAAGAAAATGTGGGGTATTTTGTGTCTGAGCCCCTGGGGAGGGGGAGGACCACAGTTTGGGGAATTTGGTGACTCTGCTTACATGGAACTCATCTCTACCCTTAACTCAAAGTAAAACTGAGTTTATACGGTCTTTCTTTCCTCAGTTACCAGGGGCCTCTACAGATGAATCAAATGTTCAGGCTGGAAGAGATTTTAAAATTATACAGCCTAATCTCTTGCTCTTTTATTTATTTATTTTCAGAAAGAGAAAGCACAAGTTCAGAAAAGTTTCAGTGAATTTCTCAGACTCACACAGTTAATTAGTAGCAGAAGTAAGACTGTACTCTAGGAAGCTGGACTTTATAGTAATACTTTTCCTAAACCATCATGCTGTCTTTTTATATCCCCGTGCAGATCTTTAATTTTGTTTGCTCCCTTTTAAGAAAATTCTTCAGTTTTACTGTGGATAAAGATGCTTCAAAACGCAGGTGACATAATTAGAGGCCAGAGAAGCTAGAAGATGAATAGATGGTAGCCATACAAATCTTTAAGATAGCAGTCAATTGTGTAGAGCAGAAAATTTGTTACAAATCTGTGTCCTCAGATTTGACTTGTCTAGTTTATACAGCTAGATTATAAAATATTTTTAAACGCAGTTTTATTCACAGTCTGCCCAAATTGACTTGTTTTGGCTGAAGAGCTGCAGCAGAAGAGGGTCACCAGATGGGACAGCACTTCGTCCCCAGAGTGTGGCCTGAAGCACAGCTGAGTTTTTAGGGTCTGGCAGTGGGACACAGAACACCTTCTGTTCAAATGTGCCCCACACCCTGTAGTCGTCAGCCACAGTCTGCTCTGGAAAGAGGTTCGTAAGACCTGACCTTTTTCTCCTGCGCATCGCCGGTAGATCCATGTTCTTTAGGAGAGGCAGGTAAGGGCCACAGCAGCTCACATGGGCAGGTGTCCCAGGTACTTTATGCTTGGGAGTCAGGATTTGAGTTCATTCCCTCTGTCTCCTTGTATTAGTTGCTTGGCCTTGTTCTGTGATGAATCATTTCAGTTGTGTCCGACTCTCTGCTACCCCACTGACTGTAGCCTGCCAGGCTCCTCTGTCCTTGGGATCCTCCAGGCAAGAATACTGGAGTGGGTTGCCATTTCCTCCTCCAGGGGATCTTCCAGATCCAGAGATTGAACCTGCATCTCTCAGGTCTCCTGCATTGGCAGGATAGTTCTTTATTACTAGCACCACCTGGGAAGCTTGGTCTTAGGTATGTCTATTAGCTGGATGTGAAAGATGAGACATTTTGCTCATGTCATTTGTTGATCTGCAATAAGCCAGGTCACAGCTTCTCAGGTGGCACTTGTGCTGAAGAACCCAGCTGCCAATGCAGAAGACCTAAGAGATATGGGTTTGATCCCTGAATTGGAAAGATACCCCAGAGGAGGACATTTCCAGGATTACTCCAGTATTCTTGGCTGGAGAATCCCATGAACAGAGGAGCCTGGAGGGCTACAGTCCATGGGGTCACAAACAGTTGGACACGACTGAAGTGACAGCCCAGCATAGCACAAACCAGGTCGCTTGGCTTACCTGAAGACAAAAGTGGACATTCCATAGAGAGAACTGTTCTTTTTTTAGAGTATGCATTTATCTATTTTGTTTGGCCAGGTCTTAGCTGTGGCACACAGGAGCTTTATTTGTAGCATGCAAACTCTTACTTGCAGCATGTGGGATCTAGTCCCTTGACCGAGAATTGAACCCAGGGCCCCCTGGATTGGGACTGCGGAGTCTTAGCCTTCCGATGGCCAGGGAAGTCCCAAGAGAACTGTTCTTTAACCAAGGGTGTCCGGGTAGCTTCACTGACCTGTCAGAACTTCCAAACAAGCAGTCAAGAACCTTCCAGTTTATCACATATCTCTGAGCCTCTCTCATTTTCCTAAAGTCAAGCTGGTGACGGTACCCAGCCCACCGTGGATGGGGAGGCTGCAGAAGGATAGAGTGGGAGGCACGGGCTGTGACACGTGTTGGAATCCAGGTGTCAATGCAACCGCACCCACAGACGTACCACTCCGCATCGCAGCTGGGGAAAAGCAGCCGCTCCTCCCTTCTGTGCAGTTATAATACTTCAACAAGTGGGGAAGGTGAGCATGGTGGACGCCAGGAAAGTCACCAGTCTTTTCTGTGCTTGGGCAGAGCTGGTTAAAGGCAGAACTGGTAGTTCAGCTGCCCACGTTCGCGACCTCATTTAGGCAAGGCATCTCTGAAATGCCGTTTAGATGGAAGATCTGATCCTCAGAGGCCACACAAGCACGTTAGGAGACAGAAAGCTTGCACTTCATTGTCTGGAGAATAGATGGGTTGCAGGCTCCCGGAGAATAGGAGCTGCCAGTCAAGCAGTTTTAATAGAGCAGGGAGGATAGATTTCAATAAAAGAAATGAATATAAATATTGTGAGTGGAGGAAGGGAGACAGCAGCATGATCATGTTTGACTAGTCATAGTGGGGAAACTTCAGGAACTCAAAACGGAAGGCTCTGACTGAAAGCTGAGGCAAGTGACTGGGCTGATTCCGGGACTCCAGGGCCGTTCCGGGAACACCTTAATGAGGATCCAACTGGATAGGGGGACCCCAAATCAGTGGTTCTCAGCCCAGATTGAGCCCTCCCAGGCATGTGGAGTGGGCACTCAGGAGTACACAGCATCGAGGGAGCCCCACCTGCAGACTATCTGTAGATGGAACTTCATGGGCCAGGGGATTCAGAAATCATGTCCTCCAGGGGTGCCTGCGGGCAGCATCTCCCCCACCCCCATAACACCAGAGAACCATAGCAGCTTCCTGCTTTGCCCCAAATGTGCAACGCTGCCCAGGCCCCTGCCCGCTTCTTCTATGTGTGCCAGGTCTGAAGCCCTAGGAGATTTGGGATCTGCTTGGCTGTGCCAAGGTGCTGGTATCTCTTGTCTGACTCTGCCTTGCCTCTGGCCGATGCCCAGGTGCCCGGACACCCAGCCTGCACTGCGCCTGCCTCTCCCATCTGGAGCCAGCATGCTGCCATCTTCACCCTGCCTCCGTCTGGACATCTCCTAGTGGCCACCCTCCTCGTGGGCTTAACTTGCAATCACTGTCTCCCTGGAGGTGTCCTGTCTGGCCTAGCCTTGTCTGTCACAGTTCTCTGCCCCTCCTGTTCCCAGCAGGTCATATCCAGGTTCATGCTAATTTTGTGGGCGCCAAAGCTGATTCAAAGAATTGTGTTTTTTCCTACTTTGTTAAAAAAATTATTTACTTTAATTGGAAGACAATTACTTTACCATATTGTGATGTTTTTGCCATACATTGACATGAATTGGCCACAAGCACACACATGTCCCCTCTCTCCTGGACCTTCCCTCCCACCTCTCTTCCAACCCATGTTGTCATAGAGCACCAACTTTGGGTTCCCTGCCTCATGCATCAGACTCCCACTGGCTGTCTCTTTTATATATGTGGAAGTGCAGAGTCTTAACCACTGTACTGTGGTCTATTAAGTGTGCAATAGCATTATATCTAAAGCACAATGTACAAATCTTAATTAAAAATACTTCATGGCTAAAATAGTCTAACCATAATGCAAACCTTCCACAGATTGTAGTAATAACATCAAAGATCACTGATTGCTGTAGCACATATAATAATAATAATAAAATTTGAAATATCATGAGATAATTGGAAACAGAGACACAAAGTGAGCAAATGCTGTTGGAAAAACGGTGCTAATAGACTTTCAGGGTGGCCACAAACCTTCAGTTTGCAAAAATCACAGTGTGTGTGAAGGGCAAGAAAGTGAAGCACAGTAAAAACAAGGTGTGCCTATGTGATCACGTGGTAATTTTATTAAGCTTTTGAGTACATAGTCATTCCTAGTTCTTCTCTTGAATAGCCTTGGATGTACAGATATTTATATGTGTATATGAATATTTCCATAGGCTAGGTTCCTGCAGTAGAATTGCTTGGTCATGAGACATGTTTATTTAAAAGTGTTATGTTGCCAGCTCTATTACTCCCAAAAAGGCTGTGTCAATTAGCAATCTCACGAGCTCCCCGAAGTGCCCGTGTTCATAACCCTTGGCTGTTTATACAGATATTCTCCATAGTTTACATTCTGCCAAAGTGATGGGCAGGAAATGGCACCTCGTTTCAATTTGCATATCCCTGTTACCAGAGAAGTTACAGCATATTTATTTCCATATTTCATGTGTTTGCTGGGTATTTATATTTCTTCAGTGAATTGCTTGTCCACGTTTTTCATCCATTTTTGTATTGCATTGTTTATCATTTTTAAAATGGATTTGTGGAAGTATATGTATGTTACATAGGTTAACCCTTAGTTATAAATGTTGCAGATAGCCCTCCCTGTCTGTCTCTTGCCTTTTTTCTTCATTTGATAGTGTCATTTTTCATTCAACAGTTTCAGATATGCTAGGAGTAAAATCTGTCAATCTTTCCTAAGGTTCGTCAACCCCTGCTTTGCTTATGTGGCTTTCACACACACAAATTCTGTTGTGTATTTTGATAAGCTATCCTAAATCCCTTAAAAAAAATAGAGGCAAGACATAAAGAAATGAATGAATTAAACTAAGAAGAGTTCTTCCCAGGCACGTGAAAGGTAGCCTTGTCTTATATTTACGTAGCACCGTTACTTCCCAAATGTTTTCGGCTTTAGGATCTCTTTAATCAGGTCCACAGTGCATCCAACAGGCAGAGCTGCATCCTCAAGCTGCACTCACTGAATTTACTACTGTTCGCTCTGCTGTCACCCCAGGAGGGATGTGCAAACTCCTTTAGGTGGGTAACCTGGAACCACAGCCTTGCCCCATAGCACTAGATCGACCTCGGGAACCCCTGGCAGGTCATGAGGAAGTGGCTGCTGTTGTGGGGGACAGGGCAACCTGAGAGGTACTTCAAAGTGCCCACTAACTGGGGAGTGGTCAGGGACTCCTCCTGGCATGGCTTGCCCTGGCCTTCACGCTTCCCCACTATTTTACTCCAGAGACAACAGGAGAGGTGGTAGGAGGCTTATAGATGTTCCTCTGAGCCAGCAACTAAGAGGCAGAGAGACTTCCCTTCCTCACTGCAGTTCTACCATCCCTGCACTGACAGATAGCCTGAGTAAAATCCTAGGATGTGAAGATAAGGAGGCCACAGCGGGGGAGGAGGTAGGCCCCAGAATCAAGTCTTGAGGCTAGTGTGGGCACACCAGCTCCACCCAGACCAGCCATGGAGACAAGTGCGTGCGTGATAAGTAGCTTGAGTCAAGTCCGACTCTGTGACCTTATGGACTGTAGCCCACCAGGCTCTTCTGTCCGTGGGATTCTCCAGGCAAAGATACTACAGTGGGTTGCCATGCCCTCCTCCAGGAGATCTTCCCAACCCAGGGAATGGACCCACATCCCTTAAGACTCTGGCACTGGTTGGCAGGTTCTTTACCACTAATGCCACATGGGAAACATGGAGACAGGCACCTGATTATAACTTTCATCATCATGTTTGCCTTGTAATCCCTAGGAAACTGGAATTTACTCTCATCTCCTGGGACTATCCTGAGGATTAAATAAAAGTATACATCTGAGGCATTGTAAGAATAGTCCATGCTCAGGAAAAGTCAGATATTTTAAATAAAAAGTTCCATCCTCTGGTGCAGTTGAAAGGACATGGCTTTTGTAGACAAACTTAGGTTTGACGCTGAGCTCTGATGTGGGATCATGGGTGAATGACCCGACTTCTCTGAGAGGCTAACGTCCCTTGCCAGCCTGGTTCTGATGTGGCTCCAGAAATGACTCAGACTCTCAGCTGCCTCCTGAACCCTAACTGGTGTCTTGGCTATATTTGTTACCAGTTAGGATTCTTTGCAGGAAACCTGTACTAATCCCAAGTATCGGAAGCTAAAGAGAGTAGAGTGTCAAGAGTATGGGCCCATAGAATTTATAGAAAACTTAGCAGGAAGCAAAATGTAAGTGAGCTGAGAAAGAGAGAAAGAAGAAGCACATGGATGATTATTGTGATGATGGCAACCACGGACACAGTCTGTCTATCAGACACAAAGCCTTTAACACTAATCATTCATTCAGTTCTAATGACAACTGGACTCAGGTACATAGTAATAATATCCCCATTTCACAGATGTGGAGACTGAGGCAAAGGTGCAACAGAACGCCTAAAGGAACACTCCCAGCAAAGTGGCAGAGCTGGACACCCATCAGGGTGGGGGCTCTGGCTAGAGCTCTTCACTTCCCCCTCAGAACACTGTCTCTACCTGCCCTGGCTTCAAGTTCCTGGAAAACAGAATCTTATGCCACAACTGCATCTGCTAAGTCCCATTCCAAATTGGGAAAGGCTGTATATTGTCACTCTGCTTATTTAACTTATATGCAGAGTACATCATATGAAATGCCAGGCTGAATGAAGCACAAGCTGGAATCAAGATTGCCAGGAGAAGTATCAATAACCTCAGATATGCAGATGACACCACTCTTATGGCAGAAAATGAAAAGGAACTAAAGAGTCTCTTGATGAAAGTGAAAGAAGAGAGTGAAAAGGCTGGCTTAAAACTCAACATTCAAAACACAAAGACCATGACATCCAGTCCCATCACTTCATGGCAAATAGATGGGGAAACAATGGAAACAATGACAGATTTTATTTTCTTGGGCTCCAAAATCACTGCAGATGGTGACTGCAGTCATGAAATTAAAAGAAGCTTACTCCTTGGAAGAAAAGGTGTGACAAACCTAGACAGCATATTAACAAGCAGAGACATTACTTTGCCAACAAAGGTCCATCCAGTCAAAGCTATGAGTTTTCCAGTAGTCATGTACGGATGTGAGAGTTGTTGAGCCATAAAGAAAGCTGAGGGCAGAAGAATTGATGCTTTTGAACTGTGGTGTTGGAGAAGACTCTTGAGAGTCATTTGAATAGCAGAGAGATCAAACCAGTTAATCCTACAGGAAATCAGTCCTAATATTCATTGGAAGAACTGATGCTGAAGCTGAAGCTCAGATACTTTGGCCACCTGATATGGAAAACTGACTCATTAGAAAAGATCCTAATGCTGGAAAAGATTGAAGGCCGGAAGAAAAGGGGACGACGAGGATGAGATGGTTGGATGGCACCACAGACTCAATGGGCATGAGTTTGAGCAAGCTCTGGGAGTTGGTGATGGACAGAGAAGCCTGGCCTGCTATCGTCCATGGGGTCACAAAGAATTGGACGTGACTGAGCAACTGAATTCAGCTGAACTGAAGTCCTTCTTCAGGGTAAAAAAGAAGGAAGGATGAGGATGAATGCTAGAGAGAAAAGAAGCAGAGACAGGAGGTCTCCTGGCCAGAGCTGATTGCTCTGCCTGGTGACCAACACTCTCCCTGGTGACCTGGTCTCAGGGACAGTGTTGTAGATTCATCTAAAACACCTACACCAGGTACACAATTCGTCACCTGGTTCCTTCACATCTCTTGTTTGCATTGGTTGATGCCCACATCTCCGGCTGGGTTACCCAGACTCCCAGAAACCAGAGAGACCCCGGGGCTGTGCCAGCCAGCAGACAGGCAGACTGACGTCTCTCTGGTTGTCCACACAGTGCATGGGCCCCTGGTCACTGCCACAGAATGGCGTGCATCCAGGCTAAGGCCACACTGCAGCTCAAGGAATAGCTATCATCCCCCACAACCCGAGGTGAGGGTGAAAGAGAGTCCCATTCGCCATCTAAAGACTATTTCATGTGGAGATCACTCTGTGGGACTGAACGGAAGCCACACATAATGAAGAAAGAGGCCTTTAATCCCTTCCTCTGAGATGCTGGCATGATCTCAGTTTTAAAGATAGAGAAGTTGAAGCCTAAAAGGATTATATGATTTGAAGGCAGTTTTACAGCTATTTAGAGATGGTGGTGGAGAGAGAATCCAGTGTCCTAGACCTTTCTGAAGACTCCTGAATTTCTGATTGCTGTTGCTCATGTGGATCTAAGGCCCTCACAACCATGTGGGGTGGGGTAGGAAAAGCTACAGGAAGGGAAGCTGTTGGGGACTGTGGATGGATTAAGGCCACTTGTCTGTAACAACACACGCAGTGGTCAAATGACTTAGTCAACATCCGAACCAGAGGAACCCATTAATAGATTCTGACTGCAAGTATTTCATTTAAAATCAAATGATCTTTTTGGAGAGTTCAAACATTAGGGGCTGGTAGACCTCTTCAGGGAAGGGTGGTATATCAACTATGACGAAAACATCCAACTGGGATACTCAGGTAACAGAAGAGGAAAAGACAAGATGATGAGTCCCTCTGTTTATCTCCACTCACGTGCTAGCACCTTGCCAAAGGGACCGACAGTCTCCCGTGTGTATAGACTGGATTCCCTCCTCCAGGAGTATCTGCATCAAAGCAGTTCTCCTGGAAGGAGCTCATTTAGTCTCACAGCAAAGATTCAATAGATGAAAGACTAGATGTACATTCCAGGAGCACAAAATCAATTAATTTGAAAAACGCAGTGTAATATATTATAGCTGGTTACTTGGAGGCTGCTGCTGAAATACTGGGAAGATCATTGGGGGCCACATTATTACTTAGATCTATACATTTCTCACCCTTTGGTTACACCACTCTCCTTAAATCTATTGGAATTTGCTTAATCTCACTCACACTCTTTACTCACATCCAGCAAGTTTCAAATATGTACATTCAAGCCCTCATTTTAGGTATTTTCTTGAAGCAATCTTTCATCCTCAGTCTGCCCTGATGCCTATTTTTCCTTTACCGGGAAACTCATGGGGCATCCTACCTGATCTACAAGCTTCTGCGCGGAGTCCGAGAGGGTGATTTCTTTTAGATTTAGGAAAGAAAAGGATCTGAAGGGAAGGTTGCCAGCATGTCACCAAGAATACCCTGCATACCTCTCTTCTCAAGTGGGCACATGGCTCTTAAAAGGCAGAGACTGGATCTTCAAGTCTCAGCGTAAGAGACACCACCTACTATCACCAAACTGTGAGCTTAATAAATATGTGTTGAGTGCTATCATTGTGCAAAATTCTGTGCCAGAGTGAGCTGCACACACATGACTAGCACAGACCTCAGCTGACATCCACATGGGAGTCAGAGTTCATTCCAGCAAGGTGTTTTATATGGCAAGCTTTTGGAATGCTATATATTTTTTTTTAAATCACAGATCTAAATAGGTCTGTGTGGCTTAAAAGACACGAAAAGTCTATATTTTTTCTACCTATCTCACACTGTTTTAATTACTGTAACACTATAATAATAGATTTTGAAATCCAGTATTAAAAAAATAAAAAGGGAAGTATATATTCAGTACTTCCTTTGTGCCAGGGACTGTACCACTTAAATGCAGATTATTGTTGGTTTTTTAAAACATTCATTTATTTTTGGGTGCACTAGATCTTCATGGCTTTGTGCAGGCCTTTCTCTAGTTGTGGCGAGCAGGATCTACTCTCTAGTTGCAGTACACGGGCTTCTCATTACGGTGGCTTCTCTTGTTGCAGAGCAAAGTCTCTAGGATGTGTAGGCTTCAGCAATTAAGGCTCATAGGCTTAGCTGACCTGAGGCTTGTGGAATCTTTCCTGACCAGGGAACGAGCTTATATCCTCTGCATTGGCAGGCAGATTCATAACCACTGGACCACCAGCGAAGTCCTATTCTTGTATTTTAATCTGTACCTTAAAAATGCAAAGTCAATAGTGTCTTCATTTTTCAAATGAGAAATTCTGACTCTATGAATAGTTTAATAAAAAATTAGCAGCACACACATAATAACCAAACAGCTTCTGTATCATGTTTCATTGTTGTTTTAGAAGATTGGCAGAGGATTTTGTCATGAGAGCAGAGCCTGCCCATATGTTCAGGGTTGGCTGATGGTGGTGATTCCTAATTCAAGTGTGCATTTGCATGTTTGGGATGGAGGGACTAATTTAGGATAAACAGGGACCATTTTTAAAGGTGGTCTGGTCTAATCCTAGTTTAAAAGAAAATGTCCAGCTTGCTGCTAGGACAGTAATATTGATAATGACATCTCTAGCAGAGTAGTGAATCTGGGCCAGGGTCTGAGGAAGGTCAGAGAAAGTTGACTATCTATCTCCCTGAGTGACCTGAAGTGATTGTCCAGACTTGGTCACTCATGACAGCTCAGCCTCAGACATAATCAAAGGATCACCCGAATCTCCATCCTCCTAATGCCTTTATCCCTTGCATTCCAGAGCCAAAGCTGCATGAAAGAGAGAGGGGAAAATAAAATTGAATCTGAAGGCAGAGTCCATGTGTCCAGTTTAATTGAATGTAAGAAGGGCGGCTGTGTGTGGCAAAGGGAGAAAACGCAGGAGAACAGACGGGGTACTGTTTTGTAGCAGGGACGTGGAACAAGAAATAAAATGAGGAAAAACTACTATTTCATGTGCATGAGAATTTGTCTTGCATTTAGACTTAAGTCTACTACAGATCTAGGGATTGGGAGGAAAGGAAAGAAGACAGTGCTGGGGATTTGTTTTGTTTTTAAATTAATGACCAAATATAATTAAATTTTCCCTTTGTGTGGCTCAGATCATAAAGAATCTGCCTGCAATGCAGGAGACCAGGGTTCAATTCCTGGGTCGGGGAAATCTTATGGAGAAGGGAATGGAAACCCACTCCAGTATTCTTGCCTGGGGAATTCCATGGATAGAGGAGCCTGGTGGTCTAGAGTCCATGGAATCGCAAAAAGTTGAACATGACTGAGTGATGAACTTTCCCTCTTTCACTTGGTATTTCAGTGGACACAGAGTGAGACCAGCTCCATGGGCAGGCTGGCATGTTTCCTCGGGCATGGTTGCATCATCTATTCCCATGAAAATCCTGCAGCTATTTCAGCAGAGTGCAGCACTTCTCTGTGTAGATGTGTTAGTAAAATACTTAGTGGCAGCAAGCCCATCTAATATGGCAGATGGCTAGATAGGTCTTATATAGTTCAATCTGTGCAACGATCCTGCAGAATAGGGATGTTACGGGCCCGGATTTATACCCCAAATTGCACAGCTCGTAAATGATATAGCCTGGCTTGGAATCACGATTCCTGACTTTCAATTTAGCTTTCTCTGCATTACACGATGCTGTACTGAAATTACCAGGATATGGATGCCGAGCCAGGAAGGTGAGAAAGCACGGTCTTGTGATTTGGGGGTCCTCACAAGTCAACAATTTACAAGTGTTCCTGAAATCCCATCGCTCGGGAGCTAACCCTGCAAACATATCTGAGAGATGTGTGATTTACTTCTTCAAATGACTTGTTGGTTTTGTTTTGCTTTTTTTAAATCAGGTTGGCTGAGTTATAATTGCATACAATGAAATTCAAACATTTTAAGGTTGATGGCTTTTGACAAAATGTATAGTCATGTAACTACCACCTTAATCAAGGTATGAAGACTTCTTGTTAACTAAGAAAATCCCCTCACGCCCCATCATTCTCCCTCCCTAGCACCCAGCCCTGGGCAACCACTGATGTGATCACTGTACCTATGGATGGATGTCGTATTTATGAAACCATGCACTATGCAGTCATCAGGATGATGCTGTGAGATGTGTCTGTGATGTTGCACAGAGTACTCTGTGTGGCAGGACACTAAGATCACTTCTAGTTTCAGATTATTAGGAATAAAACTATTCAGAGCATATGTACAGATACTCCCCCCAATATACATACTTGGAAATGTTTCCCAAGAGAGACAGCATGGTAGTTCATAAAGGAAGCCTCAGTACATTTAAAGTAATTGAAAAATAAAAAACATAATTGAAATCATACAAAGTATATTGACTGACCACAATGAATTGAAATCAGGAATTGATAACAAAAATATATTTGAGCAAGTCACTTGTATGTAACATTAAACTACACACTCCTAAACAACCAATGGGTCAAAGAGAAATTAAAATATATACCAAGGATTGGAGTGACTGTGTCTCATGTTAAGCGCATATTATTTTTAATAAATTTTACATGATATAATGGCAGTTTACAGAAGTTACTGAGACGTTTTACCACCGAAAATATGAGCCTTCCATTTTATTCACAGACTAGTCCTTTGGATGTAGGTATTTATTTTGGCATTACAATTAGTTAATCCATTGATTAAATAAAAGAACACAAAATATAATAAAAGAATTTCAATTGTCAGCATTATTGAGATATAACTAACGTAGCTTACAATCCACTCATTTAGACGTGTACAAATTAATATTTTCATACATTCAAAGAGTTGTACAAGTGTCAGTTTTTTGATATGTAACACAATTGTAGAAAAATTTCATCACCCTCCAAAAGAAACTTGTATTTTTCAGATGTCATCTTCACCTCCCCTCCGTCTGGTACTTGCCCTCTGCCCTAGGTGAACACTAATCTACTTTCTGCATCTATAGAACTGCCCCTTTGGTTTATTTATTTATTTTTTCTAGTGTTATTTTTGACTATGCTGGGTCTTCATTGCTGCACACAGGCTTTCTCTAGCTGCAGGGGGGAGGGCCTGCTCTCTAGTTGTGGTGGCCAGGCTTCTCATCGCAGTGGTTTTTCTTGATGTGGAGCACAGACTCTAGGGCAGTTGGGCCTCAGTAGTTGTGGGGCACAGGCTTAGTTACCCCGCAACACGTGGGATCCACTCAGACTAGGGATCGAACCCGTGTCTTCTGCATTGGCAGGCAGATTCCTACCCACTGGACCCCCAAGGAAGTCCTCGTTTGGAATGTTTTAAATTAATGGCATCTTTTGTCATTGCCTTCATTTGGCTTAGCAGGATGTTCTCAAGGTTCATTTATGTTGTAATGTTTATCAGCACTACATCTCTTTTTATGATCAAAGCATTCCATTGTATAGGTATTACCGGATATGCCAAATTTTGTTTATTCACTTATCAGTTTGTGTTTACTTGGATTAGTTCTGAAAACTGAAAGTGTTAGTCATGCAGTTGAGTCCGACTCTTTGCGACCCTATGGACTGTAGCCTGCCAGGCTTCTGTCCATGGGATTCTCCAGGTAAGAATACTGGAGTGGGTTTCAATTCCCTTCTCCAAGGGATCTTCCCAACCTAGGGCTCAAACCCGGATTTCCTATATTGCAGGTGGATTCTTCACTGTCTGAGCCACTAGGGAAGTCCAATTTATTTTTAAGTGTCTCAAATAGCCTCTTTATACAGAAAGTGAACATGAAAGTGTTAGTCACTCCGTCTTGTCTGAATGCGACCCCACGGACTGGTCTGTTAGGTCATCTGTCTGCATCGGGATTATTGTAAATAACACTGCTATAAACATCCATGTGCCAATTCCTATGTGGATATATTCATTTCTGTTGGATGTATATTTAGGTGGAATTTCTGAATCATGTGGTAGCTCTGTTTCACCTTTAGAGACAATTCTAGACTATTTCCCAAAGTGCTGTACCATTTTATGTACTCACCACAGTGTATGAAGTTTCCAATTTTTCTGTATCCACATCAACACTTATTATCCATCTCTAATCACAGCCATCCTAGTGTGTGAGAAGTCTTGTCTCATTGTGGTTATTATTTACATTTTGATGGCTAATGATGTAACTATCTTTTGATGTGTTCCTTGGCCATTTATATACCTAATTTGGAGAAATAGCTATTCAGAACCTTTGTCCATTTTTAATTGGGTTGTATATTTTTAGTGAGTCATAAGAGTTTTTAAAACATATTTTCTATTAATATGTATTAGTACCTTATCAAATTTATGATCTGCAGACATTGTCTCCCTGAGGGTTCACTTTTCACTTTCTTGATGGTATTCTTTGATACCAGTTTTTTAAATTTTTATGGAGTTCAGTTTTTTTTTTTTCATTTTGACCTTTTATTTAAATTTTTTTAAATTTTTTTTATTTTTTAATTGTTTTTGCCATACATTGTCATGATATCACCATGGGTTTACATATGCTTCCCCTCCGGAATCCCCCTCCCTCTTCCCTCCCCGCCCCCCCCCGGGAAATCTCGCTGCACCAGCCCCGAGCATCAATCCTGGGCTGGCGATTGATTAGACATATGAAAATTAACATGCTTCAATGCCCTTCTCCCATATCATCCCACCCTTACCCTCATCCACAAAGTCCACGAGTCTATTCTATATATCTGCGTTCCTTTTGCTGTCTCGTATGTTGGGTTCTCGTTACCGTCTTTCTAAATTCCATATATATGCGTTAATATACTGTATTGTTGCTTTTGCTTCTGGCTTACTTCACTCTGGATAATGGGCTCCAGTTTCGTCCATCTGAGTAGAATTGCTTCAAATGAATTTTTTTTTAATGCTGAGTAATATTCCATTGTGTATATGTACCACAGCTTTCTTATCCATTCGTCAGTTGATGGGCATCTAGGTTGCTTCCATGTCCTGGCTATTGTAAACAATGCAGCGATGAACATTGGGGTACACGTGGCTCTTTCAATTCTGGTTTCCTCGGTGTATATGCCCAGAAGTGGGATTGCTGGGTCATATGGCAGGTCTATTTGCAGCTTTTTAAGGAACCTCCAATCCCTGGCATTCCTATACACTAACAGTGAGAAATCAGAAAGAGAAATTAAGGAAACAATTCCATTCACCATCGAAACAAAAAGAATAAAATACTTAGGAGTATTTCTACCTAAAGAATCAAAAGACTTGTATATAGAAAACTATAAAACACTGATGAAAGAAATCAAGGAGGACACAAACAGATGGAGAAATGTGCCGTGTTCGTGGATTGGAAGAATCAATATAGTGAAAATTAGTATACTACCCAAAGCAATCTATAGATTCAATGCAATTCCTATCAAGCTACCAGAGGTCTTTTTCAAAGAATTAGAACAAATAATTTCTCAATTTGTATGGAAATACAAAAAACCTCGTATAGCCAAAGCAATCTTGAGAAAGAAGAATGGAACGGGCGGAATCAACCTACCGGACTTTAGGCTATACTACAAATCCACAGTCATTAAGACAGTATGGAGTTCAGTTTTTATATTCTTTTCCCTTTTATTGTTTGTTCCTTTGGTGTCCTGTCTAGGAAACCACTGGGCTTCCAAGGTGGCACTAGTGGTAAAGAACCCATCTGCTAATGCAGGAGACATAAGAGACATGGGTTCGATCCCTGGGTCGGGAAGATCCTCTGGAGGAAGGCATGGCAACCCACTCCAGTATTCTTGCCTGGAGAATCCCATGGACAGAGGAGCCTGGCAGGCTATGGTCCATGGAGTCACAAACAGTCAGACATGACTGAAGCAACTGAGCACGCACGCATGCTAGGAAACCATTGCCTAATCCATGTTCGTGAAAATTTACTCCTATGTGTTTTATAAAAGTTTCAAATCTGACATTGTTCATTTTGAGTTCATTTTTACATGTGGTCTGTGGTAGAGTACAGCTTTATCCTTTGCATGTTGATATCCAGTCTTCCCTGCTCTGTTTGCTGAAAACAAAATCTGTTGTTTTGGTCAGTGACTTGGTTTTGGCACTATAGTAAAAGATAAACTTATCATGAACTTGGGGGTTTGCTTCTGGACTCTGAGTTTCAGTCCATTGCTCCAAATAGTTATCCTTATGTCTGTGCCACACTGCCTTGGTTATTGTGACTTTGCAATACATTTTGAAATTTGGAAATATAAATCTACCAAATTCGATTTCCTTTTTTCCGGATTGTTTTGGCTGTTCTAAGATCCTAGAATTACCATATGAAATTTATTATCAGCTTGTTAATTTTAGCAAAAATTTCAACTTGGATTTTGGTAGCAATTATACTGAATCTGAAGGTAAATTTGGGGTCAGTTTGAATGTTAACATACTGAATCTGAAGGTCAGTTTAAATGTTAAGATTAAACCTTCATGTTCACAAACATGGAAAGACTTCTCAATATTTTAGATTTTCTTTAATAACTTTTAACAATGTTTTGTTGAAATGTCCTGCCAAGTATTTTATTCTTTTTAATACTATTATGAATAGAATTCATTTTTTGTAATTTCATTTTCAAATTGTTCATGAAAATGTACAGCTATAGAGTTATTTGTTATATATTGATCTTGTATTCTTAATATTGCTGAATTCATTTAAGCTCTAATAGTTTTGAATGAATTCATCAGGCTTTTTCTGTATCTAAGATCATGTCATCTGTGAATAGAGTTTTACATCTTCCTTCCTAAAAGGTCTTTTATTTTATTTTCTTGACTAATAGTCTGGCTAAAGCTGGCAGTACAATGTGAATAGAGCTAGTTGATAATAGACATCCTTCTCTTGTTCCTGATATTGGGGGCGAAGGGAAGCATTCAATCTTTCACCATTAAATTTGATGCTAGCTGTGGGTTTTTGTCAATCCACATTATCAAGTGGAAGATTTTTTTTTTCTATTCCTAGTTTGTTGAGCACTTTTTATCAAGAAAGAGCATTGAATTCTGGCAAACACTATTTTGATCTATTGAAATGACCTTGTGTTTTGTACTTTATTCTGTAGATACAGTACATTACCTTAATTGAATCAATCTCGCATTCCTGGTATAAGTTCTGTTTGGTCATAGTGTGTCATCATTTTTGCCTGCTCTTGGATTTTGTTTGCTAGTACTTTTGTTGAGGATTTCTACATCTACATTCATAAGAGATGCTGGTGTATTATTTTATTTTATTGTGAAATCCTTGTCTGATTTTGAAATCAGGGTAATACTGGCCTCATGTAATCAGTTGTGTATTTTCTTGTATTTTCTTCTTTTTAGAGAATTTGTGAGGAATTTATTGGTTCTTCTTAAAATGTTAGGTACAATTCACAGTGAAGCTGTATGGACCTGAGCTTCCTTTGTGAATAAATTTTAGCTACTAATTTAATAGATGTATTTGCTGTAGGTCTATTCAGAACTTTTAACTCTCCTTGAGTTGGCTTTAATAGTTTATATCTTTCTATAAATTTTCCCATTTCACCTCAGTTACCCAGTTTACTGCATATACTTATTCATACTATTGCTTTATATTTTATTTCAGGAAAGTTGGCTGGTATCTCCTCTTTCTTTCCTGATTTTAATAACTTGAATTCTTTATTTTCTTAGTTACTCTTTCTAAAGTCTTGGCAAAGAGCCAACTTTTGGCTTTGTCAATTTTCTCTATTGTTTTCTATTTTTATTGTCTATTTCATTCCTTAATTCTTTCTCCTTATTTTCATCCTTATGCTTGCTTCAGGCTTAGTTTACTCTTGTATTTCCAGTGTCTAAAGGTGGCAGTTTAGGTTATTGATTTCAGACCTTTCCTTTTAATCTTAATGTAGACATTTACAACTATAAATGTCTAAGTACTGTTAGCTATATCCTGTAAGTTTTGATATATTTGAATGCATTTTAATTTATCTCAAAGTATTTTCTAATTTTCCTGTGACCCACTGTTGTTTTAGAAGTGAGTTGTTTGTTGTTTACATATGTGTGATTTTACCAACTGTCTTCCTGTTACTGATTTCTGATTTCAATTCATTTGTTCAGAATAACATACTTTGTATGGTTTCAATCATTTTAAATTTGCTGAGGCTTGGTTTATGGACTAGCATGTGGTCTCTCAGAAAACATTTCATGTGCCAAGGATGTTTATCGGGGAGAACATTCAATGCCACTCTTTTAAAATATGTGTTCTGCTCTAGTGAGTATTATTGTTTCATTGTGGTTTTAATTTATGTTTTTCTGCTGAATAATGATATTGAATATCTTTTCATGTGTCTATGGGCCATTTGTATATCCTCTTTTATGAAATGTCTTTTCAAGTTTTTTGCCAATTTTAAGTAAAAAGATGTGTTGCTATTATCAAACGATATGACAATTTTGTATTTGGGGTGTAATACCTTTGTTGAATATATATGTATTGCAAACTTTTATTTTCCCCATTCTTTAGCTTACATTTTCATTTTCTTAAGATGTCTTTTGAAGAGCTAAAGGTTTTACTTTGATGTCGCTGAAATTACCAACTTTTACAAACACGGTTAGCTTTTTCTTACTGATGCAGATTTTGTGACCAGCCAGAGATCTTTGTCCTACCTCAAGGTCATGAAGATATCATTCTATGTTTTCTTTAAAACATTGTATCACTTTACCTTTTGTGTTTAGATGTACTGTCCATTTATTTTTTCTTATATGATATAATGGAAGGATTGAGATCATTTTTCTGATTCAGATATCCAGTTTTCCAAAACATTTGTTAAAGAGGCAATCCTTTCATGCATTGAATTGCATTGGTGACTTTTCCAAAATTATATGGTCATATATGCGTGGACATTTTTTGAGCTAACTATTCTCATCCATCAATCTAGATATCAGAGCTTATGCTTATACCACAATATCTTGTAACTTTATAGTAAGCCCTACATAAGATAATGTAACTCCTCCAAGTTCAGCCCTCTTTTGAAAATGTTTTGTGTACTTTTCTTTTTCATGTATTTTGCTTTTTCTTATATATTTTAGTTTTTCAATTTCTTTTTAAAAAATCTTAATATTTTTGTTGCTGTTTATTGTTTTATTGGTAGGTATTTGTTCTGAAAGAATTAATATAGCCGACCCAAGACAGTTACCTTTAAAGCCTGCAAGATTGACTCTTAGGGGTGGTGTCTGGGAACGTTCCCTTTAAAATGTGAAAAGTGAAGTGAAAGTGTCAGTTGTTCTGTCATGGCTGACTCTTTGTGATCCCATGGACCATAGCCCATCAGGCTCCTCTGACCATGGGATTCTCCAGGCAAGAATACTGGAGTGGGTAGCCATTCCCTTTTCCAGGGGATCTTCCCAATCCAGGGATCACACCTGGGTCTCCTGCATTGCAAGCAGATTCTTTTTAACATCTGAGCCACCAGTTATATAAAACTTTCCCTAACTGATGATAAGAGAGGCTCACTGTGCCTAGACTGTACAGTGTGGTTTATGCTGCACACCTGGTTTCTTCCTGAAAGTCTGGAATTTGGGTACACTCTAGGCACGTGAACAGCCCCCAGTTAAAACCTTGGGCATTGAGTCTCTCTTGAGCCTCCTTTGGCAGAAACATGACCCATGTCACTGCATATCCACTGTTGAAGGCAGCCTGTGCTCTGTGTGACCCCTCATGGGAGGAAGAGAGCACAGAGAAACCTCGGACAGACTCCTTCAGACTCCACCTGTGTCTTGCCCCTTATGGTTCAGTGGTTGCTCTGCACTGTGCCTCTGTAATCAGTACCAGCCATGAGCACAACTGATGCTGAATCCTGTGAGTTCTTTCAGGGAAGCACTCAGGGTGAGAGCCGTCTTAGAGACCTCAGAGTAATTATTCTGTTCCAATCTGTTGGTGCTAGTATATAGAAATACACTTTATTTTTGCACGTTGACCTTTTCGTGAGTGACCTTGATAAATTCACCTAAATTCTAGCAGGTTTTTTTTTTGTAGATTCCTCATATTTCTGTCGAAGAAGGCAATGGCACCCCACTCCAGTACTCTTGCCTGGAAAATCCCATGGATGGAGGAGCCTGGTGGGCTGCAGACCACGATGTTGCTAAGAGTCGGACACGACTGAGTGACTTCACTTTCACTTTTCACTTTCATGCACTGGAGAAGGAAATGGCAACCCACCCCAGTGTTCTTGCCTGGAGAATCCCAGGGACGGCAGAGCCTGGTGGGCTGCCGTCTATGGGTCGCACAGAGTCGGACACGACTGACGCGACTGAGCAGCAGCGGCATATTTCTGTGGGCAGTTGTTATCTGTGACTAGAGCTAATTTTCTTTTCTAATCTGTAACCCATTTTATTTTGTTTCCTATTTTATTGCTCTGGTTAGGTCTTCCATTGAATGGAGGTGGTGGTAAGGGTTTGCATTCTTGCCTGATTTCTTATTGATGGAGGAAGACATTAATTCTCTCATTATTATCACTTACACTTTCAACTGATTTATGACTTAACTTTACAATTGTTTGATATTTTTCTAAGAGAATATTTCTCCCAAACAGGAGATAGGACAACATAGACTGTGTGGGTACCAGGTGACCAAAAATTGAAGGAAAAGACCTTTATGGATGAGGATAAAAATAATTGAAAGCTAAGCTTGTCGTATCTAAAGAACTATTTAACATCTTTTGTGATTTTTTTTTCCTCTCGTTTGCCTTTTTCTTCACTTTTATATCTCTTAGTTCCTGGACTAATGCCTAATGTGGTAGATTCTCAGAAAAATAAAGCTTATAGAATACTTGAATCAAAAGTCAATCACTACAAGTGCTTATTATTAGTTTTGTTAGATGCCCTAATTTTATTTGGCAATATAAATATCAAAACTACTGCTTTTTAAGGATGTATTCTGAAGAATTTCCAGGGGAAATAATTTTAAAATATCTGGGATTTACTTTAAAATACTCCAACAAACAAGAGCAGTAACTAAAATGATATTATATGGGTAATTGTAAAAGCTGAGTGCTGCATGTATCATACTAAAAAGTCTTGTAAAGAGATCAGTCGTGTTAAAGCTTTGTGATCAACAGATAGATTCTGGTCTGGGGAATTTTATTTTCTGAGTTCGAAGACATGAAAAGTATATTTGCCAATTAATTTTTTTGTGACACATTATTGAGAACTGAGGGCTTCCCTGGTGGCTCAGCCGGTAAAGAATCTGCCTGCAATACAGGATACCTGAGTTCAACCCCTGGATTGGGAAGATCCCCCAAAGGAGGGCATGGCAACCTACTCCAGTATTCTTGCCTGGGGGATCCCATGGACAAAGGAGCCTGTGGTCTACAGTCCATGAGGTTGCAAGGAGTCAGACACGACTGACTGACTAGGCACAGCACGCAGCATTGAGAACTGTGAAAAATATCGGCACTCATCAATCATCAAACTGTCACAGAAAGAAAAGAGAAAGCCTGGTAGAAAGAGCAGTCTGCTTGCTGGTGCCTACCTTACTAGCCTACTAGCGTCTGCCCTCCAATCCCACCACTGCACTGAGCTACTCAGGCCACCGTGGGCCTTCTGGTGGCCAAATCTGATAGACTCCTCCTCCTCTCACTCCAGATGCCTGCTTCCTTGTCTACTGGGTCTTTCAGATTTCTGTCCCTGTGCTTGGCTTCAGTGCCATTTAGCTCCTGGAGAGGAAGAAACCCACCCCTGGGTTAGGGGTGGAAACTAACATTGGTGTCCCCACTCACAGATACTTGGGTCAGGAGTCTGGAAGGGGCATGGGGGACAGCCTGTGTCTGTCCTATGACACATGGGGCCTCACCTGGCCAGGCCTGAAGGCTGGGTGAATGCTTGGGACAGGGAAGGCTCTCCAGGCACCCTCACCCACCTGTGTAGTTGCTTATGCTGGTGGTTCACTGAGATCTCAGCTAGGCCATCAGCTAGGCATAGGCACACAGTCTCTCTGGGGCCCATTTGGCTCCTTCACAGTAGGGTGACCAGCTTCCTAGAGAGCAAGTGAAGGTAGGATATACCGGACACAAGTGAGGCTGGGACACAGCCCCACCCGCCACCAGGAGAAGGCATCACAGACCCCACTTTGCAGCGAGAGGTTCTCCATGTCAGTGTGCCTGGGAGACCCTGTCAAGAGATCTTTAGGGACGTGCTCTCCTTAGCCCCATCACTCTGCTCCATGCTTCTCCCCCGTCTTTGAAATTTCCTTCTTAACCTCTCTCTACTCTCAGCGTAAGGACAGTAATCTCCTGGGTGGGCCTGGCCTGGATCCTTTCCTCTCTTCACTTTGCACTTTCTCCTTTCATCTCGGTCTAGGCCACAGCCACAGCTACCACCACTGTGGATCAAGAGCTGCAGTAAACAATACAACAAGCGGGCCTGCAGAGCGCAGACTCCACTCCTGAGCCTCAAATCCAAAGCGCTGTTTACAGACCACCCCATGGTAATGCCCTATAGACACCTTAAACTAATTTTATACGAATGGAATTCATTATGTGCGTCCTGTATCATTACAGGGAATGGCACCCCTGCCCCGTTGCCCCAGATAGAAAATTGTTATCTTAGATTCGTTCTTTTTACTGCACATATCTTTTCGATCAATTTCCAAGTCTTGTAGAAGGATTCCCAATCCTTCTACAGGTCTTTTCAAAACCTAATTTCTCTCCATTCCCACTGCCCCTGCCTGGTTGAGCCACATATGACCTCTCACCAGGGTCACTGCACTGTTTCTCCTCCTAGTCTTTTATCCTTAACATCCACACAGAATGTCCCTCATTCTTTCCACTGGTGCACTTTAAACACCAGAATCGACACACTTCTTGTGAATATCTCTTAAAGTGCCACACTTTTTGTGCCTCTGAGCCTTTACACCTGCTGGTCCACTTGCCTTTTTCCTTTTGTCTCCCAGCCTCTTTGTTCATGGTTGGCCTTTTAAAATTTCAGTGTCAGTGTCACCTCTTCCAGGAAGCTCTCCCTGATAAGCAGCCCCCTTCACTGGCACGCATACACATTCCCACCAAATCAACAACTGCAAGAACTCTGCACACCTGTGGATGCAGTGCTCTGCACTGCTTCCTCTGTGCCCCTCCAATTTAAAATACCTCCATGTGTGATCATGGCTGTATTGCATAACTCTCTGCAGGCTGTAAGCCTCTTCCCATGAGAACTCTCCTCTCCTGATCTCTTATTTATTAATTCTGTCCACAAACAATGATGACACCTCTTGCTGCTGTTGTAGGGGCCAGATGCCATGGTAAACAGGACTCCATTCATAGCTTGGCTGTAGCTCATGGTAGGTTTTCAGAAAATCTGTGTTTACTGTTTAAATAAATGATGAACAGTTGTGGGTGCTCACCAGCGCTTTGCAACAGCTGATGAGAAGGAAGGCGCCTCCCTGGATCTCCATGGGGGTCGTTATGGAAATCCTCCTGTGCACATAGGGCCAGGAGTGTGATTTGCCAGTTTACATAAAGCAAGTCAGTAAACCTCAAGTATGCTGTGGAAGCTCCCTTGGTTTAAAAGCTGTTGACATCCGTGTCCCAGAGGAAAAACAGTAACATCACATCACAGAAGCCCACGCCTCACCGACAGACACGTGCTGTCTGCATCAGCATTCCCAGCTCTTTCCCTTTTCAGGCTGCACCCGCTGGCCTACCCAACAGCCCATCTCCAGGCCTGTTCTCCCAGGTCTCCTTTGGTGGATTCTCTTGGGAACTGTCTCCTCTTGAGTCTGGTCATGTAGCCCACTCTCAGATTTGAAAGTGACAAATACCTGTTCTTTACCATTCTATTCCCAAGTGGCGCAGTGGTAAAGAACCTGCCTGCCAGTGCAGGAGATGTAAGAGACTCGAATTCGATCCCGGGGTTGGGAAGATCCCCTGGATTAGGGCATGACATCCCACTCTAGTATTCTTGCCTGGAGAATCCCATGGACAGAGGATCCTGGTGGGCTAAGGTCCATGGGGTCAGAAAGCGTCGGACACGACTAAGCACACCACGCACAGCACACCAGTCTATGGAATCAGCTACCATTGCCCTCTGGGCTACACGGACTCTGGGGGAAAATCATGCTTTAGGCGAACATCATTTGTTTCAATTTTAGCAGCTTTTATCTTTTGGCGGGGGGCTTGATCGCATTGTAGACATTTTTGTAATCGGCATAAACCTTCATTTACTTTTATTTGACCTGTGCTGCTTTGAATGTGCCACATCACCGCTGAGTATCCCTTGCTCCGTTACTGAGCTCTGTTCATACCCACAAAGGATCGACTTTGGGTGTGATGGTCCAGAGCCACAGAATGGCCGCATTTGCTTGGTTAAATGTGCTGTCTGGCCAGTCAATCCACACACATTTACCGGGCCATCGTCACAGGTCCGAAGGGTGCAGGGGCTTCCTTCCTGAGAGGAACATTGCTACTTTCTCAGTATGTAATCTGTTCTAACTAAATACCTGCCAGTGTCTAGGTGAATCGATTCTGTGCATGCCAAAGCACGGTGTACTGCCTTCAAGAGAAAATAATAAAGGTATACATGTTACACTATTTTCACACTTCTAACTATTCTGTATTTTCAAAATTTTACTTATGTGAGTAACGTGCATGTGCGTGTGTGTGTGTGTGTGCACCTACTCAGTTGCTAAGTCGTGTCTGACTCTTTTGCGACCCCATGGACTACACCCCACCAGGCTCCTCTGTCCATGGAACTTTCTGGGCAAAAATAATGAAGTGGGTTGCCATTTCCTTCTCCAGAGAATCTTCTCAACCCTGGGACTGAACCCACATCTCCTGTGTCTCCTGCATTGACGGGTGGATTCTTTATCACCAGTGCCCCCTGGGAAGCCCTACAAATAATACTGAACCATCTGTCCAACTTCACCTGGGGCTGGTCACTGTGCCCTAATGGATGACTGGGATCCTTCCCCACCCTGGGAGCATGGACGGCGGGGGAGAGAGAGAACCTTTTATTCAGAGAACACCAATCTGTTCCTTGTAGACAAATAGAAAGACAGGGGCCTAATGCCCAGAAATAGCCTGTAAGGCCTGATTCTGAAGCAGGAACCATGGGACCCAAAACACAGCTAGACAGCAGCTGCTCACCCACCTAGAGGTCAAGCCTGGGCACTTTTTTCTTTTTGGTTTGGAATAAGGGTTAATCACATAATTTAGGAAGCACTTGGGAACAAAGTCCTGTGAATTCTCACAGTTACAATTAATATTAAAAATTAACCTCACATGTGGTGAAAAGAGCAGGAGAGCTGAGAATGCTTTCAAGTTTTGTTTTTTTAAAAAAAAAAAACAACCCTGTGATATTAATAACACAGAAGAAATTTATTTTTATTAACTCCTGCTTCTAAAATTTCAACCAGTGTGATTCAGGCTCGCATCTTATCATACTGTGATGTTGTTCTGCCAAAAGTAACTCCGTATCGATATTTTAGAAATGCTGCAGGGCTTTTATGTAACTAGTTGCTATTTTACCTCAAAAAAAAAATAAATAAACAATGCTTCCTGTTTTTACTTTTACTTATCTGGAATAAGTGGCTATTGACATCGGCTGAAGTCAGTATAAAGATTTATTTACCCCCAATGCAAACATTGACCAATAGGGAGCCCGGCTTGGTGTTTATATTGAAAGACAATAAATTGTGATATTGACCAGGCTGGGGCATCGATATTTGCATTGTTGTAAACATTTAAAAAATCTCCATGAAATATTCTTCAGGAATCCTCTTGTCATCAGAGGAGCTGAGCTAGAGCTGTTTGGGGACGAGCTGTGTCTAGAAGCAAGCAGATAACCTGAAAGAGCTATAAATTGTTCTGGTTTCCACGTTTACACAGACAAATTTTTTATGGTGATGGATATTGGTGATTATTAGGAGCTTTCAGGTGACAACCCCCACCCCCACCCCAACTAGAAGATTTTTGTCTAAAACACCTCCCTGTGCAGAAATAGTCTCCATGATCAGCTTATGTCTTAAAAAAATCTCATGTCATCCAAAGAATATCTGCTCCTCATAGACTGAAACATTAATTCCAACTAGACTAATTCATACCTGGGGATATTTAGACTCCACGGGCATGAAGTTTTCCTTTGTGGTTACAGTGGAAAGAAGATGGTTTAAAACAAATTGGTAGGTAGGGCAGGTAAGATGATTAATTGCCTACATAGTCAATTGAGCAAAATCTACACAAAATCTCATCAGTGCCTATGAATACCTGTGTGCTCCTGTAACTGCTTAAGTGCAAGTAGGGTGTGTGTGTGTGTGTGTGTGTGTGTGTGTGTGGTGTGTGGAGTATGTATAACTTTTACCTAATTGCATACATGTGCGGTTGCATACTTTTGACAACATGCCTGACATTATGGTGTGGAAGTGGAAGAAATGAGACATGGGCAGTTCCCACTAGAGAGGATACAAATACACTTTCTAGTTAATCCATGCTACCACATGTGTGCTCAGTCACGTCCAACTCTTGGTAACTCCATGGATGGGATTTTCCAGGAAAGAATACTAGGGTTGCCATTTCCTCCTCCAGGGGATCTTCCCAACTCAGGGATAGAACCTGCTTCTCCTGCACTGGCAAGCAGATCTTTACCACTGAGCTACCTGGGAAACCCAGTTAATCCATAACTCCTAATTATTTCCAAGTTGGGGGAGCTGTAACCTCCCTTCGCCCGCCCAGTAATCCTAGGAGAGTGACTCCAGGTAATGAGCACCCTATTGGAGAAGCAGGGACTTAATGTCCCAGCACAGGGTTTGAGGTCCAGTGTCTTTGTAAAGAAAGGCAAAGAGCTTGGGAAGATGAGCCAAGTAGGATGCCTGTTAATGTGTGAGTGTGAATTTGGATGGAAAATTTGGAATTTCAAGATATGTGCATCATGGTTACATTCCTAGAGGATGTGAGACACAAAAAAGAAAAGAAAAAAGAAAAAGAAAAGCTCTGTACGCCTTGTGATGCTTAACTCTCTCCTCTAGGCAGTTCTCTCTGTTATAGAGCCCTGTTCTCAGTCTCTCAGCTGTAACCACAGTCCCTCCCTGCCCTTGGTCTCCCCAGCTCCAGGACTGCACCCCTCCCCACCCTGACTCCTTTTCTGCTGCCCATCAGGGGACGGCAAGGTGTGTAGGGGCTGCAGGCTTTCCTCCAGGGCTGCAAGAGCCTGCTCTGAATGCTCAGCCACACAAATGCCACGGTCATCTGGCTCAGAGACACCAGGGCCCAAGTACTCAGGAGTCTGAGCTCCTGGTTTTGCCACCTGGACACGATGATGAAGCACAGCTTAAAGATGGATGCAGGCTGGCTCCCCTGGGCAGCCGGAGGGGAGGGGAAAGTCCAGGGTGGGGCTGCCCCCCCCCAACACACACAACAGCAGGAGAAGCAGGTGAAGGATCGAGGTTCCCACCATGCTGTCCCCTCCAGCCTGCCCACCTCTTGGTCTTCCATTCCACCCCTCACAGGACTGGACCCTGACTTCTGTCTGCTTCGTGGCTTCCCCTGGGCATGAACTGGGTGCTATCTTGGGTGGTCACGCCCCACAGCCCCCACCCTCCACCCTGTGATCACAGGAACATCAGAAGGCACTGCTCTGGGACCCTCCTCATATCTCTGTCTTCTCATCCTTTTGAGCCTTTTTGTAAATTGCCATGTGAAAGTGAAGTTGCTTGGTCATGTCTGACTCTGCTACCCCATGGACTGTAGCCTATGAGGTTTCTCCATTATGGAATTTTCCAGGGCAGACTGCTGGAGTGGGTTGCCATTCCCCACATGTAAATTGCCATGTACATCTTTTAAAAAAGTAGAACAAAGTCCCTCAGCTGGCTGAGTCTGTCCCTCTCCATCGCAGCCCTAAGCCAGCTGGCACCTCCCTGGCCTCGTCTCTCCTTCCTCCTCTCCAGGCCATGACCTCACTTCCTGCTGCCAGGTGCAGCCAGGTGTGGCCACCACGTGACCTGGCTTGCCTTGCTCTGTGACACGGCACCACCCACTCCGCTCAGCTCTGCTGCTCCTTGAGCAGCACCCCCAGGGCTCCCCTGGGACCAAATTCACAAAGCAAGTTTTGCTCTCAGGTCCAGTGCCCACTCAGAAATGATTTATTCTTCACAGCACACTCCTTTCTCAGGAAGAAATGAATCTTCCCGTCTCTGCTCCGGCCCTGTTTGCTGCCAGTCCTCGAGCTGTCGGCCCCTGGCCCAGCCTTGACAGATGAGTCTCGCTGCACCAGGGTCTTTGCAATTCCAGGCACAGTCTGCCCTCTTGCAGATGGTCCTCTTGTGAACGCCCCTCCTCCACCTTACCCTGCTGCATCCTGCGAAGGGTGGAGCTGAGCACAGAACGGGCCCCAGATAGGAGGCGCTAGCGGATACCTGCAGTCTCAGCATTGTCCCCTATGAGGAGGACCCATCGCCCCAACAGCTGACCCCAGGGGCTTGGCCACTGGCTAGCAATGGACCATTAATCAGTACCTTCACTGTGAGTGTCTGAGTTTTGAGAATTAATAGCTTCTTGTAGCTATTCAGCTTTATTCATTATACAGAATATGTCCATATATTTAGAACATTTAAGTGAACCCATAGAATGTAGGGTAGATATTCACACCCTCCCCTCTTGTTTCAGAGGGAACATAAGGGACTCTGCGCAGATAGCCCAGTGACAGTTCAGCTAAAGCAGCCAGGGGACTGATGGCGGGACACCCCGTCTGTCACAGCTGCTGCTCGGAATCCATCACAGAAGCAGTTTAAATGCATGGTTATTCTTTCCAAATGGGGTTGTGTTTCTGGTGCTTTCTTGCAAGAGGGTCTTGTCTGAGGGTTGGAAGAAGAGCAGAAGGAAGGAGGCATAGGAGTAACCCAGAAGTGCCACCAAGGACTCAGGGAGGGGGAACACAGAATCACAGACCACACCCCACCATTCTTGTCTCTCTGCTATGTTACTGCGGCTGGAACTTGTCTCGCTTCATCACTATGCCCGAAGAAACTCTGCACTCAAGGCTCTCTGCTGGGGCACTGTCTCTGGGGTGTATTTGAATATGTGAGGGCATGTTTGGTTCTCAGAATGACTGGGGGTCTAATGGCATCCAGAGGAAGGGAAAGCCTGAAACACTGCGCATCAGCACTGTGGCGGGGAGTTCCAGCGACCACCCCCCTACCGCCCCCCGCACAGTGTCACCACCTGTGGACACATCACATTTAGGAGGCCCTGCTGTTGGCCCCTGGAACCACTGAGAACCTGGAGGACCACACTTCTCTGCTTCTTCTCTGCGTCTGCCTGCTCATTCTTCCTTCGAGATGTTTTTCTTCTTAGGTGCTGTGTCCCCTTCCTTTTGAAATGACTCCACCATAGGAAACCTCTCCCTGATACATGAACAAAGACTTCCTCCTTTAAATTCTTCCTTGTGGACTGTAGCCCACCAGGCTCCTCTGTCCATGGCATTCTCCAGGCAAGAATACTGGAGTGGGTTACCATTTCCTTCTCTAGGGGATCTTCGCAACCCAGGGATCAAACCCATGTCTGCTGCATTGCAGGCGGATTCTTTACCACCGAGCCACCAGGGAAGCCCAAGTTCCACTTCAGTGTGGATTTATTCTTCAAAATATTCTCTGGACCCTTCAAGCACTTGATGACAGGTACTGTCCTGTGTAAGCCTCATGGATTGTTCTTCGGAGTCAGATCTGTCTCCCCAGTTTTAAGCCCTGGAGACAAGGCCAGTCTCTGTTCTGCTAGGTGCAGGGCCGAGTGCTGTTCTCGTGCACAAATAACACTACAGTCGCGGTGGTCATCATCAGAATCATGAGTTTTGGTAGGCAGAATATCCTAGGCTTTCCAAACACTTCATTTTAATAACAAATTGAATGAATAATGCAAGAGACATGGAGCTCTTAGTTCAGAAGTTCTGTGTGGGGACATTTCTCCCAATGACTGGGAGGAGCCTTCTTTGATGTAGTGCTAGACGGCATGTCAGGCCAGGTGTGCATGCCACCCAGCAGAGGGACCCTCAGTTCGTGTATATGTCACCCTGGGAGTGCATATGAGGTTGAAGTTCTCTGAGTTCCTGGGGGGAAAAAAAATCTGGTTTGTAAGAAAAAAATGAAACACCAGAAAGAATTGAAAACATGATCTGAGAGACTGAAAGACCCCTAGAGAATATCAAGATAGAAAGTCAAGTGCTAATGAATCAGAATCTTGGGATTCCATGAATGTTCCCCAACATGGAACATCTGAGAAATAGATTTACAGGGAAATAAATGGCAAGCTAAGTATTCTGCTAAATAAAGAAAGAAAATGTGCTAACATATATGCATGTGTGGGCATGCAGGCGAGTTTGTTTCAATAACTTACAAATGTATGAGCGTACTATCTGGGGTCTATGTATGCCCAGGAGTGTCAACATGAATAAAAATAAAATGACAATGTTCTGGGGATGTCTTTGGAGTCTTATGCATCTATTTTGCAAAATATTGAAGAAAATGTTGGGCAGTTCATCCAATAAACATTTCTGTGTTTGATGGGGGACAATGTATATCATCCCTGGAGACCAGACTGTTGAAAAGTAAAATTTCAGTTACTTGATATGCTTTGCGAAATATAATCGCCTTTTTTTTTTTTTCGGAAAACCGTTAGCATTGTGTGTGTGCACAGAGCCTACAATAAGTGTTTCTCTGGGAACTGAAGCAGCCAGTTTACCAACCAGTGTAGAGGGAACTACCTGGGGGAGGACAGAAGAATGGGGTGGAGAACGTGACCTTCAGTGGAATCCAGAACCAAGACTCCTAGGGTCAAGAGGGTGGTGAGAGTCTCAAAATCCACAAGCTATTTGAAGGAATGTCAAGTTTCTCAGTGCACAGACCATCCAGATTTACTTAAAGGACAAGTCGATTTTAAGAAGCTGCAAAACTTGAGGACAGCCAAGATTCTGACATGCGATGAAATCTGTTTGGCACCTATGTTGTTCCGTATACTTTGTGAGCTGCTAAAGTTAGCAGCACTTTCGAGTGTACATTTCTGTGAGTTTTCACATATGCTCCGATTCATGTACCCACCACCACCAGCACTGGACATAATGCAGGACATGAATCATCTTGCCCTTTTGTAATCAAGCTCTCACCCTTCTCCCAACCTCTGCTGCTCAGATGACATGAATTCTGTTCATCTGTTTTCAAGTTCACTGACTCTTGACTCTGTTATTTTCATTCCACTGTTGAGCTTATCCAGCAAATATCTGAAATTCAGTTCTAAATATCCTCATTTGTTTATTGTTTATGGCTTCTGGGTCTCGGTGGAAATTCTCTATTTTCATATTCCTTTCCTGAGTGCTCACTTTTACTTCATGGGACACAGTTATGCTAGCTGCTTTAAAGTCTTTGATCATTGTAACATCTAGGTCTTCTCTGGGTGGGTTTCTGTTAACTGTCTTTTCCCTAGTGAATTGTTTAGCTTTTCCTTGTTCTTTGTGTGATTAGTAATGGATTGTTAATGATTATTAATGCCCGTTTTGAATATTATGTTAGTAGACTCTCAATCTGGTTAAAATCCTTTGAGAATACACTGGAAGGTAGAATTGACCCAGTTTTAGCAGCCAACCAGACCAGTTAGGCTCACACCACGGTCCTGGCCCTCCTGCTCCTGTGGCTCCAGTGTTAGTTCTGATTTCAAAGAGTTGGTGGTGTCGGAAGATTGTTCTGCATTGGCCAGCCAGGACCCTGAGTGGAGGCATGAACCATAGTTTAGTTCTCAAAGCCCTTGGTGTACTGTCCTGGGTGAGTTCCACACACGGTCAGTGGTGACAAGATTGCTCACAAGCTTTATGGGAGCTCCCTTCTCTCTGAGATTTCCCCCCACAGGCTGGCTCCCTGGGGCCCCCTTCCTTGCCCGCAGCCTGGAAAGCAGACGCCTTAGCTCCTGTGAATGTCCCTCATTTCTTGTGATTGCAAGTCAAACTGCAGGCAAAGCAGGGAAAGAAAAGAGAAAAATATAACTGAAATTCCTTCTGTTCTTCTGAACACAGTTCCCTTAGTACCCCAGGTTCACAAAGAAGATCTTGATTGTTTTGCTGTTTTGTCTTCAGTTTTAGGTGGCCTCTGAGGCTGCTACCATTGCTCCTGAACTTTAGCCTCAGGACCGAGATTTACCACAGGGCAAGGAGAGGGGGAAAGAGAACAAAACCAATAACAAAACCAAAAAGTAATGCCTCTCCATCTTGAAAATGTTCCCTTTCCTTTTCTCAGACCGAAAAGCAAGGGTTTATCATGATGTTTTTTCTGTTAGCATCCTCTACGCAGTTTTAGATTCTGGCTGCTCTGAGTCAAGCCAAGAAAGAGGAAGAAAAATAACAAGAAATTTACCACCATGGTGTTCTTCATACAAGTTTTGATTCTCCCCTTCATCTACGTTCTATTCTTTACTTTTCAAAGTCCTCCGGTTTTTTAAAATGTTTCTTGTCTAGTCGCAATGAGCAGGGGAGATCAGGTAAAGGGTGTTTGTGTGCGTGTGTGCCAAGTTACTTCAGTTGTGTCTGACTGTTTGTGACCCCATGGACTGTAGCCCACCAGGCTCCTCTCTCCATAGGATTCTCCAGGCAAGAATACCAGAGTGGGTTGTCATGTCTTACTCCACGGGATCTTCCCAATCCAGGAATAAAATCCAATTTGATGTGATTCGAGACTCTTAAGTCTCCTACATTGGCAGGCTGGTTCTTTACCTCCAGCGCCACCTGGGAAGCCCCAGGTAAAATATGTTTACTCCATCTTAACTGCAACTATGAATGCTGTCATCAGAATTGATGATACTGACAATAGCTAATTAAATCAGTTCGGCTTTTTATTATCACCATGCATGTGTAACTTTAAACAATATCTATGAACAGACATCCCTACTGCCCTGCTTTTGATAAACCATTGATGTAGGAAAATGTAAGCTGAGAATAATAGGAAATGGGGCTGCAGAGTCAGGTATGTATGTCATACCCCTTAAATTATAGGGGAGGCACAGGGTTTAAAAAGATGGAGCCTAGAATTTCCATGGCAGAGCAAGGATATGAGAAAAGAGTCAAATACACCTGTAGCCTTCAGTGGACAGGACCGGTCTGTAGGGGAATCCACTCCCCCAGTCCCAGGATGTCAGTGGTGGGAGGCAAATCTCCAGGAAGAGCGGAGGATGACAGGGATTGTGCAGAGCAGGTCCAGTGTGCAGGTGGAAGGGTCTGAAAGAGTGTGGAGGTGAGGCAGAGGAAGCAGTTTAGGAAACAATGGGACATGGGGACGACGGGGAACAGGAGGCAACTGGAGAGATCAGACACGTCCATCAGGAGATATGTCCATCAGGGGCCAGGGGACTGCAGCTCACGGCCAAGTCCTGTCTACCTACTGTTTTCTGTGCACGCTGCAAGAAGGTCTTCTTATGTTTTTAAATAGTTGAATGTCCATCAAAAGAAGAGGAATAGTTTGTGACACAGTAAGATGATGTGAGGTGAAAATGTCACGCATAATCCACTTTGCTGGAATCCACTCCTTCTGGCACTTTCTCGTGGCTGCTTTTGAGTGACAGTACCAGAGTTCAGAAGTCACTGCACAGGCAGTGTGGCCTCAGATATTTGGGAGGTCTCAAATTTTGCCATGTGGTCAAAAAAAGTGTGCTGACCCTGTTCTAGAGGCTTGGTGATGAGGACCTCACAGAGAAGAGAGGTTCCTTGGGCTGATGCTGGGGTCTTCAAGGCATCACAGAACACTCTGAGAGTCAGCTGTACCCACAGGGCTTCATACAAGCCTGGTTGTGGCCAATACTCCCACAGGGCTGACAGTAGCTTTGAGCTTTGATGAGAACAGAACACTCGTAGGAGCCAGCTTCTGATTTACCTGAACTACCAAGTAGCTGTCTTCATCAGACACCTTTCCTTCTCCCAGCTTTATCTGTTTAACGTGTCATTTTATCATCTGCTTATGCTCTATCTCTGTCTCTCTCTGTCCCCTTTCTTCACCAGTTGCTGATCTCACTGGTCGATCCACGAGCTCCCGTCCACCCCTCCCCTGCACCGTGGAAGGTGCCAGCTGTTAGGTCTTAGATGTAGCAGTTAGTCTGCTGAAGAAGAGAGTTAGAACAGACATAAAGAATAACTTGTTGTTCCTCAGTTACAGCTGCTAGATTTTTTACTTCCAGGACCAATGTCATCAAACAAAAGTATTCCTCTATCCCAGGTCTTGGGGTTGTGGAAAGGAAAAGAGTGACTAGGTTGGAAGGAAACCAGGGGGGTGGGAGTTAACGCCATCTAAGCAGAGCAGCTGAGGAGAGGCAGAGAGGGAAAGAACTCAGCGCCCTCAGGGCAGGCAGAGCACAGGGCTCCAGAGAAGGGAGGGCCAGGGAGGTCAAGTGCATCTCCGTGCTCTCTAGGTGTCAACCCCCGTGCAGCAGGTGCTGAGGTTTCTCAGGAAGGTTTTGATGCTCCAGCATCGTTTTGAACTATGAGGTCAAGTTCAAGCCCTTGCTTGCGTCCACATCCCCGTTGCCAGCTTCCTTTCCTTGCCTAGAGCTCTTATCATAGTGCCTGTTAGTGTTTCTGCTGCGGAGGCTGCCTGTGCTTCTGCAGAGGCCCAGTTTGTGTGGACGGCAGCACTTTTTCCCTGCCTGCCCATCCCAGGAAGGTAGAGAGCCTAATCACGTTCTCTGCAATCATTCCACTGCTAATTGCATATAGACAGAGCTGAATCACCAAGCTGATTCCACTCGGGAAAAAATGCAACCCAATTGATGATGCCATAAGAAGGCTCTCTGAGACACTTCTGATTAGACACTTCTGAAACCCGCTGCATCCAAACTCATTCGGAGGAAACAGGGGCCTTAGCTACAAGAGCTTTTAACAAGGGGTATTTGTGGTGATGGACAAACCAAGCTCTTTTCTTATTCACTCCAGGTCTGGCTTGATGAAGGCTTTTTAGTTCCCCCTTAGGAAATGTGCAATAAAATTATTTAACCTTAGGAGATTAGGACACATAAAGGACACTCTTTATGTGTCCAGTTCTGTATCAAAAGAAATAATAAACTTAAAAGAAGTTTGGTTTCTTAAAAGTCACCAAAGAAGGTTTGAATAGTTCATTACAAGAGCCAGACTAGTCACCAGAATTATAGTCAGTCACTTCATTCATTCCATCTTGACCATATGATCATTCATTGACTTCTGTGTGTTCAATGCTGCTATACATATTGGGGCTAAAGATAAATAAAATCCCCTTCTGTCTTATAAATTCGAGTGGGGTAAACGCATGCAATTATATAACAATGAACTGTGATTGGCGCAATACTAGAAGCAAATAAATAAATAAACTGTAGAGAGGAGGTAAGGAATTTTGATTGCAAGAAAGGGTTCCCAAAGGAGTGATATCTAAGACGGTTTTGAAGGCAAAAAAGAAGAGGATGCAAAGCACAGATAAACAGCTCAATTTGTAGGAACTTCATGGTGCATCTAGTGGGTGGGAGGAGAAAAGAGCTGGGAACAGAAGAATCTAAAGACATGGATGAGAGCCAGCTCATAAAGAGGAGTGGAGCAGGACAAGGTGTTAAGGATAGGGGAGTTGAGTTTTGTTTGGTTTTGGTTTTGCAATCGTGTGGGGATCAATACTAAATACAATAGCCTGGAGGAAGGGGTAACAGTGGAGAAACGATTGTAATAATCCAGAGTAGGTAACTGTGATTAAATTAACACAGTTAACAGTAAGAGAGAAAGGAGAAAATAGATTTGTAAACTATAAAGGGGGTAAAAGCAACTGGATTTGTTGATGGAAGGGAAGGAATGAATGAAAAAGTGGAATCAAATGTGAGTCTATTTTATCCTGGGAGAATGGAGAGAAAGCCCACCACCAGCAGAGATTAGCAGAGGCAGAGTGAGAGCAGGTTTGAGGGATGACGTGATGGTTCAGCCCGGGGTATCTGGGAGGCACATGAGGGGCCTTAGCCTGGCAGTTCCAGGAATAAAAGTCAGCTTATTGTCCTGGGATGCTGACATGGACACGGAAATCGGGAGTAGAGCTGGTCATTTAAACTGTAGACATGGGAATCAGACTATAGATTGACCAAGGGGAGGAGATAGAGGAAGGCTGAGGAGGGGACTTTATAAGAAGCCATCAAATTGCTAAATTGCTCCTAGAATCTGTTCCTTTGACTCTTTTAGATCCTTCTGTGAAGGATCTAAAAAGAATTTCCTCAAATTCTCTCATACAGTTCTCAGACTCAGCCTAAGAAGGAGGAATAAAAGCATTTCCACGTGTCACTAACAAGGGAACTGGGGCTCAGCGGTTTACCATAACGAGGGCTCAGAAGGACCGAGTGTGCTCTGACAAATCATGGCTGTCTCGTTTTCTTACACTGGGCTCCATCCGCACGCAGGTGTGCACACCTGTGTGTAGGTTTTGTGTGAGATGAAGAGAGATGGGAGGAAAGCTTAGCAGCGGGACTGAGGAAAGAGTAAATAGGCCCCTCTTTTTCCTTCACCTCTCTTCACTTCTGTGTGATGAGACTGAAGGCCCACCTGTGTGTGGGGTCCCACCTGTGTGTGGGGTCCCACTTGGAGCCGAGGGGGAAGGCGGTCCCAGACAGCCAGGCAGGTCCGTGCACACATCTCAGCCAATGTGATTCAGTAGCAGGTAGATTTGGTGGTGGGTAGATTTTGAGAACTATTTGCAAAGATTATTATGTTATGTTAAATATGTTCAAAAGTGATAGTGAAAGATATTCAGTCGTGTCCAACTCTTTACGACCTCATGGACCACATAGTCCGTGGACTTCTTCAGGCCAGAATACTGGAGTGGGTAGCCGTTCCCTTCTCCAGGGGATCTTCCCAACCCAGGGATTGAACCCAAGTCTCCCACATTGCAGGCGGCTTCTTTACCAGCTGAGCCACCAGGGAAGCCCAAGACTGCTGGAATGGGTAGCCTACCCCTTCTCCAGTGGATCTTCCCGACTCAGGAATTGAATCGGAGTCTCCTGCATTGCAGGTGGATTCTTTACCAGCTGAGCTACAAGGAAAGCCCTAAATATTTTCAAAGGCTAGAATCAAATCTAGTATAAACAGAGATTTTCACCATGCCTTCCTTTCTCACTGGACCCAAAGAATCCTACATCCTCAGGCTTCCTCTGACCCTTGTGGGTGGCCTGTGTCCCCATCTCCCCCCTGGGCCAACCGGAAGTGCAGGCTGGCGTTTCCAGCTCCAGCATTGATGACGCTTGGAGCTTTCTCTCAAGATCTGATCTGAACTTATTCATTAGATTGTTTTAACTATAGACCTGACCCCCTCCAGGGCTTTCTTCTCTCTCCCTTCCCCTAAGTGGGCATGTTTTCACAGCCTATTTGCTCGGTACGTCACCAGCATTCCCTCCTCCTTCCGTGTCCAGCAGGCCTCTCATTGGCCTCCAGTAGTCCTGGGGTGCGGGAACGAACAGAACCCTGCCCACTACACTTCTTTCCTCCTAAGTCTGGGTGGGAGGAGAACTCCTCTTGTTTAGTGAACAAAGCACTGCTCAGCTCCGCATGCCTATTCTTCAAAAGGATGATTTATAAGTTGCTTCACTTTCCATCTTCTACAAAATATTTAACATATACACAAGGCTGTGCTTTACTCCTAGAGTTATTCCTTTTTCTGATCATCAGTTATATTTTAAGGAGTTTTCTCATTTTTCTTTGTAAGACTGGGGGTTGATAGAGACTTGGTTCCGTGCAGTCACTGTTAGATGAACCACAGGACCATAGAGGGGTCAATATGAATCTTTCTGGGTCCTGTGCTCCTTTTAGACCCCTTTACAGAAAGAAATAGAATCTCTTGTTAAAACACACACGCACACATACAGAGGCATACGTGCATGATGGCATTTCCTTAGCTTCAGAAACCCCTAGGGTTGGAGTTCTAGTTTTCAGATAAAAAAATCCTGCTCTTAATCCAGAAATCATCTTCATGGCTGAAGCACAAATAGCCCTGCTTTCCCAAGGCAACTCAGGACCAGGCGGCTGCAGTGAACCCCTGCAGGTGGACTCCTGACCGTTGGTGTGCGTAATAGAGCCCAAACCGTAACTCATTAAGAATCTTTTATTAAAAAAAATCCATTAAATTAATCTGGACAAGGATTTTCAAAGCAACTTCAAATTCCGCAGCCCTCATTCCTGGCTTGTATCTCTAGGGATTTAGAAAAAGAGAGAGCAAACAGCCGACGTTCGAGGTAATATGACACTGCGGAGTTCTATATTTATCCCCTATCAATGTCTTTCAGTTCAAATTGGCTGAGTTTACAAATCAAAAGCTGATTCCTTAATTTATTTTTTTAATTTTTAAAAATTTTTTTTAGCAACCATCAGCTGCACCACTGCAAACACCCAGGTTCCAGACATCAAGCTGCAAACTCTAAACCTCCAGCTGTGCATTTTCTGACTTTGAAACCATCCCCCATAATAGAGGGTCTGCATGCAAACCTGAGCTGGGGGTCCTCATGAAAAGGCAGGCAGCAGAGGGGCACACAGCCTGAGGGCCCAGCCGGCTGCTGGAGCCGGGTCTGCAAAAACAGCTTGTTGTTAAGGGAAGAGATGGACCTCAGAGATACAGGGGACCTGGTGTGGTGGAGTGCAAAGGGGTCACTTGCATATAATTTTGTTTTGCTCCTCCTTAATACAAATGTAAAGATGATTCCCCAAAAGTGTCCCACTTTACGGGAATTCTCTTTTCTTTTTATATATCCATAAAATAATATTTCGTGTATGCATATTCGTATGTTTTCACAAACATACATTTGGTTTCAACTGTCACATGAGTTCTTAATATATGTCAGGATCTATGCAAATGTTTTGCTGTTACCTTTATCTCTAGATAGGTAGGTATACAGATAGACTGATAGATACATAGATGATAGGTATGTAGTTAGATGGATGATACATAGGTAAGTAGACAGATTGATAGGTTGAGAGACAGGTAGTCATGCAATTTACAGTTGAATCAGTTTATGTAAATTTAATTGGATTTCTAATTACTGCTTTATGATGGAATCAGTTTAATAGGTTAATTTGAAGGTTTGAGGACTCCATCATCTGTGTGGGGATGCTGTGGGAAATGCTGAGATGTTTCCCAGGTCTAAGAGAAGTCCACCTGCAGTAGTGCCAACTCTGAGCCTGGCAGGCAGGCATGGGCGGGGACTGCAGCTCCTTCTCCCCAGTAACCAATGCGGATGCGTTTAGGGAGGGTTCCTCTCCTGCAATGGGAGCCAGAGACTCAGGAAAACTCATCCCACCCCACTCCCCAGCACTGGCCCCTGTGTTTGTTGCATAATGTTCTCATCGATGGTTTGAAGCTGTACCTCAGTGCGAGAGCAGGAAAAATCCAGAACTTTTCTCTAAAGAAATCTTTGATATTCATTCATTCTTAGAGATTGTTAGACTCTCCATTCTACCAGCCAAGCTATCTGCATCCAAAGGAAAGTTCAAGAAAAATACATACATGTGTATATGTGTGTGTGTGTGTGTGCATGCACTTGCATGCTCAGTCATATCTGACTCTTTGTGACTCCAAGGACTGAGCCCCGACAGGTGCCTCTGTCCATGGGATTTTTAGGCAACAGTAGTGGAGTGGGTTGCCATTTCCTCCTCCAGGGAATTTTTCCAACCCAGGAAGATCGAACCCATGTCTCCTGGGTCTCCTGTGTTAGCAGGCAGGTTCCTTACTACTGAGCTACCTGGGAAGCCTCTAGAGTGTGTGTGTGTGTGTGTGTGTGTGTGTGTGTGTGTGTGTACACATATGTTGGTGGGGTGGGGGGGAGGCGGTGTGCTTCCCAGGTGGCTACGTTGGTGATCTCTAACATGGTAATTACCAGTGCAGGAGATATAAGAGATGCAGGTTTGATCCCTAGGTTGGGAAAATGCCCTGGAGAAGGAAATGGCAACCCACTCCAGTATTCTTGCCTGGAGAATTCCATGGATGGAGGAGCCTGGCGGGCTACAGTCCATAGGGTGGCAAAGAGTAGGACATACCTGAAACGACTTAGCATGCACATACATGTATATATTTATGTTCTTGTATTCTTAGCTGTGAAATTAGACACATTTCTCAAGCCCCCAGTTGGTCTCACATGGGCTATACAGCTGCACCTGCCTTCTTAGAAGAAAGGATCCCCAGGAATTGTAACCCTTGTAAGTCAATCAATCAAGACTTTGATTTTCTAAGTCAAAATCTCCTAATTTAAGAGGACAGAGTAGAACTTTCTTGTCCCAGGATCTGTGGTGAATCCTTTGTAAGCTATTATGATTCAGTCCCCCTGGAAAAGCAGAGATCTGATTATTCTTTCATTTTCACCTCAAGATGCTCCTGTATCAAGGATCTGGAGGACTACAATATGCTCATACCAATTGTGGGTCAGCTGCCAGTTGTTCAGAGGTTACCGTGTGCTGAGTATTTTACTATACATATTGAATACTCACAACCACCCTATATGTTGGTGTCATTTTCCCATTTTAAAGAAGAGTAATCAGAAGAAAGGAGAGTGAGCCATCAGCTAGGATGACCTCAGGGGCCAATGTGCAGACAGGGGAACTCACCCCCGCTCACAGTGCGGCCGGAAGCCTTTGGGGCTAAGAGCTAAGATCAACACTTCCGCTGTTTTGCTCCAGCTGAATACCAGTCCCTAGGAAGCTCTCCTGTATAAATTATTCAACAGTAACAAACATTGTATTAATATTTAGAAATGATTTTTGACAGTGGGGTCATCTCTCCCTGTCACAGCAGAGGTGGCTTTTGCCTGGAGCCCACCAGCCCCCAGCCTGACCCCACAGCCCCAGGTTAAGATGTCCCTGAAGGCCCATCTCCATGCCAAGAAACCCTAGCTTTACCTCTTGTTAGTTCTCGGAGGCCCCCTCCATGCAGCCCCCCACCACTGCCTCTTCAGGCTGAGGTAGAGTGAAGGCCTGCTATGATGGTTTTTGGCTATAGCCTGGGAGCCCCAGACTGCTCTGAGTTCTCAGCAGGAGTGCTAGAGGGGATGAGGAGGGCTTCCTTGCTCCGTCTGCAGCTGCTGACTCTGGATCTCACAGCAGCCTCACCCACCTCTAACGTCTTCCGGGAACACATCTTCTCTAGTTCCGCCCTCAGCACTTCCTCCCTCAAACAGGTCCTCTGGCTTTTGAGGGCTGCTGTTGAGGATACTAACCATGCTTTTATCGTGGTTACTGTGGACCAGACTTCCCAGCACCTGAGCAAAACCATGGCTTTCTCCATCAAAGCACAAAAGATCCAGTGCTGCTCAGCTCAAAATCAAGACACCTTGGAGGGACACCCTCTTACCTGTCTGCGCTGAGCTCTCCCCAAAGCCCAGTCTGCATTGGACAGGAACTTCCTGATGCAAATAAAAGGGAGGAGGGAACCAGAGTCTAGAGGACTAGTCTAGGACTAAACAAAGCTTCCCTGGTGGGCTTTGCCTGGTAGCTCAGCGGGTAAAGAATCTGCCTGCAATGCAGGAGACTTGGGATCAATCCCTGGGTTGGGAAGATCCCTTTGAGAAGGGAACAGCTACCCACTCCAGTACTCTGGCCTTGAGAATTCGTTACTTTGTAGTCCATGGGGTCACAAAGAGTCGGACACAACTGAGTGACTTTCACTTTCAGACAAATCTAGAAGGTGAATCTAGGACTAGACTAGTCACAGAATTTGAAATAATTTTTTAAACGATTCCAAATTTGGAATTTTGTGCTCTTTTCTTCTCTTAGTTTGTGAGGTCCAGTGATTTTTTACTTCAACTCATATTTATGCCATAAAAATATTAAGCAAGGAGACAGCTGTGCCTTCTCTTCTCCAATAGCTACAGCTGTTCTCCTGGACAAGTGTTTCTCGGATGAGATAAAAATGATAACCGTGGCTATTATTATTTTCAGTTATACAGATTTCAAAGCCCAATCTATGAAATCAGAAACTTGGGGTTTCTTTTCCAAAGGAGTATTACTTACACAGGGCAGTTTTTGTCCTTCCATGGGTTGTAAACTTCTGAGCTTAAGTCCTCCGAAGAGTATGAAGCTTTCTGGGGGCTTAAGGAAATGAAATTACCATGTTTCCAACTTGCTTCCTGTCCCTGCTTGGATTGTCAGAGTCCATTTAATGAAATAGCTCTGTTCCTGAAAAGTTGGTTGCAAAACAAATTCTGTTATAGAAATCACATTTCCTCATTGATCTCCATTTTTAAATTAAGGATCCATCCCCCAAGGAAATAATCAGCCCCTAGATTCACTATAAATTATGCTAAACACTCAATAAAACTTTTAAAATCACATATTTAAAGAAAGGCTATCGTTAGAACACTAGTGGTGATGATATTTTTTAAAGTCAGCAAATACAAATATTTTGCCAGGAACAATTAGAAAAGGTGTTGCTGTTTGGCAACAGGGTGAATGGATAAAGAAGGCATGATACAGGTATACATTGGGATATTATTCAGCCATAAAAAGGAGAAAAATGGAGTCATTTGTAGAGATGTGGGTGGTCCTAGAGCCTTCCATACAGAGTGAAGTAAGTCAGAAAGAGAAAAGCAGACATTGTGTGTTAATGGGTATAAATGGAAACTACAAAAATGGTACAGATATACCTACTTTTAGGACAGAAATAGAAACGCAAATGTTGGAAACTGACTTATGGACACAGTGGGGGAATGAAGAGTGGGATGAATTGGGTACGTAGCACTGTGTAAAATAAACAGCTAATGGCAGGCTGCTGAACTGCACAGGGAACCCAGCACGGTGCTGTGTGATGACCTTGGGGGGTGGCGTGGGAGGAGGGTGGCTCAAGAGGGAGGGGGCATATGTACACTTCAAGCTGACTCCTGGGTCAGGAAGATCCCCTGGTGAAGGGGTAGGCTATCCATTCCAGTATTCTTGGGCTTTCCTCGTGGCTCAGATGGTAAAGAATCCACCACCTGTGATGTGGGAGACCTAGGTGCCCTCCCTGGGTTGGGAGGTCCCCTGAAGGAGGGCATGGCAACCCACTCCTGTATTCTTGCCTGGAGAATCCCCATGGACAGAGGAGCCTGGTGGGCTACAGTCCATGGGGTCACAGAGTCAGACAGGACTGAGCAGAGGAGCCTGGTGGGCTACAGTCCATGGGGTCACAGAGTCAGACAGGACTGAGCAATGACACACAGCAGAGCATAGCTGATTCACGTTGAGTATAGCGGAAACCAACACAACACTATCAAACAATTATTCTCCAATTAAAGTGAAATTCATAACATAGAAGCAATAAATAAAAAGAAAAAAAGAGGTTGACAAACTTCCAATTATGTAAACTACATCCTGAGTGCCTTGAAAGCCAGAAATGCCCAAGACATGGTCCCTGCTGTTAAAGAGCTTCAATTACATGGGAAAATAAAACCAGTGCACAAGGCATAAAACCACCATTAGAAAACACTCACAGCTGTGGGATTAATAGGTGTGGGGGCCATCCTGTGACCTCGTGTGCTGCCTCTGTCCACATGTGTGATCCTGGACTCATCTAAGCTTCAGTTTCCCGTATGAAAAAATACAGGATTGACTTAAATTCCTAATTCCAAAAGTTGAGTATACATAAGAATTTTTATTTATTTTTTTCTTTGCATTATCATGTTGGTTTTGCCATACGTTGACATGAATCCACCATGGGTGTACATGTGTTCCCCTTCCAGAACCCCCCTCCCACCTCCCTCCCAATTCCATCCCTCTGGGTCATCATCCCAGGAGATTCTAATTCAGCAGGTATGACTGGCAACTAAAATTCTCTGTTCAAACAATGATTCTGTGCAGTTCTACTGACATCAGCCTCTGTCCTGCCTCTGTGGATCTGTTTTCTTTTTGTCTGTATTCCAATATTTTTATAAGTTCTCCATTCGAGCGACAAAGCACTGATCATTTCATAGCCAGAGCACAAATGCTATTAAAGGAAAACTTTCCTTGAATCATTAACTCTATAAATTCAGTGGTGTTTTTTTTTTCTTTTCTGTTTGCTTGTTTAAGTAGTACTGATAGTTACCTCATTTCTGATGATTCAGAGTTTTATTTGTCATGTATGCATATGTATGTACGTTTAGTTGCTAAGTCATCTCTGACTCTTTGTGATCCCATGGAGTATAGCCCGCCAGGCTCCTCTGTCCATTGTATTTCCAGGTAAGAATACTGGAGTGGGTTTGCCATTTCCTTCTCCAGGGGATTTTTCTCTCTGGTTTTGATATTTTTGCTTCTAATTGAGAAAAAGTATATGAGGAGAAAGGTGAAAAATATGACAATGAAAGCTAAAATGTTTAAAGCATTTTAATCTATACATATTAATTTTCATATACCTTACCCAATTTCATCAGGAAGCGTAGGGACTTCTGCTTTATTGATTATACCAAAGCTTTTGACTCTGTAAATCACAACAAACTGTGGACAATTCTTCAAGAGATGGGAATATTAGACCACTTTACCTGCCTCCTGAGAAATCTGTATGTAGGTCAAGAACTGGACATGGGACAACAGACTGGTTCCAAATTGGGAAAGGAGTACATCAAGGCTGTATATTGTCAGCCTGCTTATTTAACTTCCATGCAGAGTACATCATGCGAAATGCCACGCTGGATGAAGCACAAGCTGGAATCAAGATTGCTGGGAGAAATATCAATAACCTCAGATACACAGATGACACCATCCTTATGGCATAAAGTGAAGAGGAATTGAAGAGTCTCAACACTGGGAGTAGGTGTTGGACAGGGAAGCCTGGTGTGCTGCAGCTCATGGGGTCGCAGAGTCGGACACGACTGAGCTGAACTGAACTGATAGCAAGTTCATCAGAGTTTGGTTCCTATAAGTCTTACTGTGGTTGCCCAAGAACCTGTTTGGTTGGTAGAATTAAACCAGATGCCTAATCTGTAGCTGGAGAGAACAAGGGACCAGGGAACCCTATGTTGTTTTGTTTCCTTGCTTTGATGGTGTCATCGCAGCCTCCCAGGAGATCTGAGGTCCTACCAGTCACTGTCCTGACACTGGAGCTCAATCCAGAAACAGCTGTCCAGAGCTAATTTACTTCCTAATGCTACGGCACTGTTAATTTATAAATTACACTGGTAATTCGAGCTATTATTAATTTCAGATGGTGTAGGGCAAGCCTAATTAAAATATGACACCAATTGCCACACATATGTACCAAGGACCACCATTTAAAATTAATGGGAACATTAAGAGTGACACTGGTGTCCGCGATGCTCTGCACAGTAATCACAGCATCTAGCGGGGAAGAGCTGACAAATGTAGGCTCAGGGTGGGTGCAGATAAACACCGACAACATACAAGGAAGCGCGAGCTCTTTGTTTAAGCCCCTTCTCCTCGTTTCCTCTGCCCTTCTGCAGTTCAAGGTTAGCAGTGACAGATAATTAAGGCCACTGTGACAGTTAAGGACACTGTGCTCACTGGTGGGGACCATGAGTCTCTATGGGCTAATCTTGACTGTCTTCTCAGATTCTGGACTTTGGGGCCCTGCTTGCTACTTTCAGCATGTTCCTGGTTCTTCCTGTGAATTTATTAACTCTTGCTTGCCTGCTGTGAGAGATGCTGTCCTCAGGTAGTACAGGCAGGGGAGCTCCTGTACGTGTATACTACAGGTTCCATAGGGCAGAAAGACACCTGGGGGATGCTCAGGTTGGACTAGGTCTGGGTGATGACAGACTTATCAAGACCCAGGAGTGCCTGCCACGCTGGGAAGGCAATGATCCTTCTGTGTATGAGGGCTATTGTCTTCTATGCCCTTGTCATCACTCCTGCTAATACTGTTATAAAACCGGTGATCTTAGCAATGTCGCAGAACAAATACAAGCATTGTTTACATGTTATTGTGGTTCAGGCGCCCAGTTGTGGCCGACTCTTTGTGATCCCATAGATTGCAGCACGCCAGGCCTCCCTGTCCACCACCAACTCCTGAAGTTTGCACAAGTTCATGTCCACTGCATTGGTGATGCCATCCAGCCATCTCATCCTCTGATGCCCTCTTCTCCTTATTTACATACCATGCACATAATTCCTTGTGTGACATCAGTTTCTTTTTATTGTCATATTCATTTTCTCCATCACTGATACAGGCAGCATTATGGAGGGGTTTTATGCTCTGGGGGAAGGACTGTGCCTCTTGGGTCCCCCTCTTGGGCCCCCCACACTGCGTTAACATAGCTCTGATCCTCCGAGTCTGGACCTCCAGGCAAATCATAGAGTAACTGTATAGTGCTTTCAAAGAGAGTTTGAAAAGCAACAAGTGTGTAGTGCATTCAAAGTGGGTTTCAAAGTGCTTTCATGTAATTGGTTTATTATTTGTTCCTCCAGACATCCCGGTGTGCTCTGTGATGACCTAGAGGGGTGGAATAGGGGTGCCTATCTCAGACCCAGAACCTGACTGCTTGGTGAGATTTGGGAGGGTGAACATTAACATTTTTCATCACTTATTGAGGACTGGCAATTTCCCAGACTCTGTGCTTGATCCAGGTAGGAGCACAAGCACTGTACCTGGTCCACTGGGGAACCAAGGACAAGCTAGTGATGTAAGAGGTAGAAGAGAGGCAGGTGGGTGAGCTGGCATCCATCCTGAGAATCTGGACTGAGAATAAGCACGAGGCTCTGCATACGTAACCACTCCACGCTTGGTTGCTAAGTTTGTGCCTTTGGTGTTTTCCCTCCTATTTCCTCACCCCATCTGCAGCTGTGGGATTTGTGAGTGAAGACGAATACTTGGAAATCCAGGGCATCACACGGGAGCAGTCGGGGGACTATGAGTGCAGTGCCTCCAACGATGTGGCGGCCCCAGTGGTGCGGAGAGTCAAGGTCACCGTGAACTGTAAGTGGGCTCAGGACCCCCCACCCAGCACCTTCGGGAGGTGCTGCCCTCCTGGCCACAGAGAGAGCTGGACCACAGTGCCAGCCCTGACTTGGGGCAGGAAATGCTGCCGCCTTGCTGTCCATTTTCAGCTTTCAAGAGCAACGATTCTAAACTCTTAAAATAAATGGGAGCTGAAACTAATTTTATATAATCCAAAACTTGACTTAGAGTCCTAAAAGATCATTACATGGCATCCAATGCATAATTTTATACAAGCTTGTCTTTGAATCCCAATGTTTACTCATAATGTTTACTCACCAAGCTTCTCATTATCTGGACAGTCATCTCCTTAATAGGGAGCAAAAATAAAAAGCACATATATGGAAGAAATATTATAATTTTATGTGTATGGTATACTTATGTTATCTCATCCTCTTCTAATTATATATGTTGATGGACATGGTATACATTCACAATTGAACTATAAACAGATAAACATACAAATATCCAATATGAGAGGGTATATCTCATACCTGTTTTTTGCTAATAGATGTACTGAATCCCAAAAGCTGGAGGCCACTTCTCTGGACCCCTCTTCTTCCTTCACCATCCAAATTCTCTCTGACATCAATGCAGCTCAGTGTCCCCGCTCCCTTATGCATTCTCTCTAGGTTCCTTGTTAGGTACCTTGACTCAGGTCTCTAGGTCATTCAGAAAGTTTTCCCAGCTGTGCTAATTTCAGATGCTCTGAGGACAGAATGGACACAAGAGTTAGTTAAACCAGAAGACAAGAAGAGTTTCTCCTTCCAAACTTGGGTGGGGTCAGACATAGAGGAAGAATACCTTGGTTTGATGTTTACTCCTTCTTTACTTTAATATTTCGGTTTCTGTTACAATTTGAGCCTAATTAACACAAAGCACTTGACGAATCAAGGAAACGGTACCTTGAAACAGTGCCATTTTTGTACCCTACCACAATTTCTTTTTAAAGTGACATAATTTACAGTTAATAAAGATGAACCTAAAGAGTAAGGAGATGTAAGAGAACGGAAAAACCTATGTAGGGAAATAAGAGAAATCTATGGGTAAATCAGCACATGAAGTTTATAGCCTGAGATGGTCAGATGTGGGTCCAGGATTTGGCTTTGAAGTGCTAAAGCAAAGAGAGGGAACATCATTTGGTTTGAGGTTTACATCCATAAGATAAAAGTGAATTTGTCGCTTGGGAGAAGCACTGCTTTTTTTCTGGTGCTGAGACCTGAAAAATAATTTAACTTTAAGGTCTCTATAAATAGAGTACAGCAAGCATCGCTTGCAATGGTCATGCAATGGTTGGCTGTGGCTCTTTTCCATAATGCATTTTAGTGCAACTGTCGGCATTGACAAGGGTGGTTTGGCAAAGACTTGGAATGAAAGCAGGCCTAGTACTTAGGTAAAGTTGTTCTGGCTGGATTCAAGGGTCCAGGGTAGAATACCTCCAAGAATGGATCTGTATATCCCCCAGGCAATTCTCCATAACTATTATTTCTTGCAACTGAGTTTTCAATGGAAATTGAATAGTTCAAGCTTATATACTCTGGCTAAAACTGGTGTGCAGAAAATCTATAGGGCTAGATTAAAGGTACTGTCAAGCCATGGGGCATACAGTGGATGGAGTTGGCTATATCCTATAAAAGCGGAAAAGTTTAAACAGTAAATGTGCCTAAATGCCTGCTCATCGCACTGGTGTCCAGAGGGGAGCAGAGGCTTACCTTGGTGATACAGGATGGCTTCATTCTCCAGCACTTCATGGAAACCAGAGTTAGAGTGGGGCGTGGAAAACAAAGTGAGGAAGGCATTTGAGCTGCTGTCAAATGTCCTCTCTTTGTAGATCCTCCATACATTTCAGAAGCTAAGGGGACCGGTGTGCCTGTGGGACAGAAGGGGACCTTGCAGTGTGAAGCCTCCGCGGTTCCCTCGGCAGAATTCCAGTGGTACAAGGATGACAAAAGGTAAGACTCCCTTCCCCTCTCTCTCCCCCAAGAAGAAGGAAGCTCTCCCAGGCCCCTGGTTCTACACAGACACAAATGGATTCCTGCAGCGTCCTCTCTGAACTCTTCCTGCCTATGAAGGAGAAACAGTACCCAGACCAGTCTGTTCTTGACGTGAATGAACTTCAGCTGTGTTTGTAATGCTGCCATGCAGAACTATCCCTTGCCAGTCAATGAGCCTAAGAAAAACTATTTCTTTAGGAAAATGAACTGTCAAAGGAGAGACCACCAGGAGCCCTGGAAAGCCTGTGAGTTTTTTATAGGCCTGGGAAATAATGTGTTCTGCCCGCAGCTATCTTTAACACATGCTCAGGCTTGCATTAAGGCGTCAGGAGTGCTCCCGGGGCTGAGTTAGCCGTGGCCGAGGACTCCAGTTCCATTCCAGATGCACTCAGCAGTGGTGCAGGAACGTGTCTATATCCCGACCCGGCCTCCCTTTGTGCAGAGCTTGGAATCTCATGGCAGGAGAAAAGACAAGGGCCTCCCTGTCCCCTGCCGTTGTCGCAGCCGCCCTCCGGATGTGTGTCATGATTCACTGAAGTTTGTCACCGCGAGGAGTTATCAAATGGTGCGTTAGCACAGGGTTCAGCAGCTCCGAAAGGCAGGCAATCACTGCCATCAACGAGCTATTTTAAGGTGGATGAACAGCCACTGATGGGCAAGAGCTGTCCGTAGTGAGAACACAACTTGGTGAAGATGGGGAGGGGGTGATGCAGAGTCCTGAGGTGTATGTGGGGTACCGGAGGGGGAAGGAGTGACGGGCCTGAGAAGCTGAGGGAAAAAGCAACACAAAGGGAAACTTTGGGAAGGAGAGAAGGGGAGCAGCTCCAAGCCAGGACGCAGATTGAGAGCAGCCCAGCTGCTGCCCACAGGACTCGACATCCCCGGGGCCTGGGCTTCTTTACTTAAGAGGCCAGTGTTCACGGCAGCGCTAGGTACAGCCTCCAAGATGTGGAAGCAACCTAAGTGCCCATGGACAGATGAATGGATAAACAAGATTCGGTACACATATGCAATGGAATATTACTCAGCCGTAAAGCAGGATGAAATAATACCATTTACAGCAACTTGGGTGGACCTGGAGATCGTCATAGTGAGGGAAGTGAGACTCAAAGTCAGATGCCACATACTATCACATATATTTGGAGTCTAAAATATGACAAATGAACTTATTTACAAAATAGAGACAAACTTGTAGACATAGAAATCACATGTGGTTACCACAGGGGGAAGAGAGAAAGAGAGATAAATTAAGAGTTTGGGATTCACAGATACACACTACAGTTAAATATATATAAAAGAGATAATCAACAAGGGAAGTTCCCTGCTGTACAGGGAACTATATTCAACATTTGATAATAAGGGGAAAGAATCTGCAAAATAATATATGTAATATATGTAATAAATGACTCACTTTGCAGTACACTTGAAGTTAACATCACACTGTAAATCAACTATACTTCAATAAAAAAATAGTTAGGGACTTTCCTGGTGGTCCAGTGGTTAGGACTCTGCTTCAGTTGCAGGGGGTACAGAGTTGACCCCTATTCTGGGAATTAAGATCCCACATGCTGCACAAGGCAGCCACAATTTTTTTTAATTAATTTTTTTTTTTTTAAAAAAGGCCAGTCAGCACCAAAAGCCCCTCTAGTCTCTGCCTTATCCCCTGAACTTTGTTTACAACCAGGTCATTTAGTCAGAGGTTCCACTGTGGCTCATGGTAATCCTTCCACGTGAGAAGCACTACTTTTTCACACTTAAGCACCAATTCTGGCAGCAACTTGGATGCATCGTATTCATCGAGCCCATTTTGTAGATGCATGTGCTGATACAGAATGAGTAAAAGCAGACTCAGAAAGAGATTAGAAGAAATAGCTCCCTTTTCTCCTTTTTCCCAAGAATTAATAATCAAGCAGAAAGGAATAGTATTTTCCCAATAAATAAACGTGGGTATCTTTCCTTCTTTCCTCAAAACCCTGCTTCCTTTCTCCATCCATTTTATCCTTTCTTTTATACTAAGAAGAAAACTGAGACATGAAAGTCCAATAGAAAACATGGCAAAAAAACAAAAATCTGTTGAGCTCCAGGGTAAATTCCTGAACTTTCAATGGGTCAGATCTTCAAGGAAATTAATCAGCTACATCCTGTTTTTCTAATCCTTGATGGGATGAAAATGCAAGCAAAATGTGGAGGAAACAAAATCTTAGAAGATGTGGAGGAAAGATTAGCCCTTAGGCAGAAGTGGCCAATAGTGGGCATACCAAGGGCGAGCTCAGCTCTGCACAGCTGCTGTGCCACAGGGAGGGGGCTGCAGGCTTCACCCAGGATGAGAGAGCCCCACTGACAGCATCTCCGTGGGCAGGGGGCTTTCAGAGCCCTGGGCTCAGGCGGCTCTGAGTCCTCTGTCTGAGTCCTTCTTGAGGCAGCTCTTCTCTCTCCTTTAGTTCATTCCGCTCAGTTTTTCTATTTGCTCTTCATTTACTTACTCCCCACTCCGTGTTCTCCCATTGGACGGAGGTGTCTGTCCTCTGGGCACCAGGCTCTTGAAGAGCATCTCTGCCTCTGAAGTCTTGTTGCTGTCCCTCCTGGACCACTGGCAGGTCACTCCTCCAGGGAGGTCTCCCAGGGGAGATTGCCCCCACTAGGGGAAAGGCCAGCTCTAACCTAACTGATATCCCTGGTGAGATGAGTGGATTTCTGAGACCAATCAAAGGAGTCCTTGTGATGGGGACAGGCAGTTTTCTCAGAATTTAGGGCAGAATTGACTGCGTTCTAGCCACTCAGCGCCCGACACCACTGTGTGTGCCATGGATCAAAGGGAGAGGAAAGGGAACCCTGTCCTTAATGAAGACCACTCATCTGTAGGGACTCAAATTGTTGAAAAGCATGGAGAAGCTGAAGCCTGATAGTGACACTGAACTGGCCTCTGTACTCTGACACTGAATTGAATCTCAGAGACAGTTTTGGGTGAAGAAGGAGAGAATAGTTTTAATGCTTTGGCAGGAAAAGGAGGCCGCAGTGGGTTGATGCCCTCAAAACTGTGTGTCCCAACCTGGAAGGGATATTGGGGAGTTTTATAGTAATGACTCAGAGAGGAGGGTGGGATCAGCTAGTGGACATTCTTCTGGTTGGTTGATGGTGAGATAATCAGGGGTCAGCATCATTAACTTTTTGTACTTGTGGACAGTTTATAGTTAACTTCTCCCACCTGGTGGCGGTTTCAACATCTGCTAAACAACTCAAAGATATTATGTGTATCCCTTAAAGGGGAGAGGAGGGCATGGCAACCCACTCCAATATTCTTGCCTGAAGAATCCTATGGACAGAGAAGCCAGGCAGGCTACAGTTCACGGGGTCACAGAGTTGGACACAACTGAAGCAACTTAGCATCCCTTAACAGCCTCCCCAGTGGCCTTGAAGGGGAACCAAGACCCTGTCCCAAGTCTGTCCTATTGCTTCTTGGCTGCTTCTGCCCAGTCTGGCATGCCTTCCCTTCCCTAATTAGCGAGTGTTGAACCTGCCCTTTGCAACTCAGGGAAGGTCTGGGAGGCTGAATGAAGCCTATTTCCTACAAACTAGAAAACTGAGGGTACAGAAAGTCTTTGTGCACCAGAGTTCCTCAGGGTCCTGCTCAGGTTCAGCACAACTGTCTCAGCACAGCTGTCCCAGTTTCAGACACCTCCATTCTCCCATTGCATGGAGGCGTCTGTCCTCTGTGGCATGGGGAAGTGTGTGACCACACAGCACATCACCCCAGAATCTGCAAAATGCTGCCGAATACCACTGGCCGCCCTGCTCTGCTTTTAGCTAAAGACATTTCAGAGCTGTCAGCAGAGCCTGCTTTCTGGGCAAGTGTCTCTCCTCACTGCAGAGCTAAAATCTAATTCACAGCTTGGTCCCAATGTGACAACTTCCTTCCCAGCCCAGGGATAGCGTCAAAATGGCAAAAGGGATCAATAAGCTTGAGGAACTCAGAGAAGCCTCTGGCAGGTGGGCTGCAGAGCCTCCTACGGACAGCATCTCCTGCAGGACAGCAACAGAACAAGCCGGAGATGGAACTAGTGGCTTCTGGCCACACAGCCAGACACTGCATTCCTTTCAGACTGTGCTCACATTATAATAAAGTACATGGACCCGGGCTGGTTCGCTGTCCCTCGCGTGGGAGAGAGAAAAACCCCCAGATGAACATCTACAGAACGGCAAGCAATGCAAGTTCCCACAGCCCCGCTCTGACTTCCCTGGAGACAGACGCTGGGTTGGGACAGAGGCCCGGATCCTGCTCTTCTCATTACAGAGGTCACAAGTCTTGGCGATGGAGAGAACCGTCCATTCGTCCTGCAGAGAGGACACCTTCAGATAATGATACAGCAGCTGACGTCGCTGCCAAAACCGTCCTGTGGCCCAGGGACAGGAAGGAGTTTGCAATGTCTCACTCCATGGAAATATATTATTTTGAATAACATTTTATGGTTTACAAAGCATTTTCTCATCATTATCCTGCTGGGCTTTACTTTCTATTTCTGCCCAGAATATTGTCTTTCTCGGGTTTGATGACTCCAGTACCAGCCATTTGCCTCAATTTCTGCCCTGCGAACCCATTCCAACATGTATCCACCTTGACATATTGTCCTGTCCACACGTCCTGCTCCAGCCAGGCCCTACACAGGCAGCTGAGCTTTTGGGATCAATCCCTGAGATCCTCCATTTAGAAGGATGGTTGTCCCCACTAGTGGTTATCTTTCCTGTAGCATAGACAGCTTCTGGGCCAGGAAGACAAATTATTTCAGGGAAACGAGCAGTTTGGCTTAAAGCCTGTTCTCTGAAATAGGACATCCCAGTGATTTTTACAGAGAAGAGCGCTGGTCTCGTGGTTTCCATGCAGACATGCAGGTTCAATAGGAATTGCTCCTAACAGCCTCCAAAGAAGGAGGATGTGGCCCCATCAACCACCGAAGCAGTTTTTCCTTTCCCTCTCTGTCTGCCCTGTAATAGTGTCTGCACTTCTGACGATCATGGCCAAAGATAAGTTACTATCTATAGAATGTTTCGAGTTCTTAAGGGACAGTTTTACTACCAGGTGCATAAAAAACTTTGTTCTTTCAAATCCCTTGGGTTTTTCTCCTGTTTGAAGACTAGTTTTTTTCATTTTCATGGTTGCCATCATCATCACCATCATCATCTTCATGGATAACATCAATTATCAAGCACCTACTGCTCGGATCTTGTGGGGCTCAATGGCACACAGCTGGCACATTATATTTGTTGAAGGCACCTGCCCTCAGAGAACTTCAGTAACTGCATAGAGAGATGAAGATCTGCATTGTGCAAGCATGTCTCCGGGCACACACATAAAACAGAGAAATGTAAATATGTGCACCATGGTGGCGAACGTGTTGGGTAGTTGAGTGGAAAAAAAAAAAAAATGGGATTATAGTGATGCCAGAAAGGGGGAAGTGGGAAGATCACTAATTCCAGAGTTTTTCTTCTTCCTCATGAGGAAAAATACATGTAACCATCTCCTTTTCCCTCTCTTTTCTGTCTGTCTCTTGTTTGTCTCAGGCTGGTTGAAGGAAAGAAGGGGGTCAAAGTGGAAAACAGACCTTTCCTCTCAAAACTCATCTTCTTCAACGTCTCTGAACATGACTATGGGAACTACACGTGTGTGGCCTCCAACAAGCTGGGTCACACCAACGCCAGCATCACACTGTTCGGTGAGATGGAGCCCCAAGCTGGACAACAAGGAACACAGTGAGGGTGGGGGGAGCAGGGAAAGGTGGTGGGGAGAAGGAAGAGGGTCAGGAGTAGTTAGGCGGGGCGGGTGAGAAGGACAGGGATGAGGAGGGAGGGGGAGAGAGAGAAGCAGCAGAGGTCTGAAAGTAGACACCAGGTTTCATTCTGTACTAGAAGTCCTGACACTGCAGGAAAGGGTTTGGGGGATACTGACGTGACATTGAAGTTTCCCCCACAGTATCTCCTTAACTGACCATGGGGATTGCAATCAGATCTAGTCGTCAAGAACCCAGAGAGGAACATACACTATTTCCCTTCTTCTTCCCTGGATGAGTGTGAAATGTTACCATTTCTGGTACTTTTTCTGGTCCTCGGGATATAAGAGAAACTGCGTTGTATTGATAAAAGTAGACTCGTGGGCCTTGGGATCCTGAGTAATGTTACTGTCAGAGGGAGAATTAACATAGCCAATGGGTGTGTCCCTGGTTCTCCATTTGTGTCCCAGGGTGTTGTCTGGCTGCATTAAGATATTATCTGTCCAACCGAGCCACCATCTGGACAGAAGTCGCATAATCATTCATGCATTAATTCATTCAGTCACTATTTATTGAAGGACTAATGTGGGCAAGGCAAGTTGCGGTGCCTTCATTGCACACCCAGCAACTGTAAAGGGGCCAGAAACAAGGGAAGGAGCCAAGAAGACAAACTTAGATCCCCAGGTCTCATGCTTCTCTGGGGAGAACAGTCACACAGACCTGAGCCTGGATGCCCGAGGGCCATCCTGCATCTCTGACGGGCTCCCTCCCTGGGAAGATGCAGACTGTCCACACAGCCCATGGGGCTCATTTCTGGTTGCTTGGCTGGGGTGGTGGGGTGGGAGGCACATCCCTCCAGGCCTCAGCAAGTACCTTCGTTTGGAATCTTTCAAATTTGTTCCCCCGTCTCCCATGTTAACAAGCACTCTCGAGTGTCCTGGGGACGGAAAGGTAAGGAAGCCAGCAGATCATTGGCAGGAGCCCAACCCTCTTTATTCTGAGAACTCCTAGATAATCCCAGAGCTCCATAAGGCACACCTTACCCCTTGCCCACCCTTCCACATCTCCTCCATGGCACCACGGACCCCGATCAGATGCTCCATCCAGATTTCCAAATTGCATTCCATCCCCCCTTTTACCCAGCACATAAAATAAAGCCCAGCTTTATCCTTCAGGGCCGGGAGGGGGCAGGCTGCCCTTGATCCCAGGACTGGCAGACTGGAATGGGCAGAGCTGTGATTAGACTGATTGATGTGTCTGACGCCTCCCACCCAGGGACAGTCATCAGGGCCGCTCACGTTTGTCAGCCTTTTGGCTCTTTGGCAGGTGTCTGTCTGCATGAACAGAAGGACCATGATTAGGAAGTGGCCGCCCCGCCTCCCCTTGCTTCCCAGATCCAAGGCTCTCTCCGCCCTCCACCCACAGCCTTCCTCTTCCCTGTAAACAGTCTCCCTCCTCCTTTGACCCCTTTGCTCCTCCGAATCAGTTGCATGAAATGGTTTTGCAACTGACTTTATCACTGCCGTCTAATTCCCTGGCCTCATCCCCTGAAGCCATCTAAGATGAGAAGAGAGAGGAAAAGCAAACTTTAAGAGTGAAATACCGGCATTTGTGACAAGCAATGCAGTGAAGCATGCACAATAAATCTGCTCCTTTCCACAGACCCGTGTTTGGCAATTAAAACCTCTGCCCGAATCCTCCGCAGTCTGTCAGCATCCCCTGTGCCCTGTGTGTCATGTGGGACGGTCCTACAGTTGCCAGCTTTCTGGAGTCCAGGGGACTCTCTAAAAACATGTATGGAAAAGTGATAGTATGGATTCAAGTAAGTTTAGAAAGACTGGATCAAACAAAGATGAATTGGGTCCATGCGGGGATGTTCTTTAACACAGGAGGGCTCAGAGCCCTTGCATGCTAAATCTCTAAGAGGGAGAAACAGTTTGCAACATTTCCAAATTTAATTAAACAGCAACCAGGTTTTTAGCCTCATTTAAGAGAGTGTTGCTGAGAAGCCCGTCACAGCATCACCACCTTGGTGACGCCTAGTTCCACGGGGCTACGAAATCCCATTAACGTGTCACACCTGCATTTCCACCCCCTTGGCTCACACTGCAGCTGGTCCACACAGCCCAGTCCCTTAACTCTTTATCAGTACCCACTATCAATAAGGCCTCTTGACAAATATAAACGTGTTAGCGAGTTTTCTATGCCCTTTCCTATGATCAAACCCATCCGGCCGACTTGGGCAGGTTAGAAAGCAGCCTTTGCTTTATATGAATACACCAACTTTGTGATGAACCTCCTTCTCCTGTAGCATCCGAGAGCCAGCTAAATTAGCATCATTTTGTCACCAACCTGCTCGGAAGCTGCACACATGACCTCACGTTGAAAAGTGAAGGATGCTGGTGCTGGTTAGATTCCCTCAGGGTCAATACCTTTGAGGTACTACAGTCAAATGGGGTAGGAGTGGCCCTTCCTAGCAGGAACCCTACCAGGAGGATTCTGAGAACCTGGTCCCTAAGGCTCCAGAGGCTTCAAGGGACCAGGAGGGGGCCTGAATCACAGAGATTCCTGGGGGGACCTTGCTCCTGCCGTGGTGCTGGGAGACCAGAAATCCCTGAACTTGGTCTCCCCAAATGAACCAGTGGAGCTGTAGATGAGACACAGATCTCATCTGGAAAGAGGCTTTGGTCCTTGGCTACCAAGTCAGCACCCCAGCTCAGCACACACCCAGAGCCCGTGCTCCTGCAGGGGCTGTAAATGCATGGCCAGCCCCTCGCCTTCCAGCCTCGGCACCCTGTGTGCATGCCCCCAGCCCTTCACCATTGCTCATCTGCATCTTGCCCCACCACCTCTGGTTTTTGTGTGTTCCTCTATTTCTCCATCCCTCCAGAGATGTTTGTGAAAGCCGGTATACAAACTATATATGATGGATATATAGCTACTGTATATAATATGTGTGTTTGTTTTCATTTTTCTCTCCTGTGTGTCCCTCACCCGATATAGAGCTAAGTGAGCCTACAAGCTCATCTTTGTTGCAAGGTCAGTATCCCCCCTCCCCCTGCTTTATGGGTTCTCCCCTCCCCGCTTTCTCCCAGAGCCCCCTCCCCATGCCCTGCTGTGTGTTCCCTGAGGCTCCTGTCTGTCCAGCAGCTAGTGGATGGCTGGTGGCAGGGGCTAAGTGGGTTACTGGGAGCCGATGAAACTCCAAGGAACCCCACTTCTCTCTTCTCAATTGGCCACCTCCCCTGAAGGGCTGGGAAGGGAGAGGAAAAGAAACAACCCTATCTTCTCAAAGCCTGGAGGTCTGCATAGAGACAAAAGGCTCAGAGAGTGAGGCTTGGGGCAACAGGCAGAGAGGTCCACCCACTGAGTGCTTCTCATAGGAGCCCCAGTGACAGCGCCCCACCCCCACCAGCCACAGAAGCAAACCCCCAGTGCAGCGAGTTTCAGAGGGTCCCTAAGCTGCCACAGAGCAGTCATGGGGGGGGGGGCAGCGTCTTCAGGGAGGAAAGTGGGCAGGTGCCCCAGCAAGGTCCTTGGAGTGGAGGACACTGAGCTCCTGTCCAGAGCCCAATTTCCAGGGGTTCTATGTGCTTGAGCAGATCAGGAATATCATTCAGACTCAGTTTCCTCTTCTGGGCCATAGAATTGACCCACCTTGCAATCTGAGAGTTTTTCTAGCCTTCCCCTGAGAGCACATAGTAAAGAGGCTTTGAAAACCACCAGGCACGTCTTGAACCATTGGAGCCCACTCTCTGGTTGCAGGGACTCCCCACCCCCGCCATATCGTGATCCAGGGGTTCATGGACTCATTTCTCAAGCCCTCTCCCTAGCTTCTTTCCACCTCTTCCATGCCAACCGTCCCCACCCTGTGATACCTGCATCTCTCGCCTCTTTTTACTCAGCCCCTCTAATTTTCTCAACGTCCCTAGCCTAGTTAAAGTGATTCATTTAGGCCATGACTAAATGCCCAGAAGTGGGCCCAGGTGGAGTGGTGGAAGTGGACGCCTGCTGTGTGTGCTGTCTGCCTTTTCCTGCTGAGGACAGTGCCGACCCTCAGAGAGCCCGCAGGAAAGCGGCTGTGACCACAGTGAAGAGAGGGCCTTTCCCCACTTCCCGCCATCCTTCCCATCCCAGCTAGCACCCCCCTCATCTGTGTCCATCCACTCACATCTGGCCATGCAAGCAATCATCAGAGGATGGCGTTAGACTTGGGGAGGGGGAGATGGAAGGAAATGGATTGTACGGGAAATCCTTTGACAGAAGAGGAGGAAGCTTTTATGGTGAGGAGATTCAGGGACGCAGTATTCGCCTTAGTGATTCACAGCGTCATGGTGATGAACCACAAACAGGAAAATGAAACAGAAATAGAAAGAAAGGGAAGTCAGCGGAAGGCTCCAGGTTCAGTTGGTGAGTCAACGTGTGCTGGTTGAACCCCTGGCCAAGGCATATGCACAGATCTCAGAGAACGCTGGAAAAGTGGCAAAGGACATAAATGGTGAAAGGGATGTGTGAGAGGCTGGAGGGAGGTAGAGGAAAACTTGCCAGGGACTTTGAGTGACTTAAAGTGACTCAGCTCATTGTGATCACCGATATCTATATTCTCGGCTGGAAAGGGAGCTTTTAAAACAGGGATTGGTTGCCAAGGAGTTAGAACTCCACTGCAGGTGCACCCCAGGGATGGGGGGAGCACATCCCACATCGAAGCCAACGGTAACAACACTGACCAGAAGCAAACGAATCTCTGCCTGGTTCTGAGCAGGGCACGAGGAGCAGAGGCTCCACCTGCTGACTCAGAGCGGAGCATCCTCACCGAGCTCTGTGCTCCGTGACCCACTGTGAATGTGGGGCAGGGTGTCCATGCCAGCCCTCTTCTCTATGTTGCTCCCACCTCATCACCCTTCTTGTTGGGTGTGGGGCAAGGGGTCAAGGCCAGTGTTGTAGATGGTAGAACCCTGGAATATTCCAAGACTTGGGTTAGTGTGATCTTCAGTACAGCTGTTGGACTCTTGTACACCAAGGACTGTGTTAGAGATAGAAGACCATGCTCTTGGGGGCATTTATCTTATGCATTGCTTTCTGTGTGTGTGTGTGTGTGTGTATGTGTGTGTGTGTGTGTGCATGTTGCCTTTTGCTCTTCCATGGCTAGCCTACCCTCGAACAGAGAGCTCCCTGGTTTCTCTGAAGTACGCCCAGATTATGCTCCCCTCATCTAGATGGATTTCCACCCATGAGGAACACTTAGCTTTAAGAGGCATTCCAAGCTCTTTTGTTACTCAGTATCCAAATGGTCCAGAAGGATCCAGAAAAGAGAATTTCATTCCTTCTCAGCATTTTCTGCCACCCTGACGTGTTTCTCTGCTCCCCCTCTCACAAACACGATGGATTGCATGTCCCCCTCTTGTATCAGTATGTAGCGCTGCAGGACTCCTGCCATGATAACTGAGGACTGGTGGATCCACCATCATCCCTCATGCCCTCCCTCATAGGCAAGCGCTGGGGACGCACTCAGTGGCTCGGTGGCTGTTCATTTCCCACCCCTGGTCCATTGTCTTTTATCTCCTGGGCGAGGAGTCAGATTCGCTGCTCTCAGTGGTCTGCGGAAGGTCGGCTGATTCACGCCAGCAAACCTCGCAGTGACCATCAAATCATCTTAATAGAGAATGGGGGAGTAAGTCAACTCCGTGCGTCAGAAGAGACAGTTGCGGTGGGGAAGAGAATCGATTCTTCCTTGCTGAGGATGAGAGAGCGCTCATTAAACCCAGCCTCTCAGCAGTTAGCATTTCTATGGCATGTGTGTCTAAATACAGAAGGTACCAAACTAAAATCCCCTCGCCCTATTTCTGGAGCGTTTTTATATCCTATGCATCCATTCTGGCATGAATCCAGCCCTCTTCTGCTCACCAGAACAGACAGCAGTCCTGTGCTCACCTAGGAACTTGGATTAAGCTGGGTTTGGTGGCAGGGAGATCGTGTTATGGATTGACCTTTGACTTCTCTGAGTCACCACTTTGATCTTTGATTATTGATCTGCTTGCAGCCTTTTCTGGAGTAGATTCTTGGGGAAGCTAATGTCCAGTTGGATAAAGAGTTGTATCATGTCTCAGGTGCCTTTGAAGAGTAGACTGAGAGTTTGGATACATGGGGACATACTCAGGTGATTTTGGTCAAACGTTCTGGTTGAATTTAGATGGAGTCATCTCTAGGTGACATTTCCTTCTATATGCGAGGATCTTTGCATGGAGAATCCTATCACTCTGATGCAAAAGGCTTTAATGTCATTTTCTTTTTCTCAGCTTTATTTTCCCTTATTTCAGGTATAACGGATGAGTAAGATTGTAAGATATTTATTAAAGTGTGCATCATGGTGATTAGATACCTCTACACACTGTGGAGGGCTTCCCAGGTGATGCTAGCAGTAAAGAACCCGCCTGCCAATACAGGAGACAGAAGAGATGCAGGTTCAACCCCTGGGTTGGAAAAGGAAAAGGAAATGGTGCCATTTCCTTCCAGAAAAAAGAAGTATTCTTGCTTGGGAAATCCCATGGACCAAGGATCCTGGTGGGATACAGTCTATGGGGTCGCAAAGAGTCGGACACGACTGGAGTGACTTAGCACACACACACACATACCCTGTGGAAGGGTTTCCCATCCTCTATATCCAGGGTGAATGCATGCTGAGGCCTCTAGCTAACGAGGAAAGATGAGAAGTCAGCCTGCTTCTGGCCAGCCAGCAGGACAGGCTCTATGCATTGTCCCAAGAGCCTGAACTGGTGAATGGAGGTCTTTCCTGGTCCAGCCAGCAGAGGGGAGCTGATGCCCAGCATTTCCCCAGGCAGGTCCCCGCAGCAGGGATGCAGGTCTTACTGTCTTAGATCACCCCAGAGAGAGGAAGCCCTTGGGGCCAGCTGGTTACAGTCTGACTCATCAAGAGAGGTCAGATATCAAAGGTCTGGCCTCCTCCGGTACACAGAACCTCGCTCACTAGTATCTCAAAGATGCGTAGATGAAGGCCGGTTAACTTTACAGATCAAACGGAGCATGGGACCTGTATTCATATTACTGCAGGAGGGCCCAGGCTTTAGTTTTATAATAAAGCCTGCAGACTTCAGGGCTTCCCTGGTGACTCATGATAAAGAATCCACCTGCAATGCAGGAGACCCAGGTCCAATCCCTGGGTTGGGAAGATCCTGGAGGAGGGCACGGCAAACCACTCTAGTATTCTTGCCTGGAAAATCCCATGGACAGAGGAGCCTGGCAGGCTGCAGTCCATGGGATCGCAAAGAGTCAAACACAACTGGGCAACTAACACTTCTACTTCTGTGAACTTCAACTAATTAGAGGATAGTCTGGTGGCCGAAGAAAAAAACATTGTTCTACAGAGAAGTGTTTAGTGCCTTGGGGGCTCAGGCTGCAGGGTACCAGCTTCCCCAGCCAAGACACGGCGGGGATGCTGGATCTCTGAATCAGATCCAATGTGAGCATCCTGCCCCAACCCCCACTCAGCCTATGCCAGTTGACTTCCCAGCACAGCAGAGGGGCTCATGTCCCAGGTCTGGGCTGTGGCCAGGACAGCACGGGGTCTGGCCCAGTTCAGCCTCCTTCCCCCAAACCATCGGAGGGTAAAGCGAATGTCTCTGGCTGCTTTCTGCCTTAACAGTGGCTTGTTTTTCATTTCTTTTAGAAGTGAAAACCACAACTCTGCCCCCTGGGAAAGGTTGGTATGTTTACTTTCCAGGCAGTTGCTGCCTTGGACTGGGGGGAGCAAGACTCATCGCCTTCTTGCCAAACGCCTTCTCTTCTGCGCTAACCCAGGAGGCAGCCCGGTGGGGACCGCCTGACCTCGGGCCGGCCCTGTGTCAATTCAGATTAACTATCCCCAAGGACATCGATTCTCCCCGGGTGCCTCCCCTGCAAAGTCTAACTTGTCTTTGCTGGCAGCACTAATGGGGACCTGTCAGTGCCCAGAATAGCTCCACGTCTGGGCCCTTCTGTAGCAGGCCCGCGTCTTTCTTTGCACACGATGCTCTAATGCAATGATCTCCTTGGACCTTGGCCTTGCATGCTGGCCTCTGCTTACCCCATTCTCTCTTTTTCTAACTTGGAGCTGGAAGGGAAGTGGCAGGAGGAAGGGGTCAGGGGAAGGAAGGGGGCGGTTCTTGGGTGAGTCACTTGGCTACGAATAAAAACTCATCTTATTCGAGGGCTTTCATTCCGTCCAGATGTCTCCGATGGATAATTGACACTCGTCACAGCTCTCCGGGACCCTGACGGTCCTGGTAATTAGTCTCTTCAGGCCTCCAGAGCTCGCCAATGAGACTGAGGAAATAAGGCCTTCCACGCCGAGTGGAGGTGCTGCTGGATGGAGCACACAGACCTGCTCTGTGCGGCCGCATCACCGAGCAGATGGGCTGAGCTGTTAGTCTGGCCAGCACGGGTTCGGAGAGGGCCTCGCGCCCGGAGCCTGGGAGTCGCACCTGCCTGGACAGCAGGTCCTCCTCTTGTGGGGATCTTCCAGGGCCGATCAGTGTGGGCGGGCCTGGGGTCTCTGCCTTGACCGGTACCCAGGCCGGGCAGGCTTTGCAGCCTCACTCTCTGCTCTCTTCCTCTCTGGAGGTGTGAGCAGCCTGCAAAACCACAGCTCCAAGTCTGGAGAAAATTGTTTTTGGAGACAGAAATCAAGGGACCTTGGGGATATCACTTAAGAGTGAGTTTCCACACATTAGAGCAGGAGATAACAGCCTTCATCTCCTACATGAGGGGCTTCAAGGGGCCAGAACCCATTTCCAGGTGCAAACACTCCACCTGGAATCCTAACCAATATGGCCTTACCTCTGGGTATATCTTCCCTCAACCACGCGAATTTTCAGTGGCTTGTATTGAGAACTGTTAGAAAAGTGGGGGACGGGTGTTTGAAAGAAGTCAAATTAGGAAAAAAATGTTTTGCTTCGTTTTCAGTTTGGTTTGTACTTTTCTTTTTCAAGTAGAATCTTAAGAAAAAGAAAACCACAGACAAAGTAAGTACAGACACGTCAGCATAGGTCACTGTTCTGGCCCCTTCCTTCCTTCAACTCATGTTTGTTAAGTACCTGCCGAGGGCCCAGCTGGGCACAGATCCTGCCCTTATGGAGATCACAGCATGGAGGAAGAGACACATGTGAGACACATGAAGGGAACTATAGGACAGGTGTGTATTTTAATAGTGGGATGTGTATGATGCAGTAGAGGGAACAAAGCAAGTCAAGGAAGGCTGCCTGGAAGAGGTAGCTGAGGACAGAACAGAACCTGGAACAAGGAGTAGGAGTGAATCTAGTGAAGAACATTTCAGGCAGAAAGTGTGATGGTGGGAAGGAAAGAGAACAGGCTGAAAGGTGCACACTTGTGCCCACATGTATATGTGTTGCTGCTGTTGTGTGGAGTGGGAGCAGGGAGGGCCTGAGGCACATGTGTCCAAGAGTGAGGCTAAGGAGTCAGAGGGCAAGCCTCTGAGTGTCCTACAGAGCAGCTGAGAGGTTTCCTAAAGGATAAACGAATAGAATCCATCGGTGATCCAGTCAGCTTGGAGTCACAGAAACATCGCCCTGGGGTTGGCATAAGGAGTCAACCCAGAAAGTCCAGGGTGGGTGGTAGACAGCTGGTGTGTGGACTCTGAGAGAATGTGAGGAGACTCCTGCCTCAGGTTTCTCCAGGAACCACTGCTATTTCCTTCTCCAGGGCAGCTGTGTCCAGAGAGATGCTGGGTGGGGAGCAGGAAGGGATGGGGAGGCAAGGTCCTGCTGGATGTGGCGGTGTCCAGGGGAGTGCCAGCCCCACGGACACACCTGGGAGAGGAGGGCAGCTATAGAACATCATATTCCAAGTGCCCTCCCTGCCACCTCACACCCAGCAGGCATTTCCTCTCTTCTCTGGGAGGCGTTCTCTGATACGGGGTTCAGGGCCCTTCCCACAGGCTCCCTGTGTGCATCCCAAGAGGCAGCAGAGCACCCAGGAACCCCAGGGGAGCAGGAAGAGTCAGAACACAACACACACCCCAGACATCTGCCACACCATGGCAGTTGCCAGGTGCCTGGCATGTTTGCCAGCTCCTAGCCGCCCTCTGTGGGGCACTGCAGACTCCCTGGCCAGCAGACCAGGCTTCTGACTTTTCTTGCCTAGCCAGGTCCCTGCTGGGCTGTCTGACTGGTGTGTGCATCCTCCATCCACCTCCCTGGAGACATACAGTCCCTGCAGCCCAGAGGAGTGGAGGGTGGCAGGGACAGAGGGCATCTCCATGCAGGAACTGGCATCGTCCACTTTCTCATACCAGGAGCCAGAACAGGAGGGCCACGTTGGGGTGAGTGGGGAGTGAGTTTCAAAGCTGTGTGAGCCAGTATTCAGGAGAGAAAAGAGGTGAGAGAGGAAGGGAGCCCTGTGTGAATAGATACCTGTGTGTCCAGATGTGTGAGCAAAGTGAGCAGAACACACCTGGAATCACGGGCAGCATGCCTGGGGGAGGGCTGTGCAGCCACCAACCCTCCCATCACACTTGGAACATGGCTGCTCCAGGGACCCAGAGCAAACTCCTCCCATTTCAGAGTTGGCCTCAGGCAAAGGTAGGGCTGTCCTACCAAGAATCCTGGGGTGTCCCAGAGTGGAAGGGCATCCTCTCTAGGGGTGACTTCTCTCCTGAGATTCCAAAGAATGCTATATAGAGTCAGCAGTGATCGAATATAAGAGCTGGGGTTTCTGGTGATGTTTTATATAGAAACAGGAGTTAGATTTTAGAAGATGCAACCAATTTGTTATCAGTGGTCAAGGGTAAGCAGATCTGAAATTGAACTATAAGTCATCCAGAGCTTTGGAGGTTTGCAGGGGTGCCCCTTTGTCATGGGTATGCCAGTGGACTAGGAGAGGGAGGGGATTAAGCTTTGTGTCACCCAGATGTTCTCCTCCCTGGTATGGAGCAGAGGAGTCATCTCTTGTCCTCCTCGGGAGAACTTGCACTGCCAAGGAGTTCTGGCTTCAGAAGCACTGCGGTTGAGGAGGAAGAAAAATTCCTCTGCCCTTCTAGGTTCTTCTGGCTGGCTTCAGAATTAAATTGACAGGAAACAGAGTAACAGGAGAAAATAAAATACAAATTTAATAATACATATATACATGAAAGGGGTTTCCCTGGTGGCTCAGTGGTAAAGAATCTGCCTGCAATGCAGGAGACGTAGGAGATTCGGGTTTGATCCCTGGATCAAGAAGATCCCCTGGAGGAGGGCATGGCAACCTACTCCAGTGTTCTTGCCTGGAGAATCCCCATGGACAGAGGAGCCTGGTGGGCTGCCGTCCATGGGGTTGGAAAGAGGCAGACACTACTGAGCAATTGAGCTCACGCGTACATGGAAGAGACAAGGAAAACTGGTGCATTCACCAAAATGTCCCAAACCTTCACCTTAAATACCATCTTCAGCTAAAGACAGAAGAGGATGCTGGGGACAGGGGGTTAGGACTTCAAAGGGAGAGGAGGCAATTCACATGGAGATGGAAATGCTGCTGTGTGGTGGCAGTTATTGGTGGGCAGGCAGAGATGGACACAGAGGGGAAGAATAACAGACTCTGCAGGTTTCTCCCTGCCGCCACAGCCAGTTCGCACTGTGATGACCTGTGCTGAAGGCTCCCTTCCTGGGACAGGTCCTCCTTCTACATTCTTTACCCAGTCAGGTGTTGTTTTTGTTCAGTCGCTCAGTCTTGTTCGACCTTTGGTGACCCCATGGACTGCAGCACACCAGGCTTCTCTGTCCTTCACCATCTCCCGGAGTTTGCTCAAACTCATGTCCATTGAGTCAATGATGCTATCCAACCATCTCATCCTCTGTCATCCCCTTTCTCCTTCTGCCTTCAATCTTTCCCAGCATCAGGGTCTTTTCCAATGAATCGACTCTTCACATCAAGTGGCTAAAGTATTGGAGCTTCAGCTTTAGCCTCCGTCTTTCCAGTGAATATTCAGGGTTGATTTCCTTTAGGATTGACTGGTTTGATCTCCTTGCAGTCCAAGAGACTCTCAAGAGTCTCCTCCAACACCAGAGTTCAAAAGCTTCCATTCTTTGGTGCTCAGTCTTCTTTATGGTCCAACTCTCATATCCATATGATTAATGGAAAAACCATAGCTTATACCATGCAGACCTTTGTCAGCCAAATGATGTCTCTGCTTTCTAATATGCTGTCTAGGTTTGCTGTCATAGCTTTTCTTCCAAAGAAAATCAAAGCTTCTTCCTCAGTCTTGAACTTTGACTGTTCTCAACTCAAAATAATCTGTGTGCCAAAGAGACACTTTGGGGTGGTGACTTGCCACCCTTCACTGAGAAGCAGCACCAGAGACACACAGAGGCTGGACCACCTGGTGCATTTCAGACTCATAACTATTTAGGGGTAGGCTTAGGTTAGAACCAAAGGTTTGTTACAAAGCTCTAAGAAATAAACCATATGGGCATTGCTTCCCGGCTAGGATTTCTAAGACTTGAGAACATAATTCCATATGGCATTAGGAAGCCTGGCCTGATGGTAAACTGTATTAGCCAGAAATGTCTCCATGTCCTTGTCCAAGTCAGGCAAGCAGGTCTGGCTTTGTCCCTTCAACCTGGTGAGGATGTGGACTTAGACGGGGCACCAACTTCCAGTGCCTCTTCTAAGTCCAGTGATAGCATCACCGACTCAATGCACATGAATTTGAGCAAACTCCAGGGAGACAGTGAAGGACAGAGGACACTGATGTGCTGCAGTCCATGGGGTGGCAAAGAGTTGGACACAACTAAGCAATTCAACAACAACAACAACATAGGCCAGTGCGACAGAAGCTGCCAGAGCCAGTGCTGTCTGAGAAGATGCCTTGCTTCATTAGGCGCCTAATTCATCCCGGCATCCAAATGTGTGTGTACTGTTCATGAATCCTAACTACATTTGTCATTGGAGCTCATGGCCATGGGGCTTGGGAGGCCGGAAAGCTTAAATGATAGGGAAGCTGCTGGGGAGTGTTATGACCTCAGTTACCTTGCCTCCCGAATCTGGCTCCATCTCCAAGAGTATCTGCGTGCAGGCCAGGCCAAGGTGTGGCTCTTAGAAAAAGGCGCCATCCATCTCCCCTCAACAGACACACGCCATGGCACGCTCTGCATCCCACTGTCCCCGTAAATCTTCCCATGTGCACAGCCAGAGGCCACCTGTCACTTGGCTTGATCCCACCCCCCACCTCATGGCCGCTGGTTTTGACCTTCTGAGCCTGTGGAACTTGAGGGAGGTCCGCTCTTAGCCGGTCCAGGTGGAGGAGAGGCCAGGAGAGCTGCCCCGAGGTCGAGTGATCGACAGAAGGGATGCCGAGACTGCTGTAGCATCTACAGGGGGACGGTCAGTGTGACCACCCAGTCCTTTCCTGCAGGACAGGTGGAGCGGCTGAAGGCCACGTGGATGTCTGAGGCGGGCAGTGCTCAGAGGGGTTGAACGATGATGCAGACGATACAGCGATCTTGCTTCACTGTAGGGTGTTCATTAACCCACCACCTTCTTCTTGAACCTGCGCCCGAGCCAGGGCCTCAGTGTGTTCTGATGGCAGGGGAGTAACGGCCACCTGCAGAGTGAAACCCACACCTCTCAACCCCTCCCTCTGCGGACAGACTCCCCATCACCTAGCCGTGTCCTCGGGATCAGGCTCTGGCGGGTTCATTCCTCACGCAGCCCCAGTGTGTGGACTGGGGGCAGTGGAGGCTCCCGGCTGGAGAGGCGCCTCTGCGGGGAGGGGAGGGCCAGGCTCATGGCAGATGTGTTCTTTCCACAGGCCCGGGTGCCGTCAGTGAAGTGAGCAACGGGACATCGTCGAGGAGGGCAAGCTGCCTCTGGCTGCTACCTTTCCTGGTCTTGCACCTGCTCCTCAAATTTTGATGTGAAAGCCACATCCCCGACGGGGAGGAGCCGCCGCACCGCCAACACGTCAGCGATGGCAACCGACAGCAACAAGGCGAGCACCCCTGTTCTAAAGCAGACACGATCCCACCAAATTCAGACCACAGAGCCGAAGGGGACACAAATTCGAGGGAGGGGAACAAAGAATGCTCTGGGAAAACGAATTGAACGAGGACACTGGAAATCACCGTGCAGATACCTAGGTACAGCCGAGTTTTCTTTCTTTTTCCAAATGGGAAGAATGCCCGTGGCTCTGGACCCACTGCATGGCATGACCTCTGTTGCCAGGTGGGCAGGGGCTCAGCCGCTCTGCCCACCACAGTGCCCCCCACCAAGGAAAATTCTGAAGTTCAGCCACCCTAAATTCAATCATTCCGTAGAGAAGAACTCAGAGGGAGGTGAGCGGGCCCGTTCCTGGACTGTGTCCCTATTGTGTGTGTGATGAAATGCAGCATCAAAAAGATAAATAAAAAGGAAAAGGCAAGACAGCCTGACAGCTACAACAATCCCACAATCAACAGTCACAAAAGATCTTCTTAAACGTTCTTTTTTTTTTTTTTCCATTTTACTACATGGACATCATGGATGATAAGGGATTCTGATTCATTATTAATTTTTATTAATTATATTTTCTGATATGAGTCTAAAACTTAGTGCAAAAACAAGACAAAACTAAAGAAAAAAAAGTACACAGATGAAAGGGGTAAAGGGAAGTGTGTTTGTTAAAGTTAGACGTGAATAGTGTACTTCTTACCTAGGTTTACAACTGGTGGACCACACACCAGGCATTAACCACCTGGTGAGAATTTGGCAAATCCACCAAAAAAAAAAAAAAAAAGCATATACAGTTTAACCAACATCTCCACCAGCGTTACAGATTTCTTCTTATTCTGTGCATTTAATGCAGACAATACTATGCTTCTACATGCTGTTTAGAAACGGAAGGGTGACCTGCACAGTATCTTGAGTTTGCTGACAATGCTTCTGTTGATGACATATATTATACAGTATATATATATATATATATACATATATTTTTTTTGTTAGAGTTCTAGCCATTTTCTTTCTCAGCAGGGTCCTTTCTCAGACATTACTGCATGCTGTATATGGCGTTAGCTCTGTGTTGCTCTTCTAAAAGATGATAGAGTTTACTGGTAATTGTGTAATCAGCTCCTGCCTTTTTATTTTCTTGGGTTATTCACATGTCAGAGACATTTCTAAAATGCGAAGAGAGAAACAAAACACTAACACCAGGCACAGCATCTTTTCCAGGGGCGGCTCTCGGACGCGAGGGCTAACGCGGGAGGCCCGGCTTCTCCAGCAGGAGCCCCGGGTGTGGACAGACAGCAAGCAGCCGCACCAACTCAGCAGTCAGTAACCACCGCTTTAGCCCGTCGTGGGAATCTAGGATGCCTTTGTGACCGCTGGAGAATCAAATCCTCTTGGTTTATTTTATTTAATTTCCCACCTTTGTGTGCGTGTGTATGAAAGAGAAGAAAAGGCAGTTTTTAGGTAAACTTTTCTTCGTCCCCCGACGTCTGGGAACCGGAGGGGCCTCGGGGAGGGGTCCTGATGTGGTGAGGGAAGGTGGGATTGGGGGCTGGGAGGGAAGGGTTGTCTCTGACGTGACATTAAAAAGTGTTCCATGTCCCTCTTCACCTGGTGTGGTACCTCATTGTCAAGCAGGGGGTGTGGGGTAGCAGAGCATTTTTGGCTCAGGCGTGAAGGAGGGGTTGAGCTCCTGACTCAGGCTCTCTGGCCCCCTTGGGGGTGAAGTGGGGCTCCCTGTGGCATGGGCTCTGACCACAGACAGGGGTTTGGGAAAACACTGCTCCATTACAAGCAGGGGAGGTGAGGCTCTGGCGACCGAACCTCCAGTGCCTTCTGGAGGACCTGCTGGGTCCACAGCCCCCCTGGTGACCCAGATGGCAGGTCCAGGGACAGCTTTCACATGTGATTATTTCCGGGTGCAGAGTGCAACCATCACCCCCAAAACCCCTGAAACCTTGTGCGTGAGTATTGACAAATCCCAAGCCCCATTGGCCAGCGTGTTGGGGACTTTCCGCCCAAGCCTGCCTCCCAAACCTTGCCTCTCGTGACAAATTAAAAGAAAAGGTAGGTATTAATGCAGAATAGTTTTCAAATACGTCTAACCCGTTCTGATTCTGGGAATTCAATAAGCAGCTGAAGATTCGCTGAAAGGCAGAAACGAGGTCAGAGCTGAACCATGCAGGGATTACTATACTTGTGTCCTTGGGGGCCGGCCCCACCCGAGAGAAGGAGGAAGTGTCGGAAAGCAGTCCTTTCATTTTCAGCGGCTCCTGGCAGCTTTGAGAAAAGCTTGTTGACTTCACGTTTCTTTTAAAAAAAAATTTATATTCTTTCCCACTGGTTTATCACAGGATCTTCAGTACAGTTCCGTGTGCTACACAGTAGGACCTTGTTGTTTATCCATTCTAAATGTAACATTTTTGCATCTGTTAACCCTAGATTCACAGTCCACGCTTCTCCCACCCACCTGGCTTCCTGTTTCTTTGTTCCTCTTCTGACCTTCCACCTCCACCACTAGGTGTCAGGTTCTTCGGCTTCTTCCTGGCAGCGTGGCCTGAAAAAGTCTGACGAAGCCTCTCAGATCCGGGCTGCCCTGCGATCATTCTACCCTATGTCTCGAAACTGCTAAAGGCAAGGGGCTTGTCTCCTTACAGTGAGAGTGGGTGAGATATACTAGCTTCCCTGTGACTGGAGCTTCTGTAGACGTGGAGGACCAGAGGAATTCCATGCAGATTGTCCGTCACAGGAATAGAGCAGGAAAAAGGCAGATAATTTCCATACTTTTCAACTTGAGCCCAGAACCGCTCTGAATAAAACGCACCAGGGCACCTTGCAGACAGTCTTCTCAGACCTTGCCAGGATGAGAGCACAGTGTGACAGGTAACCTCCACGTAATTCAGAGCTTTCGTTCAGATTTACTAAGCTTGATTTACGTCACCCATCACCATCCTCCCAGGAAGGACTCTATCACAACCAGCTCCGTAAAGTAACATCGATGAGGAAGGCTTCATTTACCTAGTTGCTATTTCCATAGCCCTTCCTGTCTCAGGCTCTTTAGAGCTGTGGTCATTCCCAAGTGTGTATCTGGTAGAACCAGCTTTGCCATGAACACTGGGCTAGGCAGCTGGGAGAGCTCCCTGCTCTGCCTCTAGAGGGTTTCTTCTCTTCTTCTGATTAGGGCAATACACAAGCTGTGAGCTGCTGAATTTCAGTCTTTTTAAAGGGTGCCTGGGAGGCAGGGCCTCCAGCCAGGCTCAGAGCTCATTCCAGGAGGACGTGGTTTTGGTAGGAGCTCATAGGGTGATTCCCCAGCTTCTCTTCTCAGGAAAGAAGCTTGGAAAGACAGTACTCACTAGAGCAAGTAAAGAAGGATCGTGTATAGCCTGTGTGGGTGTTTTTCATGGTGCAGGTGCGATGGACGACCGTCACTGCCTGCCTGGATTTCAGACACGCAGGACCCCTTCGGAACTCAAGTCGTGGTCATGCTTCAGGATTCAGGCGCCACCTCTAACCTTAGATTGTCCTTTGAGGAAACCATGATTGTGGTTTGGCAGATTTTATCCTATAATAGTGTGTGTGTGTGTGTGTGTGTGTCAGGAGTGCTGCTAACAGTGGGGTTCAAACCCTAATCACTCTAACCGCATTCTCGCAGAGAATCCCATTCATCTTCTTTCAACAGAATATCTGTTTCTCTCCAAGCTCACAAGTGCAGCTGCCATGAGCTCTGTCCCCATCAATGCTTCTACACAATCGGTTTAGATGTCTAACGTGTTGTAGAACGGGTCCAAGGATGTCCGTCTGACAAATGGGACGTGCTGAGCTGGAGCTGTCTTTGCCATCAATGAGCCACAAATGTTTGCTTCTGTTGCTATGGATGGTGATAATGATGGTGATGATGAAACACAAGTATTGTTCTTCAGGCTAGAGAGAAGTTGGCAAGTGAATGGACCCTGGAATCTGATGGAGGTCTAGGACACTTCACTGGACTACCCTGTCTTACCCTTGTACCTCTGCACCTTGAATTCAGAAGGGAAAACAGTCTTACTAATTAATCCCAAGAAGGTCCTTCTATTGTGTGGGTTTGTTTAGTAAAAGTGTATATCATCTGGGAACAGCAAACTGCTCCCAGTATTTTTTTTTAATTTTTATGAGGGTAAACATTTGAGAAACTTTTTATTAGAGCAGAGAAGTCTCTGCGGATGCGTAGAAGTAGCTGAGGGATGAGGTCTGCCCCCCGAGGCTGCCGGCTGCCCTGATACTGCTCACCACGTACATGTGCACACGACAGTCACCGGACAAGCAGCTGAGACTCGAAAGTATTTTATCTGTATGAGGCACTAATACTACCCCTCTCAAGCTTTTCTTAATGTGTTTTTTTTTTAATACTTAATTTGCTTCCGCTGGATCTTAGTTGCAGCATGCATTCTCCTTTTACTGCAGCGTGTAGAATATAGTTCCCTGACCAGGGATGGAACCCAGGCATCCTGCATTGGGAGCACGGAGTCTTGGCTACTGGATTACCAGGGAAATCCCTTAATGTTTATTTTAAACCAAACCCTAGAACTAATTTGATTGAGAGCTTACACCCTTGGGTTTTGAAGACATGGAAGTGTCTCCTTTGTCATTACCATTGTGGCTGAGTCAGGCTGTCCAAGAGCATCGGTGCTCACCCCTCTCGGCTCTTAATTCCAGCCATAGTTCCATGAAAGCCCATGCCCAACTCCATCTTCCTCCAAGACAATACATGCAAGTCAATATTGCTGTGATGTAAGAGTAACAGAGATCTGAGGTCTCTGCCCCTTCATCCTTATGTGCCTCCCACAACTCCCATCTTTTCACATCAGGTCCATATCATGGGACAATAGCAACCTGCCTTTCTGCAAAAAAAACTACCCCTAATTCCTGAGCATTCAGTTCAGTTCAGTCGCTCAGTCATGTCCAACTCTATGCGACCCCATAGACGGCAGCCCACCAGGCTCCCCCATCCCTGGGATTCTCCAGGCAAGAACAATGGAGTGGGTTGCCATTTCCCCTCCAATGCATGAAAGTGAAAAGGGAAAGTGAAGTTGCTCAGTCGTGTCTGACTCTTAGCGACCCGTGGACTGCAGCCTACCAGGCTCTGCCATCCATGGGATTTTCCAGGCAAGAGTACTGGAGTGGGTGGCCAGTCCTGAGCAAGAAGTGAAGGTTATTTCTTACAGTGTGTATCTGATGCACTGGGGGCATGACCCTTTATGTAGGAAGCGTGATTTGGCTTTAGTTGTTTGCATATTGATTTTACCTCCATGCAAGCCTGCAGATCACCTAGATACTTGCTTCTGGCACATTACGTGAGTGTGTGAGTTGATTTCTATTCTTTAGAGCTCATTAACATTATTTGAAAATGAGGTATTCCTCTGTCAGAATATCTATTTGATTAGAACTTCCCAGAAGTATAAGATGTCTATGGCTGTACACTTACCTGGTTTCCAATGAATCTGACTTTTGGAATTTCTGAATATCAGCATAGTATTTTGGGAAGGAACTGAATTGCTAATTAGTAGAACTAGGTTTTAGTTCAGATTCTAGCAAGGCTAGAATCCTTTAGGTAGGCTCCTTTTCTGTTTCTTATGTGTGGGGTATCATGATGGAAGATTGCTATTTTTTTTTTCTCTCTTTAAAATGAAATAATCAAGTATTTTTGGATTTTAATAAGATTTCTACAAGAAACATTTTTGGAATCTTGCTTTTTTTAAGTATATAAATGACAGTTGAAGGTGTGACTCTGGGCAATTTTACAGCCAGTGCATTGTCTTTGTTCCCAGAATGGCTCTTAGGAAGGGAAAGTACCCCATCAGAGCTGCCAGTTGTGCAGACTTTTGAAGTGGTTCCTCGAGGAGAATTTGAGGGATGGACATCATAGCAGTTGGAAGGGAATGTTTTCCAATAAAAGACAGTAGCTTTTTCTGGGACGAGAAATGATGTTAGCCCCAAGCTGTTGTTCAGTTTTGTTTTCTATATGACACAAGGAAAACAAGGGGGAAATAAACTGCCATATATCTTAAAGTCTTCAGAAAGAAACTATATTGGGACTAGACAAAACTCTCAGTTCCCACTAAGTGTGTGCGTGTGGGTATGTACCTGTGCGCGTGTGTGGTGTTTATTGTAATTACTTAATTCTTCAAAACAGATGACATCTGTTATTCCCAAGATTCATCTTTAAAATAGCAGGAAATAATAATGAAAAGAAGGTCTCCAGATAAGGCTTTTAATGATCACATCACATCCTCCCGACAAGTATTCTCGGAGAAACACTGCTGCAGATCTCATTTGAAATATTTGTGTATCATGGGCTCGGTTCTCAGCTCACTGCGCTCCCTAAACCTTGCTTCTCACACCCTAGACCTTCTGTTTCATTTTTAAATCCTCCGTGAAGAGCAGGAGGATGTAAAGGCAGTGGGCCAAGCTCGGACCAAGCTTCCTTCAGTTGTAGAGTTGAAGGGAGGACCAAGTGGAAGCACAGCTTTTCTGCTCTGTCAAGGGGAGGAAGCACAAGCTCACCTGTAGCCGAGGGGTCCTTGTGTTCCCTGGGAAGGATGGAGGAGACAGTGAAGGAAAGTGGAGTAAGTGCTCCGTCCGGTCACCGGTTCCATCTGTGGCCGTGTCGTTCCCTTCACTCACATCCACAGTTCTTCTCATTTGCACTGGACCCCCCGGAAAGGAAGGCAGTCAGGAACTAAGACATACGGCAGTAGATGTCATCTGTTAAATACACAATCTTTTCTCTAAATGCCCATTTTATAGCTTATAGAACAAGAATGATGGAAATGAAAAGATGAAACAGAGAAGAAATCTAAAAGACTAAACTTATCCTTTCTGTACACGAGAAGAAGTCTACCTATACAGATGTCAGGTGTGTTCTGTGCTGCTGACGGAAGTCCTGGGGATCAGAGGTGAGGCCCTGCCTCCTGGCTCCCCCATCACGGTGAGCCCTGCTCCTCGACAGGCTCTTGATGACATACAATCTGGGTTTGAATATTAAAAGTGGCATGTGGATTGCTTGCCAATTTCCCCTGATTTTTTTTTTGAAGAATGGATATAGATGGAGTAAATAGAATAAGACACAAGCAGACAAAAGATGCCTTCTGGTCCAGACGCAGCCTCGGGTTTGCTGTGGGATCCACAGCGGGTCATCATACCTTCTGGGGCCTTGATTTTCCAAGCAGGAAAATGAACATTGGCTGAGCTGCTGTCAGGAGTCATCCAGAGGTCTGAAATCCTCAGCCTCCTTCCGTATCCTCACATAATTCACATCTGTTTCCAGAAATATGACAAGACCACATTTGAAGCCAAGACAGCACCTTTGGACAGCCGTCAGCCTCATGGTGCTGTATAGGAAACACCTCTTCCCCACTCACTGGGGAAGGACCTCCTTCTGTTGGGATGACATAAAATGGGAAGAAAGCCTGCCGTTCTCATATCTTAGGTTGTGAGGCTACTTTCTGAAAGTCAAAGAAAACACAGAGGTGCTCTCAAGAGAAGAAACCCCAAAAAGATACGAATGCACAAAATGCTCTGAAGAGCTTTGGATGCTGTGTGAGCTATTCCAAACTTGCCAGTGAACTCCTTGTTAAAAAAAACCCCACTCTGGGACTTCCTGGTGGTCCAGGGGTCAAAACTTTCCCTTCGAATGCAGGCCATGTGGGTATCATCCCAGGTTGGGGAGCCAGGATCCCACTTGCTTCGGCCAAAAAACCAAAACAGAAGCAATTCTGTAACAAATTCAAGAGACTTCAAAAATGGCCCACGTCAAGAAAACCTCTAAAAAAAAGAAAACCTGCTATGAAGTTTCACCCTGGATTTACTTCTAAGGTGCTTAAATTTCTCAAATATACTTGAGAAGAGTTGTGTTCAGAATGCTTTGGCATGTAATGAAGCAAACAATTAAAAAGACAAAGCAGAAAGCTGAGCCCCGTCTGGAATCACCCAGGGAGCTGCCCATAGGTTAGAGCTGGTTCTTTAGGAATGGGGACTCAAATGCATCCCACTCTGACTGCTCCAGCTCTTTGCTTCCAGACTTTCTGCCTCTCCTCAGAGTAGGTCTGACCACTGCAAGCAAAGGCAAGCCTGCTTGTGCTGTTATTGGTAATAGGGAGTGATTTTGTGATTTTGACTCTTCCGTTACACCTAACAGCTCATAGCCCACAGTGAGCCCAGGAAATTAAATCGACACTGTTTTGCTGTGGTGGTTGTTTTCTGTTAGGCCTAAGGTAGTCAGAACATTTTACTCAAAAAAAGCTTAATTCACCAAACACTCGTGTGTTAGGGTTCCGGAATGTCAGGATAGTTCATCCCTCCCATTGGCATTCCTTCCCCATGTTCTGGATAGGGGATGCCTGCCTCCAAGGGTAAAACATCATCTACTAAGCATGCAATTGAGCCAATGTAAGCACAGCACGTGTGTGAGAGGGTCAGGCAAACCATTTGCCCAGCGCTGGCTCTGAACAAGGAAATCAATATTCTGTAGTGTAATTCACTAGTCAGAAGTAATCGCCCTCGATCATGGCGGCGCAAGGGCAGTAAATTCATTACCACCTGTTTGCTGCCACTTCTCTCACAAACCTCAATACCACTGTTTTACAAATACTTCAGACACCTTGGCCTCCTGATCATTTTTGCATTAATACATGTCTTTGTTCACAGCCACATATAGAATCATTTTTCCAAAACGTTGGCACACTCAGAGCATCTATATTAATGCCTCATCATTCCTTGTCTTCAAAAGTATAAAAGAATAATCAGTCAGGCAGAGTCCAGGGCATAGGATGATCTGAGCACCAGGACACTGGGGATCCGACTAGAATTTGTGAATAGAAGCTCGAACTGTTTCCTTCAACAGATATAGCAGGGTTGAGGCACATCCCTGAACCTCTGATGAAAAAGTCTTTCCAACTAAATAGCCCACCCCACCCCAGACCACCCACAACTCTTTTAGTAGCATTTTTCTATGTATTTCCCTTTATCGCCTTTTCTTTCCCCCATTTGCTTCTTCGGGTGCAGTCCACCTTTGCAGTAAAAAACCTAACAAGTAAGCTATCTGAGGAGGATCAGTTTCAAAAATCAGAAAGTGTTCTGTCCATAGCATTGTCCTAAGATCCCTTTGTTTACACTAGGGGTTCAAAAGTATGACTTTGAAGAAAGAAATGTGATCGGTCTGAGCAACCTCCTGCAATATATACCTATGAGCCCAGGTCATTGTCAAGGGCTTGGCTGGCCTCTGAGGCTGCTCTGTGTGGTAAATTGCACTAGTGGATCCCAGTCACTAGGTTAACAGAAAAGTTGTCTGCACTCAGACACTTTTATTCAGCCTCAGCCACCTAATGAATAACCCAGATAAGCCACACGAACAGAGCAAAGAACTCTGTTGGCTCTGAGCAAGTTCCATCATTTCAAAAGTTCCTTGAGAAATGATGTCAGCAACATGGCAGATAAGACGTATTTGTCTTATCTCCCCATCTCCAGGACAACAGCTCAGCATCTATCCATGGAAAAACGTTCCTGCATGAAGCTATATGCCCAGGGCTTGGAGGAGACTTGCCCACTCATGCATTACATGTTAGGCACACAGATCCCAGTCCTGGCTGTGGGCCCTGCAGGGGTCCTTGAATTGGGCCCAGTCCTTCTCAGCTGTGTTCCAGAGGAAACTTGAGCTTTAGGGCCGCCAAAAGCCAAAGGAGGTATCACAGCTAGACTTGGCAGAATCAAGGGAAGGCATATAAGCTGAGGAATTCTGCCCCATGAGACAGCAAAGAGCATGCGACAGTCATATCTGCAAAAGGTCTTAGCCTCAGTATGCACAGCAGGGCCAGGCATTTCTCTCTCAGAGTCACTCAGCAAAGATGGGAGGAAGTGACTGCCACTTTAAATGCGAAGTTAGCAATGCAAATTCAAGAGATGTAAAAAATCAAGCACACATGACCCCCTAAATGATTACGATAATGCTCCAGTGACCCACCCCCAAGACACGGAATCTGCAGTCTTCCCAAAATTCAAATAACTGTTTGAAGGAAGCTGCTCACATTGGTTTTGGCAACAATTTTTTGGATATGACACCAAAAACACAAGCAAGGAAAGCAAATGCAAATAAGTGAGATGATGTTCCAAAGCTAAAAATCCACAAAAAAGAAAAAATTGTCGGCACTATATATAAAATAGATAACCAACATGGACCTAGTGTATAGAACAGGAAATGATATTCAATACTTTATAATAATCTAGAAGGGAAATCTGAAAAATAATATATGTATGTATATATATATTCTTCACATACATATGTATAACTGGATCACACTTGAAACTCACATGACATTTAATCAACTATACTTCAATAGAAGAAAGAAATAATTAACAAAACGAAAATGTAACTTATAGAATAGGAGGAAAAAATTGCAAACCATGTATCTGATAAGGCTTTAAAATATATTAGGAATATATACAACTCAATAGCAGACAAAAATTACCTGATTTTTTAAGATGAGAAGAGGAACCAAATAGACATTTTTACAAAGAAGACATACAAATGACCAACATGTACATGCAAATATGCTCAGTATAATTAATCATCTGGGAAATGCAAATGAAACCCACACTGAGAGTCACCTCACACATGTTAGAATGGGTGTTATCAAAAGGTAAGAGAACAAGTGTGGGCAAGGATGTGGGGAGAGGAAACCCTTGTGATCTGTTGGGAGGAATATAAACTGGTACAGTCACAATGAAATAACAGTATGGGGATTCCTCAAAAAATTGGAAATGTAACTACCATGCAGTCCTGCAATAGTACTTGTTGGCCTGCATCCAAAGGAGCGAAATCATGAGGCTGAAGACATGGCTGTACCACTGTGTGCATCACAGTGTTACTCGCAATAGCCTAGACATGAAAACAACCACAGTGTTCCCCTATGGATGAATGGATAAAAAATGATGTGATAATGCATATTGTACATATATCATATATGTGCTGTGCTTAGTCACTGTTATGTCTGACTCTCTGTGACCCCATGCATAGATTGTAGTCCGCCAGGCTCCTCTGTCCATAGGAATTCTCCAGGCAAGAATACTGGAGTGGGTTGCCATGCCCTCTTCCAGAGGATCTTCCCAACCCAGGGATCATACCTAGGTCTCCCGCATTGCAGGAGGATTCTTTACTGTCTGAGCCATCAGGGAAGCCCATATCATATATATGCAATGTATAATATATAGCGTGTTTGTATAAATATGTATATATATAAATTTATATACAATTCACCACTTGAAATAAAATCCAGTCATCTGTGACACCATGATTGGACCTTGAGAACATTGTGCTAAATTAAGGGACTTCCCTGGTGGTCCAGTGGTTAAGACTCCGAGGTCCCAATGCAAGGGACACAGGTTCAGTCCCTGGTCAGAGAACTATATACCACATGCCACAACTAACTGTTCGCATGCCACAACTAAAGGTCCTGCCTAAGACACAGCATAGTCAAATTAAGTAAATAAATAAATATGAAAAAATATGCCAAGTGAAATAAGTCAGCAGAGAAAGAGAAATACTGCACAATAGCACCTAAATGTGAAATCTAACAAAGCCTAACACAAACAGTAAAACAGTGGTTTCCAGGTGCCAGTGGGTGAGATAAAGGGGATGTCCGTCAAAGGTATGGGCTCCCAGTTTGGGGGAGGGTGGATACATGAATATGTATAGCTGAGTCCCTTAGCTGTTCACTTGAAACTACCACAACATTGTTAACCAGCTATATCCTAATACAAAATAAAACGTTTTTGTTTTTTTTTTAAGCACAAACTCCCAGAGATAATATAATAAGCAAGTTTGGGGAATTTTTTTTTTTATTATTGTTTTTGCCATACATTGTCATGATATCAACATGGGTTTACATATGCTTCCCCTCCGGGTCCCCCCTCCCTCCTCCCTCCCCCCCCGGGAAATCTCGCTGCACCAGCCCCCAGCATCAATCCTGGGCTGGCGATTGATTAGACACATGACAATTAACATGCTTCAATGCCCTTCTCCCATATCATCCCACCCTTACCCTCATCCACAAAGTCCACAAGTCTATTCTATAATGCACAGTGTGGTGACTATAAGTAACAATGCTGTCTTTTATACTTGATTCTTCATCAGAGTCTTATACTTGAAAGTTGGAAATTGTGTGACATGATGGAGGTGCTAACTAACCCTACTGTGGTCCTCACTTGGTAGTAGATAAGTGTAACCCATTATCACATTGTAATCCTTAAATTTACACATTGTTATTTGTCAATTATAGCTCAATAAAGCTGGGGACTGGGACTTCCCTGGTGGTCCAGTGGTTAAGATTTGACCTTCCAGTGCAGGGCCTGAAGGTTTAATCCCTGGTTGGGGAGCTAAGGTCACACATGCCCCGTGGCCAGAAAATAAATAAATAAATAAATAAACAGAAGCAATATTGTAACAAATTCAATGAAGACTTCAAAAAATGGTCCACATTTAAAAAAAAAAAAAAAGACTACCTCTGCCTTAGAGCGGAGATCAGCGAACAAACAAACAAAAACAGAATTAAATTAAAAAAGAAACGCTGGTCGTGTTCCTTAGGGAACGAGAAGATCATATTAAACTCCAGATGCCCAGTCACTGTGCAGTTCTTGGTGTGAGAGATAACCAGCACAGGCTCAGTGAAAGTTTCCACGTCAATCCTTACATCACATGGGCATGTACAAATCCTTTTCAAAACATTAGGTCTCTGCAGAGAGTTGAAAGAGGAATTCAATAGACGTTTGTTTTTCTTACTGAATCTAAGTTTATGTAACGGCTTCTTTCAGTCCCATTGTTCTCCTTACATTTCTGAAGCATGTCATCTTCCTTCCAGTGCACATGTTCCTGAAAGTCAACAAGCACCTTTCTAGAAATCAATGCACTGCCTCAGTGAAAAGCAGTTGCATTGGAACCGGATAAGAGACCCATGTATACATGCCTCATTGTTTATTTAGGACCTAATATTTTCTGACACTGTGCTCGGTGTTGGGGATGGAGTGAAGAGCAGAGGAAGCCACTCCTGCTCTGGACATGTTTCCAGTCTGGTGGGTGAGAGAGTCAATAATGACATTATCATACACATACACACACAACACCCAGCGGTTCACAACCCATGGTAGCTTTCAATTCATTTTATTTCGTGGATTCGGACAACCCACCCTGGGGGCACTTCGCTGACTCCAATTTTCAGATCCCTGTGTTCAGACATAAGGAGGCACAGGGTCACTGGAGGTGAAGCCAGGATGGTAACCTGACGCTGGAACCTGCACCTTCCATCTCTGAGCTATCCGGGCTTCCATGAATACCGCTTGAATTCAGTTCTGAGATGCCCATTGAACTCTCTGAAGACATGTTTTGCACTGAGTGCCATGTCATAGTTTAGTTAGCATCTTTTCCTTTCTTGTGGTACATAAACTGACAAATGAGTGGATGGGAACAGGAGGACCAGCATTTGTGCTCTAGTCCTTGCCCCCAGGAGAGCAGGACACACACACAGCATACTGAGTACTGAGATCTATGCAACTATTTTTATTACCATCAGTTGGACTTCCCAGGTAGCACTAGTGGTAAAGAAGCCGCCTGCCAATGCAGGAGACTTGAGAGACACAGGTTTGATCCCTGGGTCTGGAAGATCCCCTGGGTGAGGGGATGGCAACTCACTCTAGTATTCTTGCTTGGAGAATCCCATGGAGCCAGGCAGGGTACAGTCCATGAAGTTGCAAGAAGTTGGATACAACTTAGCATGCAAGCATTCACATAATTAATTATATGTTAATGTATTTAACAAAAAAGGAACTTACGGGCAAGTTACATTAGAGTACCCCTCTTGGTTTAACATTTCTTGATGACTACTAAGAATTTTTATACTGAACTATTTCTTCCAAAATGCTATTGTGAGATTTTTTTAAAGGCATTAAACTGATGCCATTTTCCATCTTTCTAGATGGTTTGAACTAGATGGCCTTAATTTAAGCCACCATGATTATTATTCTCTGTGAGTCACACCTCTAAACACAGCCCGATGTTTTCTTGTGTTAGAAGAAAATGAAGTCCCCATCAGGTACAGGTAACACTCTTGTTTCCATTTGTTTGTCTGTATTTTATTCATTATTTTAAGTGGCTGATTTGGACTGGACATTTAGGGGTTTGCAGCATACTAGGAATAACTGCCTGGGAAATCCTGCACTAGTCATGGTATTGAAAATAAAAACCATTCTCTGCAGTTTATAAAGTCCTTTCACATACTCTATCTTATCAAATCTTATTTAAAGCTCTCCATCACTATAGAAGAGAAGATCAGCCTTTCACACTCTGCACCTTCTTCATTGTTTGCATCTCCCTCAGACCACCCTCTGGGCTCTGAAATGCCTACTTCGGACCCAAAAACATGAATTAGCCAAGGAGACATCAAGGGTCTCAACAAATGGGAAACTGCATTCTTAGGTAGGAATGAACCCTTGATTGCAGACAAGAACCACTACCACGTGTTCCATGACCCTACCTACAAACACCAGTTCAGTTCAGTCCCTCAGTCATGTCTGACATTTTGTGACCCCATGGACTGCAGCACGCCAGGCCTCCCTGTCTATCACCAATTCCCAGAGTTTTCTGAAACTCATGTCCATTGAGTCAGTGATGCCATCTAACCATCTCATCCTCTGTCGTCCCCTTCTCCACACATCCTCAATCTTTCCCAGCATCAGGGTCTTTTCAAATGAGTCAGCTCTTTGCATCAGGTGGCCAAAGTATTGGAGTTTCAGCTTCAACATCAGTGTCCTTTAGGATGGACTGGTTGGCTCTCCTTGGAGTCCAAGGGACTCCCAAGAATCTTCTCCAACACCACAGTTCAAAAACATCAATTCTTTGGTGCTCAGCTTTCTTTATAGTCCAACTCTCACATCCATACCTGACTACTGCAAAAACCATATCCTTGACTAGACCAATCTTGTTGGCAAAGTAATGTCTCTGCTTTTTAATATGCTCTCTAGGTTGATCATAACTTTCCTTCCAAGGAGTAAGCATCTTTTAATTTCATGGCTAAAGTCACCATCTGCAGTGATTTTGGAGCCCAGAAATATAAAGTCTCTCACTGTTTCCACTGTTTCCCCATCTATTTGCCATGAATTGATGGGACCAGATGCCATGATCTTAGTTTTCTGAATGTTGAGCTTTAAGCCAACTTTTTCACTCTCCTCTTTCACTTTCATCAAGAGGCTCTTTAGTTCCTCTTCACTTTCTGCCATAAGGGTGGTGTCATTTGCATATCTGAGGTTATTGATATTTCTCCCGGCAATCTTGATTCCAGCTTGTGCTTCATCCAGCCTGGCATTTCTCATAATGTACTCTGCATACAAGTTAAATGAGCACAGTGACAATATACAGCCTTGACATACTCCTTTTCCTATTTGGAACCAGTCTGTTGTTTCATGTCTAGTTCTAACTGTTGCTTCCTGACAAAGACCAGGGACTTAGAGAAGATCCACAGGGCAGAGTCTGAGTGGCAGGAGCCCCTGAGCCAGGGACATCTGTGACTAGCTCTCTCCATGTATCCTGAGGTGTCACGCACAGACACATGTGTGTTCTCTGTGTGCTAGGACACACTGAGGTTGGGAACACTGTAGACTTCAGAGCAGACTAGACCTTCCATCCTGGCCCTAGAAATCCAGGCCCACTTCCCTGATCAAGTCTGTGGTGTCCTCGCCTCCAGTCTATGCAAGAAATGTGCCACTGAGCTGTGGATGGAGCACACGGCCTGCATGGCTTCTGCTGGGCCCTGTTTTTTCTGCAACAGAGTTGCTAAAACAATCTCACCATTCAAGTCCACGTGTGGCTCTGTTCTTGGCAATTCCAGGCCAACCCAGGTGCAGTAAAAAGCTTCAGCCTTCGGAAAATTCCTTCAAATAACCTCAAGATCTCTGGAACTAAAGCTCAGAGCAATATGATACTGCCAATCCCCACTCTTCCTACTTCCCATCTTCCAGGGACCTGAGAGGACTTTCTCGGACATGCCCCTCTGCTAAGATGAATTGAGAACTAGGACTGGTGTGGCCAGAACAAATTCTCTATGGTGAAGCACGCTCTGCTGATCCAGAGCAGGTGGCTAAGCCCCATGGATATAATGTGGGGACCAGCCCTTTATGTTAAACAGGATTAGCAGCCCAGCCATTAACAGAGCTATAATGCCAGGGGCTCTAAGACCCTCCAGGAGCCCAGGACCTTTGGGAGATTTTACCTTTGATTCCATTTAAATCCAAGAGGCTTTAACCCCTCCGGCAGCTCCAGAGTTACTGCGGAGGCTTAGGGAGAAGCGGTTATGAAAAGCCAAGGTTGTTGCTAAGCAAAGGGAGTCTGGTGGAGGCAACTGACAGCGTCAAAGCAACACCTGGTTAAACTGAAATTGACAGGAGAGCTCCTCTTTGCTCTGAGCTGCTTTTGTGAGGCTTAGAGTTCTATCAGCCTAATACGAAAAAGGCAGTAAGCACCGAGACGCTTGGTTCCTCTAGACACGCATGTCCCCTACCGCATGCACACGGTGAGATATATGACAAACTAGGGGGTTGTCCTTGGGAGTGAGAGTGTGGGAGGCCCCCAGCCCACACACACCATTCCAGGCTGTCCTGGGTTGAGTAGAGGTGGGCTGCACGGAGAGGGCAGACCCTGCACCATAACATCCTCCACCAGTCCCATCCGGAGAAAAGAAAGTGCAGGACAAATGGCTTCTATGTGGTCCATGAGAGGTCGAGGCTCCAGGCATCTAGGGTGTAGGTGGTTTTGCATCTGAGGAGCCTGGGCCAGGTGGTCAGCAGGCCTTGCTTTCCCCTAGGGTCTCAGGAGATCTGGGAGTCTGCTCACGGTCCTGATCTCAAGGTAGTTTCCTCATTATAGCACTGATGCACAGCAGAGATTTATTTTAAAGGTAATGTAGTTCAAAAGGACACACGCTCCCCAATGTTCATTGCACCAGTACTTACAATAGCCACATCATGGAAGCAAACTAGATGTCCATCAATGGTCCATCAATGGTCCATCAGTGAATTCAGAATACATATACACAATGGATACCACTCAGGCATAAAAAGAAGAAAATAATGTCATTTGCAGCAACATGGATGGACCTAGAGATGATCATACTAAGTGAAGTAAGTCAGACAGAGAAAGGCAAATAACATATGATACTGCTTATATGTGAAATCTAAAAATACACAAATGAGCTTATTTACAAAGCAAAAACAGAGTCACAGACTTAGAGAAGAAACTTACAGTTACCAGGGAGGAACGGTGAGGGGTGAGGGATAGCTGGGCAGTTTGGGATGGACATGTATGCAGTACTATACAGTAAAGTAGATAACCAACAGGGACCTACTGTAGAGCACAGGGAGGATGTATAGATGCATGTGTATGTAAAACTGAATCACTTAGCTGTGCACCTGAAATTCACACAACATTGTAATCAACTATACTCCAATATTAAATAAAGATGAAAAAGAATAAAAGATAGCAGAGTGTCAGGATAGCCCAAATGGTGCTGCACAGATTCTAAGGAGGGAGGGTATTTAAAGGAGACTGGGACAGGAGTCGGGAGAGAGTGGTTGGAAGGGCCACGGCAATCCATTGAGTCGGGGCAGGAAGACAGGATTTGGACAACAAGAATATAAGGCCTTCCAGCAGGGAACACACACGTGGGACACTCCAAGGTGAAAATGAACAGCACAGTTAGATCTTTCTTGAGCAAGAAGAAACAAGAGATGGCTGAGACCCATGCATTGCTCAATTTTTTCCTTCCACAAAGGCGACAGAGAGAGGACGAGGACACAGAGATGAATGCACTCAGCTTACTGCTGCGAAACTTTTGACTGCAAACACAGGTGTGACCTCTGCCCTGGAGCTGGGCCAGCTGTCCTGTGGGGCCCGGTCCAATTGGCTGCTGCTTAAAGGCTCACTACCCTGACTACTAGAAAAGCTAGTTCCTGCTTTCTTCCTTTGGCAGAACTTGTCTCTCTTCTCCTGATTAGAGTAGTAAGTTCTAACGGGATGAAAATATAATGGAAACTGAGGCAAAATGGGGAAAGAGAGTGTGCCATTCTAAGACATTGTGCTATAATCAGAACCTGGAACCTCAAGAAACAAATCCACTCTATTTGCTATTCAGGGACACAGAAGAGCCTCCAGTCAACAGGACCTGGCCTGGGCCACCCTGCTGTGCCAAGCCTTGGGTGCCTAGATTGAGTATCTTCCTTCAGTCCCTCTGAATCAAGCTCCTTCCTTCTCTCCCATGCTCTGCACCCAGAAGGCTGGCCTTGACTGCTGGCCTCAGTGATGACCCCTGCTGCCCAGCTCTAGGCTACAGGTGGCCCCTGGGACCACTTGGAGGAATCCAGAAGGGAGGGGAGGGAGTGGTTGGGGTTTTCATTCCTGAGCCCCTTCCCACTGGCTGCAGTTGGCACAGACTAAGTGCCTCCATGAATCCAGGCCTCAGCTCCCACCTGGCAGCCGTCTCCATGGTGACAGATCTACCCAAATTCTTATAAGCACTCCACACCCTTGACCTTTCAGGCTGAAGGATTGTCAGGAGCTTCCCACTGTCCCTGGGGCTGTGATTTCTCTCCATCCCCTGAGGCTTTTCCTTAATGCCAAACATATGACTCTATCTAAGTCCTTATTTAATCTCTCTTCAGCTTTTTCGGACTTTTTTCCTGCTTCTTCCAAAACTCCTGGGTGATCCGTACACAGCCTGACTGTGGAGGGTCCCAGGAAGCTCCACGTAGTGTGGCTGGGGTGTCCAAGAGCAGCAGAAGCATTCAGGGGCCATGCAGCTTCCAGCACGGAAATGCTTCCACATTTCAGCAGCCGCAGTCATCACACAGGTGCGTGCTGGCTGCCATCAGCCCCATCCTGAGCATTAACTGTTCCTGTTTCATTTTTTACATAAAGAAACCAAGACTCGGGAAGGTCAAATGAAATGGCCCATTATAATTTTCCTGTCTGCGAGGGGGTGGGGCTACAGCTCACGAATCCTTTCAGGATGGTGAATGCCACATTCTATATATAAAACCATGACATATAAAGGAAACATGTAAGAAATTCTTTCTAAAGGATCAGAACCCTGAGTGCATTTATGTCCTTTACCTGTGATTTTTTTTTTTTTTTTTTTATCACCAACTCAATGAATTTAGTTTCTCTGCTCCCTGGGAAAAGACTGTATGATAACAGAGACTTTACCTAATTCTTTGTTTTGGTACAATGTCTAACATGTTTTGGGCATTTAATGAATGCCTATTAATAGCATCTATCCACAGGGGCTCAGTGCTCAATGTGATCGCTTGCTGCTTCATATGTGGACGTGTAATACGAAATAAGAGGTTCACTTTCTTCCAGGTGAAATCGTGGGTCAGCCTTCGCGAGGACTCTCAGACACCATGTCGCCCAGCTCTCCTCCCCAGGCAGCGCTGGGCTCTAGCTGTGCCCATCAGGGTGGTGTTGCTCACGGACAACCCTGCATAGGTGCTTAGAGGGCCCTTGCCAGGGGCTACCAGGCTGGCAGCACCTCCTCTTGTCCAGTCCCATCCCCTCTCTGTGCACACAGTGGGCAGAGAGAACCAGTCACAGCCGAGCAGGCGGAAGTGGGTGGAAAATGGAAAACATATTCAGTGGACAACGATGGCCAAAGGCTGAGAGGCAGGGGGCTCACCCTTCTCAAGTCGAAAGCAAAAGGATGAGACCTTTTGAGGGCGGTCCTGTGTGCCTTCCTCCCCACCACAGGAACAGATGCTGAGCCTGTTTCAGGCAGTGTATTAGGTGCTAAGGATACAGGAATAAGTATAAACATAAAAAGACAACATAGCGATGAATTCCAACCATGAGGAGACTTCTGTTTAAAAAGGATGCAAACTAGGGACCTCCCTGGCAGTCCAGTGGTTAAGACTCCAGCCTTCCACTGCAGGGGGCCCAGGTTTGATCCCTGGTGGTGGAAATGCCCACATGACATATGGCATGACTAAAAAAAAACAATGAAAACTAGAAAACAGTCCCATGATTAGCAGCTAATTCCTTCCCATGTTCTAAGAGTACCTACTAGTTTCAGGAGCATGGAATATGAACAAGAGAGCTTTGGATGTTTGCTTTTGGGCAGTGAACTAGAGTTAACCACTAGCTCTAAAAATAAATAAATAAATGATTAAAAAAATTATCAGATGGTTATTTAAATACCCAAGTACCCATGGCCTCAGGTTCTGATAAGATTAGATGAGTCAATATAGAGAGAGCACTTTGAAGAGTGCCTGTGTATAGAAGAAGCAACACATGAGGGTCAAAAAGGAGAGGCACAGAGTGAAATGAGAGAAATCTGGGGGCCTAACTTGCTCCTGGGAATCAGGAAAGGCCTCCTGAAGGGAATGTCATGTAAGCTTGAGTCGGGGTTAGGCTGGGAGAGAGAGCACCAAGCAAAGAGCTCGGGACAGGCTGGTTGGGGCGCAGGTGAGAAAAGGGATGATGAGGGAGGAAGCTGCCTCCATCCTCAGGGAGCAGACTGAGCACAGCCCTGCCAGCTGGGCAGACGGTGGGCTGGAGTCCAGCCCAGACAGAAAGGGTGCAGCCAGTCTGCCCGGAGCACTCCTTTTCCTCTGCCTCCTCTGTATGTCCAACTCATGGAGAACGAGGCCCCAGAGGCCCAGAGAATTGAAAGACCTCACAGTGGAGACTCCAGGACTATCATTTCTGTGATGCTAGATGGGAGGGATTCAAACTGTGGGGACTGACATGACCTCTCCTCTCAGGGATTCACTCAAGCAATTCTTGGGTGTCTAAGGGAGACCACCCAGTATTTCTCAGAATATATTTCTGAACTGACCCCAAGTAGCTGACGCTACCTCAACCAGGAAGGAGAAAACCAACACATACATTTCATTTCAATGGTAGACCTCTTCCAAAAGCTTTTGTGATAATCCTGATCCAGGAAACTCGTTTCAGGAGAGTGTACTAGATATGGACCTGCACGTTTAGCCCTGGTGGAGTAACAGATTTATTCTCCCACCTTATGATCTGGGCCACAAACTGAATACAGGAGCCCAGATTTCACTCCTTGCACGACAAACCCAGGCAGCAGGGAACAGCCGTCCTTAGAGAAAGGAAACAAAAGAATTCAGTCAACAATCGCCCCAGATCACTGCTCAGAAAGAGTTCCCAGGCTTCAGTGCAGGGAGCGGAGACCAGCATGAGGCTGGCAGTCTTCTGACACAGCTGGAATTCACAGGCAGAACATCGAGAAAAGAAAGCAGCCCGGGCCCCCTGAGGGGTCTTCAACTGAGCAGGTATGTGCCTGGCACACCCAGAGCCTGAGAAAGGCCTGTGGCATGGATTAGGCAGAGGAAATGACCACACAGCGCCCAGGGATGGGGAGTCTCCAGACCTACCGGACAGCGTAGAAAATCCTTCTAACACAGAGCTGCCTTGAAAAAGATAAGTATCTGCTGCTTAACACCCAAAGCATGTATATCCTGCTTCCAGAACTGCCAATGTGGGTACTTCTGGTCCGGTTCAGAGGCAGGCAGTTCAGCAGTCCTGAACCCAGAAGGAAGCCACCTTGGCCATGTCCACTGTCGGTGTCCAGAGCTGCCCTGGACATGGGCGTCCCTCTGAGCTCAGAAAGGACAGACGCGGCGGGGCATGCCTTTTTACCACATTGTCCTGGAAGTCACACATCACATCTGCTCTCATCAACGGGGAGGAGTTGTCACATGGGTCATGCAACAACAGGGACAACTCTGCTTGAAAGGGAGTCCCTTCTTGTCTTCAAGGAGACTTGCCTCCTAGACACAGAGGAAGGTCGCAGGGGTGTGAGTTGTTTCAGTGACTGAGTCCAGAGAGAAGGCTGAGGGAATTGATATGCTTCTCATCTAAAGCTCAAATCCTGCTGCGTGCTTGCTAAGTCGCTTCAGTGATGTCCTACTCTTTGTGACCTTATAGACTGTAGCCTACCGGGCTCATCTGTCCATGTGGTTCTCCAGGCAAGAATATTGGAGCAAGCTGCCATTTCTTCCTCCAGGGAATCTTTCCTACCCAGAGATTGAACCCGTGGCTCCTGCAGCTCCTGTATTGGCAGGCAGATTCTTAACCACTGAGCCACCTGGGAAGCCCCCAAATCACCAAAATCAAAAGCTCAAATCAGGACTCTGTAAAAGAACCTCCCACAAAAAAGCATATCACCTTCCTGGCTGAGTGCCTAGCATCCCATGAAAAACTACCATCTTTGTCATCAGATGTAAATCAGGCTCCCGAACTCAGATGAGATGCTGAAGAGGATTGACGTCTCAGGTCCAGATTTGTTCTTGAGATGGTCACCATCACTCCATCACTGACTGGTCCTGGAGGAAGTAAGTGACAAATTCATTTTCAGCAAAGTCTTCAAAATTACAGAAGCAGCGTTTTCCTCTTTTGTCCCTATTCAGGGATGATGTGTCCGTGTCTTCAGCACTGAAGAGTCACAGTTAGGGGAGAATGAGTGTCTACCCCTTCTCCGACCCTTCCCCTCCTTGCCTGTGTGCTTCTATCTGGCTGCAGCCTTTTGGGGGTGTAGGGGATCAGAATGCCAGGGGTCCTCCTGATAACACATAAACCATGTCAAGACAGCTTCCCTGCTGGGGTTGCCTCTCTAGAACTTTTCCAGGCTATGGATCAAAATCATAGAAATGGCAAAAAAAAAAAAAAAAGCATTTTCAGCCTCACAAACATTTTCCCCAATAGTCTTTAATTCTACTCAAGTGGGTCAAAGTCTGGTTTCAGCCATTAAAAGACAAAAGGCTAAAATAATAGTCTTTTACGTCTAGAGAGAGCTTGAGTATGAACCTTGATCCTGGCTTACCCCATGATGGCTGCACAGAGAAAGGGCTTCCCCTGCCCCCCTCCCGTCCCCCAGTGTTTATTTGCGTGATAGAAAAACTGGCCCTGAATATTCGGTGACAATCTAGATGGGAAAAGAATTTTAAAAGAATAGATATGTATATATGTCTATCTGAGTTGCTTTGTTATATTTCTGAAACTAACATGACATTGTAAATCAATTACACTCCACTATAAAATAAAAATAAAAAACCAGTCACCCAAGAAGAACTTTGTGCCCTCAGTCCTGGGCAGCCGGTGGGACACAGGGCACAGAGCCCTGACCTGTGGGTGAAGCATCGCATTCGTCCTGGAACAGGAACATGCCACGGGTTCCCGGGAGTGTTGTCACTGTCCAGAGAGTCAACGTTTGAGACAGGACTTGGTGGAATCACAGTGGGTAGCCAGGAGGTGGCGTGGTGCCCAGCAGGCAGCCTTAGTGAGACAGGTGAGCAGAGAGAGAAAAGCGAGCCTCCCAGGAGAGCTGGGTGGTGGAGAGGGTGAGGGAGGTGGGAGTGAGGTCCGGCAGTCACTCAGGGGTGGACGGGCCAGCAGGATTCCTGCTGAAGGGTTCACAGCACGTGAGGACGAAGCCTGCGTCAGCTGGGTTATGCTGTTGGTGATCTCAGGCAGGACTTGGAGGAGTCTGGCACAGCGTCCGTTGGCTGACTGCTGTGTTTAGACTAGAGTCGGAAGTACACCTTCGCTACAACCGCCACACTGCCCGGAGGCTGCACGGAGCGCAGGTCAGCAGCCAGGCCCTGGGGTCTCACGTGACAGCCGAAGCCCTGCGGTTGGGTCCACTTTGATGTTGGAATCAGTGCCCCGAGGAGGGGCGTCCTGTTAGGAACGGGATACCCCAGACAGGGAACAGGACCCAAGCGGTTTTCTATGAACTCTCTAAAGCAGTAACGTATTTGAAAATGTTTCAAAGCATCCGGGGAGGAGACTCCTTCAAGGTGTGTGTAAGGCATTGTCTGTGCTCACCTCATTTCTAAAACAACAGACCACAGAGCTCCACCCAAAAGGGAGTCTTCTGAGGAAGACGATGCATCATGAGCCTGCATCACTGGGCACCTAACACAGTATCAAAGTCATGGTGGGTGTTTATAATGCCATCCCTCTCAGATAGGGCCTCAGGAAGCGTGTCCCTCCATGAGGCTGGTGTTTGGGGAGGTTTCCATGGAGGCTGTGGCTGTGAGGAGGGCTCAGGATTTCAGCGACTCTGCAGAATCAAAACGCAATGAGGTGTCACCTCGCCCCAGTCAGAGCAGCCAGCATCAAAAAATGCACAGTCCATAAATGCTGGAGAGGGTGTGGGGAAAGGGGAACCCTGCCACACTGTTGGTGGGATTGTAAATTGGTGTAGCCACCAAGGAGAATAGAATGGAGTATACTTTAAAAAAATGAAAATAGAGCTTCTGTATGATCCAGCAACCCAAGTTCTGGGCATGTATCTGGAGAAAATTATAATTGAAAAATATACATGGACATCTATGTTCATAGCAGGACTATTTATAATAGGCTGGACATGGAAATAATCTAAATGTCCATTTAGACAGATGAATGGATAAGATGTACATATGAATGGATGACAGATGAATGGATAAAGATGTACATATTATGGAATATTACTCAGCCATAAAAAATGAAACAATGCCATTTGCAATAACATGGATGGACCTGGAGATATCATACTACGTGAAGTAAGTCAGACAGAGACAGACAAATACTATACAGTACCACTTACATTCAGAGTCTAAAATAAGTGAACCTATCTATACAGCAGAAACGGACTCACAGACAAGAGGAATAGATTGTTGGTTGCCAAGAAGGGTGGGTAGGGGAGGGATGGACTGAGAGTTTGGGGTTAACAAATGCAAACTATTAGGTGTGTGGAATAGATGGACAAGCTCCTACTTTATAGCACATGCAACTATATACAATGTCCTGTGATACACCATAATGCAAAACAACATAAAAAATTACACATGTGCATAAGTGAATCATTTTACTGTAAAGCAGAAATTAACACAACATTGCAAATCAACTATACTTCAACTTAAAAAATAGGAGTGTCTGCAGGAGCATTCAGGATGAGGTACCTCACCAGGAAGTGGTTCAGACACGCTGAGAACCCATCACATCACGTGAGCACCAATCACGCAGGGCCCACCCTAATGGGGGCCAGTGACAGCAAGGCTGCTTTTCCCCGGGGGACCCTGTGTGGCCTGGAGGGGACGTGTCTGGGGCTTCTCTTCTGTGTTGCATGCAAGTGGCTCCCAACAGTCTGGACTAATTAGCCCTGTCACAGTTGGTTTTGAGGCATGTCACAAGCAATTTGTGGATAATAATAAAGGAGCAAATTTTTCCAATGATTCCTTTCTTTATAAATTAGATTAATGTGTTAAGACTTCTTTGGTTGTAATGGAGAGAGAGCCAAATTGAATTAGTTTGGGCAAGAAGAACTTACTACAAGCTCTGTGTCATGCCAAGAGCAAGGCTGCAGCAGACTGTGACCAGGAACCTGGCATCCCCAGGGTGCTTCTCTCACCTTTCACATCTGATTTTCTCTGCACATTGGATTTATTTTCCCAGCAGTACAAGCGTCTCAACACAGCAAGAGATGTGGTACAAACGGTTCACAAGCCTCACGTCGCACATGTTACCAGTCCAGCATCTTAAATCTCTGTTCCAAGATTCAGTTGGAACATCTCTAAGGGTTGAAGCCAACTCACTGGAAAAGATCCCGATGCTGGGAAGATTGAATGCAGGAAGAGAAGGGGATGACAGAGGATGAGATGGTTGGATGGCATCACTGACTTGATGGACATGAGTTTGAGCAAGCTCCAGGAGTTGGTGATGGACAGGGAGACCTGCCTGGCATGCTGCTGTCCATGGGGTTGCAAAGAGTTGGACACGACTGAGCGACTGAACTGAACAGAACTGAATTGTGATTCAAGTGATTAAGTCATATCTACCCCCTTCTGCTCTATTCACCTTATCACTGACCACCCGATCATTTCCCATTGTTCATTCAAATTCGAGCACTTGCTTTATTACCATCATCCTCTCTACTCTGTCTTCCCTTTCTAGGAGGACAATTCATCCCAAATCTTGCTGATATATTTGCACTATATTTGGGCCAGTGGGAACCCAAGGGGCTGCAGAGAACAAGGGAAGAAAAATGTAATCTTAAAAAGTGGAGCCTCAGCTTTGCTTTGAATTATGCATGATGGAGTTAGATGGTACAGGGAAGGGTGTATTGGGGTAAGAGCAGTGTGGAACCAGAAACAGTCTCATTCGTGTCAAAGAGGAGACGTGATTTCTACTAGGCAGGATGGAGGGGAGGGAAAAGCAAGGAGAGCTGAGGGAGCATACCGGCAGGAAGCTTTGGAGAGCTGTCTCTACCGTGGGGAAGGAGGTCCATCTTTCTCCTGTTTTTACAATAAAGGAGATTTGAGTGTTGGTCTAGTATTTTGCACTTTATTCATGATAATAGTCTTCTCAGGCTCTCTCTTTCAACAGTGGATTTCTGAGATGGAAACATTCCCTCAATCTTTCTATCTCCTTTATTGAACATATAGTAGGGGCTCTGTGCTTGCCGGAAGAAACAATAAACCTTGTGAGACCCCTGAGCATTTCCTGTTCATTCAATTATTTACAGAGAAAAATATAATGAAAAGCGTATTCCAAGTTTTGAATAGTAGCCTGAGAGACAAGCTTTTGGAAACCCAGCCAATCCACAGTCCACACTCCACAGGGATAACATTTTTGTGACTTTGACAGTTTTTCAAACTTGCCTTGCAGAAGCGTGATTAGGCAAGTTGTGTAAAGGAGTTTGTGAATACAGCTAATACTCTACATGGCTTTATTGTTTTACAGTCTGCAAGTTGATTTTCAGGAACATTATTTTATTAAATTCTCTCCATCAGGCATGAGAGAGTGAGAGGGAGGTCTTATTATCCTTGCAAAAAAGTGAGGCAGAGACTTTAAGCCACTTGGCCAATGTCATACAATCAGTAAGTAATAGCGTCTAAACTTAAACTGGGATATTTGAACTTAACTGATTCTTAACTGAACTTGAACTGGTTCCAAGTACAGGATCTTTCTGTTTCTTTGCACTGACCCTGGATCTCAGTAAGAATGCCTGACATTGGAGAAACTGTGGGTTACCAGTAAGGTTGTCTTATGGAATCTCTTTAAAAAAAAAATCCCCAGGTAAAAGCCATCTGTGCTAATAAGTGTGTGAATTGCCTACAAAACCTGGGAATACTTTCATCCTTTCACTGCTATGCCATTGGTCAGACCCTACTATTATGTCTGGCCTGAATCTCAGTCTTTCAAGAGAGATGTACAGAAATGTAAAAGGGTTCAGTCTATTCTATCTTATATATGAAAGAATATTATGGGAGGATTATGGTCACTGTCTGCACACAGGGAGGGCATAGCCTCACAGGAAATTAGCAACTTGCCTCAACACAAATATAGGTTAGACCCAAGGGGGGGAAAAAAATTTCTGATTGTGAGGGCTGTGAGATGCAGAGAATGTCTTCAAAGCAGGATATGAATTCTCTATCACTGCAGATTTTTAAGGATAGGAGAAATTCTTTTCAGAGTATGTTGCAAAGCTGGGAGCTGAGGAATATATATAATCAGCTCTGGATTTCCTCCTGTGGGGGCGAGGGTGGCGGGATGTGGCAACAGTATCCTTGGGGCTTACCCTGAACTTTTGCTTTTCTGTTTATCTCCCCTCCCATATTATGTTACTGTGTAGCTTGCTGACTAAAAGTAGATGTGCTTTCCTCTGTTTATTGTATTAAACATGGGAAGCATGATCTAGGAATCCATTCCAAAGAAATATCTGCTGTCTGAAAAGTCCAGCCTGCTGGCAATAGTAGAGGTGAAAACAGAAAAGAGAAAGACATGAAACCATCTGTCTTTCTCCTTTCTTGTCCTCAGCAACCCCATGTTAGAAGCATCGTGTGACCCTCCTAAAAATGATCTTAGCGATTCTTTTCACTCTTTATCCATCGTCTTGTTCTGCACGCTTCCCTAGATCCAAAGTAATTATACATGACTGTCTTTTTGTTTAAAATATGTACTTTTATGTTTGGAGGCATGTATTTTTAGAGGCCTTTAATGATTTTCTTCTTACATCATTGCACACTATTTTTAGGGTGCGTGGGAGAAGCTTCAAAAATAACAGGATTCTGTCCCTCTCTGCAACCACCTCATCTTGAGATACATGACTCTGAGTGATCCTTCCCTTTGATTCTGGGCTTGGCAGATGCCAGCAGTCTGTCCTGTATCACCAAGACCCTGGCCAGCTCATCTCTGACCTCAGTCTCATCTGAGTCCACAGAGATTAACAAAGACTAAACCTATAGCCAAAGAACCATCAGTTAATCTACAGAATCCTTACTTATACAAGTGGTTGGCTGAAAACCCTCAGCTTTTGGATGGTGTGTTACCCAACTCAAGATAGCTAGAGTCCATAAGCTTAGAAACGGCAGGATTTGTTTCTACTCACTTCCATTTTAGGTTTGGCTTATTTCTGGAGAAAGAAATACAAACACTAAATACACATACAGAGACTAACCCATCAAACCCCAAGATTTAAACATTGTGTTTAAGACCATTTATAATACAGAGAGGATTACAAACCCATTCTCCTTGTTACTTCCTTTTGGCAATTATTTTCATCAATTTGGTATGCACTTGTCCAAGCTTTCCCACTTGTACTCTACATATGTGAACATGTATTTTATTTAGATAAGAAAGTTTTCTTTATTCAATGAGGCTTAACATATTTTAAACTATATATAGAATCCCTTCATGTATGTAAACCTGAATTAATTTTTCCATCACCCGCTAGTAGACATTTGTGGTTGTTTCCCACATTAGAAACTATATGTCCTTGTGCACATACCAGGGTATTAGCTAGAATCAGTTATTATTTAATAACTGTTTAATGTGCATCTTCTCAATTTTACATAAAACTTCCAGCTCTCCAAAATAGCAATGATAATTTAAATTTGTATTAACAATGCATGAGCTTCAATTTCCTCACCTGAAACAAATACTTAACTTTTTTTTTTTTTTCAGCCAAGGGTGAGGTTGGGGAGTAAAGCAAACCTTTTAAAACATCAGAAAATTAAATAAAGGGAATTGTGTATAAAAGATGTAAGTATAATGCATGTTAATATATTTTAATAAGATAGATGAAAATAGTATCTTGTTTTATTTGCATTTTGTTGATTGCTGATAAAATACAGCATTTCTTTATATGCTTCTTAGTTGCACAAACTCTTTTCCAAGAGTTTCCTGTGAATCATTCCCTCATTTTTCTATTGTGCTTGTCATTTTCTTACTGTTTTTAAAAAGTTCTTTAAATGGATGTTTACTTATTTTTTAAATAAATGTTGCAATTATTTCATCCAGTTGGTTTCTGTGTTTTACCTTGTCCTAGTATCTTAGCCATACAGAAAATTCCATTGTGGTGTAAATTAATGTAATCTGTCTTTTCTTTCATCATGTGGACTTTTTTGTTTCACCCTTTGTTTAAAAAATTATTTCCTCGTTCAAGTTCATATATTTACATATATGCTTTTTAAACAATTCTGTAGTTTTGCATTAAATCCATGTGGGACTGAGTTTTGGGGAGGTGAGAAAGAGCTCATACATTATTAATAGGAAAAGGAAATTTCCTTTAAGGAATTAAGCATTTAAAGAAATATGCATTTTAACCCTCTCTGCTCTCCATGTTGATTTTAAAAGGTGTCTGAATTAAACTATCAGACTTTTTAAATGCTTGTCTCTGGTTCTGGGTTTTCTATTCCACTCTGATTTATTTTTCCCCCTTTGGTCTGTTCTTAAACCCACACTCATTTAATTATTGTAACTTTAAAATGAATGTTGACAAATGGTAATACATGTCTCTCCTCTTTGTTCTTACTTTATAGAACCGTCTTGACTACTCATATTCATTCATTATTTTTAGACATGATGTTTTAAGTTTCACAAAAAGTCCTTTGAGATTATGATTAGAATTTTGTTGCATTTAAAGATCAAATTGGAATAATTTTATATTTATAATATTGAATTTTTGTATCAGAATAATGGGTACCTCTCCACCTATTGAGGTCTTCTTTGATGCTTTTCATGAGTTTTGTATTTCTTTTCATAAGAGTTTAGCACATCTTTGGCTAGAGTGTTTCAAAGGACCTTTTATAGGTTTTGTTGTTATTGCAAATAAGGATTTTTTTCCTGTTACACTTTCTCTCCGATCATTCTTGGCAAAGAGGGATATTCTTTAAAGTACTCAGATTATATCCTACAACTCTGCTGTACTTTTTATGTCTATAAGTTCTATTATTTTAGATTTCTATTTAAGCAATTATTACATCTCAAACAAACCAAAAGTATAGCTACTCTTCTTTTCCAATTGTAAAACATCTTTTCCTTCTCTTCCTTATCTTATTTTTGTTTGGTATTTTTGTTTTGGTATTTCCGGTAAAAGGCTTAACACTTACTTATATCCCAAGTGTTCACTGAGGACTTAGTACATGATGGACCTTGAAGTACAGAGTATACAAAACACAAAAAACATCATTTTCCTCATGTAGGCCCTATTCTAACAAGAGATAAAAAAAAATATGTATATCTTATATGTATAGTGTTAAGCAGTTATAAGTGCTGTAAGAAAAATATAAGGCAATATTGGACTTCCCAGGTGGTGCTAGTGGTAAACAACGAGCCTGCTAATGCATGAGACCTGAGAGAACAGACTGGAGGGTTGATTTCTGAGTCAGGAAGATCCTCTGGAGGAGGGCACAGCTACAGCAAGTCACCACGCACTCACGCAAAGCAGGATTACAGGGTGTAGGTTCAGAGGGTTACAGTTGTTGTTTAGACGCTAAGTCACGTCAGACTCTTTTGCAACACCATGGATTATAATCCACCAGTCTCCTATGTCCATGAGATTTCCCAGGCAAGAATACTGGAGTGGGTTGGCTTTCCTATTCCAGGGGATCTTCCTGGCCCAGGGATAGAACCTGTGTCTTTTGTGTTGGCAGGCAGGTTCTTTACCACTGAGACAGCAGGGAAGCCCAGGCTCAGAGGGTACTGGCTATAATTTTAAGTAGGCTTCAAGAGCTGGGAATACCAGACCACCTGCCCTGCCTCGTGAAATCTGTATGCAGGTCCAGAAGCAACAGTTAGCACTGGACATGAAACAACAGATTGGTTCCAAATCGGAAAGGAGTACATCAAGGCTGTATGTTGTTACCCTGCTTATTTAACTTATATGCAGAATATATCATGAGAAATTGGATAAAGCACAAGCTGGAATCAAGATTGCTGGGAGAAATATCAATAGCCTCAGATATGCAGATGACACCACCCTTATGGCAGAAAGTGAAGAAGAACTAAAGAGCCTCTTGATAAAAGTGAAAGGGGAGAGTGAAAAGATTGGCTTAAAGCTCAACATTCAGAAAACTAAAATCATGGCATCTGGTCCCATCAATTCATGGCAAATAGATGGGGAAACAGTTGAATTTTAAAAAATCACTGCAGATGGTGACTGCAGCCATGAACTCAAAAAGTGTTCCTTGGAAGAAAAGCTATGGCCAACCTAGACAGCATATTAAAAAGCAGAGACGTTACTTTGCCAACAAAGGTCCATTTAGTCAAAGCTTTGGTTTTGGCAGTAGTCATGTATGGATGTGAGAGTTGGACTATAACAAAAGCTAAGCACTGAAGAATTGATTCTTTTGAACCGTGGTGTTGGAGAAGACTCTTAAGAGTTCCTTGGACAGCAAGGAGATCCAACCAGTTCATCCTAAAGGAAATCAGTCCTAAATATTCATTGGAAAGACTAATGCTGAAGCTGAAACTATAGTACTTTGGCCACGTTATATGAAGAACCGACCCACTGGAAAAGACCCTGATACTGGGAAAGATTGAGGGTGGGAGGAGAAGGGAACAGCAGAGGACGAGATGGTTGGATGGCATCACTGATACAAAGGACATGAGTTTGAGTAAACTCCGGGAGCTGGTGATGGACAAGGAGGCCTGGCGTGCTGCAGTCCATGGAGTCACAAAGAGTCAGACAGGATTGAGCAACTGAACTGGACTGATTAAGATAGGCCTTAATGGAGTGATATTTGAGGAAAAATGTGAAACAGGTGCAATGGTTCACCTTGCAGATATCTGGGTGGATGTTCAGGCCACCCTAGATGACTGTTTGCTTGCTATCTATTCTACCCCTAGCCAATTTCTGCTTCACCTACAACCTCCTTCACAGACTGACCTTCATCCTTAGGAGTAGAGTCTAGTAGTAAATACCTACATTCTCCACTTCAGGCCGGCTGGTGATTGTTCCAATCTCTAGATCAGGATGGCTCTCCTTAGACAGCTGAACAAATACCTCCTCTCCTTAGCCCAAGGGGCTAGGAGGGCCAGGCTCTTCTACTGTTTCCCCCTGTTAACCAACAGGCCAAACAGATGTCATGCATGATGCTAAGCCACTTCAGTTGTGTCTGACCCCTTGTGACTCCACGGACTGTAGCTTGCCAGGCTACTCTGTCCATGAGATTCTTCAGGCAAGAATACTGCAGGGGGTTGCCATTTCCTCCTCCAGGAGATCTTCCTGACACAAGGATCGAACCTGTGTCTCTTTTGTTTCCTGCATTGGCAGGTAGGTTCTTTACCACTATTACCATCTGGGAAGCCCAACAGAGCTGCAGGATATAATGATGTCAATTCCTCCTATAACTGGTACTTGTCCCCTTGCCCCCACCATTTTCCCGGAAGCAAAGCTTGCTGCTGTCCTGTTCTGCCCACTATCCAAAGTAGGGTGTCACTCCAGAACTCTTTTGCTCCAGACATGTAAGATCGCCTATCTGTTTATTAAACCACTGCTGTCATCGACTCCTGGCTATCTTCTGTCTAAGGCGTGGCTAAGTATAGGGCTTGCAGGGCTGTGGGGAGCAGCCAAAGGTTGGGGAACATCAACACTGGAGAATGAATCCACCAGAAGAAAGAGATCCTCAGACAAGGTTCCAGGCAGAGGAGAAGGGGAGAAATGAGCAGTAACCGACTCCCGGCTGTTCTGCTGAACAGGACTTGATGTGTGAAAGGAAGGAAGCCCTCACCAAAGATTCTTATGTTTGTGGCCTAAGCAATCAGAAAGAGGCTTGTTCTCTCCATGGAAAAGGGAAAGACTGGGCTTAAACAGATTAAGGGAGAGAAGATAAAGCATCTAAATCCAGACATGATGCTGGGCTGCACCCCACAGGCAGCCCAGATGCAAGACAGAAGAAAGAGCTGAGTGTCAGCAACAGAGACCTCCGTGGTTCAATGGATGGGGAGCTTACACATCACACACAAGGTCTTGGAGTAACACCCCACCCAGTGCAGTGGAGGCAGGCCAGGAGTCCTCCCTGGGGGTTGTGGGGGGAGATTAGCAATTAGAGGGGAACTGACATCAGGTGGGGCTCATTAGTTACCAGGGAAACCGGCAGAGGGGCACGCCCCGCATACTCCCTTTGGTGAGAACAATCCTCCAGCTGGGGCCTGGGCCTGGGGCAATTGGAAAGTAAATCAGAGAACAGGGTGAAAGTCTAGCAGACATAGGTGTACAGAGAGCAAGAGAGCAGCCACCTGACCGGGCCTGACTATACACCCGGAAAGCTTGAGATGTGGATAAGAAATCCAAGAAGAGATGTGAAATGGCAAACTGACATTCAAAGTTGACAAGAGAGGTCTGGCTGGAGACAAAAAATTGAGAGACACTGGCAAATAGAAAGTATTTAAAGTTAGGATAGTAAGTATTTAAAGTCACGAGATGGTTGGATGGCGTCATTGACTCAGTGGACATGAGTTTGAGCAAACTCTGGCAGATAGTGAAGGACAGGGAAGCCTGGCATGCTGCAATCCATGGGATCTCAAAGAGTAGGACATGGCTTAGTGAATAGCAACAAAAGTCATGAGATTAGATGGAAACATTTAGACTGAGAACTAAGCCCTGGGCGACTCTAGAAATAAGAGACCGTGGTGATGAGGAACCAGCAGAGGTGAAGGAGGAAAGCCTGCCAGCCAGGAAAAAAACCGGGATTCTGACATCCTAGGAAGTAAATGCAGGTTGTGGAACCGGAGGAGAGTGAAGAAGGGTGTCAAAAGCTGTAGAAGGGTCAACAGAGATGGAGGTCAGAAGTGACCACTGAACATAGACCTGGATGAGTTCCTGTGCCATAGAGCATGTGGACAAAGCCCTCATTGGGGGATTTGAAGGCAGGATGGAGAGAGTCATCTGACACAGGGAAAGGAGCTCACTCTCCGGAGTTTTGCTGGAAAGGAGAGCAGGAAACTGAGGCTGTAGCTACAAGAGAAACAAAGGACACAGGGCACAGAGAAACTGCGTGTTTACTGTGCTGATGAGAAGCATCCAACAGCAAGAGAAAAGATGCAGAAGACAAAGTCGGAGGTTTTAGACGTGATGTCCTTGAGTGAGGAAAAGTGAACATGAGCTAAAGCAGGAGAGATGGATTCAGATGGAGCTAATAAGGCATTTCTAAGCGAGTCATGGACATGCCCTTCATTCCACTCTGCTCAGAGCTTGTGTGAATCATAACTGAACATTGAAGTGCATCATATTATTCTCTGGGACCTATTTCCATGATCGTAGCACGTTCCCTCTTTTATTAAAGTGGTCTGTTAGAAGCTTATCTCATGTTGAACATCTTTGTATACATGGGATAAATACTACTTAGTCATGATGTATTTTTATGCAATATGATCCTCACTATTTTATGAATATTGCTTCTGTGTTTATAAGTCACACAAGATTATGATTTTTTGTATCATCATTGTTCAGTTTGGGTCAGTTTTATACTAATGCTTGAAATGAATTGAGTTCAGTTCAGTTCAGTCGCTCAGTTGTGTCCAACTCTTTGTGACCCATGAATCGCAGCACGCCAGGCCTCCCTATCTATCACCAACTCCCGGAGTCCTCCCAAACCCATGTCCATCGAGTCGGTGATGCCATCCAGCCATCTCATCCTCTGTCGTCCCCTTCTCCTCCTGCCCCCAATCCTTCTTAGCATCAAGGTCTTTTCCAGTGAGTCAACTCTTTGCATGAGGTGGCCAAAGTATTGGAGTTTCAGCTTCAACTGTTTTTACCTTTTTAAAACAGTTTTGTAAGTCAGGAATTATCTCTCTCTCTTTTCTGAGAATTTGGCAAAATCTATAAAACTATCTAGAACTGATTCTTTTCTAGGGAGAAGATTTAGACTAATATTTTAATTCCTTCATAATTATTAGAATATTCACATTTTTCTTCTTCTAGAGTCAGTTTTGTGATTTATGTATATATATATATACACACACATATATATTTTAAATTGTAGGAACAAATTTATTCATAATATTGCTTTCAATATACCTATAATTATGTTCATTACCCATCTTCATTTCATAGAATGCTTTAAAAATTAATTTTATCATGATCATCTATTTTTAGTTACACAGATACATGCAGTAGAAAAATAACTCTTTTTTAATTCTAAGATAGCCTATGAGCTTGAGTTTAATTTTAAAGATATCTTTGAAGGCTTACTGAGTGGGCATATATGGCAAGGTTTATAATAAAATTTTACTTCCTAGAACAAATACAAAATGAATAAACACAATTTCCCACAACAATATTAACATACACTGCACCAATCACAACCTTGGACCTTAGAGTTATATTTTATAAGATACATATAAACCATTTCAGTTAGAACCTCTTAGGAGAATTTCTTGCAAATTAACTGCTAGGAAGGCAATATTATTGCAAAAGTACTGGTGAAAAATAGTTACAATCTTTAAAAAAAATTTTTTTTGGCTATCTGACTAAGAAGCACTTGTATCTACACTCTACTTAAAATTTCTCATTATTTAGAGTTAAATGAGTAGCTTATGATTTATTCTATTTTTAACCAAGACTGAGTCAATGTATTAGGGACTTATAATTTTCTATTCCCAGTTCTCTCTTTCTTGAAGTTTTGCCATACATTTTCTATTGTGTTTTCTTAATTTATAGAATTAGCTTTTGGCTTTGTGAAAAATTCCTAAAGACCCATTTAGTTTATTTCTGTGTCAATCATCTTTACTATTATTTTTATTATCTCCTTCATTCATTACATAGTTTACTTTTTGTGGTCTAGATTTGTGATTGAATGCATAATTCATTAATGAATAACTCAAGTTTCAGATTTTCTTCTTTTTCATTTAGTGCATTTAATACTATAAAATTTCCCCCAATTATTACTTTAGACACAACCTGCAATTTGGTTGTATAGAGATTTCTTTGTCATTCCTCTCTAGATATTTTATAAGCCTACTAAGATTACTTTACTTCACGAGTTACTTAGCAGTAGGTTTTTAAGTTGCCATGAACATGGTCAGAGGTCATTGAGGTTGTATTTTTGTTGCTAATATTGGACTGAGATCAAGGAACTCAAGTTTGCGAGTTTTCTTCTGAATTTTTGATAAGTGTACAAATATAGATATAAAGCTTCATGACAATGGGAGCCTGCTGTAACATGATTTTAGCTCTAAAAATTTAGCTGTTGCCCCTGGCTTCAACCTAGATGTTTTCTTGCAACTGTCTTGTCTTTGAGGTGTGGAGCGGTGAAAGTAGAACTCCAGAGAAAGTCTTCACATACTGTCTGTGGCTAAAGTCAGTTTGGAATGTGAAGTCAAGTGGGCCTTAGAAGCATCACTACGAACAAAGCTAGTGGAGGTGATGGAATTCCAGTTGAGCTATTTCAAATCCTGAAAGATGATGCTGTGAAAGTGCTGCGCTCAATATGCCAGCAAATTTGGAAAACTCAGCAATGGCCACAGGACTGGAAAAGGTCAGTTTTCATTCTTATCCCAAAGAAAGGCAATGCCAAAGAATGTTCAAACTACTGCACAATATTTCACACGCTAGCAAAGTAATGCTCAAAATTCTCCAAGCCAGGCTTCAGCAAAACATGAACCATGAACTTCCAGATGTTCAAGCTGGTTTTAGAAAAGGCAGAGGAACCAGAGATCAAATTGCCAACATCAACTGGATCATCAAAACAGCAAAAGAATTCCAAAAAACCCCATCTATTTCTGCTTTATTGATTATGCCAAACCTTTGACTGTGTAGATCACAATAAACTGTTGAAGATTCTTAAAGAGATGGGAATATCAGACCATCTGACCTGTCTCCTGAGAAACCTGTATGCAGTCAGGAAGTTAACAGTTAGAACTGGACATGGAACAACAGACTGGTTCTAAATAGGAAAAGGAGTATGTCAAAGCTGTATATTGTCACCCTGCTTATTTAACTTACATGCAGAGTACATCATGACAAACGCTGGGTTGGCAGAAGCACAGGCTGGAATCAAGATTTCTGGGAGAAATATCAATAACCTCAGATACCACCCTTATGGCAGAAAGTGAAGAGGAACTAAACAGCCTCTTGATGAAAGTGAAAGAGGAGGAAAAAATTGGCTTAAAGCTCAACATTCAGAAAACTAAGATCATGGCATCTGGTCCCATCACTTCATGGGAAATAGATGAGGGAACAGTAGAAACAGTGGCAGACTTTATTTTGGGGGGCTCTAAAATCACTGCAGATGGTGACTGCAGCCATGAAATTAAAAGATGCTTACTCCTTGGAAGGAAAGTTATGACCAACCTAGACAGCATATTTAAAAGCAGAGACATTACTTTGCCAACAAAGGTCTGCCTAGTCAAGGCTATGGTTTTTCCAGTAGTCATGTATGGATGTGAGAGTTGGACTGTGAAGAAAGCTGAGCGCTGAAGAATTGATGCTTTTGAACTGTGGTGTTGGAGAAGACTTTAGAGAGTCCCTTGGACTGCAAGAAGATCCGACCAGTCCATCCTAAAGGAGATGAGTCCTGGGTGTTCATTGGAAGGACTGATGTTGAAGCTGAAACTCCAATACTTTGGCCACCTCATGCAAAGAGTTGACTCATTGGAAAAGACCCTGATGCTGGGAAGGATTGGGGGCAGGAGGAGAAGGGGATGACGGAGGATGAGATGGCTATATGGCATCACTGATTCGATGGACATGGGTTTGGGTATACTCCGGGAGTTGGTGATGAACAGGGAGGCCTGGTGTGCTATGATTCATGGGGTCGGGAAGAGTCAGACACCAGTGAATGACTGAACTGAACTAAACTGAAAGTCAGTTTCAGTAGTTTTTGTTGTACTCTTTTTTGTTTTATTTTAATTTTCAAACATCCACAAAGTAATACTTTTATAACCTACAGAGTCAAAAGCTTAGCTGTAGTGGAAGTATCAAAATGATACAGGAAAGTGTCCAGTTGCTCCTACTTTCTACACTTACTAAGTTAGCCCTTGTTGTTGATGTTCAGTCACATAGTCATGTCCAACTCTTTGTGACCCCATGGACTGTCATCCTCCAGGCTCCCCTGTCCATGGCATTTCCCAAGGAAGGATACTGGAGTGGGTTGCCATTTCCTTCTCCAGCGGATCTAATCTACTCTGCACACAACAACCAGGAATATTACTTTAAAAATACACAAATCAGATCCTGGTATTCTTAATTCAGAAACCTCCAGTGATTTCCCCAACACATTTAGGGGAAAAAGAGTATTTATTTATCATGAATCAGCAGCACTTGGAGTTTCAAATTTTGAGTAGCATGGCTCTAAATACCTTAATCAGACATATATACCTATATGTGTATATGTGTAAAATATATATGTGTGTTTTATTTATTTACATCTATGTGTGTGTTAATACACAAGCACATGTACCAACTTCAGAATGAGAAATGTTTCATAAAAGTCATAGGAATTCAAAAGCATGGCACATTTATGCTGCCATCTGAGATACACGGTATCACCGAAAAGGACAACTGGCTCCACTCTGTACCCCCTTCAAGTAAGCTAGAGGCATAGCCCTTGGTTGTCCGCTTAGGATTTTTGAGGTAATATATGCATCATTTGGGATTATTGCTTGAGATAACTTATTGAGCCATCCTGAGACTTCCATACAAGGGTTTTCTGTAGGTTCAGACTACGCACTCTGCTGCTCGGCCTCCTGGGCCATATAATTCAGGAGACAGAAGAACCAGGGTGGGTAAGGATACAGGTGACATTTTTGTTGAACTCTAATAGAAGTCACAGAGAAGATGTCTATGATTTACCTATCAGGGAAGCGCTTTCTACTTGAAAAATAGCTTCTAGTGAGAGACTAGCGTGTAGTAGAGACTGAGCTCCTGACCAAAGAAAACAAAAGAATTGTAAGCCGCAAAACAGTCAAGGAGCCAAAGGGCAATGCCTAAACACAGAGGCACATCGGAAGCTCTGAGTTACAAGCACCTTCTAAATTTCCACAAACGTAATCTAACGTCAAGGGGCAGGAAAGTGCATTCTGCACACTCTGAGGTCAAAGAAGGTCTGTGACCAAGTTAAACATCAATGGTGGGACTTCCCTGGTGGTCCAGTGGCTAAGGCTCCATGCTCCCAAAGCAGGGGGCCTGGGTTCAACACCCGGTCAGGGATTTAGATCCCACATGCCACAACTAAGACCCAGCGCAACCAAATAAATAAATACTTAAAAAAATCAGTACAACTGAGACATAAACACCTCCTCTGGAGGGAGGGAGGAGAGTGAATATGTTTGAACAATAACATAATCTATTGTACCTACCAAATTATAAAGTTGGGCAGGCTGAACAGAAGTCCATCAGATAATAGAAGTGGTACCTTTGAGACCAGGCCCAAACAGACCCAAGAAGCCCAGACTGATTATATGCACAGATGTTAGCTGCATTTGATATCCTGACTCTGTTCCCTCAACCCATCCTTACCACCCCATTGTCACCTGAGAAGTTTCCTATGACCATCTGACCCAAGAGGAAAGGAACTTAACCAGATTCCCAGGTGTATCAGTACAAAGTATTAGCACTAACGTGAAATGAAGTCATGCCACATTGTTTGGAAGGCATGATGGACAGAAGTAAAAGGATGTTCCAGTGTTCTGATGAAAACAGGAGGCATTCTGGATCCCGTGCTGGCTCTTTATCTGTCGTACTCTCCTGTCAATACAAATTCCATTAGCAGTCACTCAAAAGCAAATCCTAGACCCAAACATTTCTCGTGCTCTCCACCAATAGCATCTGAGAGAAGCCACCCGAACATCCAGCCAGGATGATGGTGAAAGTCTTCCAACAGCCTCCCTGCTTTTCTTTCTTCTAATCTACTCTGCACACAGCAACCAGGAATATTACTTTAAAAATACACAAGTTGGGTCCTGTTATTCCTAGTCCACAAACCTCCAGTGATTTCCCCAGCTCATTTAGGGGAAAAAGACTATTTATTTATTTATTTTTTATCAAGCTCACAAGCACCTGCATGACCAGCCCTCTGGATACCTCTCTGATTTCATCTTCCAAGACCCCATCATCCTTATTCAGATCTAGCCTTATGTCTCTCAACGTCTACAACATCCAAGCACAAGCTGACCCCAGGACCTTTACATCTGCTCCTTCAGCTGTTGGAATGCTCTTCTCTAGACTTTTATAGCTTGTTCCTTCACAGCATTCAAATCTCTGCTGATCCTAAAGGTCTGTCTCCATTGGGCTATTTTATATTTTTTCATAGCACTTATCACCGACTGGCAACTTATTCCATGTTTAATTTAATATTTTCTGTCTTTCCCATGAGAAAATGTGGTCCACAAAGACTAGAACAATGTTACGCATCTTTGCATCCCAGCTTATTGTTGGTATTTAATAAACATTTGTTGAAGAAATAGATGAGCCAATGAAATGACGTAAGTGCCTTTTACCATAATATATATGCTTCTCAGGTGCGCAGTGGTGAAAAAATCCACCTGCCAATGCAGTGGGTTAGATTACTGGGTCAAGAAGATCCCCTGGAGTCGGAAATGGCAACCCACTCTACTATTCATGCCTGGGAAATCCCATGGACAGAGGAGCCTGGTGGGCTACAGCCCATGGGGTTGTAAAGAGTCAGACACTGTTTCCAGCCAAACTCTTGGCCTTCTCCACTCACCAGATGAAAAATATGGAGACAGAGGTTGGAGGAAAGAGAAAGGTGGCTTTTATTCTCAGCTGATGAAGAGGGGAATACAGTAGGCTCATGCCTCAAAACCTGTGCTCCTGCTCCATGAGGAGTCCAGGGGCTTATATACAGCAAGGGCTCACAGTCTGGAGTCAGTGATGAGGAACAAAAGGTGATAGGATCTTGATTTCTTCCTTTTTCATTGTTTCAAAGACAGTCATAAACTGGCAGCTGTAATCCAGTAATTGAGACTGGCATTTCTGTGCCTTCTTTCTGATACGTAATGACACGAGGAAGGGTTTAGTCATTAAGTCCTGTCGGACACTTGCGACCCCATGGATAGTAGGCTGCCAGGGTCCTCTGTCCATGGCATTTTCCAGGCAAGAATACTGGAGTGGGTTGCCATTTCCTTCTCCAGGAGATCTTCCCAACCCAGGAACTGAACCCAGGTCTCCTGCATTGCAGGCAGATTATATACCAACTGAGCTACGAGGGAAGCCCTGGGAACCCCCAAACACTAGATAGAGGATGTATTTAGCACAGAGTCAAAGGAAAATAAATGCAAAGTATAGCTCCTGCAGAGTTAGAGGGCAGAGAAGCAAACTTAGTTACAGACATTCAGAGTTAGGAGCAATTAAAGTAAAAAACTAGGAATAGTCAGGCCTGTGTCCTGTTCTCTTTATCTTCTTTGTTCTCAGGAAAGGGAGAGAGAAAACCTCATTCCTCTTTTCACTGCAACAGCATGACTGAGGGACTGAGCACACACACACACCATAGTATATATAGGGTCATCTTTATTTATTTACTTAAGCCACTTATTCTTTTTTGAGTGTGTTTATAGCTACACACATGCAAATTATGTCTTCCTACTTTAGGGATTTCACATTTCTCACAGTTGTAATTTTTACTTTAAATACTGTGGTATTGGATTTCTGTAACTATTTTAGCACCTTGGATCATGAACTCTGTTTCCCAGACAAGTCTTCTGTGAGTGTTCATGTGTTCTGGGGACCACAGAAGCATCCAGGAACCTTGGTTTCCTAGTTGCCTCTGTTAAATTGTTACTAATTTTACAGGTTCCTAACTGGTTTTATTTAATACAAAAATTTGGGTCTACATCCATCTGCAGTGCAGAATAGCCCCTCTGAGTTCTGTGGTTGAATCCTCTTTGCCCTAGGGGTCCAGCTAGAGTTATTACTTCCTGGCTTCCTTCAGGCCAGAAAGTGAAGATTTTTCTAAGCATTTCTAACATTTCCCAGGCTCCTGGCTTTTTCAGCTGCTCCCCTCCCCCACCCAAGACTGGCAGCCCTCATTCACCCCAGAGGTCTAAGCCCCTCAGGTGTCCATCCTGCCCATTTTCCTTCATGTGTCCTGTGGTCTCACAGCCTATTTTCTTCTATGTGTTCCGTCTTTCCTCTGGAAACAGAAGTTAGTCCCTTTTTGATTTCCAAGCTTGGCTACATATTTGATTTCTTCAAAAACATATATTTTGGGATGCCCTAGTGGCCCAAAGGTTAAGACCCTGTGCTTCCACTGTAGGGAGCACTTGCTTCATCCCTGGCTGGGGAACTAAGATTCTGTATGCAACACAGCATGGCCAAAATACAATAAAATAAAAAGATGAGGTGCAAATCTGCTATATAGCCCTGGGAGCTTGGCTTGGTGGTCTGTGATGACCTAGAGGGGAGAGACGGTAGGTGGGAGTGGGAGGGAGGGAAGATCCAGAGGGAGTGGATGTATGCATACTTACAGCTGATGCACATTGTTGTACAGCAGAAGCTAACACAACATTGGAAAGCAACTATCTCTCAATTAAAAACAGATTTAAAAAATTAAAATTAAAATTAAAAAAATGAAAGGATAAGTAAGATCTACAGGTACTGATGCCCATGGTCTAATGTAAAATGGAAACAAGAGGAAAAGCAAGCTATAGATATTGTGGTGTATGATACCATTTGCTAAAAATAGACAAATAAATTACATATTTTATGTAATGTTTTACGTGTTTGAGGCAGAAGGTGACGTCCCATCGTAGCTCAGCACTAGACTAGAAATATCTAAGGTTGTCTACACACACCTGGGACGACATCACATACTCAGAAATTCACAGGGCTGGTAGTGGTGGTGATTGTCCCTGTGACGTATCACATGTGGTTTCAATGAGCCCCTAAAGAGGCAGTCTACATTCAATATCCTGTAATAAACAACCATGGAAAAGAAAAAAAAATAAATAAATGAATTTAAAGGCAATTAGTATCGGGAAGCACTTCCAAGTGTCTGAAAAGAGGTCATAGATACTGGATTGATTTCCTGTGTTTGCTAGAATAAATTATCACACAACTGACCATTTAAAGCAACACATAGCTTCTCTCTTACAATTAAAGAGGCCAGAAGTCTGGCATCAGTATCCCAGTGTGGAAATCAAGGTGTTGGCATGACCATGCTCCTTCCATATCTGTAGGGGAAGATGCATTCCTGGCTCCTCCCAGACTCTGGTGGTGGTCAGTGTTCCTTGGCTTTTAGCTGCATCATGTCAATCTTCAAAGCTGAAATCTTCGAGTCTCTCTCTGCTCTGTCTTCACATGACCTTCACTCCACACATCAAATATTATTCTACCTCTTTTTGGTAAGGATCCATGTCATGGCATTTAAGGTCCATTGGATAATCCAGGATAATCTTCCCATCTGGAGATTTTGAACTGGAAAGACTCACCCTGTTTTGTTTTGTTTTCTGTTTCTATACAAGGATAGATTTATGGATTGCAAGACAAAGGTCTGGATAGGTAAAGTTATGGTTTTTCCTGTTGTCGTGTATGGATGTGAGATTTGGACCATAAAGAAAGCTGAGAGCCGAAGAATAGAGGCTTTCAAACTATGGTGCTGGAGAAACTCTTGAGAGTCCCTTGGACAGCAAAGAAAATCATCCCTGAATGTTTATTGGACAGACTGATGTGGAAGCTAAGGTTCCAATACTTTGGCCATCTGATGTGAAGAGCTGACTCATTGGGAAAGACCCTGATTCTGGGAAAGATTGAGGGCAGGACGAGAAGTGGGTGACAGAGGATGAGATGGTTGGATGGTATTACCTACTCAATGCACATGAGTTTGAGCAAACTCAGGGAGATAGTGTAGGATGGGGAAGCCTGCTGTGCTGCAGTCCATGGGGTTGCAAAGAGTCGGACATGACTTAGCGGCTGAACAACAACAAATGGATTGCATGAATTGGAGGGTGGGTTTGTGACTGAACAACAACAATCGTGTTTGGTTTAGTGGACAATTTTTCCACCTACTAAAGGTGGTGATGATAACTACAAACAAGAAAATTGTCTCTTCTCCCAGCATACTAAAGGAACCATTTCAGAGGGAGAAACAGAAATGGTAGACAGCATGTTAGCTAAGACCCCAACTGATTTGCAGAGAGGAAGTGGGAAATGAGAAGAACCCAGTTACAGCTGGGAATGTGCATCAGAGAGGAGATAGTTTTGAGCTGATTCTGTTCTGCTGGGAAGCCTAGAGAGATGCTTGATGGCAAGGAAGATGATGGAGCTGCCATAGATACCCCCTGGTCCTTCATGGCTCAGCTGAATTTTAGGCAACAGGAGTTACTATATAATTCCAACAGTGCACTTATCTATGAGTGTGTGTGCGCTTAGTCACTCAGTCATGTCTGACTCTATGCAACCCCATGGACTGTATCCTGACAGGCTCCTCTGTCCATGGGATTTTCCAGGCAAGAATACTGGAGTGGGTTGCCAGGTCCTTTTCCAGGGGATCTTCCCAACCCAGGGATTGAGCCCAGGTCTCCCGCTTTGCAGGCAGATTCTTTACTGTCTGAGCCACCAGGGAAGAATGGCTGATGGAATAGAATCATAAACGTGCTGTGCCATGCTCTCCTTCATCAAATTCCAAGAATATAGCATTAAGATTATGAGGGATGGGGTCAGACGGAGATCAATACATTCATTTCAAGTTCACCAGGGTCAACCGCAGGGCAATGAAAGTCCCTCAAAACAAATTAAAGCATGTTCCACGGCAAAAGTTTATTTTCAAGATTTTGGGAGGGGAAGAGGGGAAGACCCAGGCATACAGGGGGCATGTCAAAAGAGGGGTAGGGTTGCACGAAGTTCAAGAAACTAAGAAGCTCATCTGGGTCAGAAAAAAAGAAAATATTAGAGGTCACACATGTCAAGTTAGAGACTGAATGCTGTTTCTCTTCAAAATTAAGCAGAACGGGAGTGTCCCTTGCAGGCAAAATTTGGAGAGAAGACGGAAATTTTTCCAGATGTGCATCAAGTCTTCTTGAGATTCAACAGAAAAACTCGGTAAGTTTCTTCTCAGACTTGAAGATCTATCTAAGTAGTTGATCACCTTTCTTCCAATGATGGAAAGGGTGATAGAAAACCCCACACTCCCGATGCAACCTGATCTGGAAGTGTATTCTACCTCTTATAGGTTCACAAGTCTAGCAGAGCTTCTCTTTTTAAAACAGAAATAAACCCAGAAAGAAAGGGAAAAAAAGAGAGAGAGAGAGAGAGAGATCATTACAGACCTCAATGTGAATATCTTCTGTAAATGAACTTCTTGCCTCTTCTGTGCTTCAGTCTCAGGAAAGACATTAATTTTATCTATATATATGTGCGTGTGTGTGTGTCATTATTTCAATTTTGATTGTTCTGGGTCTTCACTGTTGCTCGGCCCTTCCTCTAGCTGTGGCAGCAGGCGTCTCATTGCAATGGTTTCTCCTGTTGCAGAGCACGGGCTCTGGAGCTCCAGGCCTTCAGCAGCTGTGGTTCCCAGGCTCTAGAGCTCAGGCTCAGTAGTTGTGGCTCACGGGCTTGGTTGCTTGATGACTTGTGGGATCTTCCACCGACCAGGGATCAAACCCGTGTCTCCTGCATTGGCAGGTGGGTTCTTTCTCACTCAGCCTCCAGGGAAGCCCTATTTTATTATTACTATTATTTTTTAAGGAATTGAGAAGAAAAGTGGATTCAAGGGAAACATGGGGCACCTTCAAAAGGGGAACCCCAAGGAGACATCTGGGCCATGAGCTGTGGTCAGCCTGAGGCAAGGGAGGGAAGCTCCCAGACATTGGTTTTCACTCCTGTGTGGACAGTATTGCCATTCATCATCTCTGGTTTACATTTCCTCGCTGCCGCCATGGGTGGTGGGGCTGCCTCACCTCACACATGTAAGGGACACCATCAGGGTGACAGGGTTTGGAGCCAGAGGGGCAGGAAGTCCAGCCCTGGCTTCTCTGTCTTACTTCCAAGTCAGCAGCTTTCTGGTTCTAGGGGTTGGGATGTGGCCACGCGTTGGCTGCCTCAGGCTCAGGGGAGGGGTCCTCACACTCCCCTCCTGCTCCTGCGGCTGCTGCTGGTGGGCTGGGTCCCTCCCTTGCTGCCCCAGCACTGATGCTCCACATTCGCCCGCCCCCAGGCATCCTGAGCGCAGGAACTGGGTCTTACTTAGGTGGCCTGCCAGGTGCGCAGCACCAGGCTCGCTACACATAAATGGCCCAGAAGCCGGTACCCACAGAGGGCACAGTCCTGGCAGGCCTCTGGGCTCCGGCACCATGCCAGGCGCTCACACAAAATCTGCGTTTCTTAATCCTCAAACCCCCCTGTGCCAAGACTGTGGCTCGATTCCACAGAGAAGGAACCCAAGGCTCAGAGAGGTAAACAGGCTTGCCCAATGTGACCCAGCCATGGAGGGTGTTAGGGCCGGAGCCCCGCGTGTGGTACGCCCCTCACCCCAGGCTGGAGGCCCCTCGGTGACTACAGGGTCTGGTAGCAGCAACAGCACCTTTTGTATGGAGGTGCTGAAGGGAAAAGATGACAGAGATAGACCTGGGGGTTCTGCAGAAAGCAGCCTGTTCCCTGACCAGCATGCTGGGGTGCGGGGCTGGGGGTGATCGGAGGAGCAGGGGTCCTGAAGGAGGAGGGGGCCTGGGAGCAGCAGCCTTGCAGCCTGCAATGCAGTCTCTGCTTGCTGCGAAGTGGGTGACTCATCTGCCCAGCGGCTGCGGAGCAAACGTATCGCCAGCGCCCCCCTGTGCACACAGGGAGAACTGGAACTGCTCTGGGGGTGGCCTTTCAGCCGCTGAACCCTGAGCATGTGGCACGCCTGGCTTCCAGGCCAAAAATTGGCAAACGCTCTTTCAGCCCAAGGAACAAATGACTAAGCAGGTCTCCAGGCCCAGTGGGAGCCAGGCCTGCCCTTCTGCCTCTCCTGGCGCAGTGGAGCCTCTGGGCCTGGGCCTGATCTCAGGTCTCCGGGCTCCTCCCCTGTGTGCAGGGCAGGGATAAGCTGGACATCCGCCAGAGAACAGGGCTTCACAGTGAGTTGTACTGCCCAGCTCTCTGCAAGGGGGCAGGTCTAGGGGGAGGAGTTCAGGCTGGGACCCGAGAGTGTACACTGGGCTGTCCACCGGGTTGCCTTCTCCTTTCATTGGGCAGTTTTTTTCTCTGGATTTCAGTTTCTCCACCTGCAAAGCGAGCACTGGATCATATAGGGGCTGACATAGGGTCAGGTGTTGTTTGCCTCCTCCTGGGTCCTTTCTGGCCCTTCCCCATGGCCCCTCATTCCATCCTTCCCCTTGGAACCAGTCATAAGGAATGTGGAGGGTTTAAAAAAAAAAGAAAAAATGGGGGTAGAGAGTTTATTTACATCTGAAATCAAAGGACAGGGTTACTGAGGTTCCTCTGGCTGCAGGCTCAGATTCCATGGGAGAAAATCCATTCCGGAGGCAAGAGGTGCTGTTCCTTTATTTAATGGTTGAGTATTTATTTAGCAATTATTATGGGCCAAGTGAAGTGCTGGGCCCCTTCCTCCTCTTCCTCACTGCAGCCTAAGTAACCATCTGGAGAAGACACAGAGATGTACCCTAGCGGCTGTAAGACAGAATTGTATCTTTGCTCTGCTTACATCTCTGTAAATATGCCTATGCGTGAGATCTAGAAAAACGGTGCAGATGAACCTATGTGCAGGGCAGGGACAGAGACACAGACACAGAACAGACACGTGGACGCAGAGGGGAGGGAGGGGGGAGTGGGGTGGAGTGGGAAATTGGGTTTGACATGTGTGCATACCGTGTGTACAACCGCTAGCTAGCAGGGAGCTGCTCACAGCGCAGGGCGTTCAACTCAGCGCTCTGTGGTGACCTCGAGGGGTGGAACTGGGGGAGGGCTGGGAGGGAGGGCCGCAGGGATGGCTTATGTGCACACCTGTAGCTGATTCACTTCTTTGTGCAGCAGAAACTAGCACAACATTGCAAAGCAATTATAGTCCAATGAAAACAATTTAATTGCCTTTGTATGAGGATAAGAACTGGAGAGAAATAGAGACTTAAGGTGGCTCAGTGGTAAAGAATCCAACTGCCAGTGCAGGAGACGTGGGTTCCATCCCTGGGTTGGGAAGATCCTCTGCAGAAGGGAATGGCAGCCCACTCCAGTATTCTAGCCTGCAGACTCCCATGGACAGAGGAGCCTGGCGAGCTACAGTCCATGGCGTTGCAAAGAGTGAGATACGACTGAGCGCGCTCACACACACACACACACACACACACACACACACACACACACACACACACTGAAACTTTAAGTATAAAACAAGAGTTGATTTGATGGTGTGTCAGAAGGTGGGAATGGGCAGCTTTTACTGTTACAATGTTGCCCATGAAACACACACAGGAAGCATCCCAAGGGTGTGTGGACATAGACACAGGGAGCGTCCACGCTGGGGCCCCACAGGCCCTCTGGTGACAGCAGCTAGAACATCCTGGCACAGATGTCATGTCAACATCAGCATTAAAACAGGACGTTCACATACCCAGTGAAGCAGCTACAGAATAAAAAAAAAATAAAAAAATATTAGATTCATTCATTCCATCAGTCAGTCAGTCATTCACGGCTGAGGATACACAGATAATTAATACACACTTCATGCCCTGCAGGAAAACACAAGGAGAACAAACGTAAAAGAGTCAAGAAACATTCTTTATCGGGTGAACACAAACCCGAGAGAAGTGTTTTCTTAATTAGCAATTAATGATACATTCCCATCTTCACAGCTCACTGTTTATAAGCAATTTGTCAGTTATGAGTACTATTATTGTTATTATTGACATTATTATTTACCTTGATGTTATTATTTACGGAGCTTTCTGGGAGAGATGGGAGGGAGGCAAGAAAGTGAGGCAGGAGTATATTTTAAATGGACTAGGAGAGTCTATCAGTTGGAAAACAAAGCTCTTATACCAATTAACCCTGAACTCACCCAGGACAGCAACAGCTGCCTCCAGTCCCTCCCACCCCCAGAGCACCTAAATAAGGGTGGAGAGTGCTCTTTGACCTCTTTCTCAAGGGACTGAATGCTGGTCCCCTCTGTACCCTGGGCCAGTAGTGCAGAGGGGTGGCTGGGGATCACAGCAGAGTGGGCAGTGCCCCCTCTCTACCTCTGGTTAACCCAGTGGACAGCCTGGGAGGAGGCAGACCCCAACCCTGCTGTGCATTACTGACCCCTGACATTGCAGGGAAGTTCAGTGCAGAAGTGGACCCCACTGGACAGAGGAGGGTCTGCTGACCCTTGCTGAGAGAGTCGGCTTCTTGCTGGCCAGTATCCTCTGCTTTATGGGCAGGGCGGATCTTTCAGAACTGGGCAGAGCTTAGCTGAGCTCTTTAATTCCTGGCTTGCTCCATGCTTGCCTTCCTAGTCACTGATGAATGATTTGGATTTTCGGAAAAAAAAATGGACACAACACCAAACTTTACTCCATGGCCATCATTACCACTGAAATGTTCCCCATCCAAAGCACTGTAGGCTTATGCATATATGAATAAAATAACTCCCTCTGCCCTCTCCTCTCCTCCCAACCTCCACACTTCATATAACATTAAGCCTCCAAGAAAAAAGAATGTTGCCTAAGAAACACTATGGAAAGCCTGTGGATTTTTGTTTATGCGGACCTTTCAAATCAAGCTGTCATCTTTAATATTCTTATCCCAAGCACGATCCAAAAGCAAAATTCCTGTAACCAAAGCTCATGAGGAAATTTAGTACTGAAGAATTTCACAGGGATCAGACTTTTCTCCCTTTCAAGAAGGTATTGAAGCTAAAATACAACAAACAACAAAACAGCCTCTGCAGGAGAAAGTACATCAGAGAAGCCCTTGCTTGTTTCTATACGTTTCATTTTTTAAAATTTCTTAATTTAAAATTGGAGGCTAATTCCTTTACAATATTGTGTCGGTTTCTGCCATACATCAACATGTCCCGTCCCTCTTGAACCCCCCTCCTGTTTCATTTTTTGAACAACTTATCTGTCCATGAAAACTGAGCCCAGGGGAAAGGATGTAAGTCCTAGTCTGGGGCTGCAAAGGGTTAACGCTGTTTCCTTCTTGTGCGGAGCTCTGAAGATGTGAGAAGAGCCGTGGTCAATAGACAGATATATTGACTTGTTATTATTTAAAGTTGTTTAACCAGGTAAAGATAAACGAAAGCTTTCAGCAGCTGAACTATCACACAAATCACAATTAAGGTGGCATATGTGTTTGGGAGACGTAAAATCAATTCCCGCGAAGATAATGTTTTAGTCTCTATTTGAACTTGAAAACAGAAGTAAATTTTCAGCAGCAACAGCTGGGCTTGTTCCATCCAGGAGGCTCTCTATTAACTGTACAAGAAGGGCCTTTATTACCTCTTCTAATGGTTTTCCTCTATGGTTTTGTCTTCATCAAAAAAGCCAAATTGATTGTGGTGGTGCTGTTTAGTGATGCAGCGGTCGGGGTAGGGGTGGTGGCAGCTGTGAGTTCCCAGCCCCCGCGCAGACCTCTCTTTCCTTGTGGTGAGCTTCTTGTTGTTGGGAGGCCAGGGTGATGGAGCCCTGGGGGCTGCTGGGGGGACTGGGTCAGGGTGGGGCTGGCCTCAGCCCGTGCAGGAAACTGAGGCATCTTTTGATCTAAGGTAACCTCTGGGGTTGGATCACCTGCAAAGATTCCCCCAGAGGGATGCGACCTCTGAGTCCCACCACTAATATGTTAATTATATGAATGTGTGTGGTGTGTGGGGTCATGTTAATTCTACCTACTACCTGGAGGATAGGGACAACATTTAATGTCACTGGATCTTTTATTGGACTTAGTGTGTTTCTGGCACATCATATGTGATGACAAAGGGGGCAATGGATGTTGGGAGCCTACAGGTGCAAAGGCTTGGATCTAATACACTCCCCATCACATTACCCTTCTCAGCCTTCCTCGCAGTCACTCATGGGCATGGAGGCTGGTTACCTTTTCACTCTTCTTGCTTTTTCCCCCATGAACTAGGACAGGAAGCTGCTGGGTAAGTTGGTGCAAGCAAGGGTGGGGCACAGGTACCCCTTTGGGGGTCACAGGGCTTGCCCGTGAGTAAACTGAATATACATTGAGAAGTTTGGCCTCTACTGGAAAGCAGGTAGGGGAAGAAGATACCTTGGTTCTAGAATGAGAACAGAGCTGATTAGGACAGGAAGAGGGCCAGTGAGGGACCAAAGGCCAGGAGCCCGGGCCCTGTTTTCATTTCATCTGGGTGGTACCAGCTGGGAGAACTGGGGCTCACCATAGGTTCTGGATTGTAAAAGGCTTTGTCTGAAAAATGTGAATGGTGAGATCCAGGCTTAAAACATGAACACTTGTAACAATGCAAGATTAGTATTCCTGCCAAAGGGAAACAGACAAGCAAACAAAACAAAATAAGCAAAAAAGAAGAAAGGTGAAAAGATATGATTGTTCTATTCAGACCTGTTCTCTTTTAGATAACGAAGTGAGTAGGCAAGTCCTGGGACAAATCTCGTATCTCAGCATCTTTTGCTTCTGGGTGATTCTTTCTAACCCCTGACCTCCTGCATCAACACTGGGACCCAAACGTGAACCTCACGCCCATTTCACCCTAGTGGTGTCGACTGCCCCCTTCCACTCTCCAGTGCATCTCTACACAGCCTCTGCTCAAGGGCTGTTTAGATTGGGTTCCTCAACTCAAAAGCCAAGGAGTCACTTATGCACCAGTTACTGAGGTTTTCAATGCACCAGGCACTGTAGTAGGTGCTGGGGAAACAGAAGCTCTGTGTCAGACAGAGGAGTCAATGGGGGAAGAGAGAAATTCTCACAGAGACAGACACTTATATTTATGTCAAGTCAGTGGTTCCTAATGGCCTGAATGGAGTCACTTTTGGCTGAATAGTGTCTGTATTTCTATTGTTCGTAATCTGTTGTCCTAGGCAGTGATTTTTGGTGATCTCTCATTTTCATTCAAACTGGAAAACAAAGACAAGCCTTTCCCTCCTATTGTACGATCCTCTCCTGTGTGCTGGGAGCCTGGAATTAAATGCTTTCCTCCCTTCATTTCTTTGCAGGATCAACAATTCCCCCTGTGTATTGCTTCTCAGAGGCTCTCAGACTGTGCCTGGTTTAGGGTCAGGCACTCATGAGCCACCTCTCCCTGGGGCTTGCTCCCTGATGGCAAAATGGAAAGGGGCAACCCGCGGAGCTCAGGCATCTTCTAGACCTGACCCTTGGAGCCAAGAGAGCATCCCGGGACTTGGTGCCATTTTCTCTCAATATGCATCACCCCACCTTCCCTTCTGGAAGCTCACAGAGAAGGTGGATGTCCACAGACTTAAGTGACTGCTCTTGGTTCAGTCAACAGAGCCCTGAGAACAGGGGGCCATGGACCCTGAACCAGGAAGAGCGTGGGGTGTGGAGTCAGAGGGACCCAGGATGGAGGTGATTCCAACCCTGCTGACTTCGAGCCCTGTGGAGATTTCTAGCACCTACCTCTGGCCTCCAGGGAATAGTGCCTCGTGCTTGAGGTGGTTTGAATACTGTGTGAATTAGGCATGGGAGATCTCCTGGCTCTGCTAGCTAGCTCCACGCATGAGTTCAGTAAACATTAAGTGTTACCTCCCCTGGGCCCTTGCTCTTCTCCCTCCATCCTGCCTGACCCCTCCCCGTACACACATTGCAGTTGTCGTAACACAGTTGTGTAAGGCACACTGGGCCAGCCACAGTGTCTCCTTCTCCTGAGCGTGTCACTGCGGTTGTGCTTCATACTCTTAAGACAGAATTCTTCACCTCGGCACATCCCCGTTATGTCTTACTCTATTCCTCAGCAATTTCCAGCTTCTTAAGGTAAGAACTTTGAGAAGGAGAGGGGCAGGTTGAAGAGCAATGAAACTGCCCATGAGCAGAGATAGTGCAGGGAAGCGTCAGGCGGGGACAATGGAGCTTCTGTCTCTATAACTCAGTAAGGATTGATCAAAGCGGGCACATTCAAACAAGCAGACTGACTCTGATACCGGGGCACCGCCGCACGAAGTGGAAGACGGGAGACAGGAGCAGTCACGGACAGGGTTGTCCAGGCGCCCTGAGATGGAGGCTCTGGCTTTATCAAGAGAAGAACCTGGGCCTTTGTATCTGAGGACCTCCAAGGAGTCCCTTTACTGTCCTAGCCGACTCCATCATGCAGCCACTGCTTCTCTAATAAGCTGATTCCCCCCGAGATCTTCACCGAGGAAGAGACAGAAACAGCAGTGATTTGGTCTTGTAACCAGAGCAACCGTCCTTGCAAGCTCGCCTTGTAGGGAATGAGGCCAAGAGTGAAAAAGGAAGCGGGCACCATGGGTAGCGCTCAGCTTGACTTCCTCCTCAGCCAACCCAGAAAACATCTCCCACCCTGTGGGGTCCAGGCACCAGGGGAGCCGGGAGCCTCCTCTGTGCTTTTGAAGTCAGTTTGCTTATCTGCCCAGGACTGCATGGAAGCAGAGGAGAAAGGGAAGGAGGAAGCCGCACCATTTAACACTCAGGGGCTGGATGCTTTGCCTGGCACTCTACATGTTTTATTTCCCGTGACCCTAAGGACAGCTCTGAGAATATGATATTTAAGCAGAGCCATTCTTCCTGCGATTAATTCTACACCATCATGTGGGGTAGCTGTGGGTGGTGGTTGGAGAAGGGACAGGACAGAGCTGAGGGTGAAGGAAAGAGACTCACTGCATTGACACCTCCCTTGGATGTTCAGAGCATCCAAGCTGATAGCTGGCCCGTTCCTCCCAAGGCGTCTGCCCTCGTCCACCTCGCAGCAGGGCTGTGGCAATTACAGACACAACTTTGCAGACAAGGAAACTGAGGCTGTAAGAGATGTTGCTGTCAGCTCACAGGCACAAAACTCATCTATGGCAGAATCCGGACTTCAACTCAGCTTTCCCTGGTGTGCAGCTTCCACCCCCTCACCTCTGAGCAGCACACACCGGCGGGCCCGGACTCACATGGCTGCATGCTTACACGCAGCGATAGGGCCACCTAGACAACTCATGGTGTGGAGATGCAGTGGACATGATGTCTCCTGCTGAGATGCAACCTTCCCGGTGGGTCTCTCTGGGATCACTGAGGGGAAAATTGAACAGAGCAAGAAGAGTCACTCAGGTGGAATGTACGCCTCTTAAAGTTGCTCTCTGATGAGGTCTGGAAGCTTACAAACCTTTCTGAAATTTGCTCATGAGCACATGAGCATCAAACAGTGTGGTAAACAGACAGAGAGGACTTGCCTGACTGTAGCATCGAACAGCGTGGTAAATAGACAGGATTTGCCTGATAACAGACGAATCTTGGTGCTTGGTCATCCCCCCTTCCCCATCACCCACTGAACTGAGGTTGTGCCCCTTGCACGAGACATGAAAAGTGCCAGACCCTATCTAGGTGGGGGGTAGCTGTGCCAGTTTGCCCTCTTCCTGCTTAACTCATCTGGTACTTCCTGACTCTCCTCTTCCATCACAGCAAGTGATGAAGGCAACACCTTGGTCTAACAAAATCAAGATGCAGAGCAAGTGGAGGATGCTGAATGAATTGCAGATGATCCAAGGAGCTAGAGTTCCTATGGAATGAAAGTGGGAAGCAGAGAAGGAAATCAGGGTCCCTTGTAGATGATGATGATATAATTAGATGACTCAGGAAGATGCTGATGGTGCTGAAACCTCTCCACCTGGAAGTTCTAAGGATGTTTGAAAATGAATACATCAAAAATTGCATGAGACCTCATCATCCTCCTGTTTTGAGGATCTTAGAATTGTACCATCTCCTACCCAGTTGGCTGACTTAGAGACCTGGAATATTCCTCGTATTTCACATTCTCTATCACCCCAGGCATCTAGTCCTTCTTGTCTGATTTCTCTTCTAAAACTCACCCCCAACTTGCTTATTGCTCCTTATCAGTCCTCACCTGAATGATTTTAACCCTATCATGTTACTTTTTTGCCCATTAGTCTGCTTTCCTGCCACGGTGATCTTCCTAAATGGCAAATATAGTTTAGCCACCCTACTGATTAAATCCTTCTATACTTCTCCTCTTTTAGGACAAGTTCAAGCGTCTCAACTTTTCTGGTGATTTTAGGACCTTGTCCCTGCTTGCCCCTTCTACCCTGTCTCCTGCCACACCGCCCCTGCCCTCACCCTTCTCGGGATAATCTGCACTTCCAAGTTCCTGATCGTGCTATGCTTCTCACATCTGTATAGGCTCCTCAAGGATGAATATCTCCCATTACTTAGCTGCTTGCCTCCCTTTCCCCAGCTAAGCCCTCTTGCCTCTGTAAGACCCAGCTCAGGCCTCTCCTCTTCTGCAAATGAGCCCTGAGCCCTGAGCCCTGCAATCTCGTTACCTACCCTTGCCCTGGGCTCCTGTAGCCTTGACACTACCTACCGTGCCATGAAGTAGTTCTAAATCCTCCCACAGATGGGGGTTTCCTGGACAGTCATTCCGCCCCTCACACTTGTGTCCTCAATACTTGTCACATATTAGCTGTTGATACACGCTTATTAGACTCGAATGATCTTCTGCCCTCTCTACTTTTTCAACATTCCTGGAGGTTCTACAAAAATTCTTCCCACTTTCCAAGCTTGTGTCCTTGAATTATCCAATACTCAGAGATGCCTTCCTTCCTTTTACACTTCAATAAATAAATAATTTGTAAACTATTTTTCAGGTTTTTTGAAAGAAATAGACAGAGTTGAGATTCTAGCGTATGCAGTGGTCCTCAACTTTTTTGACACCGGGGACCAGTTTTGTGGAAGATTATTTTCCATGGACAGTGGAGGGTAGGGGATCTTTCAGAATGATTCAAACACAGTACGTTTATTGTGCTCCTTATCTCTATTATTATCACATCAGCACCACCTCAGACCATCAGGCTTTAGATCCCAGAGGTTGGGTTCCCTAAATAGAGGATCAGGTACATGAGGCACAGGAAAGCTGAGGGAAGAATAGAAAAAAAAAAAAAATCGTGTTTGCTTTGCAACTAATAAATAATAAGGACCATGTTATATATCCTTTCTTATTCACACCTAATAATTCTCACAGTCTGTCAAATTATTACCACTGTATTAATGAAGATGAGACTGAGTGGGTATCACTTGATGTCTCTGAAGAGAAAGGATTTGGAGAACTTAAATAGAAGGAAATACATCTCATAGGACATGAAAAGTGAAAGAAACCTGGCTAAAGCCGCTCAGTCATGTCTAACTCTTTATGACTCCACGGACTGTAGCCCACCAGGCTCCTCTGTCCATGGGAGTCTCCAGGCAGGAATACTGGAGTGGGTTGCCATCTCCTTCTCCAGGGGATTTTCCCGACCCAGCGATTGAACCTGGTCTCCTGCATTGCAGGCAGATTCTTTACTGACTGAGCCACCAGGGAAGCTGTTTAGAGGCCACAGCAATTACTAGACAGGTACGAACTGTAAATATTCTTATTTTGAAATGAGAAATGCTGTTAAAGATGTAAATGCAAGTGAGACATATCTTCATCCTAAATCCCATAGTTTTAGGAAGATCTTATCTGGAGAAACTCAGTTTTTAGAGGAAACCACCCAGAAACACTAGACTTTCTGCTGCTTGCCCTTTGCCTGTTAGTTTTGCCCTGCTCCTCAGTCTCTGCTTCCTCTTCCCCTCATCAGAAAGGTTTATGGAGATTTGACATCCAATGAAAGATGCTCCATAACTCCTCTCTCCTCCAAATCATTATATTCCAACCAGATTTGATGTTCTCTACATGGTATGTGACTGGAAAAGGGAATGGCAAACCACTTCAGTATTCTTGCCTTAAGAACCCCATGGACAGTATGAAAAGGCAAAAAGATAGGACACTGCAAGTTGAACTCCCAATGTTGGTAGGTGCCCAATATGCTACTAGAGATCAGTAGAGAAATAACTCTAGAAAGAATGAAGAGATGGAGTCAAAACAAAAACAACACCCAGTTGTGGATGCGACTGGTGATAGAAGTAAAGTCTGATGCTGTAAAGAGCAATATTGCATAGGAACCTGGAATGTTACATCCATGAATCAAGGCAAATTGGAAGTGGTCAAACAGGAGATGGCAAGAGTGAGCATTGACATTTTAGGAATCAGTGAACTAAAGTTGACTGAAATGGGTGAATTTAACTCAGATAACCATTATATCTACTACTGTGGGCAAGAATCACTTAGGAGAAATGGAGTAGCCCTCATAGTCAACAAGACAGTCCGAAGTGCAGTACTTGGATGAAGTCTCAAAAATGAATGATCTCTGTTCATTTCCAAGGCAAACCATGCAATATCACAGTAATCCAAGTCTATGCCCAGACCAGTAATGCTGAAGAAGCTGAAGTTGAATGGTTCTGTGAAGACCTACAAGACCTTCTAGAACTAACACCCAAGAAATATGTCCTTTTCGTTATAGGGGACTGGAATGCAAAAGTAAGAAGTCAAAAAATACCTGGAGTAACAGACAAATTTGGACTTGGTGTACAGAATGAAACAGGGCAAAGGCTAATAGAGTTTTGCCAAGAGAACACATTGGTCAAAGCAAACACCCTCTTCCAACAACACAAGAGAAGACTGTATACATGGATATTACCAGATGGTCAATACCAAAATCAGATTGATTATATTCTTTGCAGCCAAAGATGGAAAAGCTCTATAGAGCCAGCAAAAACAAGACCAGGAGCTGACTGTGGATCAGGTCATCAACTCCTTATTGCCAGATTCAGACTTAAATTAAAGAAAGTAGGGAAAATCACTAGAGCATTCAGGTATGACCTAAATCAAATCCCTTACAATTATACAATGGAAGTGACATAGATTCAAGGGATTCCATCTGATAGACAGAGTGCCTGAAAAACTATGGATGGAGATTAGTGACATTGTACAGGAGGCAGTGATACAGACCATCCCCAAGAAAAACAACTGCAAAAAGGCAAAATGATTGTCTGAGGAGGGCTTACAAATAGCTGAGAACAGAAGAGAAGCAAAAGGCAAAGGAGAAAAGGAAAGATATACCCATTTGAATGCAGAGTTCCAAAGCATAGCAAGAAGAGATAAGAAAGCCTTCCTCAGTGATCAATGCAAAGAAATAGAGGAAAACAATAGAATGGGGAAAACGAGATCTCTTCAAGAAAATGAGAGATACCAAGGGAATATTTCTTGCAAAGATGGGCACAATAAAGGACAGAAATGGCATGGCCCTAACAGAAGCAGAAGATATTAAAAAGAGATGGTGAGAATACACAGACAAACTATACAAAAGAGATCTTCACTACCCAGATAATCACAATCATGTGAGCACTCACCTAGAGTCAGACATCCTAGAATGTGAAGTCAAGAGGGCCTTGGGAAACAGTATGAACAAAGCTAGTGATGGAATACTAGTTGAGCTAGTTCAAGTCCTAAAAGATGATGCTGTGAAAGTGCGGCACTCAATATGCCAGCAAATTTGGAAAACTAAGCAGTGGCCAGAGGACTGGAAAAGGTTAGTTTCATTCCAATCCCCAAGAGAAAGGCAATGCCAAAGAGTGCTCAAACTACTGCACAATTGCACTCCTCTCACACGCTAGCAAAGTAATGCTCAAAATTCTCCAAGCCAGGCTTCAACAGTAAGTGAACTGTGAACTTCCAGATGTTTAAACTGGATTTAGAAAAGGCAGAGGAACCAGAGATCAAATTGCCAATATCCATTGGATCACTGAAAAAGCAAGAGAGTTCCAGAAAAACATCTATTTCTGCTTTATTAACCATGCCAAAGACTTTGACTGTGTGGATCACAACAAACTGTGGAACATTCTTAAAGAGATGGGAATATCAGACCACCTGACCTTCTTCCTGAAAAATCTGTATGCAAGTCAAGAAGCAACAGTTAGAACTGGACATGGAACAAGAGATTGGTTCCAAATCAGGAAAGGAGTATGTCAAGGCTGTGTATTGTTACTCTGCTTATTTAACTTATATGTAGAGTACATCTTGAGAAATGCTGGGCTGAAGAAGCACAAGCTGGAATCAAGATTGGAGGAGAAATACCAATAACCTCAGATATGCAGATGACTCCACACTTATGGCAGAAAGTGAAGAAGAACTAAACAGCCTCTTGATGAAAGTGAAAGAGGAGAGTCAAAAAATAGGCTTAAAACTCAACGTTCAGAAAACCAAGATCATGGCCTCAGGTCCCATCCCTTCATGGCAAATAGATGTGGAAACAGTGGAAATAGTGAGAGACTTTATTTTTCTGGGCTCCAAAATCACTGCAAATTGTGACTGCAGCCATGAAATCAAAAGATACTTGCTCCTTGGAAGAAAAACTATGACCAACCTAGACAGCATATTAAAAAGCAGAGACATTACTTTGCCAACAAAGATCCATCTATTCAAACTATGGTTTTTCTAGTAGTCATGTATGGATGTGAGAGATGGACTATAAAGAAAGCCAAGCACCGAAGAACTGATGCTTTTGAACTGTAGTGTTGCAGAAGACTCTTGAGAGTCCCTTAGACAGCAAGGAGATCCAACCAGCCTATTATAAAGGAAATCAGTCCTGACTATTCATTGGAAGGACTGATGTTGAAGCTGAAACTCCAATACTTTGACCACCTGATGTGAAGAGCTCACCCATTTGAAAAGACCCTGATGCTGGGAAAGCTTGAGGGTGAGAGGAGAAAAGGATGACAGAGGATAAGATGAGACATCACCAATTCAATGGACATGAGTTTGAGTAAACTCCATGGATGGGAAGCCTGGAGTGCTGCAGTCCATGGGGTCACAGAGTTGGACATGACTCAGAGACTGAACTGCACTGAGATGGTGTGTGTGCTTCTCCAGGAAATCGGAGTCAGTTTTATCCCAAAGTACCTACTGTGGTTCTCTGGACATTGACAGTTTTACCACCTTTCATAGTCTCATTAGTCAGTTAGTATTTATTCATTCTGCCAGTCAAGACTTGAACACTGACTCGGCCATGGTCCTGCTAGCCCATTTGTGTCATGATGCAACTGTTCACTACATCCTCTGCTGTATGCATTACTGGGGTGGGGGTAGGGGAAGAAGCCTCCTAATTAATCTCCCAATATTCATGCCCTGTGCTGCCACCTTCTCATAGCTCTACCCTAAGTGTTATAATTTGACCATGTATTTCTTCTCTGTAGGCAGCCATTTTCACATCTTAGATGTGATCTCCTTAAGGGAGTTCATCTCCAAATTGTGTGCATGGATAAATAAATGAATACATGTTGAAAAATCATCTAAGGGGGAAAAAAAGGTTTCCTCATGGACAGAGGAACATGTTAAAGGAAGGTAGCATCATTTATAGCCTGAGGGTGCTGGCTTTCAAAACTGATGATAGGATTTGATGCCAATCACTCCTACACCCTGGTCTTCATCAAATTATGTGACTTATTCAACAGAAAATCAAACCGAAGAGAAGAACAGTTGTCGGCTGAGGTCTGTCCTGTTTCCTGTGTCATTTCTTATCTTCATGGCTCGATTGCCTTCATAGTGTCAGAAAGCTAAATACAGACATCTGTTCCTCTGGGTGTTTCCATTGAAGCCCCAGTTCTCCACCCTCTGCTGACTGTCATACATCCAGATGGAAGGAAATATGATGCCCTTAATAAATGTCCTAAAGCAAGGGTCCTTGCCCTCTGGGGTCTAATGTCTGATGATCTGAGGTGGAGCTGAGGTGGTGATACAGGAAATAAAGTGCACAATAAATCTAATACAGTTGAATCATCCTGAAACCATTGCCGCCACCCCCCAACCCCAAACGCTGATCCCTGGAAAAATTCTCTTCTAGGAAATGGGCCCCTGGTGCCAAAAAGTTTGGAGACCGCTGTCCTAGAGCGCTTCTTTATTTGTTTATGCTTTTAATAGGGTGCACTGTGGGAGAAGATAATAAAAATGCATCCTGTTGTTTAGCTGCTATGTTTACGAATAAGCAGATAAAGCATCCTGCTCAGAATGGAAAGATGACAGCAAAGATTGCCTTCACCTGGAAGTGGGTTGGTAAAATGGTATATCTGCCAAAGGCTAGTTGGAGGATGCTTACCGGCTCGATTGACAGGTGAAGAATGGCTGGACGGTTTAAATAAATAGATGGGGGACAGTCATATTAGGGAGGTGCATGACTGAATAGAGGGAATAAGGGTTAGATAAATGGAGAAGTAATGTGTGAATGAATAGGTGAGTGGTTAGCTGATGGAGAAATAAATTGGTACGTCAATGATTGATGGTGCTGAGTGGCCGGATGAAGTGAAAGACCGATAAATGTCTGTGCCAGCAGGCAAGCAGATGGATGGGTAAATGCTGTGGGATGAGCAGGAGCAGGAGGGGGTCAGGCGTGGGTGGGAAGAGGGTGATTAAAAGGAAGAAGTAAAAGGAGAGGGTGAGCGGAGCACTCAAGGCATTAAGACGTCAGAACTGGAAATCCGTTTCCTCAGCAAGTCATGATTTTACAGTGAGTCTGAGAAAATTGGAAACTCTCCATCACTTGGTGCCCACCATGTCATTGGTGGTTTAATTTACAAAGAACATAATCTAGTCCATCAAGTTATCTGTGTTCCATCCCCTGTGGGGAACAAAGAGTCTTGAAAGCCAGGGATTAGCCCTTGTCTGTCCAGGAACCCTCATCATTTCAGCATCCAGACTTGACCAGGCTTGGCAGAGAGTCTGTAAAATCAAAAGAAGAATCTTCTGCTACTTTCTGCTGCATGACCACATCCTTATCGACCACTGACCTGAGCTTTATTGGGGGTCAGTCTTGAGGAATCCAATGATTGAAAGAGACACACAAAATTTTGCAGGCAACTTTGATAGAACACACTGAGGGAGGTAAATTTGCTGATGTTGCAGCTGGGAAATAAAGATGTGTAAGGCAAAACATCAAGTCCAAGATCACACGTTTGGTCAACAGCAGAGCTTGGGAGGGTTCGTTGGTACAGAAATGGCAGGTGGGAAGCTAAGTTGCAAGAAAGAGGTTCATACCCATTCCTTTGGAAGAGCAGATGGGTATGTGACAAGATGGTGGGAGATTTACTGAAAGAGAAAGATGTTTTAGGAAAGACATTTGGAGGAATGGACTTGCTCTCCAGGTCTCTTCCTTACCCGTTACCCTGTGGATACTACACTAAACCAACAGTTCCTCCAACGTACTTTTAAGAATAAGTGTGTTTTGAAGGAAATCCAAAACAGAGTGTATATATGTGTACATATAGCTCATTCTCTTTGCTGTACAGCAGAAGCTAATACAACATTGTAAAGCAACTATACTCCAATAAAAATTAATTAAAAAAAAAGAGTAAGCACGTATCACAGTCACCGTATTTTCTCACATTTACTCTTGTCATAGTGGTGCTTGGTCCAGTGGGCTCAAGCTGTAGGAACTGTTAAGGAGTGCTCAAACTGAGTGATATCTGGTTATTCATTTTCTGAAACTTCTCTTCTGATTTCATTGATCCTAAACCAATAAATTAGACTTTGAGCTGCATTTTATATTATTTGCATTTTGTATGATTTGTAAATGGCATAGATATAAGACATACAATTGAAACATGAAATTGCTTATTATAGTATTCTGTGTACATGTGGGTGTATACATGCATGAAAGAGAGGGAAAGAGAGAGAGAGATGGTACCCAGTTTTCTGATCGCATCTCCTTCCCAATGCCTAACACACACACACACACATACACACCCGGGAGAAGCATACTCTGCTTAGTTCTCCCCCTTTCCTGGATAGTCAATGCAGTGTCCTAATAAACAGCCCCCCAAAAGTTACAAATTACTTTGAACTTTATTGATACACTGCACAATCACAACCATCTCGTGTTCATCCTGAATTAGAAAAGGTTACAACTACAATGTAACATGCACAAAATTCAGGTAGTATTTTCACCCTTAATACAATTATTGACAGAAATCAAGTCTTCATTGAGTTTTGAAGGAAAAAAATTAAGAAAGAAAATAGAAGGGGAGGAAAAAACCTCTAGAAGGCTGACAAAGTTATACTCTTGTATCATGTGATAAAATTTTAAAGCATTTGAACACAGATCTGTTTTCAGGATAATTGTGAGAATGGGCACACCCATTTTCTGACACAGCTAGGACGGCACCATTGATAAGTCATAAGGTTTTTTAATCTAGAGGACTCTGAACTTGACGGATACAGTTTCATACACCCACACGTTCCTCACAATTGCACTTAACATGTCACAAAAGGTTCTGAATGATTAAAAATGCTCCCTTTAACTAACACAAAGGCAGCTAGGATTACTTACCATTGCTATGATTGAAATCATTTTAAATTGGCCAATAGCGTCGAATGTGGCCCCCCCAAAAAAGAGTAAAGGGTTCATCATCTTTCTTTCCGCACCCAGCATCATGGAACAACCCAAACAACCCTGTGCTTTAAAAGGACACCGCGGAAAGAAACAAAATGGAATGTCTTTTAAAACACGGGAAATTAGGCTTCACTGGCTACTTGCAGGCTGAAGACAATCGTGTCTAATTGAGTCCACTCCACAGCTCCGTGGACCGCTGGTGTTCTGCACCTGAAGGCTAAACTGCTTGGTTCAGCTCTATCTTCTCGCCGCATCTTTTAATTGCATATCTATCTCTTCCTTCTTTCATTTACTTCTCTTCTCTCAAGAAATGAGGGAAATGAGACCAGCATTTTTATTTGTTGGCTGTTAGTGATCATTAGGAGTTCTCATCACATGGTATCTTTCTGAGAACGTTGCCCTCCTATCTACACACCTGTGAAGTTTTCCTGAAATCGCTCCAACTTACTCCTCTTAAAATAAAAAGACAGGGAAGCCTGGGCGAGTAGGAGGTGAGGCAATCAGGTGTAAATTTCTAGGACTACGGATCATGCAAAATGAATGTGAATGATCCTCATTTTTGGAGGAAAAAAAATTTAAAAAAAGAATATTACCAATGGGAAGCATTTTACACCACTTCCCCTAATTCCTCTAATTCCAAAGAGATCAAAAAAAATTTTTTTTTAATTGTTTGGGGTTTTTTGGTGGGGGGAAGGAGGGCTGGTTCCAGGTATTGCAAAGCCAGTTTTTCTCTAGTGAGGACTCAGGGTCAAATTGGGAAAGGTGACGTGGCCCCATCCCTCACCCCACTCCTCTGTCCTACTGATAACATCCATACACAACCAGGGAGGAGAAATGTTCCCTTGGCACTGGAGGTACACAGCAATCTCCAGCCACTCCTGAGGCTATGCGGCTGATGAGCTCACCTGGAGATGGACTGCCCACCTCAAGGTTCTCTACTCTTCTCCCGAGCATTTTCCCAGCAGAACTGGAGCTCGATGATGCCTCCATGTGGAGAGCAAGTTGCTGGATTGATTCAGGAACAGAGCCTTGAACTCAACCTCGCTCTGGACTTTCCGCGAGTCCCACAGTGTACCTCCCACCCAGGTTTTGAGAACAAACAGTCCAACCTATGAAATGCACTGTCTACCTTGAGGCACGGGTTTCAGAGGAAAGAGCTCTGGTCCTCTTTCTGATACAAACCTCACCTTTCCTTCTGTTCAGTTGAACACAACTAAGCATAATTTCTCTGCACAAAACAGGAGCATGTTTTTTTTTTACCACCACTTGCCTGGATGGCCTGCTTCCCGCAGATAAAACAAACAAAAAACTAAACGCACTTGCTTCAACTTGCAGAAGACTGTATCAGGCACTTGACATGAAACTACTGAAAAAACAGCTTGGCCAGGACCTCAACACTAAGACTTGCACTGGCTTCACTTTGGTGGAAATGTATATTTTGGAGAGCAGCAGGGTTTCAGAGTCCCTGTTATACATTGCCGAGTTCCTCTCACCTGATTTCTTGATAAGCCTTCCTGGGTTTCCTTCTCACGTACAAAACCCATGAAAAGCCACAGGCTCTCAGAGACTCGATAGTTATTTTTGTCCTCCTCTACCCCAAGCCCCACCCCACTATTGGCACCTTGAAAAAATCTCTCTCCAGCAGGCCTGATCCATCCACCCTCCATATGTGAAGAGAACATGGACGTTGTCTTTACAGATTTGCTACTCCATCTGCTCCAAGATGTTGGGTAACAGCTCCCACCCTGTGCAGCCATCCCCACCGAAGGAACCCAGACGATGCAGAATCCAGACTGTGTCTGCTGTGCAGAAGGGTTTTCTGTCCCACTGCCCCGTTTCCTTGGGTCTTGCTTATTTCATTGTCTTTATCCCAAAGAGGCGAGGAGTGACGCTAGGGCCCTTTCCCTCTGAAACAGGGCTGGAGTCTATACCTCCCAGCCATGCTTCCTGGTATCCACCGTAAGAGGCAGCACGGAGTTCTGTAGTTGCTCTGAACCCAGGCTTTTGGCGTTTGGAAGGTTCAGGGATTCTCCTGGCTGAGGAAGGAAGGATGCCTTCCTTTCAATCAAGTCTTGGAGGAAAGAACATGCCCAGCTCGTCCATTTCAAGCACCCTGTTCTCCAAGACCATCCGGCCCCCACAGCATCCACACTTCGACTCCTAAGGAGCAAGCGTGTTATCAGCAGAACACTCGATGTGACACGTTACACGCTCACACCAGTGTCCGACACCAGCCTGGCCACAGGTGCTCAGCGTGGTGACAGGTCTGAAACACTGATGTCCGGCCTTTTATTCTGACTCCGTGCCTGCTCACAATAGTCCCTGGAACTTGGAATCCACACACTGCTTTTGGCACATCATTCATGTTCTGCAAATCTGGCTCCTGGCAGCTCCCTGGGAAATGCAGATGTCTGTTTACAGCTGGCAAGTGTAATATTAATTTCACTCACACCAGCTCTAACTCTATGAAAGTGCTGAGCTTTTCGTATGCCAAGACAACCCACGCACGGACGTGCACATGTGAGTGAGTTTCTCCACCATGTATATCACGTTCATGTGTCATAACAGAGAAAAACAAAGAGGCCACATTTCAGAGGAAGAAGACCAATGAAGCATGGCGGGAAGGGAACTCTGGAGCTGATATTTCTCAAGCTTTAGATCGTGGAGCTAAAGAGTATTCCGTTGGGCCTGGGTCTTTGATCCAGTCATTGCTGGCTCTCCTCATTCTCAGCAGGTCACTCCCTGCAGCGCAGGTCAAGGACACAGCCCTGCAGGTTTCTGATGCCATTCTTCTGCATCTCAGTCACTCTCGCTGGCTGAGTCCTTCTTGTCCTGGGAGATAAAGCAGAAGGCTAGGGTCAGCTCTTCTTTGTGATCTGGAAAGATCTGCTCTGGACATGGAGAGCTGAGGGCATTATCCCCCAAAGTTCCTGGAGAAGCAGCCTGTATCCAAGGAAGATGCATGTTCCTCTCCCTGTGTGTTTGCAGTGTTGTGTTAATCAAGTGCTTGGAAATTAAATCAGTTTGCTCAAGTGCCCTCAGCTCAGAAGAGCTTCCAGAAACAAATACCAGAGTTGTCAACACACCCGCCGTGTAATTGGCTTCCATCGGCTCTTTACTGGATAGTTTTCAAACAGATGAAACCAAAACTGGAGCAGAAAGGGGACAACAGCAGAAGTCACCCCACTCAGATGGACGGCTATCTTCACATTGAAGAGACAGAAGTGTGTTTTTCTCTCTCTTTCTGTTAAGGGCAGCCTCATAGATTCCTGACATGCACTTTCTTGATAGGCTGAGAGAAGCATGAAGATTGGCACCTTGGTCCTTCAAGTGAGAAAGATAAAACGTGATGCTCATCAAGGCTTTGCCAAGGCTGATCTGCTTTCCAAGAAGCTGTTTCTGGAAACACAGTCTCTTCTGGGAAGAGTGAATGACTGATCCTTCACTCGCTACTTCGGTCCATCTGTTACCAGCACCTACTTGGGGTAGATGGACGGGCACATTGCAGACAGCCCGTGACATACTGCTTTCTATGTTGTCAGCCCATGAGATCATTAGCTTTCACATGAGAAGCTGATGGTTAATTCTGAAGATGCCAATGTCTGCAGAAGGTAGAGGAGACATGAATCCAGTGGAACAGACACACTAGTACCAGAGATGAATACAGTGATGGATTGATAGTGAGTAGTGGGGAACGAAAAAGAAAGATGTGTTGGATAATTACACTGATAGATTGATATAGAAAGGATTGCCAGAGAGGAAAATGGGTGGGGAGATAACTGGATGGCGTGATTAATCAGATGGTTGAGTAGATGGATAACGACGTATTACTTTGAGAGTGAGCTTGATAAAACCTAAATAATCAGTCACCTAAGGATCATTTTTTAAGAACTGGATATTATTTTTCAGAGAGAAATACTCTCCTCAAGATTCTTCCCCCCATTTTCGGTTATACAACTTCTCAATGTTCAGGTTTGGGTTGTATGCCTACCCCCAAACTTTGAGTCCTTATAGCTGGTAGAGAAAGCAAATAGGGCAGAATGGCTAGAAAGATGGCAATATTTCATATATATATATATATATATATAGAGAGAGAGAGAGAGAGACAGAGAGAGAGAGAGGAAGAGAGAGAGAATTTCCCAGAAAGAAAGAATGTGAACCCTCATGTAGTTAGATCATAATAAACATGGAGAGAGGGATCTGTACATTATAGTCAGGAAAATGGTCCACAGCTTAAAAGACACAAGTAATAGGACACTTGGATATAATTCTTGCTGTGCACTACATTATAAGTCAAGTGTGTCTTCAGGGTGTTTATCATGAGGCACATTTTTTGCCCAAATGGAACTTATGGTTTGGTGCAGGAGTGGTAGTTGGTTGGTGGCGACGATGCCGGGGGGAGCAGAGGGAAGGGAAGGGAAGGGTGGAGAACGGGTTCCATTTTTGGACACACCACCTATGAGTGATTATCCTACATGTGGTAGAACCCTACCCCCAAACCCCACACGTTCAAACTAGAAAGAAAAATCAAATCAACAAAGAAAAGAGTCAAAAAAAAAAAAAAAAAACTGAGAAGAAAAGAAACAAAAAGAAGCCCAAACTGTTTGGCCCTCCGCAGTGCAGGTAAAGTCTGTGATATGGAGAAGCAGGCGTTGCTCAGAAGACCTATGTTTTCTTATCAAAACTTGATGAAGAAGTGGGCAAAGAGGGTCCCTGATAGCCAGAGGCAAGCGAGCGCTCTAGAGGCCGAGTTTACACCATCAATGACGGCTCCAGGCCCTGTGTAGGGGAAAGAGAGACAGGCTCGTTAGAGTTAGCACACGCCCAGAGCAGCTTCCTCAGCCCCTCCAAGCACTGCACAGACATGCTTCTCTGTGAACAGCCTCCACCTGAACCCTGCCCCTTCCACGTCCCGGTAAATGGAGAGACTCAAAGGGGCTCGTCCCTGGGATGCCTGGACTCTGCAGCCTGCTCTCAGAGACCATGGTGAAAACACCCACAAAGAGGTAGAGGGAAGGCAGGGTTAGACTTGCGGGCTGACAGGCCAGGGCAGGACCTTGGAGGTCGTGTGCAGGACAGACGGAGGTGGGAGGGGAAGCAGAGGAATGGGGAGGGGAGAGTCAGGATGGAGGGGAGAGGTGGGAAGAGGATGGGAGAGGGAGGGAGGGAGGCTTTCATGAGACCCAGGAGTCTAGGTGTTGATGTGGCCAACTCTTCACCTGGTGTGATAGCGATGCTGTGCAGTAGCTGGGGAAGATGAATAACTACACCCCAGCATTTTAAACACTATGGTGGGGTTTTAGCCAGCAGTCAACCCTGCATCACCAGAGGGGGCTGAGAGGACCCTGCCTTCTCAGACCTAGCGGCCACTGTCCTCTGCCTGGTAGGCTTTCCCTCGAGCATCCTTCTTTCCTCTTCCCTCTCTCTGGCCCTTTGACACAGTCCTCCTGAATCCCTCATATTCCACATGAGGTGAGAGCACAGAATCACAAATGCTGTTCCTTTCCTTTTATCTACATCCTCCTCCAGAAGACAGACTGAGTGCACGGGGGTTGTCCTCGCCTGTCCTGAGGACCCAGGGTGGAAGGGTAAGTGTCCAGCCCTGCCCCCACACCCATCCATCACCTTTGCTGGGCAGCATAAGAATCTAGGGTCATAAGTAAGAGCAGTGGCCAGCGAACAGAGAGGATTCCAGGGTAAGCAAAGCTATGTCTTAGTCAAGGGATTAAAAGTCCTCAAGAGGCCACCCGGTAGGGCCAGTAACAAAAGACAGGAGCAGCAGGAAGACAGGCAAGGCATCACTGCCGCCTTTAGTGGTAACGTGGCTCCTTGGAAATGAACTTCACTCCCGATGACAGGGTTGGCGGAGTCGGGTTTCCTCTGATAGCACCCAGGTCTTGCAGCTTCCTGGCCAGTGTTATGGCTTGGATCCAGGCCTCATTGGGCCTACAGCTGATGCTGACCTTTAGCTGGGGGACGTATGGTCCTCTCACTTCAGCGATCAGCATCCACCTGTTCCCACCCCAGGGTTCTCATCAGGATACCTTTTATTTCTCCAATGAATAACATAATTCTCTTATTTAGGAATTCATATTTACTTGAGAGCTTGAGAGTCCTGCTCACAGTTTTCTGCACTCTGGTTATAGAGTATTCCCAGAACAGGAGAGAGTCCAGGCCTTAGCCCATTGCTGTGGTCCCCATAATGGCTTGATGGACTTTCATAGAAAGTGGCCTGACTCTGGGGCCCCCATCAGTTGAGGAAATATATCCTAAGGACTCGTACTGGCCTAGAGAATGCACTGAGTTGGAAAAGGCCCAGTTTGAAGCTCAAGGTAATTCTCTATATTGTCTTTTGCAAAAGATGAATGATTGGGATTTTCAACTGAGTTTAAAAGGAAATGGATGATGCTGAAACATATGATTCTTTGAAGAATATTTAAATATAAAGCCTACATCATATATGATGCGAATTGCTGCTGCTGCTGCTAAGTCGCTTCAGGCGTGTCCGACTCTGTGCGACCCCATAGACAGCAGCCCAGCAGGCTCCCCTGTCCCTGGGATTCTCCAGGCAAGAACGCTGGAGTGAGCTGCCATTTCCTTCTCCAATGCATGAAAGTGAAAAGTGAAAGTGAAGTCGCTCTGTTGTGCCAGATTCTTTGCGACCCCATGGACTGCAGCCTACTAGGCTCCTCCATCCATGGGATTCTCCAGGCAAGAGTGTTGAGATATATATACATATATATATATATAT